>PVHT021183630.1:9761975-9839974 GCA_004024745.2 Catagonus wagneri | reverse complement strand
AACCCGCAACCTCATGGTTCCTAGTCGGATTCGTTAACCACTGCGCCACAACGGGAACTCCAAGTCATTTAAAATTTGATGCCAATGCAAACTTTTTGCTTCATTGAAACCAAGCCATCAGTAATCAACATTTTATTTCCTAAAAAGCAAATCTGAAAGCAAAGATCCATTTTTATTATCATTTAAGAGTTTATTTTTACTTTAAAAATACTGAGCTTGCAACCCCAACATTGAGCATAGCTTTAAATTTGGCCATTGTGTGCCCCAATCTTGACACCACATTTTTTATTTACCCCAAATGATTTGTGAAATTCCCTGAACTGAACCCCTAAGTCACCATTCTTCTGCGTGTGACTGAGGTGTCAAGTCTGAATCTCAGGTTACAGGCTTTGTTGTTGCAGAGTAACCACAGGTGACAGAGGCACTCCCTTTGATCTGAAGGAGTGTCAGACACCAAGAGAGAAACATTTGAGTACTGGGTCTTGTCCACTTTGACTTCCCCTTGACAAACTCGTTCTCACATTATTTCCAGAGACAAATATTTTGAAAGTGAAGAACACAAGAGCTTGCTAAATATTAGCTTTCAAAGGCTTGGAGTCACGTGATATTTGCTTGGGTTACCTCTTCTTCAAGCCCATATAAAGAATCATGTTTACTCTTGAACACTCCTCAGAGCTGAGGCGCTTCTGGGTGAAGAAATATGCAGGAAAGAATGTAAACATGGTTAAGACTTGCTGGGTTCTGTGGATGCAGAAATCTCTGCTTGGTTTAAGCAAACCAGAAGCGCTGCGAAGGAGCGAGTGAGAAACAAGAACGATTTTAGAGACAAAAATGAAGTCTCATATAACATGCCAAAGAGTAAAGCATGGTAAATATCTTGCTTAGCCCAGACTTTCTGCAATGTCTAAGATGGTTCTGACTACAGCTTAAGAACCTAACATTTTCTATCGGTATGAAATAACTGAGAATTACCAAATCGACCGTGGTCTACAAGCATGAAATGATAGGTCTAGTAAATCATAGGTTTAGTCTCATACAAACAAACACGAATATAATTCATAAATTGTCAGTATTTTAAGTAGACCATTTAGCCCCTCCCCCTAAAAATGTTACGGAAAAAAGTTAAGCTTTGAGAACTTTTAGTATATGAATTACCCTGGATTATTTCAATTAACACTACAAGTGTTTAAATAATGCTTATAAACGTTTATAATGTTTTATAATGGGGGTTTATAATGGTGTGTGCATGTTGCTGTTTTTCCCACACATAGCCTTTGGAACACAAATTTAACTTCTTGTGACCATTTAAGTCTAAATTGGCTTGTTCTATTGAAGGCAGTATGTTAAGATATTTAACAGAGCTCATACTCAGAGCCTAAGCCTTGTGACAGTTGACAGATTAATCACCTTTTCTGATCACCTACTTAGTTCTTAGTAAAATGAGAAATGCGTCTATGTGTCTGACTATACATGCTTGTGAGGACAACAAAGTAAATACGGGAAAAGAACTTACAGACAAGAAAGTCCTGTGGAAATAGGGGTTTTGGGGAAGGAGTTATCAGGTTGAAAAATTTAAGATAAAATTTTCACAAAATTTTCAACCATTCAACTTTTATTCTGTTTAGCTATTGTTTCCTCGACAATGTTACATTAATTTTGTTTATATTTTCAGAGACATGCATTTAAGTTTTTTTGGAAGTTCCCATCATGGCTCAGTGGAAACGAATCTGACTAGCATCCATGAGGACGCAGGTTCAATCCCTGGCCTCGCTCATTGGGTTAAGGATCTGGCATTGTGCCGTTAGCTGTGGTGTAGGTTGCAGACTCGGCTCAGATCTGGCGTTACTGTGGCTGTGGCGTAGACTGGCAGCTACAGTTCCAATTCATAGTGGGCTAAGGATCCGGTATTGCTGTGAGCTGTGGTTTTGGTCACAGATGCAGCTTGGATCCTGCGTGGCTGTGGCTGTGACTGTGGCCGGCAGCAGTAGCTCCGATTCGACCCCTAGCCTGGGAACATTCATATGCGGCGGGTGTGGCTCTAAAAAGCATTAAAAAAAAAAAAAAGGTCTTTATTTCTGGCATTAAAGAACACAGCATTAAAAAAAAAAATCCATGTAGTTTTAATCCAAATCAAGGTATAGACCATCACCTCCACTACCACTGAGCCCCTCTCATGCACTCCTTTGATCTGCCCTCCCCCATTGTCTTGATTTCTACCATTAATTAGTATTGCCAACTTTCAGACTTGGTTTTAAAAATCCTAAATTACAAATACCGATATGAATACTGATACAAATGAATTTATTTGCATTGGGAGGTAGAAGAGGAGAAAACAGATGGGAGGAAATAACCGTGTATTAATTTCTTTATATTTCATAACAGAGAATCAATAAGTACAGTCCACAGGCCATAAAGGAAGAGATCAAGATTTAGATACATTATTTTTAAATTATAAACATAACCATTATAACAGCAATGTATATTTGTCTTTTATTTTTTGCATTCCAGAAGCTGAGCTGCTTTGTATGTGTAAAGAATTTCTACCTTATCAGTTGTAGTGGATAGGAGAGACCTCCCAACTCTAAAGGTTGAAAACAAAGATTCCCTTCCCCTTGCAATTTGGATACAGACTCAGGGCAAGCTTTGCCAACAGATGCTCCCTTGCCATGCTTTAATTCCAAAGGTAATGACCCAAGACAAAGAAGCAGGATGCTCTCTCTTTCCCTGCATCTCTCTTTCTGAGGACAGGGTGGGAGTGGAGTGAAGAGCAATGGCGGTAATGATTTCTTCCACAGAATCAATTCTCAGGTGTAATTTAGGGCATTTTTTTAGTAGTTTTTTAACCCTGAACCTCATACTCCAGCTTTACGAATGATAATATAGTTATACAATATTATTTTTATTTAGATCAAAAATATTGGTTAAATTATTAAATAAAAGTGTGAGGTACATTTTTTTAAAAATCTTTCGGATTTTACCTGCAACTAAAACAAAATATTTATTCAATAGACACATGTAAATTGAAATGAATGAGAAATATCAAAACCAAAACAACAAGCAGATACTCAGGTAAAGTCTTAAGAAAAATAAGTTGATTCATTATCAGATGAGGAAAAGTAAATGATAAAATATATTTCATAACGATAAACTATATAATATATAATGCAGGTGTATTGAGAATCAATCTTTAGCATCATAACATCTGAAGCTAAAGTCTACAGGATAAAAATAAACGGAGAAGTAACAGAACAAAGCAATGGTCATAGAGGATCTAATAATACAATGAAGAGGTGCACAGCAAACAGAAAATGTATTCTTTTTTCTACATATACATGGAAAATGTACAAAAATTGATCATATTAGACAATAAAATTCTAAAAAATAGAACTACAGAACAAATTCTCTAAGTAATATATAACTAAATTAGAAATTTGAAAAATTTAATGGGTGCAGCCATTAAAAAAAAAGGGAAAAAGAAAATCCCTGAAAATAACTGTATATTACAAAGTCAAAAAATAATAATAAATGTCTCAAAAGATGTTAAAATGGCATTTTAATGAGCTGATGTCCATCTATGATTTAAAATAAAATCAATAATTTTTAAAATAGAAATAAATGAACACTGGCACAACATGTTAAAGATATCACACATAGTAGTATAACTGATCGAGGGCCCTGTGGGGCTCCTGGGCACACAAGCCTTTCTGTGTCCTCGATTTCTTGTTTTTATGGAATAAACTTCAGCCTCCATGACCTTCCTGAGTTCCAAAGGGCAGGTTCAAACAGTTGCTAACCAGGGAAGGGAGGGGATGCAGAGACCCGGGAGGAGCAGTCAAGTGCAGCCTTGGGGCAGGGTCCCGGTTCCTCCTCAAGGAATACACATAACAATATCTTAGGGCGGCTCTGTAGAACTAAAACCCCCAACAAATGGAAGCTGTTAACTACTTGATGGAGCGTTCTTCATTCTGGAGAGAAGGAAGACCATCAGAACCAGTCCTAGGGCCACTAAACACCAGCTTTGAGAAATAATGCAAGATTGTCTCTACGCGGATCCTTACCTGCAGCCCTATTTTCCACACCCCAAACTGTAACACCACATTCTAATCTCTCCCAAAGGGAGGGGAGGGGGCACAGTCATTAAGGCATCGACCTGCTGTGGCCTCCTTTGCCTGGCCAAGCAATAAATGCTATCATCTTTTTTTCTCCTTTACCCAAAACTCTGCCTCCATATTTCAGCACCCGTGGACAGAGGCCAAGTTTTGGCCACAGTAGGCGTTCCCACTGTAGCCAGCAGTGAGTTAAGGTAAAAGTCACAGCTGCAACTCAGATTCGATCCCTGGCCTGGGAACTTCTATACACCAAGGGCATAGCCATAATAAAAAAAAAAAAAAAAAAAAAATTAAAAGTGTACGTGGAAAACCAAAGCCAGCCTCATGCTCATTTGTGAAAAACCAGAAATATTTCCATTAAAGACTGAGTCAAGATCAGGATGTCACCTGTTACTATCGGTAAATGGTGGGATTATAAGCACAGGTTTTCTTCTGCCTATTGGGGATTAAGACCAAGAAGAATCCAATGAATGTGTCAGTCAACTTACCGAATTATACTAATGTGTGAAAAAGTGGATTAAAAACCAGTATTGGTAAAACAACTATGACTACTTAGATTTGCATATTTATCTCCTATTGATACGTATTAAAAAGCACAAGAAAGTCTATAAAGTACGTACAACCCTACAACCAAGGTAGCATGATGGGAAAGGAGAGCTTTGTAAAAGAACATTAATTTGCTACTTTTCGTAGTTCATAAAGTATTTATATAGTATTTGAGGCCCCCCCACTTCACGCCCCCAAAGGGCACATATTAATTTCATAATCAGGAAAAATAACAAATAAATTTCCAGTATAGACAAAATAATTAAGTGAGTCACCTAGAAATATTATGGCAATTATTATTTGTGAAAACATTTCTATGGCATGAGTAGAAGCATGATTTTCCTGCCAATAAAGACAAAGAAAATAATCAAAGGGAGTAGTTGTAGTACTATTTAAAAATGATTCAAATAGTGTTTACTTCTTCGAGGATGCTCTTTGAAGAAAATGCCTCTTTTCTAAAAATCTACATTCTCTTTTGGCGGCAAGCGTTCTGGAGATTCTTTAAACATTCTTTTCATGGAGGAAAACCCAAAGTGAAACATTGTGGCAGTCCTGGTCCTCACCATCCCTTTCTGACCCCTTTGGGCTCATTCCTGCCCCTCCTAACACTTTCAGGAACACAGGGGCTGCCGGGTGGCAGGCCAGTGTCGCACTGGGCTCGCTGTTGTGGTTCGTTTGTCCCACTGTAAATTATTTGAAATAATTGCCAATCCTGGAGAAGTGAGAGACTTCACCCAGAAATGCCCAAATCTTATTTGTTGTTGTTGTTGTTATTGTTGTCTTTTGTCTCTTCAGAGCAGCACCCTTGGCATATGGAGGTTCCCAGGCTAGGGGTCCAATCGGAGCTATAGCCGCCAGCCTATGCCACAGCCACAGCCACGCCAGATCCAAGCCATGTCTGCAATCTACACCACAGCTCACGGCAGTGCAGAATCCCTTTATCCCACTGAGCGAGGCCAGGAATCGAACCTAGGTCCTCGTGGATACTAGTCGGGTTTGTTAACCAATGAGCCATGACAGGAATGCCACCCAAATCTTCTTGAAAATCTGGAAGCTCTGGTATGACTGAACCCACAGTCTAAAGCATGGAGTCCTTAGTTCCCTGCTTGTGGTATCACCCTGGGAAATGGATTTTTGCCACACCAGGTGCCTTGCAAACCCTTCAAAACCTTACAAAAACTAAAACCTGCTTCTAGCCTTCACCTTGTGTCACTAATGATTGAGGAGGATGTATTGTGCCACAAGCATGGAGATTTTTCAAGTTATGAGAAAACCAAACTTTCTGCCCACATTCCAGTTTCTAATCACCAAATTTTTTACTTGTTTACTGTTTTACCCAAAACAGAGCAAATAACACAGTGGGTGCAGCCTCTTAAATAATCACCTTTAGGGAGTTCCCATCTTGGCTCAGTCAAAATTAATCTGACCTGTATCCATGAGGATGCAGGTTCGATTCCTGGCCTCGCTCAGTGGGTTAAGTATCTGACGTTGCTGTGAGCTGTGATGATGTTTGCAGACCCGGCTTAGATCTGGGGTTGCTGTGACTGTGGCATAGGCCAATGGCTACAGCTCCGATTCAACCCCGAGCCTGCGAACCTTCGAATGCCACATATGCGGCCCTAAAAAGACCAATAAATAAATAAATAATCACTTTTAGCATCCAGAGAAGATAACGCTTGCTTTCAAATTAAATAAAGCTACCAGGGCTTTCAGGTGTGAAAACCGTGAAGCATATTTTCCAGCCTTTGGTTAACTCAGAACACAATGCGATGCTGCCACCTTATGGGGACATGAATGCAGCATCCCAACATCATTTCATGAGGTAATGTTGCCATCTACCGGGCTAGCCTGAGTTTTTAGAATATTAGATTTAGGGTAAAAGCTACAAACTGACACAACTCAAGAGCACAAAAACAACCCAACTGAAAAATAGGCAGAAGACCTAAATAGACATTTCTCCAAAGAAGACATACGAATGGCCAACACTCACATGAAAAAATGTTCAACATCACTAGTTATTAGAGAAATAATCAAAATTACAGTGAGGTACCACCTTACACCAGTCAGAATGGCCTTCATTAACAAATCAGCAAATAAACGCTGGAGAGGGTGTGGAGAAGAGGGAACCCTCCTGCACTGCCGGTGGGACTGTAAACTGGTACAACCACTAAGGAAAACAGTATGGAATTACCTCAGAAAACTAAATACAGAACTAACATATGACCCAACAATCTCACTCCTGGGCATATATCTGGACAAAACTTTCATTCAAAAAGATACATGCACCCGTATGTTCATTGCAGCACTGTTCACAATAGCCAAGGCATCGTAACATAACCTAAATTTCCATCCACAGATGAATGGATTAAGAAGATGTAGTACATATACTCGGCCATAAAAAAGAACAAAATATGGGTGGAACAAGAGACTCTCATACTAAGTAAGTCAGAAAGAGAAAGAAAAATACCATGTGATATCACTTATATCTGGAATCTAATATATGATGCAAATGAACCTTTCCACAGAAAATAAACTCATGGACATGGAGAACAGACTTGTGGTTGCTGAGGAGGAGAGGGAGGGAGTGGGATGGACTGGGAGTTTGAAGTTAGTAGATGCAAACTATTGCATTTGAAGTGAATAAGCAATGAGGTCCTGCTGTATAGCACATGGAGCTATATCTAATCACTTGTGATGGCACATTCTGGAAGATAATATGAGAAAAAGAATGTCTATATATGTATAACTGAGTCTATTTGCTGTATAGCAGAAATTGACAGAACATTGTAAATCAACTATAATAAAATTTTTTTAAAAGCTATTCTGAATTTTTTTTAATTAATAAACAAATGAAATACCCATCAGATTGTGCATGTGACTGCTTACAGTAGATAATTTTCTGTTGATAGTTGCCACATTGCTAGTTGGTGCCAGAAACAAATGCAGATTTTTTTACTTGAGGAAGTTGAAAAACAGGTCTCTAAGAATATCAAAGAAGACATTCAGGCATCTGAGATGGTTTGAACTGGTGACTCCCAAATGCTTTCTGCTGGATGCTTTAAATTCAACTGGGAAGCTTTTGAGAAACCTGTGTCTTGGATTTCAACTTAAAAATATTTGGAATCTGTATTTATGTGAGCTCCTGGGTGATGTGATGTGCACCCTGATTCATCAACCCCTGTCTGATAAGCCAGCTGTGGTACTAGATTGCATTCATTGATTGATTCTAACATTCTAACATTATTGCATGTTTGGGTGCAGTGTGCTGAGTTACGTTTGATTTCAAAGCAAAGAGACCTCACTGCTTCAAGATGTGCACTGTATAACAGAGAATTACATGTATGCAGTTAAATGAAGTAAAGTAATCTAGTTCCTGCAAGAATATCCAAAATATAGGAGAAAGAAAAAAATAGGGATCGCCATAAGTTTTCTCCAGTGAAAAGAGAGTGGCTTTCCCAGGGAAGTATATAAAGATCCAGGCACTTTGCCAGTTGACCTTTGGAAATGAAAGCCAAATACCATTCTAGGTAAAGAAAATGAATGCACAGGAGTTCCCATTGTGGTTCAGCAGGTAAAGAACACAACATAGTCTCCATGAGGATGCGTGTTCGAGCCCTGACCTCTCTCAGTGGGTTAAGGATCCAGCGTTGGCACAAGCTGAGGCATAGTCGAAGACACGGCTCGGATCTCACATTGCTATGGTGTAGGCCAGCAGCTGCGGTTCCAATTTGACCCCTAGCCTGGGAACTGCAATATGCCGCGGGTGCAGCCATAAAAAAAGAAAAGGAAAGAAAATGAACGCACAGAGTGCAGAGGTTTGTGGACGCACATTCTTGCTGAGAAAGTATAAGGACCCATTTTGGTAACAGTCCACCTCTTCTAGAAAAATTCTTGGGTTCCTGAGCACGACTCTTTATGGAAAAGAGGAGAGAAGGTCAGAGGGCAAGGGAGACAAAAAGAGAAGAGGTGAAGAGGGCAGCCAATGCACGATGGGCTATGGAAAGGGCATAAAAATAAAAGTGTCCATGGATTAAGATTTTTTTTTTTTCTGTAAACTATACACCAAGAGCAGAATTGTCTGCTCAGGGTAGATGGAGGTGAGAGGTAAAAGTCTGAAAGTGGCTTCTGAAAGGATCTGAAAAGAGTTGTGAATTTTTAGGTATCAATTTGCACAGCTGTGCTCAGAACTGAAGAATTTTTCTAGAGGTGGACTATTAACAAAATGGGTATTGAGCGTTGAAAAGAACACTACTCAGCACGATAGTCTTGGCCCTCACAGAGCTATTAAGAATAACCACGGATGACAAATCCATATATGTACATGTAATCTGGTCACCACATGGTGCAGTTGGAAAACCTGACAGAAATCTGTAAACCAGCTATAATGCAAAAAAAAAAAAAAAAAAAGAATAACCACGGAAAGGTGAAAACCCTAATTTAATTCCAAAAGATACATGCACCCCAATTTTCATTGCAGCATTGTTTACAATAGCCAAGGTGTTCACTGGTGGCTCAGTGGGTTAAGGATCAGGCATTGTCACTGCTATGGCATGGGTTCTATCCCTGGCCTGAGAATTTCTGCCTGCCGCAAACGCAGCTGAAAACAAAAACAAAAATGCAATAGTCAAGACATGGAAGCAACCTAAGTGTCCACTGACAGATGAATAAAGAAGATGTGCTACATATATATATATATATATACACAATGGAATATTAGTGGGCCATAAACAAAGATAAAATAATGCCATTTGCCACAATGTGGTTGGACCTAGAAATTATCATACTAAGTGAAATAAGTCAGACGAAGATAAACATTATATGAAATGATTTATATGTGGAATCTAAAAAACAATACAGGTGAATCTATATACCAAACAGAAACAGACTCATAGACTTCAAAAACAAACTCATGGTTACCAACCGGGAATGGGAAGAGAGATAAATTAGGAGTTTTGAGATTAACAAACTACTATATATAAAATAAATAAGCAACAAGGATTTATTTTATATCATAGGGACCTATGTTTAATATCTTGTAATAAACTATAATGAAAAATAATATGAAAAATATGTATATATGACTAAATTGCTTTAACATACATCCGAAAATAATACAGTACTTTAAATCAACCATACTTCAATTAAAAAAAAAAAAGAATCAGGAGTTCCCTTAATGGCTCAGTGGTTAACGAATCCGACTAGGAACCATGAGGTTGTGGGTTCTATCCCTGACCTTGCCCAGTGGGTTGGAGATCCGGCGTTGCCATGAGCTGTGGTGAAGGTTGCAGACGCGGCTCGGATCCCGCGTTGCTGGGGCTATGGCGAAAGCCGGCGGCTACAGCTCCTGTTAGACCCCTAGCCTGGGAACCTCCATATGCCGCGGGTGCAGCTCTATGTAAAAGGCAAAAAGACAAAAAATAATAATAATAATAATAAATAAAAATTAAAAAAAAATCTCCTTGATCCTGGCCTCCATTTAATCACCTGAAAAGTGTAGATATGGAACAAAATGCTTTTTTGGTTCCCAGTCAACTCCAGCAGAGTCTAGATCAGAAATTGCTCAAAGTCTCATGTGCAGTCAGAGCCAGCCCTGTCTCTTCCCTCTCCCTGAGATAATATTCTGTACCCAATCGCCCTACGTAATTCAAATATTTGAGTTGGGGGCTATTATGATCCCATCTATAGATGAGGAAACCAAAATGCAGAAAGCTTAAGAAAATTGCCAAAGAACACATAGCAAATAAGTGGTAAAGCGAGGTTTTGAACCCAGATAGCCTATACTTCAGGATAGAGATTCTCAGCCCTTGGTCTATGCTATTTCCCTCCAAAGACGACAGAAGAAGCCAAAGGAAAGGTTCAGAAGATCATTTAAGAATTCTTTCTTTTTTCTTTTTTTGTCTTTTTACCTTTTCTAGGGCCGTACTTGTGGCATATGGAGGTTTCCAAGCTAAGGGTCTAACAGGAGCTGTAGCTACCGGCCTTCGCCACAGCCACAGCAACGCGGGATCCGAGCCGCGTCTGCAACCTACACCACAGCTCACGGCAACGCTGGATCCTTAACCCACTGAGCAAGGCCAGGGATCGAACCCACAACCTCAGTCAGTTTTGGGTTGTTTTTCCTCTCAATCCTACAACCTCAAGCCATGGTCTTGGAGAAGCTTCAAGCTAAGATCCCTATGTCTCTGAAGAATTAAGCCAGAGGAATTTGATGAATGACTTCATTCTTTCCCCTGACACCAACCTCCTTGGATCTATTAGCATTTCTGGAGTCCTAATGCTACAAATAAAGCAATGAGCCCACATCTACCTCTGCCACCATGTAAAATCTTTCCTTTTATATCCCCTTCCTAGGTGTGGCTACAATTTTCTTAATGGATCAGTTGATTGTATAAGTCTTAGTTTCTTGGTGGATTCTTCTTCTCTGTTTCACCCCAAACCTCTTTACTCTGAAGAGTGGCCAAGGAAAAATACAAGCATTCAGAGAGATCCCTTGACATTATTCATGATAAAGCCATAGCACTCAACCAGAAGGCTCCCCGTCTCCTCCAAAACACGTGATTGACTCAACAACCATTTTACCTAACTGAATAATAGTTTTCTCTGTGGATGAAATTACAAGAGCCCCACTGTCCCCTCTGTCTGGAATTTTACCCACTCCATCTTTGCCTATAGAAAATTATCGCATCCTTTTAGGTACATCTCAAATGCCAATTTCTACATTAAGTCTTTAGAGACACTCAGAACCAGTCGAATCTTCTCCGTTGAGCCCCTGTATCACTTACTTGTAAACATCCATTATGATGCTTATCACTATTTGCGTCTGTGTCTTCTTTCTATTTACGAACAGGGTTTCATTTTCACAGAAGCATGAGTCAGGGCTGCGACATTATCAGTCCTCAGGCTGACTGCCAAGTGCCTCTCAAGTTTACCTCCCACTCCTGCACACTTGGCTAGATCAATGCCATCCAGAATCTGGTCCTCAGCCACACAGATTTGGGAACACAATTTTCTAAGTACTCCAGACCATACAATCTTTAGGGAAGCTTTCTTGGACCAGCTTCACCAAATTTTAAAAATTGCACTGAATGGCAAGTTGTCACTTTACAATAAATAGTATTGGACATGCTCAAACATTGATGTAGTGAGAAGTCTAATAGAATTGAGAGAGATGGGGGTATTATTTATATGAATAAAAATAATTACTAGCATCAGCCTGTGCTGCTCAAATGATCCACCTCCACCAAAAGGTTTTATCTGCAAAGGCAGAAAAGACAATTTTAGGGGCAGAGTTAAAGAATCAGTGTCAGTGTACTTCTGTTCTGTGCTGGCCATCTTCCTTCTGTCCAAGCATTCTTTTCCCAGTGATAACTACAATTTATTAGAGCTTTACTATCTGTATTATAATCATTCCCCTGTACTACCGTATCATACTGAGACTACCAAATTTTCTCAAACACTTGTGCCTCATGATAATTACCCATCTCTTGGCTTTCTCCTGTATCTCATGTGAGGATGTTATTAGTGTAACTCTCAGAAGGAGCCCTAAGGGGTGATCTACACTTTTAAATCTCCCTAAGAGCACACAGTGCCTGGTGCCTTTTTTGGTTCATACACAGTGCCTAGCTCAAAGTATGTTCTCAATAAACATTTTAATTTACTTGAATGTGTCATGAGGTAACCCTGTCAAAAACTGCATGAAGTTGAGGAGTGTTTTTGCCACTACTATACTGGCCCTATGCTAAATGATAATTCTAATTTGTCATTTAGTTGCTCTCTCAAAAAAAAAAAAAAAACCTGCTGACATTTTCAAACAAGGAAAGAAATCACAGTGATTGTGCTGGGTAGTTTTCATCACTATGGAATCAGTCATTTTAAGACAGTGGTTCTCAGAGTGCCTGCTGTGGCACAGTGGGATTTGTGGAAGACACAGGATGCAGGTTCGCACCCTGGCTGGCACAGTGTGTTACAGGATCCGGCAGTCTAGCTCACAACTGTGGCTTGGATCTAATCCCTGACCTGGGAACTCCAAATGCCATGGGGCAGCCAAAAAAAAAAAAAAGAGAGAGAGAGAGAGAGAGACAGTGGTTCTCAGAAAAGCATTAACAATATCAACAAGGAACTTGCTAGAAATGTAAACTTTTAAGCCCCTCCTCCAACTGAATCCATTGAATCAGAATCTGTGTTTTTAAGGTTGGAGGAGTGACCACTGTCCTGGTTTGTTCAGGACTTCAACTCACCTGCTGATAAGTTGGAACCTTAAATCTCCTACACACTGAGCCTGATAGCATGTCAGATGATAAGTAACCTTCAATAAGAAATCCCTGTGATATGCCAATCTGTTGACCTATGTCCAGTACCCTTCTTATGCAAGGGTTACATTAAATTGAAACAACATCTGGTTGATGTTGTAAATAAAGACAGACTGATAGTCACACACTCCAGCCAAAATAGCATTTGAATGACTACATTATTAAGAACAAGGTTGTTTGTCAGTTATAGATCCTAGTCATTAAAACATCCAAGGGGGAGTTCCCATCGTGGCTCAGTGGTTAAAGAATCCGACTAGGAACCATGAGGTTGCAGGTTTGATCCCTGGCCTTGCTCAGTGGGTTAAGGATCCAGCGTTGCCATGAGCTGTGGTGTAGGTTGCAGACGCGGCTCAGATCCCGCGTTGCTGTGGCTGTGGCGAAGGCCGGCAGCTACAGCTCCTGTTAGAACCCCTAGCCTGGGAACTTCCATAAGCTGCGGGTGCAGCCCTAGATAAGGCAAAAAAAAAAAAAAAAAAAATTCCACAGAGTTCCCGTTGTGGCTCAGTGGGAACAAACCTGATTACTATCCATGAGGATGTGGGTTCGATCTCTAGCCTCACTCCATGGGTTAAGGATCTAGCGTTGCCATAAGCTGCAGTGTAGGTCACAGATAAAGCTCAGATCTGGCATTGCTGTGCTGTGGCGTAGGCTGGCAGCTGCACCTCCAGTTCAGCCCCTAGCCTGGGAACTTCCATATGCCACAAGTGCAGCCAAAAAAAATCTGAAAAGAGGATAAAGGCAGAATATCACCAAAGCTTCATAATGAAGTTAATTATCCTAGGAATAGAGACAAGACTCTATCTGTGGTTGGGTCTGGGCAGGATAATTAAAAAAACATACTCTAGGAGTTCTCTTGTGGTGCACCCTCCCTTCCTCCTCTCCAGTTCCCCTTCCCTCCAAATTTCCTGCCATCACGCAAGACATTTGACACCTGTCTTCCCATGTTCTTAAAATCTAGCCACTAAGAAACCCTGGAGTAACCCACAACTGATGCCAGCACTCCATGGGGTGTCATTCTTTTGAACGGTGCCACTGGAATGCTAGAATTGTGCAGGTCGCAATCTATACAGACATATGTGATGCCCTTCCTAAAAGAAGTGTCTGGGATGAGATCTTAAACTCTGACCTGGGTCCATCTGTCCAGTCCCCAAACCTCTAAATGTCTTGCTTTCCCCAAGCTGATAAAGTCTAGGGCTGTGTAAAGACTCAGTCTTAGAACAGGTATTTAATCTGCAAACTTAATCAGGACTGTGCCCTCTACCCATTTCCCCATTGCTTCTCACCCTTGGCTGGTTCTTCCCCTTTACCTCCCAGTCACAGAGGGATTTCACGGCTCTTTATTGTGAGAATCTGGTGGGATGTAAATCTTAGGATTTCCTCCAAGCCCGCAGCCCCAAGGAATTTTCCCTCGCACTAGTCCACACTCAGCCTCCAGACATTCAACCACCTTCCCTTTAGGTTTTCCTGCCAGTTCACGGCTCTAGCGGCTTCTGCTCCAGATACGTGTACCTCAGCTGTGACTCTTGGGATATGCCTTCCTCCCCAGGACTGGGGGTGGCAGTGTGTCTTTTAACCTCAGTTCTCCAATGAGTCCAAGAAAAGTCAGTGATTCAGAGTTTGTGGAGCTTTTTGTGTTTTAAGAATGAGAGGGACTTCTGCCTAGCTCTTTGCATACCAGAGCAGCAACAAGAATTTGTGTTATTTTTACTCAAATCAAAATACTTTCTAAATTCATTTTTCTTCTGTTGAGGATTTATGTAGAAGTATGTAGTTTAGTGTTCAAATATGTGGGGCTTTTTCAGATTTTTTTTTGGTAGTTGATTTCTAATTAAATTCCTCCATGATCAGATAGTGTATTTTGTAGATCTTATCCCTTTTAAATAAATTGAGACCTATTTAATGGCACAGAGTGTTGGTATGTCTTGGTGTATGGTCCATGTGCACATTTTTTAAAAAGTGAGTTCTCTGGGGGTGCAGTGGGTTAAGGATCTGGTGTTGTCATTGCAGTGGCTTGGGTTGCTGTTTTGGTGCAGGTTCATTCCCTGGCCCAGAAACTTCTGCATGCCACAGGCACAGTCAGGAAAAAAAAAAAAAGGTGAATTCTGATTTTTTTTTTTTTGACCACAACCACAGCATGTGGAAGTTCCTAGGGATCGAACTTGCATCATAGCAATGATCCAAGTTGCTGCAATGATAACTCAGAATCCTTAATCCACTGCACCATAAAACTCCAGAATCCTGCTGCTTTTTGATTGGAACATTTTATAAATTAGGTCAGTTAGGTCAGGCTGGTTGACACAGTTTCTGGATTCTTAGTGATTTTTTTTGTCTACCTGTCTATCACTTTTTGCTTCATATAATCTGAAGCTCCTTTATGAAGTGCAAAAGTACTTAGGAATGTTAAATGTTCTTGATAACTTGAACTCTTTATCATTATAAAATGACTTTCTTCATGCCTGGCAATATCTTTGTTCTGAAATCTAGTTTATCTTATATTAATATAGCCATTTCAGCATTATCTTGAACAGATTTGGTATGATATTTTCCCCCTCATTTCAACCTATTTATTTCTTTCTAATTAAAGTGTGTTCCTTATGGTGTTATGTTAGATACATGCCCCATATCTTTTACGTTTTTGTCTACTTTTAAAGTTTTTTCTTTCTGTCTGTCTCTCAGTCTTGCCGTTTTGCACAGACCTGTCTCCAGTTTACTAAACATCTGTTTTTCTATGTCTAACCTTCTATTAAAACTAGAAATTAATTTCTTGCTGTCAGATATAGTATTTTTCCATTCTAGAATTTTAACTTAAACACTCATTTGCTGGTGAAATTATCTATCTTTACCTCCATTTTAAACAGCATTTTAATCATAATCATTTTAAGTAAATTATCTCACTGTCTTGTAAGTTTGCTTCGATAGTCTTAAAAAAATGTGTTTTGGTCAGTTGGTCCTTCGGGTTTTAATTCTCCTTGTAATTCTGAACAGATCCCTGACAGTGTAGATGATGTCAGAACAGAGGCTACACATGATGTCCTCTTCCTCTGACAAGGGTTAGTTTTTCTTCTGGGGAGACAATAGGGACTGCAGATCATGGCAGTTTGGTTGACGTTTGATTTTATTTACTGTTTGGAGTGGTGACATTTCAGAATTGTGGCTATTCCTAAGCCACAGCTCTGTCTTCTAAGGTATGGTCTTTATTCCAAGTTAGTGGCCTTTTTTGCTAGTTCACGTCCTTTTGCAATTCCCACTGAAATCTGAGCTATATTCTCAGTCCCCTCCAAACATCAGGAATTGAACTGCAACCACAGTCCCCCCAACAGCATAAAGCTACTGCAACCTCTACTTTTCCATTTGGCCTCCCAGATGCTTGGTCTCCTGGACTTTTGGACTCTTGCTCTGCCATATGGCTCTTTCCTTTGTGGACATATTTTATTACCCGGATGATTTTCTTCCAAAAGTGAATAATAGCTTCTATATCTTTAACAATTAAAGGGACGGCTACCACCTTATATTTAAGGAAATTTTCTCATGAAATGAGAATAACTTGAAACCTCAGTTTGTTCACTAATTAAGCAGAGAGCATTTAGTATGCGTGATTAATTTATTTCTCTCCAACATCCCAATTACTAATTCTCTTAGACAGTTGTGCATATAACTTTATCCATTTCTTCTGATAGCTTTAAAATCACAGTTTAAACTCTTTTTAGATTAATTTGGGAGCTTTGAGCCTGATTTTAATAATGAAAGCTTATTTGTTACTAGGTTAGTTAGACTGATTTTGTGCTTACCTTAAAAGTTTAACACCTTTTAAAAATAAAAATGAAGTAAGCAAACATTTTCATATTTCATATTATTTGTTCTTTACTCTTTTTTTCTTTTTTTTTTCCTTTTGCCTTTTTATGTAGAGCCACACCCGCAGCATATGGAGGTTCCCAGGCTAGGGGGTCTAACAGGAGCTGTAGCTGCCAGCCTTCGCCACAGCCACAGCAACGCGGGATCCGAGCTGCGTCTGCGACCTTCACCACAGCTCACGGCAACACCGGATCCTTAACCCACTGAGCAAGGCCAGGGATCGAACCCGCAACCTCATGGTTCTTAGTCGGATTCGTTAACCACTGAGCCACAAAGGGAACTCCTGTTCTTTACTCTTTATAGCACTTTCGAAAGACTTATTTCAATAATCTGCACACTGCTTTGATTTAATGTTACAATTTGAAAAATGAATTTTCATAGGAAATCATATTATTCCTCTATTGTTAGATTACTTAATTTGTTCTCTCTTTTTTAAAGTTCAGGAAATAAATGCTCTTTTGGGGGGGCAGGGTCAATACATCATTAATGCTTAATCCTAACAAAATAGCCTGCCATATTTAGCTTAAGAGTCAGCCAATGACTCCATAAGAATTAGAAATTTGGGGAGTTTCTCTGTACTTCCCCATTCTCCAGGACTTTGTCCTTGAGATCTCAGCTGGTGTGTCAACTTAGAATCCTTACTTCTGTATCTTCAATCAAACAACCAGTTCCTGCTTGTCACTATTTTCCTCCACGGAAAAATTGGAAAATGTCTTCATGGAAAAAGGCAGGAGAAATGAGAAGACTTCTGTGTGTCTTAGAAATCAAAGTCTTGGCTAGTGTCTCTTTAATGAGCTCCAAGAGTCATTTCTTTTGGAGTTGTCCATGGGAGGTTCAATCCCATCTGAAATCATCTATCTGTCCCACAGCCAAAAATGTGCAATGCTCAGTTTGTTTTATCTGGCAATTTTTTCTTATAGTGTGTAACCTTTTTTTTTCTTTTTAAAAAAGTTTTATTGATATAGTTGATTTTTACCTGGCAATTTAAATTATCCTCTATTAGAATCTGTTTCTTTAAAATTCTAGTTTGCTATACTTCCCCCCAAAGGCTGTGATACATTGAGACTCATTTATAAAAATACATGTAAAATCATCTTGTCTCCTTACATTTCAAAGTTTTATTTAACTGTCACTGCCAGATACTTGATCTTTTAGGTGACTTGGAGTCATACGTGTTTTCACTTAATAACCCATAATTTTTAAAAGTCAGAAAAAGAACAAAAACTGTCACATGATTTAGTGAAACATATGAGATTAGAGTCAGACAAGGTTAATCATTTGCACTTTTCTTAGCTATAGCTTCACTATTTGTAAAATGGGACAGATAATTACTCTCTCTCTGCATTGTTCTTATGGTACACACACTAAGGTATTTGTGGGAGCATTGTCTATAAGGGCAAAAATGTTAAAACAGAATAAACGTCTTGCAGTTAATAAGGCTATGACTGAATAAATTACTGTATATCCACATGAAGAACCAGCATGCTGCCATTGAAAAGAGTGCCTGTGGGAGTTCTCCTGTGGTACAGCAGGTTAAGGATCTGGTGTTGTCACTGAAATGGCGTGGGTCCCTGATATGCCGAGGGTTTGATTTTTGGCCCGGGAACTTCCGCATACTTCAGGTGTGCACCTTTCCCCTCAAAAAGGTGAGGGACAGTCTGAGATGGGATTTTCGATCCAGATTGGGATAGATTTAATAATCCTGAATTAACCTCAAATCACTACCTGTAATAGAGAAAATTTGGAATATGACATAGGAAGCTACTCAAATCACCACAATAATCCTAAGTGGAAAATATCACTCATAGTATTAATGTCTATTCCTTTCCTACTGTAAGGCCCATAAAGTATACTTCCTGCCTTCTTCCAACTCTTCAAAACCAACTGTTGAACTCAGATAATTTCTCTTATATTTGCTAGGATTGGGAAAAAAATTTAGTAAGACCCCTTCCTGGCACAACTTTTTTTTTTCCTTTTTTAGGGCCACACCTGCAACACATGGGCTAGGGGTCAAATCAGAACTACAACTGCCGGCCTCTGCCACAGCCACAGCAACGCCAGCTCTGAGCCACTTCTGAGACCTACACCATGGCTCATGGCAACACCGGACCCTTAACCCACTGAGTAAGGCCAGGGATTAAACCTGCATTCTCACGGACACTAGTGGGATTCGTCCATGAGCCACAGTAGCAAATACCAGTGGCACTACATTTTTGAAGTCTAGGAGACATGTACGTTTGTATGTATGTGAGGTAGGGAAACGATCATACATCCATTATTTCTAGAAATCACCTTTAACCATATGAATCACATGAAATACTTTTTAACCTCATAGCTAGGAAAAATGTATTATCTTAGAAACGGATACACTTCTTAGTAGGCAATATTAAATCATGTGAAATATTTGATGTTAAAAAGAGGTCCTCAATCAAGAAAAGCTGGAGTGGAAGTACGGTTTGAAACACTCTGGACACTAACACTCTGGGGAATGTCTGTAACATATAGTACATTCTACAAGATGCTGAGAGTGTTTTGATTTGAAGGAAGGAGTTGGTCAAACAATGCCACAGGCTATAAACCATAGTTTCTAAAGGCATCAGTGCTCTAGAGTGATCTGATGGATTACACTGCTTGATGATCTAGTTAACTGCATGCCAACTCATTGATCTTTGTGACCAGAAA
This sequence comes from Catagonus wagneri, assembly GCA_004024745.2. NCBI lineage: Eukaryota > Metazoa > Chordata > Mammalia > Artiodactyla > Tayassuidae > Catagonus > Catagonus wagneri. The sequence goes on along the minus strand of PVHT021183630.1, from coordinate 9,820,476 downwards.
CAATTCAGGTTAGTCTAACCTAAGCTAGAAGTTTAAGAATAAATTAGCATATCACAGACTGATTCCTGAAAATCTTGAGATCAGATCCCAGGTTTGCTGGTCTCTGCCTTGAACTGTGTGAGCACAGGGATATGTCTGTTTGCCTGATACCCTTGGCCCCAAGAGAAGAAATGCGAGTGTTGTATGACCAGGATGAACCTGCAACAATATATTGCCTGCCCTAGCAGTAAACAAAGGATGCAGTCATCAGTGACTGCAGTCACCGTCAGGGTGTCCAGAGAGCCCTGAGGGAACTTAGGAAGGAACCTGCCATCTAGAAGCCATCAGATTGCAGCCACTCCCAAGGGTAAGCCTTAAAGAAACTCAGGATGTGAAAGCACAGGATACTTGAGATTCAAAACACTCTGATATATTTACTGTACAGGGCTGATTTATGAAAATAAAGAGTAGGCCAGAACCATTTATGCAAATTAAAAACACTTATAGGAGGAAACTGGCGGAAAAAAAAAAAAAGTCTTCATGGCTCAAGAAAGTCAAGCAGATTACAGCCAATTTTTGTTTTATTTCATTTTATACCGGAAGAAAATCTTCTTCTATTTCTTCAGAAGAGGAAGAAAAAGGAGAAGGAGGAGGAAAAGGAGGAGAAGAGGAAGAAGAGAGTCAAGCGGGCTCTCACATCATCGACAATGTCATATGTCTGGTCTATTCATTCTACTGGGGCAACATAAACTAGAATATTTCAGGAGGATGGGAAATATTACCAATAATATATTCACAACACCCAGGACTATGAACACATTATTTCCCATTACACCACTCTCCTCTTCTCTTGTAACTTCCGTGTTAGAAGTTCACCGATATTGGAGGCACAGGTTTGCCTCAGACAGGCAGCATTAACATGTGTAAAGACATAAGCACTAAACACAAACACCTCAACCAACAACAAGAGGGGGAGCATCCTGGCGACAATTAGAAATGAGTTTGAGGGAGCCCCCACCGTGGCTCAGCGGTAATGAACCTGACTGGTATCCAAGAGGATGTGGGTTCAATCCCTGGCCATGCTCAGTGGGTTAAATGACCTGGCTTTGCTGTGAGCCTTGGTGTAGGTCACAGACTCAGCTCAGATCTGGCATTGCTGTTGCTGTGGCTATGGCATAGGCTACAGTTCTGATTAGACCACTAGCCTGGGAATTTCCATATGCCTCTGGTGCGGCCCTAAAAAAAAGAAAAGAAATGAGTTTGAAAGGAGAACTACTGATACCTTTTGGTGTCAAATTACTTCTTGATTCAACACAGTGCTTGGTAAAACAATGGACAATTTTTAAAGCCTTTATTTTTTAAGTGTGTAGTGTAATTCTTTCTTAACTAATATGGGAATAGGGCGAAAGAGCCTACTGGTCTACTTTCACAACTGCAGCTTAGCACAAATCCCCAAGTTTGACAAGAATCAGTGTCTTCTAGTGTCGTAAGTGTGAACTGAAGTTTGGCACTTGCCATCTCCCTCTACAGGGATTAAATCATGAGCCACTGCAGCTGCTGACCTGCAGCACCCCCTGAGCAGAGCTCAGGGTAGAGATCAGGAGTGAGGCACTCTGTGCTCGGGGAAGACTGGAGGAACAGGTCTTCAGGGAGTTAGATTATTTTTAGGAGAAGATTTTATGTGCCCAATTCTTGCATCTCCTCATATCTAAAAAAAAAAAAAAAACACTAAAATACTTCATAGTGATGTCTCCTCCTTGTGACTAGTAGTAACCTTCAAGAAACCAACAACAAACTTTTGTAAAATGTGTGCATGGCTGCACGCACCTGCCCTTTATCTTTATTGCATATATCCTGATATTCCCTTTCCTCTTTGAGGTGGTATTTCAGGGCAGTAAGAGAGCCCGGGCTGTAATTAAGTGGACAAAACAAAGGATGCCACAGTCACATGTGAAGAATGCAGTCACCTCCAAGGGAGAGCCTGTGAGCCCCTGATGGGATGTGAAAACTCAGGATACTGGCCTCAAGAACCGAGGTGCATATTGAAGTGATTTCAGTGAGCCCAGACCTCTTTTGTTCAGGCTAGTTGCCCTTTTTGTTGCAAAAATTCCTATGTATCCTAGCTCCCCACTCGCCTCCTAGGAGCATTTTCTCAGGGCTACCTGAGGTGTTGTCTCCTGGGCTTAAATCCTAATTTTGCCCCGAATAGAACTTAACTTTCAACTTTCAGGTTGTGCATTTTTTTAAGTCAACATATGTTGTGTAAACAGGTGAGAGAAAAACACCTTTATCTGTAAACCTTAAGCAGGAAGGAGCCTAAGGTCTCATTTTGTAAATTTGTTTCCTCATAGAATTGGTTAGGGACTATACTCAGTTTGTATATCTAACTCAGTCAGTAAAAAATCCATTGATAGGTCATTACTATTTGACAAAGTTTAGTGTAAAGACTTGAGCTAAATCCTCACAAACCGGTGCCTGTTTGATACTTTTCTCCTCTCCATCTTTTCAACTTCATCAGAAGTGATGCATTATAAACAGACATATTTATCTTACAGCTAATCCCAAATGGGTGGAATAAAGAGCTTGACACCAATTTTAAACTTTTCTTCTTTTCCTCCCCTAATCATTTATTGCAGAAGAAAAATAGTGCCTCAAAAATGGATTTTTTTTTTTTACAGCAGGCTCAATAAATCCTAGGTGCATTTCTCTTACTCTCTTTTCCTCTGCAAACATGCTTCTATCAAGATTAATATTAAATTCCGCCCAAGGCTGAGCACTTGATTTGAGCAATGACAAATTCCTCACCATTTCCCCACAGATCTTTAACTTTTTCTGCTAAGTTGAGAATTTCAGTCTTGCCCTTGAAATGGAGTGGAAAAGCATGCCTGTCACTGGATGTAAGTCAAATTTTTAAAACTCTGACACACTGATACAACTGGATGTTTGGATATGTTACTTGATCTTTCATCTTACTAATTTTCTTTAATGGCCAAACCCGTGGCACATGGAAGTTCCGCAGCTGTGAGCTATGCCGAAGCTACACGAACATCAGATCCTTTAACTCAGTGCACCGAGCTGGGATCAAACCTACACCTTGCAGCAATCTGTACTAGTTTTCTAGTACATATTTAATTTACTGAAAATGTAATTCAAGAAGAAATTGAAACCATGAACATTAACATTACCCAAATTTAACCATTAACAATAAAAGTCTATCCTCCAAATAATAGAAGTCTATCTGCTAGGTCAGATGCTTTAAGAGGTAATTCTTGCAAAAATCAAGAAATAAATTATCCCTATCTTATACATAATATTTCAGAGAGTAGAGGAAAGGAAGGAAGGCTCCTTAACTCGTTTTCTGAAGCTAAGAATAACTTGACACCAAACTAGAAAAGAACAGCATAAAAAATTTGTTATGCAATCTCTCTTATGAATGTAAACTCAGAAATCTTGAGTAAGTACTAGCTAAGGGAAGCTCTCACTTTGTTTTTTATTTTTTTATTTTTTATTTATTTATTTTTGTTGCCTTTTTGTCATTTTAAGGCTGCACCTGCGGCACGTGGAGGTTCCCAGGCTAGGGGTCTAATCAGAGCTGTAGCCACTGGCCTACGCCCGCAGCCACAGCAACGCAGGATCCGAGCTGCATCTGCGACCTACAACCACAGCTCACGGCAACGCCGGATCGTTAACCCACTGAGCAAGGGCAGGGATCGAACCCGCAACCTCATGGTTCCTAGTCGAATTCGTTAGCCACTGTGCCACGACGGGAACTCCTCACTTTGTTTTTTAAAGCCATTTGATCAAGATGGATTTATCGTGAGAATTCATGGATGATTTAATATGAGAAAAAAAAATTCTGAATGCAATTTAACCCATAACTAACAAACTAATTGAAGGGTAAGACATTACCCATTTATACCTAAATGTACACAAAACAAGCATTTGATAAAATCCAATATCTATTCAAGATGTATGCATACACACACACACACACACACACGTATAGGGGGCAACCACCTTAATTTGCAAAGATTATCTGATTTAGCCCTACAAAAAAAAAACCATTATATTTAATTGTGACACGTAGAACACACTTTTTTACAAGTTACAAACAAAGCAAAGATGCCCTCTCTGAGTTTAGTACAGTAGCATAAAAGAGGAGTCACTTGAACAAATGACATACTAGATTTCTATGGAAGGAAAATGGGTTTTATTGACTAGGATGGAAAAAGAAGTTCTTAGATTGAAAGACATGCTTTCATAAAGAAGAAGTTTTACACTTTGGGGTTTGGCCCCGTACATTCCAAACTTCTTTTCTCCTCCATTCCCCTTGTTTTCTAGTCCCAGACTTAAGAACATAACTAGCGTGTGGTACAAGCTGTGGTCCAGTAGCACCTAAGACCCACAGAAACCCGAGAGATTGCTCAGTGGTCCGCAATAATAAGTAGTGTTAGCTTCCTGGAGCCTGGTCCTACCTTCACTGGGATGTTTACCAATAACTTAACACAAAATAATTACAAACCACAGACATTCACCTGACTAAGCCTAAACAAACTTAAACATACCCAACCTCCCTTCTGCCAGATCTCCAAACACTTCCTTTTTTTTTTTTTCCAGTGCCAAGATATAGAAAGAAAGAGAAAGAAAAGAAGGAGTAAAAAGTATAGCAACCAGGTGGTCCCCGTCTGCCGGGCACTTGGCTGATTTTAGCGCTGAAAGTCCCATGCCCCTGGAGCTCCCTCAGTCCCGGGTGAATAGGAAGGCTGGTTGCTCAAGGCGAGAAGTGACAGTAGTATTACTGTTGGTGGATAAAATAACTTTGCTTTATGACCCTATGGGCTCAATGCTGGGGTCCTTCCTAGGAAGCTAGAAATGGCCCGTGCAAATGAGGGACTTCCGTTCAAGTCAGGGGCTGAAGCTTAATTTCCAGTAGCTTACCAGTAAATAGGCTGTGTCTTAAATTTTAGTCTGACCTCTATTTAATTTCCACCTTGAAGTCATTACTTTATCTGATATGTATTTTCAACTTGCATTCTTTTTTTTTTTTTTTTTTCTTGTCTTCCTCCTTTGGCTGCTGTGCACTTAGGATGGTTTGCTTTGTTTCTATGTCGGCATTCTGTGGTTCAGTAACTTCCTCAGGAGCCCCCATGTGGCAAGGGCTCTAGGACTGATGGGAGATGATGCAGTTTCTTACCTCCCACCCTCACCCCCCATGACTAGTGGAGTGGAAGCAGAATCACTGTCCATCTCCTACTGTGACACCTGGGGTAAGCCACTCTGCCCCTGAGAAGTCTCAGCCTCAGCGAACTGTAGGGACCACTGCCTCCCTCTAATCTGCTTGGGGTCTTGGTAGCAGGGAGCCCAGACTCTCACTCTGGTCCCATGTCCATGCTGCTCAGGGGACCCCCGGTCCCAGTAGTCCATGTATTTCCAGGATCTGCTCCTTTGCTCATCTCTGCTGAAGAAATCTCTGAGGCTCATTTCCAAGTATTCACACGTTCCATGAAAGAGTACAGTCCAGAACAATTATGTTTTGGTTTCTTTTTCTGCAATAAGTCAAACAGGTAACAAGCCTCATCTGCACCTAACTGTCGCTTTTTGCCCTGAGTGTGTGGGTGCATGTGTGTATCTATCTATTAGATTATGATTTAGATAATCAGATATATAAAATATATATGTGTGGATAATTAGATCAATACATGGCATGACTCTGGACAACAGAATTCATGACCTAAATATATTTATTTGCATGTAATTACACTCTCTTCTTCCACAATTTATATAACTTGCAAAATATTAGCTCATCTTTAGGAATATTTATCTAATCTAATGCAAACAAAAGATGAATATTTCTCAAAACAAAAGGAACAGCTGTCTCCTGCCATTATCTGTAACACATTTTTGCTTGTTAAATGCCAGTGGGATGCTGTGGATGTATAAAAAGCTGCATCAGTTTTGTCATCAAAAATGGACAGGGGAGAACTCAGTGTGGTTCCCCTTTGCCTTCTTCAGCTTTTTCGGTTTGACTAATAGATGTTATAAGCTTTGCCTGAGAGGCTGAGGCTGGGGTGGTCATTTATAGTTGCCAGACTCAGGAAAGACTGAAACATAAACTCAAACGTAATGTACTCAATTCCAGTGGATGTCTGGGAACTGCATTTGGCTGGGTAACCAGCATGGGTCACCCCCCATGTCTCCATGGACAATCTGCTCAGAAAACCCCATTAGAAATCAGAATTTTCAGGAGAGCAAAGAGCATAGAATGATGGATGGGGCATTTCTGACAAGCATGGAGCAGGGAGAATGGCGTGGGCATTAAGCCACTCATGTCCAGATTCTCATTTTAGCTCCAATACTGAGGAGTTGAATGGCCTTTTGCGGGGAACTCATTCTCTCCTGAGCCTCTATATCCACTTGTGTATAGCGAGGATGATAGGTGGGGCTGTTCTGAAGAATATATGCTCTAGCTTGTCCCACATGTTACCTCCTTTCACCTTCACAATGGCCCTACAATGTCAAGACCATTGACTTGGTTTCACCAATGAGAAGAAAGAGTGCAGAGGGTGATGTGCCTGACGTCAGGATCCCGGGAGAGGATGCACTGGAATCCGTCGCCAAGTCTCCGACAGCCCAGCCTCCTTCCGGCTCCTTCCTCCACGCTCTGGGCCTCTCCATAAAGAGCACGGTAGCGGGAGACCATCTGGTAGTTTCATTTTTACTGCCCACATCTGTATTTCAGACAGCCTGGTAACATAATGATTGCCCGTCACAGACATCTAGAGAAAGATGCCATGACACTACATTTCCTCCTCCTGATATCCTAGCAACTTTGGTTAGTTCAGTGTACTAAACATGTTTTCCGGATGGTTCTATGATTTCATTATCATAGCAGGTGAGACAACAGAGCCAAACAAAGCCTCAGAGACCTGTCAGATGCCCCCTCAAAAGCTCATGGAATACTTAATTAATTTTTTTTTATAATCTTTATACAGGAGAAGGAAAATTTTCAGGGAGATATAAATAAATTACTAGGTTAGAACCCAAATTGGGTGAAAAAAAATTCCAAAGTTTATTAAATAATTATCCCCATCTCTCCCCACTCACTAATCCATACTTGTTTATTATAAACCTTTAGGAAACCTCAAGCTATGAGCCATTTTGGCAACCTAAATCTGATATTCCTAGAAGCTATAGATTTAGAGTATTCTTTTTAAGCATAAAAATTAGGATGTTGTGCCTTGCAACATATGGGACTTATTGTAAAACATGGCCTAGGATATGAGCTTCCCTATGTACTTGCTGTCTAACCTTGGACAAGTTTCTTCATTCTGGACTAGTATCTCATTTTTTTCCCAAAACTTAGTAATTTTATTTATTTTTAATTTTTTAATTGTTAGGGCCACACTCACAGCATATGGAAGTTCCAATGCTAGGGGATGAATCGGAGCTGCAACTGCCAGCTCACAACACCACCACAGCAGCATGGGATCCAAGCCGTGTCTGCGACCTATGCCACACCTTGCAGCAATGCCAGATCCTTAATCCACTGAACAAGGCCAGGGATCAAACTTGCATCCTCACAGATACTGTGTCGGGTCCTTAACCAATGAGCCACAGGTGGAATCCCAGTAATTTTATTTTAAAAGATTCAATTTAAACATTCCCCTTTCCAGCATAAGCAGTCTTCTCAGTATTCACAATACTGGAGGGATATAAAAATATTATCCTATTCTCCTAAAATATTAAGTTGTATTAGCATAATGAATTCATTCATGTACTTGGTTTCCTAACTGATATATAAAACACAAGAAAGACTTCTCTCATGCCCAGGTCCTTCTGCTTAAAGCTTGTTTCCAAAACCCAACACACATTTTCACACCGCTATGATAAAAGGCCCTAGATAAGATATGACTATTCTTTTTTAAAAAAATTTAATTGAATTATAGTCAATTTACAATGTTGTGTTAGTTTCAGGTGTACAATAGTTTATTTCTAAGTGGGCCCAATGGTTTTATTTCACCAGGCTGTTCCAGAGCATAAATAAATTAGCAGATGTTAACACACTTAATTTAAGAGTATAAACATGTATTCTGTCTGCAAAAATGCCTACAAGGGAAGCTGGATATGGACTCAGGTGTGTTTCTTGCTTGGTGTGGGGAAAATGTGACAGGGCTGTTCAAGTAAAACACACACACATATGCACACATGTTGACATCACAGCAACCTGGATTCTAAACATGACTTGGTTATCACATACTAGCAAGATCCTTAATCTATCCGGGATGTCAATGTATAAAATGAGCTGGGAGTTCCTGTGGTGGCTCAGTGGTTAACGAATCTAACATCCATGAGGACGCAGGTTCAATTCCTGGCTTCACTCAGTGGGTTAAGGATCCAGCATTGCTGTGAGCTATGGTGTAGGTTGTAGACGTGGCTCGGATCTGTCGTGGTGTGGCTGTGGTGTAGGCCGGTGGCTACAGCTCTGATTTGACCCCTGGCCTGGGAATCTCCATATGCACGGGTGCGGCCCTAAAAGGCATACTTATATCTTTGTAAAAGAGTCATGAATATAAAATTGGGTAATGGTCATGGGTAGAGGCATATCAATATAGGGAGGCAGACGCTGGGCAGGGGACGCCGTTGACGATCCCCATCTTTCCTGCTTCAGTATCTCATCCCAACATAACCTCCAAAAATACAATGCTGCGGCAAGAAGAGAAAGCGGGGGCCAGCCACCCTGGAAAGCTTTGATTTCTATTGCTGCTACTCTTTCCTTGGGACTTGGGCTAAGAACTTGAACTGTACAATTTCATATCGTTTAAGAAAGAAGAGATATTAGGCAGTTCAAAGGGCAGCCACTTGGCAAACATGAAAGCCTGTTCCAAGACATCTTTATGAGCTCCATCCCCATTGGGGTGCTCCACAGAGCCGCCCCCCTGCAGAGCTAACAGAGGCTTCAAGACCAGGCTGCTTATGTCCCGTGGCAGCAATTAGAGAAGCTGCCCTTCAGCATGGGGTTTTATTTTATCCTGTGATTGCTAGGAAGAGCTACAAACAGCATCCAGCAGGCAGCAATAGCATTACCTGCTATCATTGTCAATTTCGATTTCCTTTATGTTCCGCTGCCTTAAATACTGGAAAAGCAGTTTTACTTAAAAGGCTGGGCTCTGCACTGCCAGGTTTATCAGAGTAAAGCAGAAATGAGGCAGAGTAGTTTTAAGGGCACAGGGAAAAACACAGTGTGGTGGCAGGAGGTTTTGAATTATAGTGGGCAAAGATAGGCAAGTTCAGCTTAAGACTTTAAACATCAAATAGGTGCACTTAAAATAAATGCCCCCAAAGACTTCATCTGAACTCTCCTGCCTGTTGTCATCAACATAAAGCAAGTCACTCAGCACTAGTTGTTCTCATAGATTCCAAGGATTAAACCGCACAGTTTGTATTTAGGATTCTATAGCATATTCTTAGAATGAACAGTGTTTTTGTATGGATATTTTTCAACTCAGATAGTAGCAGGAGCTGCTAACAGTTTTTGAGACGTTAATTTGGAAATGATGATAATTATTTATTGAGTTCTTTAACACACCGAGTAGGAACCATTCAAGGACTGTTTCATTCTGTTTCATTTAACTCTCACAAAACCATATAAGATATGTAATATTAAGGATGAATACATTGAGGCTCAGAGAGATCATTAACTGGCCAAAAATCAAATAACTAGTAAATAATGGAGATCCAGAATTTAAGAAAGAAGACATATTAGAGATTCAATGTGACAGCAGATCTTTCACACGCATCCATGTCTTTTGCATCTGGCCACACCCCCAACATATGCAAACTAAAAATTGCCATATTTCTCCTAGTATAAGATGATATCAATTGTAATATGCATCTTCACGTATGACAAAAGAAAGTAAATCTGCCAATTAAACTGACAATTCCAAGACATATCCTGATTTTAGAAATGTGAAAATGGAGGCGAGGAGGTACCTTTTAAGATTCATGAAAAATAGTCATTCAAAAGCTAGACAGAAATAGAAGGAGCAAAGAAGTAACAGGATGGCCCAGTTTGATGGCAAACTGATAGTATACAAGGCATATTACGGTTATGTCAAAGCAAGGATAAAATTCAAACAGGAATTCACTGTCACTGTTTCAGGACTTGTGCCTGCAGGTGGCAGTGCAGGCCATGGATGTGGCCTTTGGCCTTCCTGGGAACAGGCTTTAGAGGAGAACCAGACTCAGATGGGAAACTTGTTTTTACAGCTTTACTTTTTATCAGCCACTTATGTGCTGGTTCCAACCTCAGTGTCATTTCCGTCTCATTTTCTTCTGTTTTCCTCTTTTCCGGTGCCTTCTTCCTCTCCATTAACTTTTTCTACCCACATTTTCAAAGTCCAAAACACGTAGACTTGGAACAGAAACAAATGCATCCTGCTTTTTCCTTCAAAAGTTAAATCGGAAGTTTGGGAATTAGCTAAAGAGAAGGGAGCTGGCGCCTTGATTATTCTATTATTCTAGGACGTGCCTGTGTCTTGATTATGTCTATCTGGAGAATATCCTAGACATAATATCAAGACAGAGATTATTCTATCTAGATTATTCTATCAGGTAGACCTTCCGGCCACTTGATGTAGCTAGTGACCAAATCTATTTTATTTATTTATCTATTTACTTATTTATTTATCTATCTATTTTGTCTTTTTAGTGCCGCACCCACAGCATATGAAGGTTCCCAGGCTAGGGGTTGAATCAGAGCTGTAGCTGCTGGTCTGCACCACAGCCACAGTAACGCCAGATCCGAGTCACATTTGCTGCCTACACCACAGCTCATGGCAAAATTGGATCTTAAGGATCTTAAGGCCCACTGAGCAAGGTTAGGGATCAAACCTGTGTCTTCATGGATGTTAATCAGATTCATTTCCCCTAAGCCACGAAGGGAACTCCGCCAAATCTATTTTTATTACTTTCCTCCTAGAATCTTCAGCTAGCTCTCCAGGGACCATAGGATGAAATTCAAGCATGAAAACCTCAGTCTTGACCACTTCTCCTACTTCCTTACACACCGCCTATGCCAGGTTCCAGCTACGTGGGAATAACTGTGAATACATGCTGTGTCTATTCTCAGTCCCAGGTCTTTCCTTGAAATGTTCTTATCCATATTCCCTACCCATAAAACATGCTCATTCCTCAAACTAAGTTCAAGTTCCTTAGTGAAGAATTTTCTCACTTAGACCTCAATGCCGTCCACATAACAGCTCTCTGTGCATATGTTCACTGATGTGCTGTTCACTTCATCAGTTACCACCATGGCAATCTTCCTCCCTGTCTTGTTTATATCTTTATCTCAAGCACCTTCAACAGGTCTGGGGTTATAGTGGATATTCAATTGATATTTATTGTATGAATAAATGCATACATCCTTTCGAAATATACTAGAATTGATATTCCCTGGGGAAGTTATTTTTAACATTTGCATATTAAAATCACCTAGGTTATTTTTAAAAGTCCTGATATTCAGATCATGAAATCAGAAACTCTGGGGATGGGACCCAGACCTCAACATCTTTTCTCTTTTTCAATTTAAAAAGTTTTATTGAAGTATAGGTTGTAACAATTTCTGCTGTACAACAACGTGATTCAGTTATACACATACACACATCCATTCTTTTCCAGATTCTTTTCTCACATAGATTATCACAGAATATTGGGTAAAGTTCTCTCTGCTATACAGCAGGTCCCAATTTTAAAGCTCTGCAGGGGATCCCAAGGTACAATCAAGGTTGACAATTATTATCGTGGCAGTGGTTCTCATATTGTGGTCCTATGAACAGCAATTTCAACAATAATTCATCTTCTTTGAAATGAAAATTCCTAGCACCAACACCAAACTGTACAATTAGGAAGTGGTGGTGGGGGCAGGGGGTGATAAAAATCTGTGTTTTAACAAGCCCTTCAGGGAGTTTTTGCTGTGGCACAGCGGATTAAGAATCCAACTGCATTTTTCTGGGAGGCTGCAGAGGCACAAATTCGATTCCAGTGGGTTAAAGGATCCAGCATTGCCACAGCTGTGGTGCAGGTCACAGCTGTGGCTCTGATTTAATCCCTGGCCCAGTAACTTCAGTATGCTGTAGGTGCAGCCATTTAAAAACAACAACAAAAAAAAAAAAAGAAAGAAAAAACAAACAACAAAAAAAAAAACAAAAATAAAAGCCCTTCAGGTGAGGCATACTAAAATTTGAAAAGCCTTGCCTTAGAGGTTTATTTTAGATAAATCTGTACAGCTGTGAGTGAATGAATCTCTCCCTCCCTTTTTCTGATTTAATTCTGGACACTTTTTCATCCATATAGTCATGCTCACAGACAAACTATAAATTCATTTTAGTTGAAAATTTTTCTAATTTAATTTGGTCTTGTGATCAACATCACTTTAGAGTAAAATAGCTTACATGCTTTTTCAGTTCTTAAGACAACCAGGAAACTATTATTCTCCTGGCTATTTTTCAAGTTAACCTAACCTTACATCTAAAGGATCTAGAGAAAGAACAACAACAACAAAAAAAAAACCCAAAGTTAGTAGAAGGAAAGAAATCATAAAAATCAGAGCAGACATAAATGAACTAGAGACTCAAAAACAATAGAAAAGATCAATAAAACTAAACCTAGTTCTTTGAAAAGGTAAACAAAATTGACAAACCCTTGCCCAGTCTAATCAAGAAAAAAAGGGGGAGAAAAAGAAAAACAAAAACAAGGGAAAGTGCCAAAATTATTAAAATTGGAAATTTTAAAAGAGAGTTCCCACTGCATCACAGTGGGTTAATGATCAGGTGTTGTCTCTGCAGAAGTGCAGGTTTGATCTTTGGCCTGGTGCAGTGCGTTAGGGATCCAGCATTACCACAGCTGTGGTGGAGTTCTCAGCTGTGGCTTGAATTCAATCCCTAGCCAAGGAACTTCCATGTGCCTGGGTACAGCCAAAATTGAAGAGAAGAGAGAGAGAAGTTGTAACCAAGACCACACAGGGGGAAAATCATGAGCAGCTACTACCAACAACTATATGCCAATAAAATGGACACCCTAGAAGAAATGAACAAATTGCCAGAAAAGTACAATCTCCCGAGACTGAATCAGGACTAAATAGAAAATATGAACAGACCAACTACCAGTAATGAAATTGAATCAGTAACTTTTAAAATTTCCAACGAAAAAATAAATAAATCTAGGCCCAGATGGATTCACAGATGAATTCTACCAAACATTTAGAGAAGAGTTAATAACTAGCCTCAAACTATTCCAAAGTGCAGAAGTAGGAATACTTCAAAACTCATTTTATGAGGCCTCTATCACCCTGATACCAAAATCATGCATAAATATCACAAAAAAGAAAATCACCAGCCAATATCACTAATGAACATAGATGCAAAAATCCTCAACAAAATATTAACACACCAAATCCAACCTTATGTTAAAAGGATTATACACCATTATCAGGTGGGATTTATCCCAGGGATGCAAGGATTTTTCAATTGCTACAAATCAATCAATGTGATATACCTCATTAACAAAATGAAGAATAAAAACCATTTGATAATCTCAGTAGATATAGAAATATCTTTTGATAAAGCTCAACATCCATTTATGATAAAAAAAAAACCTAAACTCTGCAGAAAGTGGGCATAGTGGGAACATACCACAACATAATAAAGGATATATATAACAAACCCACAGCTAACATCACACTCAATGGTGAAAAGCTGAAAACATTTTCTCTGAGATCAAGACAAGGATTTCCACTCTCACTGCTTTTTATTTTGGTTGCGTCCACAGCACGTGAAAGTTTCCAGACCAGGGATTAAGCCTGTGCCATAGCAGCAACCTGAGCCACTGCAGTGACGATACTGAATCCTTAACATGCTGCACTACAAGAGAACTCCCACACTTACCACTTTTATTCAGCACAGTTTTTGAAGTCCTAGCCACAAAAATCAGAGAATAAAAACAAACAAAAGAAATCCAAATTAGAAATGAAGAAGTAGGGAGTTCCCACTGTGGCTCAGCAGAAATGAATCCAACTAGTATCCATGAGGACGCGGGTTTGATTCCCGACCTCAACTGGCAGGTTGGGGATCCAGCGTTGCTGTGAGCCGTGGTGTTGGTCGCAGATACAGCTTGGATCCTGCATTGCTCTGGCTGTGGTGTAGGCTGGTAGGTGTAGCTCTGATTTGACCCCTAGCCTGGGAACTTCCACATGCCAAGGGTGCAGCCCTTAAAAAAACAAAGAAAAGAGAGAGAAGGAGGAATGGCCATTCTTGGGCTGAGGTTTGGAGCATGGCTGCAGATGAATTCATCACATTTGGAATGGGTGCCTTAGATGGTACACAGTTTAATAAATAAGGAAGTATATAGATAAGGAAGAAGAGGCCCAGAGATGGGTGTCGACAGGAAGGATGAGGAAGTGGTGAAGACAGAGGGATGAGGCCAAAGTGGCAGAGGGTGGGCCGAAAGACCGCGCCCTACCAGATGGTAGAGGAAAGTGCCCTCAGGGAGGTATTAGTTAGCAGTGTCCTCGCTTAGCCACGCATGGGAAGGAGGATACGCAAAGTGAGAAAATTCCAGAAAAAATAGGAAAAGAAAGACTTCTAGGCCCAGCAGGGAGAATTAACCTTGGAACAGTAGGAGGGAAAAATGAGTTTTGAAAGAGAGTTTATTAGTCAAAATGGATTACTAAAAGCTATAGCAAAAGAATTTGGCTAACTCGTGCAAACAGCAAAGCATTTGGAAGGCTTTGGGATAACTATCAAAATTCTTAGAAAGACAGAGAGTTCTCTTGCGGCACAGCAGTTAAGGATCTGGTATTGTCACTGCAGTGCCTAGTGTCGCTGGTGTGGTGTGGGTTCAGTCCCTGGTCTGGAAACTTCCACATGCTGCACGTGTGGCAATCAATAAATAAACAACAGGAGGGCCAGATAACCAGGCTCAGAAAAGTGCTGAACCAAGGGAGACAGCTCAAAAACAACATGCAAGTTCAAGCCATAAGATAAACCCATAGGTTAGACCAGAGCTAGTGGCATTAAACAGAACACAGAGGTCATCCTGCCACAGCTACTGTCAGCTCAAAATTATGAAACTCCCAAGATTCAAAAGCCTTGTGGCACGTGTCTTATTAGCTAAACGTCCATCATCGCCGCACGCTGTCCCCCCCCACCCCGCCCGCTGTTCTGCTTTGGCAGTCAGAGCCTAGGCATCCTTGGTTTCCTACCAGGACACCCAGTGTAGAAATTCCCTCAAAAAGTAATGAGATAAGAAGTGGATGGTCTCCATGGGCTGAGAACAGCTGGGACTTACTAGGCTGAGTGAGGTAGGCCTTGCTTCTCTTTGACACCTCAAGGAGAAAGTTGAGCATGATCTGAGCTCTTATCTCGGTAAAAAGATAAGATGACCACCTCAATCACTCCCAGGGTCAAGGAGACACATGCGCAGAAAGAGTCCTAGGTATCAAAAAGGGAAGGTATGCCAGGCCATGGTAAGTCCTGTTAGCCATCCCATAGCCCTTTGCTCTGGAAAACATTTTTGCCAAAAGATGAGTCTGCATATTGGGGAGAGCTTTGGGTCCAGTCAGGTATGAGAAGTAAAACAAGATAACTGGCCAAAGGAAAACAAAGACATGGAAGAAGTGCCCTATATAAGTGGCTTAAATCAACTCTCTGGCTTGTTCCTTATTCAGGAGCATGCCCACACCCACACTCCTCTCTGGGTGTGTATTACTGCTTCGCTTCTGCCTTAAATAGATAAATTCCTTCTCTGTGTGCTGTCCCACATGTTGTACCATGTATCTAATAATAAACTTTGGATCTGTTTTTACAGTCTTTGCCTCCTTGAAACAGTCTTGTTTTCAGCTGGAATAAAAATTAGGGCAATTCTGCTTTTAGACTCTAGCTGGCCTAAGTGGCTAGGATTCCTGGTTTTCATTGAAGCTACCCAGGTTCACTTCCTCAGCAGGGAATTAAGATCTCGCTTCAAGCCATCACTCACTGCTGTCTCTCCCAGATCAGTAAGGATCTTACAGTCACAAGTAGCCAAAATAAAGAGACAGCTATCCACGACATTCCACCTCACCATTTCCCAGACCCACAATTCAAAATAAAAGAAAATCAAAACACACAATGCAAAAGGTGTCTACCTAACTTCAAAACTACTCATCCTTGCACAAATGAAAATATTCTGCTCCCCAAACCAGGCCAATAAAATCTCTGCCCTTCATTCAAGCTCCAGTCCTCAAAACCCCTTACTTGCAACTATCCCTTTTCCTTTTCATTAAGTTTTATAGCAATTTTATTCTGATACATTGCAAACCACAAAATACAAAGTTCAGACAACAATAATGCATATGCAGTCTGGGTGGAAAGAGATACAAAATAAAGAAGTTACTTAAAATGTTTACATGACACAATGAGGAAGGAAATTCTGGGTAAATACTGTAGTCATTTTCTCAACAGAAGTCTGGGTTATAGGTAACATTGATGGCTTACCTACACCACAGCCCACCCCTCCATGTCTACTTTGCCTTCTGCTGCACTTAGGTATTTGGGGGTGCTTAATCTTTGGGGTGACCCAAAAATGTCACACATGAGCATTTGACTCATGATGATTCTGCATGTATAGGGTTAAAATAGTCTTTAAACTGTCTCTCACTAACTTCATCTTTTTAAAAAATACTTCAGTTATGTTTTCGATAGGAACAGAGGTGAGGTTACTTGATAGTAAATCAAACCTACAGTAAAATCATAAAATTATGCCCTTCACCACATTGTAAGAACTTAATTATCACCTAGCCTATTTCTGATGTCTTCGTGGGAGGTTATGTAATATAAAATAATGAAAAGATGACTGAATATATATATACTCAAAATTGAATCACTTTGCTGTAAAGGAGAAATTGATATAACCTTGTAAATCAACTATACTTCAATAAAATAATTTTTTTTAAAAAGATACCTGTAGTCCCACCAGGTAATTCAAATCCCCACTCAAATTCTACATAAGTGGCCTCAATCATTTTATTATCAAAATAAATACTTTAACAAAAGAAGATTTAAGGACAAATCAAAATAACTTCATAGCCTTAAGCCAAACTTCAGCTTTACCTATGTAAATAATGAATCATGTGTGCCTCTCTCTGATTAAGCCATTTTCTATTCAAAACAGAACAAGAAATATGTCACACTTGAAATTCTTATGCCACATAGAATGGTTAGGGGCTAAATTGTGCCTCCCCATCCACATGTTGAAAACCTAATCCATAGTATTTCAAAATGTGAATGTGTTTAGAGATTTTTTTTATTTTTTTGTCTTTTTAGGTCCACACCCGCAGCATATGGAGGTTCCCAAGCTAGGGGTCGAATTGCAGCTATAGCTGTCAACCTGCACCAAGGCCACAGCAACACCAGATCGGAGCCTCGTCTGCAATTTACACCACAGCTCAAGGCAACGCCAAATCATTAACCCACTGATCGAGGTCAGGGATTGAACCCATATCCTCATGGATACTATACGGGTTCGTTAACCACTGAGCCACTACGGGAACTCCAGATAGGGCTTTTTTAGAGAATGATTGAGCTAAAATTGAGACAATTAGGGTTGGTCAAATACAATTTGACTGATGTCCTTATAAGATGAGGAAGTTTGAACACACAGAGACGCAAAGAATATGTCTGCACAGTGAGAAGGCAGCCATCTGCAAAACAAGGAGAGAAGCCTTAGAAAAAAATTAAACCTGCTGATACCTTGTTCTCAGTCTTCCAACTTCCAGAGCTATGAGAAAATAAATTTCTATTGTTTAAGCCACCCAATCTATGGTACCTTGTTATGGCCGTTCTAACAGACTCACAGAGCAATCAATTCTAAGAAACCAACAAAATCATTAGCTATGAAAAAAATTTATGAATTACCATGTGCATTCATTACTGTTTTAAATCTTTTTCACATAGCATATGTGTATAAATTTTATAATTTCCACTGTTTAGAAGATCATATATTTGCTTATCATGTTACTGTGAACTTAATTTAAGTGATCTGGGTTGTTTTTCTTTCAGCAAAAGCTTTACTTGTTTAAAGACATTAGGCTTGACTTCCAAATTTAACTGGATATCTACTGACCATATTCATAAGTGTCTTAAGTCAACTGCCCCCCCAAAAAAGACACTAAGTCAGGGAGCATTGTACAGGAGATTTGTGAATGAAGTAATCCGAAGGGAAAACTTGTGATAAAGTGATGAGAGCAGGAAATGGAAGGGGAGGAAGCCAAATGAGGACATGTTTTCAGGCAAAGTTTTACAGAGATTCTGTTCAGTTCATCTCGAGGGAGATCTCTGGGGTGTAATTGGTACCTCAGCACTGGCTTGACCTAAGTCAAGGGAAATGGTGCTTTCCAAATCCCAAATCCATCAGTCATTGGCTTAGGGGCAAGGAAATTCCCAGACCCTTCCAAGGACAGTCTAGTGGGAAAAGAGCTATAGGTGCTGATTATTGAAAGAAAAATCTCCTTAAAGCTCTAGGATCCAAAAATAGAATTGGGGGTTCCTGTTGTGGCTCAGTGGCTAACGAACCCAACTAGTATCCATGAGGATGTGGGTTCAATCCCTGGCCTCACTCAGTGGGTTAAGGATCCGGCATTGCCTTGAGCTGTGGTGTAGGTTGCAGATGTGGCTCGGATCTGGCGTTGCTATGGCTGTGGCCGGCATGTGTGGCTCTTATTTGATCCCTAGCCTGAGAACTTCTATTTGTGGCAGGTGCGGCCCTAAAAAAAATAAATAGAAAAAAAGAAAAAGAATTAAAAGAACTAAAGAGACCTGGTGAAAGTATCAATATTATACACCATGGTAATCACTGGATTATTCTGTTATTTCAACTTCTCTGTAGGGTTCTGGGCCATATTCTGGAAGGTCTCCATAACTTCTGGAACTGGTAAAGCATTAAGAATTCAGCATCCCTGGAATTCCCGTTGCAACTCAGCGGAAACAAATCTGACTAGTATCCATGAGGATACGGACTTGATCCCTGGTCTCATTTAGTGGGTTTAAGGATCTGGCGTTGCCATGAACTGTGATGTAGGTCACAGACATGGCTCAGATCTGGCGTTGCTGTGGCTGAGATGTAGGCCGGTGGCTACGGCTCTGATTCAATCCATAGCCTGGGAAACTCCGTATGCCACAGGTCTAGCCCTAAAAAAAAAAAAAGAGAGAGAGAGAGAGAGAGAGAGAATTCAGTATCACTAAGACTTTTATTAAATCTAGATGTTCATATCATTTCTTCCACACCCCCTTCTATTTCAGGAATTCCTTCATAAAAATGATCAGACATTCCCTCAAGAAAGGCCCCTGAAATGTGTTAACTGAGCTATAGTTATAAATGAGATTGTTTTCTTAATGTCTCTTTCTGATGGTTTATTGTTAGCGTATAGAGAGGCAACAGATTTTTACATACTGATTTTGTATCCTCCACATTTACTGAATTGGTTTATTCTTTCTAAAAGTTATTTGGCAGAATCTTTAAAGTTTTCTGCGTATGACATGTCATCTGCAAATAGTAACAGTTTTACTTCTTCCTTTCTGATTTGGATGGCTTTTATTTCTTTTTCTTTTTCTTTTTTTTTTTTGGTCTTTTTTTTTTTTTTTTTTTTTTTTTTTTTTTTTTTTTTTTTTTTTTGGTTTTTTTTTTTTTTTTGCCTTATCTGGGGCCGCACCCGCGGCATATGGAGGTTCCCAGGCTAGGGGTCTAACAGGAGCTGTAGCTGCCGGCCTACACCACAGCCACAGCAACGCGGGATCCGAGCCGCGTCTGCAACCTACACCACAGCTCACGGCAACGCCGGATCCTTAACCCACTGAGCAAGGCCAGGAATCGAATCCGCAACCTCATGGTTCTTAGTCAGATTAGTTAACTACTGAGCCACGAAGGGAACTCCCTTATTTCTTTTTCTTGACTACTTATTCTGGCTAGGACTTTCAATACTATGGTCAATATTATGTCAAATAAAGGTGGTGAAAGCTTACAGGAAAACTTTCAGTTTTTCACCACTGGGCAATATGTTAGCTGTGGGCTTGTCATATGTGGCCTTTATAATGTTGGGGTACATAAAATGTTTTTTATTTTTTTCTTTCATCGGACCCTCTCACATTCTTCTTAAGCCTTCATTCCATCCTCCTTTGATCTTTTTCTCTCATGATATTTTTCACTGATACTCTCTGACGTTCTACATTTTTCAGTGCCCCTGGTTGAATTTTTTTGTTTTGTTTTTAGCAATGTGCTGGTACCATCAGTCTAATCCAGTTTACAAGCAAGAACAAAATTCTGGACTTCTTTTGTGTTTCAAGTGGAGGTGTGCTTTCTCCTGTCATTTTAGGCTGGGCTGAATCAGAATTTGTTTCCATCTCCATGTCACAGGCTGGGATGGGAGTATTTATCCTTTAAAAATTGAAGAAGTCACTTACTCTCTTGGCCTAAACATGGACTACTTGAGAATTTGGCTTAATACAGAATGGCAGAAGTAGACATCTGAAAAATGTGAGTCATATCCTGACACAAATTATCTGTACCTTCAGGGCCTGTTGAGACCTAACCCTTGTATCATTCACTTGAGGATGTTTTGCTAAGTGGTATAGACACACAGATCACACATAATAAGTAACTCAGGGCCTATGGTTACCTGGTTTTGCATTACTAGGAGTTAAATTTTTATCAAGGCCCAACAGCAAACCAAAAGCTCTTTCTGTAAAGGAGAATAACTTCTTACTAAGGAATAACTCTACTAAAATCCCAGCAGTGTGAGAAATTCTCCTATTTGGGGTTTGTCATAGTCTCATATAATACCTTGATCTACTTCCACAATTTTAAGTACGATCCACTGGAACTACTTAAACTGCAATCTGGACTGACTGGGGAAACTTCTTATGTTCTGAACCCGATTCAGACTGGATATTCTGTTGGTTTCCCGGAGCTGATGTAACAAGTCACCACAAACTTGGTGGCTTAAAACAACGGGAATTTATTCTTCACAGTTCTGGAGGTCTGGGTCAAAAATCAAGGTGTCAGAATGGTGGGGTCCTCCTAGAGGCTCCGAGGACCAACTTCCAGGCCTTTCTCCTGGCTTCTGGTGGTCACGGCAACCCTGGGTATCTTTTGGTTTGTCCACGTATCCCTCCAGTGTCTGCCTCTGCCTTCATGTTGTCTTCCCCTCTGTGTCTGCTTATATCTTCGCTTTCCTTATAAGGACACTGTCCTTGGATTTAGGGCATGTCCTAAATCCAGGATGATCCCATCTCAAGATCCTTCACTTAATTACATCTTCAAAGACCCCTTCTCCAAATAAGGTCACATTCACAGGTCCTGGGTTTTAGGACATGGATATATAATTCAACCCACTACAGAATCTTTCTGATTAGCTGAGTTTTTAGCTTTAAATATCCATCCAAATAAAGTTATGTTATTAATAATACACAATGCAGGGTGGAATAACTTGTCCTTACTTTAGATAAAATACACCAGTATATCTCTGACTATGAAGTGGAAGCCTGTTACATATTCACTGAATCAATCTTCCTCTCCGTGGCACACAAGAGTTTTATTAAGGCAAAAGAACTTGCTTTTCTTTAGAGTCTAGGAGCTCATGTCACCATTATATTTGACTGTGGGGTAGCTTATCAGTAAGTAAGGCAGTCACGTTTGTGCATATTAAATTGTGGCAAGGGCCAAACAGTTAAAATAATTTTGAGGCAAGACGATGATGACATATTACCAGGTAAAATGAACTGTATTCCAGTGAATCCATAGGAGGACTTTCATTGATCTGATTCTCAAAAAATATCACCTCCAATTAGTCGATGAAACTGGAGTCACCACTGGCTAAGCTTATGATAATTCACTTTCATTCTCCAAGGCCAATTGATTTTAGTCACATTTGAGAGTTAAGTAAAAATAGAACAGAAATCATCATCCCTGTACTTTTCAAAAATTGTTATGGTAGCATTACCTTGAGTAATTACTACCCAGAAATTGTAATAAACTTTCATTATTATTTTGGTAACTAGAGAGAGCTTCAGAGGCTTCAACTTGGCTCTTCCTACTTTAATAGCCCTTGTATTAAATCTAGGAAGCATATTCTTCCAGGATAGAGGATACATGTAGCAACTACATCCTTACGAAGCAGATAGTTGATGACAAAAAAATTTGTGACCTATTAGAGCTCCGAGAGCATCTGTAGATTGAAACTCCATTGACGCTTGGAAGATGCCATTCTGACCAGTGGAAAGCAATGGTGTATTGCATTCCCAAGAACTGGTGTAACATATAGCTATAGTGTCCAATAATTCTCAAAAGGTCTGAGTATCTCAATTTCCTAAGGGAAAAATAACCCTGATGAATTGCTCAGGAAATTTAGATAAAAGATTCAGGGTTCTTTTGTGGCACAGCAGGTTGAGGATCTGGTGCTGTGGTGGCTCAGGCTGGGTTACGGGTTTGATCCCTGGCCTGGAAACTTCCACATGCTGTGGGCATGGCCAAAAATTTTTTTAATTGGAAAAAAAAGATTCAATATTTATACTTTTGATTTTTTTTTTTTTTTTCAAAATCTGTCTTCAAGGGAAAGCCAGTCTGGGAATTAGGTAGTGAGTCATAGCATTTTGATTCAAATTAGGCTTCTATTCTCCAGCCTAGGAATTATTTTGAGTTATTTTTCAATTATGAAAACCATGGCAAGGCAAATTTCCACTTTGGGGAAGTTAGACTAGATGTATTTTTCCCTAAGTACAACTAAAAATACTGGATATCTCTATTAAAGGAGAAATAGGAGTTCCTGCTATGGCGTAGTGGGTTAAGGATCCAACTGCAGCACTTTGGGTCACCATAGAGGTGCAGGGTCAATCCCCAGCCAGCACAATGAGTTAAAGGACCCAGCATTGCTGCAGCTATGGCTCAGATTCAGTCCCTGGCCCAGGAACTTCCATAGTGTAGCCATTAAGAAAAAAAAGAAAAAGGAAGAAGAAATAGGCGAGTCCACAAGTATGGTTGGAAATAGGCCATTAGCACTGTGCTTGGGGTTACTTTTCCTGTATATTACCTCAGTCTCTGAGGATGTTCTCTTGTTTATCCACTTAAGTTCAGCAGACTCTCTGGGGCTTGCTGTAATGTGGAACAATAATAATTAATTCAAGAACGACAATTCTAACTTCACTTTTATCTCCTGAGATGTCCAGACCGCTTGCTGACACTCAGCTTGAAACTTTGTCTGAAGATGGGACCAGTTATGGGAGGAAGAGGAAAGTGGAGAATCCCTGTATGGAAACAGATGCAGGAAAGGAAAACTGTGACTGTTTCCTGCCTTTGTATGCACATAATATGTGAGGGTTTATGAAATGAACTTGTAATTTATAACTTTATGCTGGTAGATATAAACTTAGCCAAGGCATTTTTAAGGTAAAAGAAGTGATATTTGTCATATTTGGTATATCTTAAGCATCAGAACTTAATGTTAAATTGCAAATAAACCTACCTAATAGCCAATGTTAACCAACCTCTCTGATTTGTCTCAGAATGAAGGAATTTCATGAAACATAGGGATTTTAGTGCTAAACTGGAAGAGTCCTAAGCAAAATGGGGCGAGTTGGTTACCCTCTCTAATACAAATACCCGTTATATACCAAGGGTTGGCAAATGAGCTGCTGCCTATTTTTTGTAAATAAGTTTTATTAGAATACAACTCTACCCATTCACTTATGTATTATCGTCTGTGGTTGATTTCACATAGCCTGGGGGAGTTAAATGGTTGTGAGAGAGACCACACGGCCTGCAAAGCAAAGATATTTATTTTCTGGACCTTGACGGAAAAAATTTGCCAACTGCAGAAGGATACCTTGAAAAGGAGGTGTGTGAAGATGACTGAAGGATTAAGGATAACTGATCCCACATTCTGAACTAAGAACCATGTACATTTGACTATACGATTGACTACCATAAACCAGCTTTACAGACACACCTCAGAGATAATGCAGGTTCCGTTCTAAAACACCACAATGAAGCAATTATTGTAATAAAATGAGTCACACATTTTTTGGTTTCCCAGTGCATATAAAAATTGTTTACACTGGCTCTGCAGAAATGATTCTGACTAGCATTCATGAAGACGTAGGTTCAATCCCTGGCCTCACCCAATGGGTTAAGGATCCAGTGTTGCCATGAGCTATGGTGTAGGTTGCCGACACGGCTCGGATCTGGCATTGTCATGGCTGTAGCGTAGGCCAGCGGCTACAGCTTCGTTTCAACCCCTGGCCTGGGAACCTCCATAGTCTGCTAAGTTCTTTTTTTCTCTTTTTGCCTTTTCTAGGGCGTCACTTGCGGCATATGGAGGCTCCTAAGCTTGGGGTCTAATTGGAGCTACAGCTGCCAGCCTATGCCACAGCCACAGCAACGAGGGATCCGAGCCGTGTCTGCAACCTGCACTATAGCTCACGGCAATGCCAGATCCCTAACCCACTGAGCGAGGCCAGGGATCGAAACCCCAACCCCATGGTTCCTAGTTGGATTCATTAACCACTGAGCCACGACAGGAACTTCCGCTAAATTCTGATACAGATATTTTTGCACTCCTTAATAAGATAATAGCTCTTAACCAGAAAGATCAAGAGAAGAGCTACTATTTTATAGTATGTACAATTCTCTTTTTTGTCCAAGTTCTCCTTGCCCTGGGATTCATTCTCTTCATATCAGGATAGTTTGTAGAACTGTAGATTCTTTCAAATCTCAAAGTTTTAGATATAAATTTTCTAACCTACTTATTTCTGAGGATGACTGTTCCTGTAGCTGTTCTTGCTCTGAGGCTGGCTGCCAGCTTGGTACCTCAAAGTGGACTCTAAAGTCAGACCTCAGCTGGAAATGTAGCTTGACAACTGACTGCTATGGGTTCAATCCCTTTGGAATTCAGTGTTCTCATCTGTTCAGTGCAGATACTAGCAGAGGTAGTAAGTTACCTCAAACATTACAATGATTAGTTAAAAAAATGAATGTATCCAAAGGATTAAGTGTCAGGATGCACCTTGTAAGCCTTCAATACATTTAACCTGTTATTAACATCAGCATTATCATTATTGCCTTTTTAGGGCTGCACCTGCAGCATATGGAGGCTCCCAGGCTAGGGGTTGGATTGGAGCTGCAGCTGCCGGCCAGCCACAGCAACTTGGGATCCAAGCTGTGTCTGCGCCCTACACCACAGCTCATGGCAATGCTGGATCCTTAACTCACTGAGAGAGGCCAAGGATCAAATCCGCGTCCTCATGGATACTAGTTGGGTTCATTTACCACTGAGCCACGACGGGAACTCCAAAGTCAGCGTTATTAATAATTCCTTGAATTGTTATTTGGCCAGTTATACTGACCTTTCACTTCCTGCTTAGTCGTTGTATTAGTCAGGGTCCTCCAGAGAAAGCAAACCCATAACAGATATATATAGATATATACACACACACACACGTATAGACACATACATATATAATTGTATGTATATAGAATATATGTATATAATTTGTGTAAATAAAATATATAGATAATTTTGTGTATGTAGACTACATATGATTTTATGTATATGTGTGTATATATATATAAATATAAATATGATTTATTATAAGAAATTGGCTCATGTGATTACAGGGGCTGAAAAGTCCCATGCTCTGTCCTCTACAAGCTGGAGACCCAGAAAAGGCAGTGGTGTAATTTAAAGGCCTGAAAGCTGATGGTGTGGATTCAAGTTTGGGTCTGAAGGCCTGAGAAGCAGGAGTTCAGAGGGCAGGAGAAGATCGATATCCCAGATCAGCAGTCAGGCAGTGCTAATTCAAGCTTCCCCTTTCTTCCATTCAGGATCTCAACGGATTGAGTGATGCTGTCCTGCCTTGGGGAGGACCATCTGCTTTACTCAGTTCATCAATCCGAGGCTAATCTCTTCTGGAAACACCCTCACGGTCACTTCCGGAAATTATGTGTAATCAGACAACTGAGCATTCCATGGCCAGTCAAGTTGGCACATGAAAATTGGATATGATCATAGTATCCAGGCTGAAACAGGTAACCCTGTAGGCAGAAAAATGAACACAGTGCTAATTCCTATCTCAAGGTCTTTCCCAGTAGCCCTTGCTCAGAGACACTTGAACTGAACTTCTGGGGATCTACTCCGTGGGCGACACTAATACACAGGTCCATAGAGCACCCCGCTTCATCCACCTCAACACCTCAGCAAGGCAGGCAGAAGTGGCCCTTCTTCCCTGACTTCACATGAGCACGGGGTCATTCAGGGCAGAAACTCACTCCCTTGTGTCAAATAGTTCGTAAGCGCTGTTGGGAGATCCAAACCCTCTCATTTTCTCCAAGTCTAGTGCTTTCTTAGCTATAATTTATTACCTCCTGTATCTTTCGTGATCATCCCCAGGGCAGTCATTAGACAAAAAGCATCATGCGGTTTTAAATATTGAAACAATTCTCAAAATGTCCTTACTGAGGACAAAATAATTTATTCCCTAAAGAAGATGAAATCAGATTTTTTTTCCCCAGTCTATCTTTTTGTAAGTGATGCAATCAAGACCAAACTTGCTGCCTCCTAGAACATTAAGATGCTGGCATTGTTCTCTCAAACCCTCTGAAACCTCATAGAGATTAGAGGACATTTGGAGAAATGCACAAACCTCAGAGCACAGAGAGAGGGAGGCCCTTAGGAACTCTGCCTGCCCCAGATATTGGCTTTAATAATAGTCCTTTAAGAGGAATATTTAACAGACAAAATAGTCTTTCTTTCTTCAGAAGCCTCTTGTGAAACCTATTTTGACCCAGAAAGTTTATTTTGGATGATCAGAGGGTTTCTGAGTGGAAGGAGACTTCAGAGATAAACTGGAACAACTACACTTGTTGTCAGTGGTAACTGAGCCTTAGTGAAGCTATGTGACAGGCCTAATGTCACACCACAAGGAAGAAGAATGTCACTGATGGGACCTGGATATCTTGATTCTTTGTTCAGTGTCGCCTCTTCTGCGAGCCGGGACTGTCTCCGAAAGTCCCATATTACTTTTTTCATACCAGCTGCAAATGCCCTTCCCAGAGAGCTGTGAGCCCAGTGCATTAAGTACCTTCCACGGGAAGGTCAGCTCCATCTTTAACTCACCTCTCTGGCCTGCTGGGTCCTAGCCTTGGTTAAGACCCGAGCTCTAACTTCCATTCTGACTCTCTTATTTTTCTCCTCTGCTCTGTGGCTTGAGCAATAAGAGGGCTTGATCAAGTTTGCTCTTATCTACACTCAGGGAATTATTTAATACAATGCAAGATCACTTGGGTGAAAGGGTATGTGACATATGGGAGTGAGGACTTGATGAAGGAACAAAGCTCAGAGAGGGAACACAGAAGCATATTTTCTGCTGCCATTGAACAGCAGGGAGGGAAGCAAATAGTCTGTGTGTAATGCTGTCAGTAATCCTGAGGCACAGACTAGTGGGAATCCCAAAAGTGAGTCTGTGAGCGATGGAGACAGAGCTAATTAAAGGAAATAGAGAAAAGTGCTTTGCGCAGAGTGGGGTTGCTTCCTTGGCATTGCGATTAGGGCTCAGACATCTGGCCAGATGAATCTGGGTTGAAATCCAGCCTCCAACTCTTGTGAATTTTTGATGTTGGTCACATTTCATAGCCTTTCTGAGGCTTAGTTTGTTTTTAATAGAAAAAAGGAATCATAACAATATGTACTTTTCTGAGTTACTGTGGAGGCTGTAAACAGTGTCTGATGTTGGGCAAGAAGACTTAAGAAATGTTAGCTGTTGTTATTATTATTCTTATTGTTATTATTACTATTATCGCTGGCACTTTCTTCATCATCATCCTAGGTTAAGCTACCATGGTTTATTCTACGTGGAAAGGATCAGTGGTTCTTCTCAACAGTTATGTATGCACCTTGATAGATAATTGATCCTTTCAATTAGTTATATATGCAGACTCTTTATATTTTATTTTATGTATATTTGTTCACACGGTTATACAACCTTTTCCCAAAATCACAGGTCACGTATACTTTGGAATTCAGAATTTAGAACTGGGGAGTTTTAGATAAGTTATACAGCACACATGGCATATGCTACATAACAGTCCCAGCAAGTTCTAGACTAGCACCTGTAATCAATCACGTTCACTTTCGTGTCAGGGGCTCCCAAGACCACCTCTAGGACTGGCGATTTGCTAGGAAGACTCATAGGACTCAGCATACGGTTGTGTTCATGGCCATGATTTATTACAACAAAAGGACACAAAGCAAAATCAGCAATGAGAAAAGGCTCAAGAGGCAAAGTCCAGAGGAAACCAGGCATAAGCTTCCAAGAGTTTTCTCCCGGTGGAGTCACACAGGATGTGCTTCATTTCTCCAGCTACAAATTGTGACAATACATGTGAAATGTTGTCTGCCACAGAAGCTCATTGGAGACTCAGTGCCCGGGGTTTTTATTGGGGACTCAACACATAAACACCCTCTGTCCAACACATACCAAAATTCAAGACTCCCAGAAGAAAAAAACAGGTTTTCAGCATAAACCACATGGTTTCTACGAGTGGTTTAGCACAGTGAGTCACTCATGCCTTATGAAATGGAAGCCACCCTCCTGAATCCAAGTTCCCGGATGCTAGGCAAGGGGCCACCTGGCAAGCAGGCCTTTCTAAGGAGAACAATTTCAGGCTTATGATGTTAACTCTTTCCACACACCTTTCTCTGGCAAAATGTATGAATAATTACACTGACAGTGATAGAGACCAGGACTAGCTTCATGTCACTTCATGTCAGGCTAGGTCAGGTTACTTCAGATTACATCAGACATTGTTGTAAAATGTATCATGAAAATCTTCTGGTTTTCAGAGCTTCTTGGATTTGTAAACTGCAGAGAAGGGATTCAGATTCTACTTTTCTTTCTTTCTTTTTTTTTTAATAATCACATACTTTTTATTTATTTATTTATTTTTTTGTCTTTTTGCCTTTATGTAGAGCCGCACCCGCGGCATATGGAGGTTCTCAGTCTAGGGGTCTAACAGGAGCTGCAGCTGCCAGCCTTTGCCACAGCCACAGCAATGAGGGATCCGAGCTGCGTCTGCAACCTACACCACAGCTCACGGCAACGCCGGATCCTTAACCCACTGAGCAAGGCCAGGGATCAAACCCGCAACCTCATGGTTCTTAGTCAGATTCATTAACCACTGAGCCATGAAGGGAACTCCCTTTCTTTTTTTTTTTTTTGTTTCTTTTTAGGGCCTCACCTGTGGCATATGAAAGTTCCCAGACTAGGGGTCAAATCAGAACTGCAGCCGCCAGCCTGCACCACAGCCACAGAAACACAGGATCCGAGCCATGCCTGCAACCTGCACCACAGCTCACGGCAATGGTGTATCTTTAGCCCACTGAGCGAGGCCAGGGTTAGAACCTGTGTCCTCATGGATCTTAATTGGATTTGTTAACTGCTGAGACATGAAGGGAACTCCTTCAAATTCTATTTTTCTATTTTCTTTCCCTTGCCTCCATCTTTCTTCCTTCCTTCTTTCCTTCCTTCCTTCCTTCCTCCCTCCCTCCCTCCTTACTTTTGCTCAGTTTTATTAAATAAAATACATAATAATAGCACAAAGGCAGGATACTAGAAATAGAAGTGTGTTAATATGGTTTTATACCACATATAAAGTGTTGTAACATAGCTTGAAGATAGATAATGCTAAGTTCAAGACAAACCCTAAAGCAATGACTGAGATAACAAAAGAAATAGTACAGCTAAAGAGCCAAAAGGAGATAAAATGGAATCACAAAAATATATTCAGTTAATCCCAAAGAAGGCAGAAAAAGAGAGAAAGGGAACAATGAATAGATGGGACAAATAGAAAAAAATAGCAAGATAATACATGTAAGCCTGATCATAGCAATAATCACAGTGGACATGACTAGCACAAACATTCCATTTAATAAGCAAAATGTTAGACTGAATAAAAAAGCAAGATCCACTTATATGCTGCCTAAGAGAAATGAACTTTATAGGGGATGTAAATAAACTAAAAATAAAATAATGGAAAAGATAAATTATGCATATACTATAAAAGTGGAGTGGGTATATTGATATCTCACAAAGTAAATTTCAAAGAATATTAGTAGTAATCAATTAGGTAATTCATGATGATAAAAACGTCAATCAAAAGGACAAAATAATATAAAATATTTATGTACCTAGAATTCATGAGGTAAAAATCTACCGAAATTGCAGAAAAAACAAATCAAAAAATATAATCAGAGATTTTTATACACCTCCCTCAGTAATTGATAGAATAAGAAGACACAATTCAACAAGGATGTAGAAAGCTTGAGCAAAATTATTGACAGACTTATTTTACATGCATAGAACAATCCACTTCAAAACATCAGAATATGCATTATTTTTGACCACACATGGAACGTTTATAAAGATATAATTTGGTTCAGAAAACAAATCTAACTAAACTCAAAATAATTCAAATCATGAAAAGTATGTTCTATGATAAATTAGAATTCAAACAAACACTGACATCTTGAAAATTCCTAAAATATGGAATCTTAAGTACCACATATCTAAGTAATCCATGTGTCAAAGAAGCAATCAAAAGGAGAATTAGGAAATATTTCAAATGAAAAAAGACAATGAAAACACAACATAGTAGAATTTTTTTGAATGTGATAAAATAACATTAGGGAGATATACACGGTACTAAACAATTAAACAGAACATATTTCTCAAGTCAACAACCTATGTCTCTTCCTTAAGAATCTAGAAAAAAGGGTGCACATAAATCCAAAATAAGTAGAAAAACATAATAAAGAACAAATAGAACTCAGTGAGATGGAAAATAGAAAAAAAGAAAATAAATAAAACTAAAGTTATTTGAAAAAGTCAATGATATAGAATATTGACAAGCCAGTCAGACTTGATGTGAAAAAAAGGCCAAATTACTAATTGGTCAGA
The DNA here is from genome assembly GCA_004024745.2 of Catagonus wagneri. Lineage (NCBI taxonomy): Eukaryota > Metazoa > Chordata > Mammalia > Artiodactyla > Tayassuidae > Catagonus > Catagonus wagneri. The sequence goes on along the minus strand of PVHT021183630.1, from coordinate 9,789,469 downwards.
TTTTATCATAGTTGATTCTATAGATATTAGTGCAAATCCAGGAAATTTTATAAATAACACTGTGCCAATAATTTCAACAGTGTAGATTAGACAAATTTTTTGAAAAGACACAAACTAATAAACCTCATACGAGAAGAAATAAATCATCACCTTAAAAAAATGAGATTTTGGTTAAAAGCTTTCTTTCAAAGGAAACTCCAAGCTCAAATGACTTCACTGGTGAATTCTAGCAAATATTTAAGGAAAAAAAATAATACACAGATATACCAAATCTGTTTGTAGTAGGCAGAATTCCAAGGTGGCCTCATAAATTTTCAGTCCTGGTATACACACATCTTCTTCCAGTTATTCAATCAAAGAACCATCCAGGTGTTACTGTGATGGACTGCAATTAAGGTCCCAAGTCAGTTGACTTTAAGATGAAAAGATTATCTGGGTGGGCCTTTAGAAGCAGAACATTTTCTCTGACAGGTCTCTGAGGAAGAAATCAGAGCCTGAAAACAAATCGGATCTGATGCCCCTGGTGTTGGCTTGAAGATACAGGGGGCGTGTGGCAAGGAACATGATCATGACAGGAAAGGATCTAGGAGGTAAGAGTGGGCTGCCTGACCACTAGCAAGGAAAGAGAGACACCAGTCCTATAACTGCAAGGAACTAAACTCTATCACACGAATTAGCTTGGAAGTGGACTTTTGCCCCGGGCCTCCCAGTAAGATCCCAGTCTAGGCAATATCTTGCTTTCAGCCTCATAATATGCTGAGCAGAATATCCAGCCAGGCCATGGTGGAATGCTGAGCTAAAAAATTGGGTTCTTTTAAGCCACTAAGCGTGCATTAATTTTTTTCTGCAGGAATAGGAAACTGATATTTCCCAGCTCATTCTATGAGACTAGCATTACCCTGATAGTAAAACCAGACAAAGGCATTACAGGACAAGAAGGTAATCAATTAATATCCTTCATGCTCAGCAATGAAAAAATTCTAAGCAAAACTTTAGCAAACTGAGTCTAACAATACATAAAAAGGATAATCTACCATGACCAAAAGGATTTACTTAGGTATGCACAGTTGAAACATGCAACTGATTTACTTAGGTATGCACAGTTGAAACATGCAACATGAAAACAAGTGAATATAGAGAGCCATATTACTGATTCAAAAAGAAAAAACAGAACAATCTAAATAGATGCAGGAGAAACATTTGGCAAAATTCAAAATCTGTTCTTGGCTTAAAAAACTGTCAGCAAACTCGGAATGAAAGGGGACTTCTTCAACCTGATACTCCACAGCTAACATCACACTTAATAGTAAAACGTTGAGTGGTGCAGGTTTGATCCCTGGCCCGGAAACTTTCACGCCATAGGAGCAACCAAAAACAAATAATTTTTATTCCTGGATGACATGATCATCTATGTGGAAAATTTAATCAGCTCTGAGCATGTCTCTGTGTGTATACATACACGTATACATGTATGCACATATATACATACACATATATTAAAATATATACTATCTATTTTATGTATATATATGTATACACACAATAGGAAATTTAAATTTAAAAAGCAGTGGTATTTATAATTATTTAACAATGAAATATTTATAGATAAATCTAACCAAAGACGTAGAAAATTTGTATTATGAAAACCACAAAAGCTTGCTGAACGAAATTAAAGGAGACCCGAAAAAAAATGGAGATATATTTCCTCGTTCATCCCCAAACTGGTCTATGGATTTAAAACAATTCCAATCAAAGTTTCAACAGATTTCTTTGTGAAAAAGGTCAAGCTGATTCTAAAACTCATATGCAAATGTAAAGACCCTAGACAACTAAAACAGCTTTGGAAAAGAACAAATTTAGAGCACTAACACCATCTGATTTGAAAACTCATTACAAGCTCCGGAAATCAAGATTTAGTGGTATCAGTATCAAGATAAATAAATAGATCAGTGGAACAGAATAGAGGCCAGAAAGTGATACAGGAACGTATATATGCACCATTGACTTTGTGTTGTTGTTGTTGTTTTGGCTGTGCTTTGGGGCCAGGGAAAGAACCCACACCACTGCACAACCAGAGCCTCTGCAGTGACAAGGCCAGATCTTTAACCCACTGAGCCATAAAGGAAATCAGCGCCATTGATTTTTGACAAAACTGTGAAAACAATTCAGTGGAGAAAGGAAAATCTGAAAAAAATGGATATACATATGTGAAAAAAAAAGAACTTTGATACTTAACACATACTAGAAAATTAAGACAAAATTGATCATGGATCTAACTGTAAAACCTAAAAACTATTATGAAACTTTGAGAAGAAAACATAGGAAAAAGTTTCCATGACTGAAACTTAAGCAAATATATATATATATACACACACACATATATTAGATACAACAACAAAGTATGATTATTAGTAAATGAAGTTGTTTTTCTTTTTTAGCCATACCCATGGCCTATGGAAGTTCCTGGGCCAGGAATCCCACTACGCTGGGCTGGGGATTAAACCAGCAACACCACAGAGACAATCCAGATCATTAACCTGCTACGCCACAGCTGGAATGCCAATAAATGATCTTTTAACTGACTTCATCACAATTTTCAAATGTCTGCTCTTCAAATAACACTGTGGGGTGAATAAAAATACAAGGCAAGGACTGGGGAGAATGTTTGTAAAGCCCAGATCTGATAAAGCACTTGCATCCATGATATGTAAAGGATTTTCAAAAGTCAACAATAAAAAGCAACGTAATTTTTTTTTTATTAATGAAACCCACATCTCCACAGCGACCTGAGCCACTGCAGTCAAATTCTTAACCCACTGTGCCACAGCGGGAACTCCATAACACAATTTTTTAAATGGGCAAAGATTTCTCACTTTATTGTAACAGATATATGAATGGCCAATTAGTGCATGCAAACATGCTAAACATTACAAGTCATTTAGACTATGCCAATTAAGGAGTTACTGCTGTGGTACCATGGGTTAAGAACCTGACACTGGCATTACTGCAGCTATGGCATAGGCTGTAGATGTGGCTTGGATTTGATCCCAGACCAGGCAACTTCTATATGCTGCAGGTGCAGCTGCAAAAGGAAAAACAAAAGACTACGCAAATTAAAACAACTTCATTCATATTAGAATGACTAATTAAAACCATATGAAGTGAGAGCAAATAGTAGGAGAAATTGAAACTGCCATATATTTCCATTGGGAATGTAAAATGGTACATTCGCTTTGGAAAGTAGTTGGCAATTACTTTAAAAATTAAACATGTATCGGAGGAGTTCCCGTCGTGGCTCAGTGGTTAAGGAATCCGACTAAGAACCATGAGGTTGTGGGTTCAATCCCTGGACTTGCTCAGTGGGTTGGGGATCCGATGTTGCCATGAGCTGTGGTGTAGGTTGCAGATGCAGCTCAGATCCCGCGTTGCTGTGGCTCTGGCATAGACTGGTGGCTACAACTCCGATTAGACCCCTAGCCTAGGAACCCCCATGTGCCGTGAGTGCGGCCCTGGAGAAGGCAAAAAAGACCAAAAAAAAAAAAAAACATTAAACATGTATCATATGATCCATTCATTTTACTCCTATTTGCTCAAGACAAAAAAAGGTATGTACCTTTAAAGGAACTCAAATGTCCATCATCAGGTGAATAGATAAACAAATTATAGTATATCCATACCACGAAAATAACTCAGTAATAACAAAGTAGCTATGGGTGTATACTTTAACACAGATGAATCTTGAAGTAATTATCCTGAGTAAAAGAAGCCAAGTAAAAATTCTGTATGATTCTCTTTACATGAACTCTAGGAAATACAAGTTAATTTATAGATATAGAAATCAAGGAAGCAAGGAAGGGATTGCAAGGGATGTGGCACACAGAAACTTCTGGATGTGATGGATATATGTTCACTGCCTTGATTGTGCTGATGATTTTACGGAGGTATCAGTAAGTCAAAACTTATTAAATTGCACACCTTAATATGTATACATTATTATAGATCAATCACACCTCAATTCTTTGGCAGCATTTGTGGCATATGGATGTTCCTGGGCCAAGAGCTGATCCTGCGCCATAGCTGTAACCAGAGTCACAGCAGTGACAATGCCAGATCCTTAACCTGATTAGCCACAGGGGAACTCCCTCCATTTTTTTAAAGTAAGAGTTATAACAAATACTAGTGTAGGATAATTTTCTAATAATAATACATTTAATACACTTGGACCCAACGAAATTTATTTTGTTTTTGATCTTTTTAGGGCCACACCAATCGAATATGGAGGGTCCCAGGCTAGGGGTCGAATCAGAGCTGTAGCTGATGGCCTACGCCACAGCCACGCCAGATCTGAGCCGTGGCTTTGAACCACACCTAAGTTCACGGCAATGGCAGATCTTTAACCCACTGAGCAAGGCCAGAGATCGAACCCACATCCTCATGGATATTAACTGGGTTTGTTACCTCTGAGCCACAACGGGAACTCCTGATTTTAAAGTTTACAACATCCTCTGAAAGAGTGTTTTGACAGTGACTTCCAGATCAGTCTCACTAACTGAAATGGAATTCAGCCAGTCAACAGGCTCACTAAACATTTTTATTTTTAAGACTTAGTTAAATCGTTCTATCTGTAAATCTTCCTACTCTCCAATTAAAACAGCAAACACAACTAAAGCCCATCTATAGAGACCACTGGGATCTGTGTCCTTTAGTGAAGTTGTAATCTCTGGCAATAAATCCTTGTCATTTGCAAATCCTTAGCCCCCTCCCACTCTGAGCATCAGCCTGTGAGTAGTTGGAGGAGACAGCAGCCTAATGCCAAACTATTTATTCAAGTCGATTCCTTTAACATGGGCCCTCAGTCTCCTTTAGGATTTCTCCTAAGGGGCAGTAGGCAGTGCCTATTTTAAATCACCCATCAAAAAGCTAATAAAAATATATTTTTACTTTTCTTTGTTCTTTATCCCCTCTCAAACTCACCTAAAAATAAAAGAGCTCTGTTTTATATGAAAAGACCCAAACATGCAAAGATTTCGTTCCTTAACATCTGACATCTTTATAAAGAAAAACTGCCTATATACAGCCTATGAAAGTGAAGGAAAAAAATAGGCCTTCAAAAGAAAGGGATTATTTTTAGTATTTTTTGTACACTTAGAAAACTTCTTTCACAGTTCCTGCTGGGGCACAGTGGGTTAAGGATCCAGCGTTCTCTCTGTGGCAGCATGGGTTTGATCCCCAGCCCGGCACACTGGGTTAAAAAAATTCCAGTGTTGCTCCAGGTGTGACAAAGTTCACCGCTGTGGCTCCGATCTAATCCCTGGCCTGAGAAATTCCATATGCCGTGGGGGTAGCCATTAAAAAAAAAACAAAGAACACCTTTGCTGTATGAATTTATGGAGGAGCGTCTAGCTGAGATGTGACCCTTTTGTCCTTTAAAAGAAGGCAACAGAGACTTCTATAAAGCCTATCAATAATCACAGGCTGAGTCCAAAAGGACAGGACCAGGAGAGCCTGAGTCTCTGAGACACGGCTGGGTCTCCTTAACTTTGAAACTTACCTAGGCCTTTTATATCACTGCAACGGGGCTGTGCCTTGCCCAGGAAATACCCTCGTGCTTTACAAGGCTCGCGGTAGGAGGAGTGAGGCGAGGCATGTCTTAGCAGAGCTTCTCTGCAGATTACTGGAAGCCCAAGGGTTCTTCCTGCTCTGGCTTGTGCAGGGATAAACCAAGCGCCTCTTAATCAGGCTGGTGCTTTTTCTCGCCCTTTCCTGTTTGGAGAGGGATATTGACAGTAGAGCATGCCAGGTCGCTGACTCATGAACAGTGGAAACTACCAGAGTACAGAACAGAGAACCGTACCTCAACCTCACTGTCTTCACACTAGCGATGAGGTACCCAAAGAAGATCCTTTGGGTACCTCATCGCTAAAGAATTATTCTTAAAAATCCTGAGAAATTACAGAATGATGGCTAACATTTCACATCACCTGGATAACACGTACCTTACCGTGTGCACCTCCCTGTAAGATGTGACAATAAAGCACGTCACCTACAGGAGTTCCTGTTGTGGCTCAGCGGGTTAAGAAACTGACATAATGTCCATGAGGATGTGGGTTCAGTCCCTGGCCTCATTCAGTGGGTTAAGTACCCAACATTGCCACAAGCTGTGGTGTAGGTCACAGATGTGAGTGGTATAGATTGCAGATGCGGCTTGGATCTGGCGTTGCCATGGCTATAGCATAGGCCAGCAGCTGCAGCTTGGATTCAACCCCCAGCCCGGGAACTTCCATGTGCCACCGGTGAGGCTCCCCCCCAAAAAACAACAACAACAACAAAAAAACTTAGGTATCACCTAGGTGGTACTTTCTCCCCAAAAATCTAGGCCCATCCTAATTTAAAAAAAAAAAAAAAAAGGAGTTCCCATCGTGGCTCAGTGGAAATGAATCTGACTAGGAACCATGAGGTTGAGTGTTCAATCCCTGGCCTCGCCTAGTGGGTTTAGGATCCGGCATTGCCGTGAGCTGTAGTGTAGGTTGCAGATGCAGCTCGGATCCCTAGTTGCTATGGCTGTGGTGTAGGCCGGGAGCTACAGCTCCAATTAGACCCCTAGCCTGGGAATCTCCACATGCCACGGTGCAGCCTTAAAATGACAAAAAGACAAAAAACAAAACAAAACAAAACAAAAAAACAGGCCAATCTAGATTGGAGGACATTCTAATTCTAGGTAGACCTGGCCGGTACTTCTCAAGACTGTCGAGGTGATAAAAGGAAAGTGTCATAGACCAGAGGAGACTGAAGAGATGTGACAGCTAAATGTAATGTCATGCCCTGGACTGGATCCTGGAACAGAAAGAGCTCACTAATGGAAAAATTGATGAACTTTATGAGTAAAGTCTGAAGTTAATATAAATACCAATGTAAGTTTTAAAACTGTGACAAATGTGCCATGGTGTTTTTAGACGTTACCAATAGGGCGACCTGGATGAAGGATGTTCAGGAATTCTGTACTATCTTTGCAACTTTTCTGTTAAAGTTGATCTAAAACAGAAAGGTTATTAGTAAACACAAAAATAATTCTGAGAAAGGATGTTTGTACCTTGTTGAAACAAGTGTCTAAAGTGAAAATTTGTAGCAGACAAGGATGATGGGTGAATAAAGGAAATAATTAAAGCTATCTAAGGAGATGATATTCTTAAATTTTGGCCTTTTTTTTTTTGCTCTAAATTCCATTGCATTCTCCCCAATCCCCAAAAAATTTGAAAGTCAGGTGAAACTGAAAAGTAATTTGAATTAAAAAAACTAAATTCTTTCAAAAAACGTAAGCCCCCAAGTCTATGTGACATGAAGGGCTACACAAGGGAAAGATGAAGCTGGATATTTTTACTGTGCCCCCTCTTGTGCAAACACATATCTAACATAATGCACAGTATGTAATTACTGTTTACACGTCTGTCCCCTCCATTACACTTTGATTCCCTTGTGAATATTCTACAGCCTGAAAAGTAGTTATTTGAATCATTAGATATAATATAAATACATCCCAGCTTTCCAACTTACCAGCAAGGTCTCCAAACACTTCTCTAAGTTGTGTCTTAATCAAATTATTTACTACTGACTAATCTTCCAAAGTGCCTAGGAGCATTTTGCAGGTACTCAATAAAAGGTACTGTCTTTTTTCATTAAGTTGCAAAGAAAAGGATGTGTTTCAGTGGAAAACTATGCATTGTCTTTAGCAAGGCCTTCCAGATTATCTGATTTTAGTCTCTCATTGCCCTTGAAATATTGCATAACTTGATAATTTTTAGATAACAGCTATGCAAAAGAATCCTTCTGTAGAGCTATGCAAATTAATTCTGCCCAGTGACGGACAATTCTTTCCTCCACCTTTGGAAAAGGTGGGTTTGTATCCATTTGCAAATTCATTTCAACATTCTTTGACTCTATTGTCAGATGAGGTCACTGAGAGGACGTGACCACAAGGTGACCCTCGAGTCTTTACCTAGGCCATGGAAGCCTCCTCACTTCTCTGATTTTTCGGAATGGACATCCTGCCCATCTTTCCAATGATGGGAGATATTTCAAGGATGTGGCCTTGAGAGAATAAGGTTTTGTTGAGACCGTCTGGATGATACGTGTGACTGAACCCCATTAAGTTCTCTATATAAACTTTGAAGATTCTGGAAGGCATGTATACTAGTTTTGCAGCCACCCAAGGCAAGACCCCATTGTAACTTCCCTTGCTTAAACCTGCTATCTACCAATCGGGAGTGGTCTGCTTCATTCTTCTGTCTCTCCCTGCCCTCAGTGTTTGTGATCCAGTTTGCAAATCAACATCCATTTCAATTTGTTTTCTTGGTTTTCCCCTTTGAACTGGCTGTAACATTTTAGTAGGTCCCTCTCATTAATAAGGGGTTAAATAAAATCGCTGACACATGTTCATTTTACATCTGTATAGTAGTCACAATTTTACCATTTGGGGAAAATTATCCTTTAATAAGGTTGTGCTTATTTTACTCATTTTTGCATTCCCCATGCTTATCCTGATTTAAGATGTGTAGTTAATGTTCATCAAATAGGATTGACACTGTACTTCCAAAACGCAAGGAAGAAGTCTTGCAATCTGAGATGAAATTCAACAAAGACATTGGGTTGCCTACTGAAGATTGTAATAGAGCTGTAGAGAAGGATGGAAAAGTTCCAGTGTAAGGTCAGCAATATTTTCCTGCCGGAGGGAGTTGTGGCCTTATCAATTAAGGCCCAGAACCCAGACAGTCTTTGCTTAGGAGGAAATATAACTACTTCCTCGCTACATAGCCAGAAGCAATCACTGTCATTTAAAGGATGCTGAGGAGGCTATAGTGGAGGTAGTTTAACATAAACAATAGTGATCTTTAACTCATACCTGCTAGCTACGTAAATAGTCAGAGAGTCCATGCTATCCCCAAAGGCCTATCTGCTTAAGGCCACAGATATTAGATGCAGACAGAACTAGGTTTAAACTCCTGCCTATATTGGCTCTATGATCATGGGATTGGAAGAGAGATTTGCAGGGAAATCTCTGTGTAGCACACTGTATCACTTAATAGGGGTAACTCTTACATCACAATTAACTGGAGAGCTGAGATGAAGTTGTAATCAAACTCCCAAGGAAATTCCAAAGAGAAGACAAGATTGAGTGCTGTTATTTCATTTGTGTTAATATTCTAAAGATGCCTTAATTAATCACAGAGTACTTTAATGGTCATTCAGCCCCCTGCCCTCGTGTACTACTGGAAAACTGAAGTCATTGGGAGCTGCTGAGGGGTTTTCCCAAGGCGGTGTGGTGTGTGCATATCAGGCCTGGTTTTAGAATTTAAATCTTGCAACTTCCAGACTTAGAACTCTTTCTGAAATCCTGCACCAACTCCATGTCCCAGCTGGACGACCTGTAGAGCAGTCTGCTCTTTCAAACAGCACATCTGAGAACTTTCAAGAAAAAGATTTAAAAAGGCAATGCAACTCTGAGTGCCTGGGATCTGGTTGTCATTATCATTATACCTGAGACCGGCATTCTGAACCTGAGGTCCCCCAAATTTTGTTACAAGGTCACTAACTTTAATGGCTCTTGGCTCTTTGTCAATTAGGTCAACTGCTTTTATAAAACTTATTAATCAAGCAATGATACTAAATAATCGTATTCAATAAAATGGACGAAAAATGCTCACACAGTTCATTATAGGATTAAGACTATAATTTTTTTCATAAAATTATGGAAATCAAAATCTGACATCTAAGTACTTATTAGCTTACAAAAAGCCTTCTTTGGAGAGATGAATAGAAGAACTAGTCACCTTTTGTTTTCTTCTTTTCATCTTGCAAGTAAGTGTATGTATGCACGCATGTGTATGTGTATGTGTGTGTGAGAGAGAGTGTGTGTGTGTTTGTGTTTCTCTGTTCAGCATTATGGTAGGTGTTTGGGAAATAAAACAGAAGGGAACAATACCTAATCCCTATGAAATAAAAACCTAATAAAGAAACATATACGCCTATGCAAAGGCTTGTTCAAACACATTTATGATAACTTTATTCATAAAAGCCCCAATCTGGAGACAGTCAGTTGATAGAATGGGTAAACATATGTGACATATTCATACAATAAAGTATTACTCAGCAACAATAGGACAAACTATTGATACACATGGCAAAATGGATGCATCTCAAAAACTGTGAGAAGTGAGGACGACCCTTGTAGCTTATAGCCTAGCTACATGGCACTATCACAGCTAGCCTCTGGTTAAATCCCTGGCCCAGGAACTTCTGCATGCCGTGGGCACAACAAACCAAAACCAAAAAATCCCAATAAAGCAAACAAAAACTAAGTTTCTATTGTGGCTTACTGGGTTAGGGATCCAGCGCTGTCACTGCTGTTGCTGCTGTGGCACTGGTTCAGTCCCTGAACTTCTGCAGGTGTGGCTGCGGCCAAAAAAATATATATATGAGGAATGAAAAAGATAACTTTACACAGAAAGTACATATATTATCCCATTTATTTGCTGTTCTAGACAAAGGCAGAACTAATCTGTGATGAACATAGCGTCAGAGCAAGGTAGCCTTTCGGCATGTGTTTGTGTAGAGAGGGAAGTACTTACTGGGGAGGGATGTGAAATAATTTTGGAAGGTGAAGGGCATTTCCTGTATTTTGGTTGATGTTCTTATTAATCAAAACTCAGGAAATGTAGGAATTCCCTTGTGGTGCAGCAGGTTGGGGGTCCAGCACTGTCACTGCAATGGCCTAGGTCACTGCTGTTGTGCAGGTTCAGTCCCTGGACAAGGAACTTCCACATGCTGTGGGTGCAGCCAAACAGCAACGACAACAACAACCACCTCAGGAAATGTATACTTAATATTTGTACGCTTGGAGTTCCTCTCGTGGCTCAGTGGTTAAGGAATCCGACTAGGAACCATGAGGTTGAGGGTTTGATCTCTGGCCTCACTCAGTGAGTTAAGGATCTGGCATTGCCATGAGCTGTGGTGTAGGTTGCAGATGCAGCTCGGATCCCACGTTGCTGTGGCTGTGGTGTAGGCCAGCAGCTGTAGCTCCGATTAGACCCCTAACCTGGGAACCTCCATATGCCGCAGGTGCGGCCCTAGAAAAGGCAAAAGGACAATATATATATATATATATATATATATATATATATATATACACACACACATATATACATATACATATACATATATATATTTGTATGCTTGAATATATAAGATTTATATCAAAAGAAAAAATTCTAGTCCATGTAAAAAGAACTCTAGTTAAAAGCATGTACGGAGGGAAGGAAGATCTACAGTTTGTTTTGAAATGTGTCCAAAATTAAAAAGGTTGGGCAGTAGATAGAGATATACTTGTAAGATATGTGACAAAATGTGTAGTGGAACCTTGGTGGTAGATACACAAGTTTACATGGTAAGTCTTACAGGTATGTTATATGTTTGAAATTTTTCATAATAAAATGTTGGAGGAAAAACAATGAATTTGAGGAAAAAGAATGACGTAGAGTGAACTTTATCATCCTCCTTATCATCACTATAATATCCAAATATTTGACTTATTGAGAATCTGCTTTGGCTCAGATATATTCAAAATATTTATTACCTTTACACGAACTTTCTAATGTAGATAGTATTTCTAATTCACATAGGGAAATTATTTTGCTCAAAGTCACTAGCTATTAAGTGGCTGAACTTGAGCTTGTATTTTATACCAGGTATTTTCCATTTTTATTTGCCGATTATTGCTTTTGTTCTTTATTGCTTGTGTCTACTGCATAACTTTATTGCTTATGACTATAGTGGATCAAAAAAAAAACAACTAAGATAGAGTGCAAGGTTCTAGAGACTCAAGTTTGAAATTCTGTCATTGAGATTATAGGATACATTGGATAATTAGAAAAAGGGACTATAAACTTGAGTAATAATTCCACGGAAACATACAGATAAATCAGTAAAGAGAGAGAATTTGAAATGAAAATTTATATGACTGATATTAAGTTGCAAATGACTCTAGAAGCGGTGAAGTCCAATTATATAACAGGAGCCACTGAACTAGAATAGAGAAGGACAGAAACACCGTCAGCCAAAGACAGCTTGTATGAATTGAAGTTACTCATTCGAGTACAGTTATAGCGTGTCACTTTTACAGAAAGCTTTTGATGATCTATTTGCACCTTTGTTCGGCTTACAAATGAAAGATGCATAAGGGTGCTTAGGATCATGAGTCATATTTTTGATTATCTACCAGTTACCTGGAAAGGCAAAGTTGCTCTGTGACTTCACGCTTGGTGGCCAAATTACCCTAGCTTATATTAATCCAGAATGCAATGAGATCCCTTCCAAGTGGCTTGATAAAAAAAAAAATCAGCCAATTCTTGGTATATTTCAAAGGCAATGAGAAGAAGTGTCCTGACCTAAAAGTTTTGGTAGGTGTCATCAGGACCTGGAAATTTGCCTGACTGATAGTAAAAAGATTGGCCAGGAGTTTCCTCTATGACACAGCAGGTTAAGGATCTGGTGTTGCCACAGCTGTGGCGTAGGTCACAGCTGTGGCTAGGATTTATTTATTTATTTATTTATTTAGTCTTTTTGCCTTTATGTAGAGCCACACCCACGGCATATGGAGGTTCCCAGGCTAGGGGTCTAACAGGAGCTGTAGCTGCCGGCCTTCGCCACAGCCACAGCAACGAGGGATCCAATCTGCGTCTGCAGCCTTCACCACAGCTCACGGCAACGCTGGATCCTTAACCCACTGAGCAAGGCCAGGGCTCGAACCCGCAGCCTCATGGTTCTTAGTCGGATTCGTTAACCACTGAGCCACGAAGGGAACTCCTGTGGCTAGGATTTAATCCCTGGCCCAGGAACTTACATATGAAGTGGGTGAGGACAGAAAGAAAAAAAAAAAAGTATTGATCAATATTCTGAGTGGCAAGACTTGACTCAAGTCTTAAATAGTGTTACTACTTGTACAAAGATTCTTGAGGCTAAGAGTGCTACAATTTAAGTATTAGAATGATAAAGGCTTACATTTAAAGAAGGACTATTTCCCATAATGAGACAGTATAGGCTTAGATGTTGCTTCCTTACTTCTGCCTGAAACTGGATCAACTCAGTGGGTTAACACTGATCTCACAGCCATCAATCTCCAACTGGCTTTTGATGGACTCTCAGGTTTAAGAAGATCAACAAACCCTACACAGATTATTCATCTGACCTTTATAAGAGGGCTAGACAGCCTTATCAGAGCATCCAGTAAGGTGTTCAGTGTAACCAAATTGAAAATAATAATAGTAATACAGTAAAATTTGAATGAAAATACTAAGAACTTTTGATCTGGTCCAATTTCTTCAAGCAACTGGCTGATGGGAAAATGACACTATAACTTCATAAAGAGTTATTAACTTAGATATCCTGATTCCTAGGGTATTTCGCTCTGATTTTTAAAAATTTTATGCAAATTTCTGAAATAGTTCTCAAAGCTTTCTGAGAGGCTGTTCTCAGGTTGTAATCCTCAATTGACCTCAAATTAAACTTTTGATAAAAAATGTCTAGTCAAGTTTCTTCTCTTGTATAGAATAAATGTCATACAGGTCACTAAGAAGCTAAATGTGTGAAATCAAGTCAAATATTTGCAGGACTGGACTTCAGCTTCTGGCCATGACAGAGTAAAAGGAACTAGATATGCCCTTCTACAACTGGAAAATAAACAACCAAAATATACGAAACAGTAGTTTTCATGTTTTAGGCAACAAATTATGCAGTACCATGATCCCTGTAGAAAAGGATATAAACAAGTAAGCTCTACTATTGCCCCCACTTACTAGTCTGGAGAGTTTCCAGGTCAAGGCCCAGGGATGGGAGATCAAGCAGAGCCTGGTAGCTTCTCTGATTTGAAGAGAGATTAGGAAGTCAAGGTGGCCACAATTTATTGGGAGAGGGGTATATAGAGAGGAAAGATCAATAGAAAAAGAGAAAGAGAGGAGAGACACAGAGATCTGCAAAGGATTCCCCCCAAGCATTTGGCCAAACACTGATTAGCTCATGTGCATAAGGAAACTGCCAAGAACAGGCAAGGACCACCAGAAAGAGTAGGTGGAACAACCTCGAAGTTCATATAGGGCCAGGGATAGTTCAGGAAAGTAAGGAAAGGCATCCTAACACATGGGGTAAAATTCTCAGAGAGTGTGTGACTCAAGACTAGAGACTGCACTGGATCTATCCAAAAAAGCTTAAAAAAAAACCTGCAAGAGGAGTTTCCACTGTGGCACAGTGGGTCAAGAATCCAGTTGGTGTGGTTCAGGTCTCTGCAGAGGTTTGGGTTCTATCCCTGGCCCTGCTCCGTAGGTTAAAGGATCCAGTGTTGCCTCAGCTGCACCTCAAATTCAATTCCTGGCTCTGGCCCGGGAACTTCCATATGCCTTGGGTGTGGCCATAACAACAGCAAAAACCCTTAAGAGAATAAAAGTATTTCCATGTAACTCATCTGCATTTCAGGAAAAAAGCCCCAAGATACTTAAAAGAATAATATTTAAAAGATTCAGCACTCAACAAAATAAATTCACAAAGCATAACATTGAATCAAGATTTACTAGGCGAATTTCCCCTTGGCTCAGTGGTAACAAACCCAACTACTATTCAAGAGGATGCAGGTTTGATCCCTGGGCTCGTTCAGTGGGTTAAGGATCCAGTGTTGCCGTGAGCTGTGGTGTAGGTTGCAGATGGAGCTTGCCCCAAATTGCTGTGGCTGTGGCATAGGAGGGTAGCTGCAGCTCTGATTTGACCCCTAGCCTGGGAATTTCCATATGCCACAGGTGTGGCCCTAAAAAGAAAAAAAAATTACTAGGCACGTAGAGAAGCGGGGAGGGGCGTGTGATGGGGTAAATCCCACAACAAACAGAAAAATTCATCAATAGAAACCACCCCAGAAATGAAATGGAAGAATTATTAGAGAAGCAGGATAAAAGCATATAATATATACTCTGTACATTCAACAAAGCAGCATAAAGCATGAAAATGATAAGAAAATAGAAGACACACAAAAGATCAAAACACAGATTCTCAAAATGAAAAATAAACTGTCTGTGATAAAAAGTACATAGGTTAGAATGAATTGCAGATGAGACATTGCAGGAAAATATTAATTAGCCTGACCATATAGAAATAGAAACTATCCAAAATGAAACACACAGAGAATCTAAGCCTAAAGAAGAAAAAAAAAATGAGCAAAGCATTTGTGAGTTGTGGGAGAGAGCACGATTAAGTGATCTCACATTGATGGAATGAATGTCCAAAAAAGAAAAAAAACGAGGTTCATAAAAATATTTTAAGAAATGAAGATTGAAAAATTAGTTATATTCAAATTTGATTAAAATACAAACTTTCAACTTGAAGAATCTCAAGAAATCCTCAACAGATTATTCATCAGACATTTACTACATATTTTTTGTGCTAATTAGGTATGACAGGCAGCCTCTAAATTTGTAACCTTGACTTCCTGTCGTTCATGTCCTTGTGTAGTCTCCTCCTTCTGCATATATGATGAACTTATTGATTTGTATCTAATGCAGAAAGTGTGGCAGAAGTCATGAGATGTCATTTCCCAGATTAATGTATAAAAAGATGATGGCTTCCATCTTGGTCACTTTCTATTATTACTATTATTGTTATTATTATTATTATTATTATTATTATCATTATTACTACTACTGGCCAGGACCACAGCATGTGGAAGTTCCCAGTCCAGGGATTGAACCTGCATCACAGCAGCAATCAGAGCCACTGCAGTGATGACACGGGATACTTAATCCAGTGAGCCACATGGGAACTCCTCTTTCTCTCCTTGATTACTAGTTGCCATGGTAGGGGACACACAGACACCAGGGAGCAGACCATACAGCGAGGAATTATAGTCTGCCAGCAACAACCTGAGTGAGTTTCTAGGTAGATTTTCCAGCCCCATTTGAGCTTTGAAATTACTGCTTTCCTGGCAGAGAGCAGCCTCATGAGAAAGCCTGAGCCAGAAACACGTCTCTAAGCTATCTGAGGATTCCTGTCCCATAGAAACTCTGAGATAATAAATGCTTTTTCCTTTCAGCTACTGAATTTTGGGATAATTTTTTTTTTCATATCCATAGATAGCTAATATATTGGGTATATATATATATATATATATATATATATATATATATTTGTGCAATGTCTCTTATACAAATATTTCTCTGTTATTTCTGGAATACCTATTTTGTTTAAGGACAATCTACAGAATATGAGACCAAAACCTTATATTCTGTAGATTGTCCTTGAACAAAATAGGTATTCCAGAAATATTTATGAAACAAATGACTGTTTGAAAGATAGAACAGGTACCCCAAATAATTATTTTATAAAAGATAGAGGAAATTATTCTTTTTTCTTTCTTTTTTTTTTTTTTCAAATGGCCGGCCGAACCCACAGCATATGGAAGTTCCCAGGCAAGGCCCAGGGATGAATCCAAACCACAGTGCAGTGACCTGAGCCACTGCAATCATATTCTTAACTCACTGCACCATAGCAAGAGTTTCTAGAGGCAATTGTTATTTTTCTTTTAGTGCTGCACCTGTAGCATACACATGGAAGTTCTGAGGCCAGGAGACAAATTGGAGATGCAGTTGCCAGCCTACACCACAGCAACAGCAAGGTAGGATCTGAGCCTCATCTATGACCTACACTGCAGCTTGTGGAAATGCCAGATCCTTAACATACTGCCAGGCCAGGGATTGAACCCACATCTTCAAGGACACTATGTCAACTTCTTAACCCACTGAGCAACAACAGGAACTCCTTGAAAATTTATTTTTCTTTTGGCCGCCATAGCCAAAGGCTTGCTGTAGGACCTAAGATCCTAGACCAGGGATTGAACCCAGGCAGTAGGTGTGAAAGTACTGACTCCTAAGCACTTGGAAATTGCTCCTAACACAAGGAAGTTGTTCTTGATGGAAGTTTTGTAAGATTGGTAAGGACATTGCTATGAGAGTTCTTTGGAGAGAGGCATTGCTTCAGGTTGAGAAATGAGGGGGATTCTTTGTGGAGGAGACAGTATCTTACGGGGGCTTTTAGGGAGATAGACTTTGGCTACAAGGAGTCTAGGGACTCGGAGAGAATCAGTCAGATGGTAGGAGAGATGGGAATCAAGGGGTCTGTATGGGAAACCATGAGCAGGATATAGTGTGAGAAAAGGAGAATAAAAGACATGGGTGGAATAAAAGATGCTTTTTTTTTTTTTGTACACAGATAATTGTAACTTCTGTCTTGAGCTCGCATGATAAAGATAACACTGATTAACCCAAAACATTAATTATTGCAAAGAATTCTTTTTTACTATTGCATTCTTTTTAATAACATGGAGCACGATACATCTCCTGAGTTGAATGGCAGGGATGAGCTAATGAGTTTTCTTATTCTCAGAGAATAGTCAGATAAGTCACAATGGCAGCCTATTAATCTCTTCATTAAGCAGATATTACTGTATTTCAACAAGCGGCAGTGACAGTTACACCTAGAGAGAGGTGTGATCACAAAAAAGAAAAATCCATTTTCTCGTCTGACATATTACAGCTACATGTATTATGAACTTTGATTCTATTGGGCCCATTTGACTTACTGTCTATCTTATTTATCATCACACTTTCTGATTTTCTTGTCCTGATGTTTTACAGTAGTTTTTCCTTGCCAATTTATATTCCAGCTTGCTTCCCCACACTGTTCATTGATCACTTGCTTTTTCGTTTTTAATTTCCGCCCTTTAGATGTCCATTTACACTTTTTATGGTGCTGCTAATTCTGCCCTTTATTCCCCTGCCACATTTCATCATGAAGTAACCGTGGAAGTTTCCAGCTTATTGGGGACAAAAGCCTCTCTCAGCACACCTTGCTAAAACGGGCACTTCAGAGTTGTACAAACATGGTCAGGCAACGGGACAGTGTCTCCACGACCACTGTGTTGTTTTTGGTTTAGGTTTTGGTTTTGGCCTTTCCTGCGCCAAAGACTGAACCAATGCCACAGCTGAAACCAGAGCCACAGCAGGGACAATGCCAGATCCTTAACCTGCTGAGCCACCAAGAAACCCCTTCTCACAAAAATTTTACTATTTTTTTTCTTTTTATGGTGGCGCAGGAAAAGTTCCTGGGTTAGGGGTTGAATTGGAGCTGAAGCTGCCGGCTTATGTCAAAGCCACAGCAATGCGGCATCTGAGCCACTTCCGTGACCTACCCCACAGCTTTCAGCAACGCCAGAATATTAACCCCCTGAGTGAGACCAGAGATCAAACCCAAATCTTCATGGATACTATGTTGGGTTCTTAACATGCTAAGCCAAAATGGGACTGGTCCATAAACATTTTAAGTGCTGGCTGTCAGAGCTTACTCCCTCAGACTCTACAACTTAGAGAAATAGTCAACAAAATTCAATTTTCCAAAATTCCTCAATTTAACAAAATTAAAATTTGTGTAATATATTAAAATACAGTTTGTTCAGGTAACATAGTGTGATGTTGGGATATTCTTTGTTCTTAAGAAAAGTGGTTTCATAACTGGGGAAGAAAGAGTGTCAGAAACAAAGCATTACAGACACAAAATTTAACAAAGACACGGAATATTTTTACCTCTGGGATAAACATGTAACTTGGATACCCTTCTTAGGTTTATGGAACTCCTGAGCTTATTTTACCAATGTGTGCATGATGAAGCATATTCAGTTTAAACTATAAGGCTGGGATTTTCCAATAAGAGGTTCTAAAGTAGAACCACATTTTGGAAATTCATCAAGTAGGGCCTCCTGCCACCAAAAACCATCAAGAGTAAGGAGATAGGTCACAACCTTTGCTGAGGGTGGGTGCAAAGTTTATTGTAAAAACTTTAAAAATACAACTAAATACTCTGACACTGAGAGAGTAGGCTGAGAACCTCTTTTTAAAAATGATCTAAAATATATTTTGTTGGAGTTCCTGTCGTGGCTCAGTGGTTAACGAACCTGACTAGCATCCATGAAGACGCAGGTTCGATCCCTGGCCTTGCTCAGTGGGTTAAGGATCCGGCGTTGCCGTGAGCTGTGGTGTAGGTTGCAGACCCAGCTCGGATCCCGTGTTGCTGTGGCTGTGGCGAAGGCCGGGAGCTACAGCTCCTGTTAGACCCCTAGCCTGGGAACCTCCATATGCTGCGGGTGCGGCCCTAAAAAGACAAAAAATAAAATATATTTTGTCTTTAGCTAAATAGGGTTTTATCTCTCTTGTTCCTTTTTTGTCTTTTTAGGGCCACATCTGCAACATATGGAAGTTCCCTGGCTAGGGTTGAACCCAAGCTGTAGCCACTGGCCTACACCACAGCCACAGCAATGCCAAATCTGAGCTGCGTCTGTGACCTATGTGCAGATCATGGCAACGCCGGGTTCTTAACCCACTGAGCGGGGCTGGTGATGGAACTCCTGTCCTTATGGACACTAGTAGAGTTTGTTACTGCTGAGCCACAATGGGAACTCCTCCTTCTCGTTCTTAATTTTAAAATCAGGCTCGTGGAAATTTCAAACTAAGCAAAGTTAGTTTTCAAAAGAATAAGCCCTTTATAGAATGAATGGTCTTTCAGTCTAGGTATTTCCCAATAACAAAAAAGAAAAGATTTAACACCTGGATACTGGAAATTAAGGAATTAATTTAGTTTTGAGATCGATTTTTTAAATTAAATTATAGTTGGTTTACAATGTTGTAACAATTTCTGCTCTATAGCAAAGTGACCCAGCGACACACACACACACACACACACACACACACACACACACACACACATTCCCCTTCATATATTATCTTCCATCATGTTCTATCCCAAGAGACTGGATATAGGGCCCTTGTTATACAGCAGTACCTCATTGCTTGAGATCTTTTTTTTTTTAATATTCTATTCGCTATTTTGGGCCCAGATTTTTTTCAAGTAGTGGCAACAACAGTCATTCTAAAGATGTACCTAAAAAGTCAGTAAAGCAGGTAACTGCACATCAAACCAACTTGAAAATATTATTATGCACTTAAAGCCCCATGTGTTTCCTGACTACTCTTCAATCCTTTAATTAATGATTCTGTATTTTCTTTGTAGGTTATCATTATAGCCAGTAATTGGAGGCTGGGTGAATTAGAACTTACTCAAATTATATGTCCCAGGAAGCCACACGGAGACTTCAAGTCTATATTTGTTAATGCCCTCAATCAAAAGTGTTGTTATTATTTCTCCCTATGTATCTATATTTAAATTTCCTGATTACTTGAGTAAACAATTATGGAAATATGGCTGACAGGTCTGGCTTCATTCCTCAAATTGATCTGTACTGAGTGTGGGCTCATCCTTATGGTGTGAACTAGGCTTCATCCATCAAGATCTCCTGCAGCACATGGGGCTGTGTGGAGTCACTGCTTCTGCTAATTCTCTTCGATATTTTCTACCTGGTCTCTTGCACCCGATGCATGTGCTGTTACCCGAGTCTCTTCCCTCTGAAACTCCGAGGTTTCTTATTTGTTTACCTTTTTCCTCATCAGACTGTGAATCCCTGGAGGGCAGAAGCTATATATCTTATTTATCTTATGTTCATAGTGTTTATCTTAGAGCTCAGATTCATTGTTGATCAGGGGACACAAATGGCCACCTGACATCTGGCCACCTGAAAGCTTTGGCCAGCGCCACAGTTAGTAAGAACTGAACATGAATGCCTCTGGTAGGTGGATGGACATGTATAGACATGCACTCTGCAGCTTTCCACAGTCCGTTTTCTTGTTTGTGGCCACAGTCACACACTGATCTCACTAGCTGAACCCCAGTGGGTGTCCCAGTGGGCTGCCCGGTTGTAGCTGCTCGGTGGATATTAGTTATATAAATGGATGTGTTCGTGGATGTACATCTTATTGAATGGAAAATTGATTATTATCTCAATATTCTGGCCTTAAAAATAACTCTAGTGTCATCTCAAACTTAGGACAATAAATTAGAAAGACAGATATCTCTTATATAACGTATGAAAAAGCAATTCTGAATATTTGACAGAAGTAGATGACTCAAAACATTCCAATAGTCAAATTAGAGAGGAAAACAAATCCGGTTATTTGTGGAAGCCAGGATACAAACAAACCAAAGGCTGTGGGAAAGCCTAGATTTGCACTTCTGAGATGATCTACAAATTCCAACTTGGATTACATGAATTTTAATAACAATGACCCTGGCCACCACTTCAAGTGCAAATTCAATAATCCACTTCTTCTCCGGCTGATCCTAAGATGCTCCTCACTATGGCCAGTGGCAACATAGTAGGGCACATTTTAGAAAAGTAAGTCCACATAGGGCCTCAGCAATGATGTATCGTATGAAATGCTTTCCTAGTCTGGTTTAATCTGGGAGAAGGTTTAAGCACTTAGCTAAATGGGTAGAATTCACACCACTGATGAAGAAGGACCCTTTAACCCGAAAGCGGTAAATTTGGGTCTGCTCTACCCATCTGATGGATGAGAGATTAAAGCTCTTAAGATTTCCCCTTCATGTCTCCAGTAACTTTAACTTTTTAAAAGCAACTATTTGCAGATGCTCATCCTGGATGGTCATAGAAATTTTTACTCCCTAAAAAGCACAATATCCATAAAAGTGTAACTAGGAGCAACTTATTACCTTGTGACCATTTCCAGCTAATTAGCTTGCATTCAATTTATGCCTAGGTTTTTGAAATAATTCGCTACACGGGATTATTATTAATAAGTCAGTTAAATACTGGGTTTCCAAAGGGAGATTTTATAATGTCTTCTTTTGAGTAATTAGAAAATAACACTCCTCTTCTATTGTAGCCATTCCTTTGATTAAGAAACAGAAACCCTACCAGCCACCTGCAGGAAAGCACACAGCTAGTTAAATAGTAGAGCTGGGTCTGGAATGAGTCACTAAATTTGGTCTCTCTATAACAGCCACTATAAAAAAAGAATATGCTTTCTATAATCTGCCATGGCAATTATAACATGGAAAAAAAAAAAAAACCCGAACGGAGTAAATATAATGGCAAAGCCTATGGCACTAACAATAAAAGAAATGCCACTTCCTCAGTGCCACGTAACAAAGCACACACATTTCTTCCAGATTGCATACACTAAATATTTGTTACTTGTACAATGAACTAAATTTTGCCTTAACAATGGTATTGGTTTCACCTCCTCATAGGTCTGGATTTACATGTTTATATCTCAATTGATTTATTTACTCTAGCTTTTGTTGGCTCAGAAATGCCAAGAAGCACCAAGGAAGATGAGAGATGCAAGGTGTCAAGCCCTTAATATCACTGGTAGCAGAACTCACAAACCTCCCTCTTAAGCATTCAAGGGAGTTGTACTCTTAAGATGAGACTTGAGTCCTTCAGTTCGAGTCAGACTGGATGACTGGCACAGCCAGCTGTGATAGGATGATAAAAGGAGGCCTGTCATGATTTCCTTAGAGCAGAGGAGAAGTAGAGCTCACCCTCCTCGGCATTTACAGACATGGTCTTCTTTCTTGTACAGAAGATCCCTTTAACACCCTAGGCAGAGATTCTAGGTGACAGAGCCATTGGAACTTATTTGGTTTAAGTTGCTCTGGCTCACTTAAACAGTCACAATGACATTGCCAATGTACCTCCGTGGCGACAGTGTTTCTGAATGCACGACAGGGATCATCAGCTGTGATAGCAAAGGAGCACATGGGACCCATAGAGGAAGACACATCCGCCACTGCAATTTTTTTTTACCTTTATCTAGAGCCGCACCCGTGGCACATGGAGGTTCCCAGGCTAGGGGTCTAACAGGAGCTGCAGCTGCCGGCCTATGCCACAGCCACAGCAACACGGGATCCGAGCCACATCTGCAACCTGCACCACAGCTCACGGCAACACCGGATCCCTAACCCACTGAGTGAGGCCAGGGATCAAACCCGCAACCTCATGGTTCTTAGTCGGATTCGTTAACCACTGAGCCACAAAGGGAACTCCTCAAATTTTTGAAAAGTGAAATTATTTGATAGCCGTGCAACCAAGCATATGCTGTTGAAAATGGGGAAGTAATTGTATGTGTAGGACTCTACTGTATGTGTAGAGTGACAGCTCTGCCTCAATTATCAATTGACAGTAGAGCCGTTTCTTCAGAGGCCAGATACCTAATTGCTCCTGTGAATTAAGAAGGCGAGACAGAAAGGATTGCCTCTTATAAATTCAGGAGATTTCATTTTTAAAAAGTAACAATTATGACATCATTGTCAGTGCCTATAAGACTTGGTTCAAAACCTTTTTAAATCAAGAAAGTCAATGTAACAACAGCGTACTGAAAATTTATCGGCCAACAGTGTATTGAAAATTTATGAGTCCAGCTGCTGTTCTAAGTGCTGCTTGTGGTTATGTAGTGAAGTTAAATCGGTTAAAGCAACACTACTAATTCCCTGGGTGGAACATGTTAGAGAGAAGCAGGTAACATGTTTGGGCAATTAAAAAAACAAAAACTCAAGGAAGATGGACAGAAGAGGGTATTGTGGTGAGAGGGAGGAGAGATGATATGACCTTAGATCTTTTGATGTTTCACTTTCTGTAGCATTTAATGATTGAAAAATGTTGTTAGTCATTTTCAACTTGCGGTTGGGCTGCAGGAACCACAGAACAGGAACTCCATTGCGGCAGGAGTTAGAAGCAAAAAGCTCTTTGTGTGGGCTCGTTTACTATTTTAATTCAGTTGTATTCTCAGTCGACTTTAAAGGTGTGGTTGCCATTTCTCCCACCCAACGTTCCTTCTCTTCTTTTTCTTCTTTATTTTCCCGGTGCCTCTGCTCTTTCAGGAAGGGGATGTAGTTGCAAAGAGAGCACAGTGGGAAAACCCAGATTTGCCATCTACTTCAGGTTTCTCAGATCCTGCTAACTTGATTCATCCCTTCAGGTTGGCTATTTTATGATTCTGAGGCTTGTTTTCCTCATCTTAAATGAGAGATATTATGACCCGTCTCACGGCTTTGTGAAAATTCAATATGATCGTGTGTCACAGGCCAAGCACAGAAACTGTTGAGCAGTTTTGTTCATCACTGGTAGTTGTATGCTTTTCATGATGATGGGAGCCTTGATTTCTAACCTTCCAAGTTCTCACATTTTCTAAATTTTTATCTCCCCTAACTTCCATTTCCTACCCTATTCTTTTTTTTTTTTTTTTTGGTCTTTTTAGGGCTGCACCCAAGGTATATAGAGGTTCCCAGGCTAAGCGTCGAATAGGATCTGTAGCTGCTGCCTTATGCCACAGCCACAGCAAGGCGGGATCCAAGCAGCGTCTGCGACATATCCTACCCTACTTTTATTATCATTGCTCAACATTTATTATGTGCTAGCATAGGTCAGTCAGGACACTGTGGTAAGGGCTTTATGTAAATTAATTATTTCTCATAATCTATTGTAATCTCATTTTTTTTAAGGGATAGTCAAAATTCAGAGACATGAGGTGAAGTAACTGAACATACTTAGCTGCTGAGCCTGAAGTTGACTTGAATCCGTCCCTACTGCAGAGCCTGCGTTCTCAACCACTAACGGAATAGCATCACTTAAACTCTTCACCAGTTCACAGAGCACCTACTCTCAACCTACAGAATGCTTGGTCTGTCCAACACACAATTTAGGGTTTTATAACTCTCTCGTATCTAATTTCAAAACTGTTTCACAGGGGTGGCAGGGGTATCACGTGAGTTCCTGACCTCCCAGAAGGCAGGGATCTCTCCCCCAGTATCCCCCTTTAAAGCACCCAGCGCCTTGTAGGGCACAGAGTCGGTGCCCAGTAGTAGACTCGGCTCATTAACAGAAATTGACTAGGCAGAGGCAGAGTAAATAAAGTGCACGATTATAGCGGGAGGAGAAGAAAAAGGAGGAAGAAAAAAAATGCGAGAGGAAGGAACAAAATAAAACCTTTACTGAATGCCTTAGTGCCACTCATCCCACTTAGGGATCTTAAAGATTCTCGGAGTGCTCTGGCAGCTTGGTGGGCGCGTATGTCACCTAATCTTTAGAGATGAGGAACTTAAGCTTAGAAACAGAGCTCTGTTCATCTGGGGGGCCAGACTCCACCCGCAAGCACGTGCACCTGGCCCGGTTTTAATGGGTCGTCTGCCTTAGGTACCTCTTCCAGGGTCAGGGTGTTAAAAACGGAGGCTGTTCCCTTCCCACTGATCGATCCTTTAGGAAGCGACGGGAGCAAGGTGCCCGCCTCTTCGCATTAGCGAAGATAAGTGATTAATTAAGCGATGCCAACTTTGCCACCTTGTCTTCTTTAGGTGCCAGTCACACTTGGTCTACACTTAGTGCTTACTTTGAAATAAAACGCGAGGAAACTCAACTCTCTGAGTCACGGCCAGACTTTTCGGACACATCTTCCTTTTCCTGTGGGCCCACCCAGACGGAGTTGCGAGTAACCTCTGCTTCCTCTTTGCTCAGTCGGTGCCCAGAACCCAGCGGCTGCGCCTTCTCACAGCAGCCGCGGGACTTGCTGGCAGCCGCGCCAGAGCCGGGTCAGGTGGCAGGCGGCTCCAAGGTGACGCCGGGGCTTGGAGGCGGGGCTGCTGGGCGGGGCCCTGGGGGCGGGGCCGGCGGGCGGGGGCCGAGGAAGTGGGGCGGCCCCGGGCGATGCCCCCGCCCCCGCTGCGTCCCGGAGGCTCCCTGCGCGTGCGAGGGACGGCGGCGGCGTGGGACCCGCGTAGGTGAGGGGCGTTCGTCGGCCCCTCGGCAATCCCCGGGACGCAGCCTCGGACAGGTGAGGTTGGTGCAGGGCTCACCTGGATTCGCGCGCCGGCCGGGCACCGGGTCGCCGCTGGCTCTGTCAGGGGGTGGGGGGTGGGGGTGCGCGGCCAAGAGAAGCGACTCCCTGAGCTCCTGGAAAGGGAATTCTGTGGAGCT
This sequence comes from Catagonus wagneri, assembly GCA_004024745.2. Classification (NCBI taxonomy): domain Eukaryota; kingdom Metazoa; phylum Chordata; class Mammalia; order Artiodactyla; family Tayassuidae; genus Catagonus; species Catagonus wagneri. The sequence goes on along the minus strand of PVHT021183630.1, from coordinate 9,763,512 downwards.
ACTAACGCGGAGCTGCGGGTTCCGGAGTCAGAAAGGTATGCTGAGGACCCGAATGCGGGAGGGCGCAACGGGAAGGGCAGCCCGCTCCAGGATTTCTTTGCATCTTAAAGGACACAGTTCGGTCTCCTTGGGGCCCAGCGGAGTTAGTCGCCGTCGCCGCCACCTCTGAGACTCTTTCTGCAGAGGTCTGTCTCCTTCACTCGGGTGGGATCGGATGCACTCCCTTCACGGGAACTGGAGAGTCCACTTTGATTCCTTGCGCAGATATTGGCTCAGCTCTCACGGGAGCAGAAAGCCTTTTGATAACTGTGTAGGATACGGAATGTCTCGTCACATTAAAAAAAAAAGAAAAAAAGCAATCGGCGATGGTGGTGGTGAACTTGAGAGGCAATTGCTTCCGCAATTTGTTCCCCAGCGCATTGTCCATTTGTTAAGCAAATGGTGCGTTGATAGCTTTTTAATATTGGTTGGGTTTCCATGAAGTGGATTAGAACGTCTGAGGGCTCTCCTGCGCCATGTCTGAGGGATTTACCCGTGTCTAGGTGCTTACCTGAGTCTGCTCTAGAAGTTCCATCGGCAGCAGGCAGCCTCCTGGTGAACCTGGGGACTTTAGGAAACCTGCTTCACTGACTCACCAAATCGCAAACAGGTCTATTGGATTCGATTTCCATTAGCATTCACTTTTGGCTTGGGTCAGGAGCGTTTCAATTTAACTAATATTTGTTGTACACCTGTTAAGGGGAAACCTCTACCAGAACCAGGCTGGAGTGCTGTTTGGTAGCACAGGTGTGGATGCAAAGCGGGATTTTAGGGCACTAGTTTCTCCTAGGTGGATGTTTAGAAAGAGAGCAATGGCACATTGTGGTTTTGTCTCTGTGGTACCTCTTTAATCTTAGGTAATAGGCGTTTTAAATGCAGGGAAAATGAAAATCTTTGAAGAATTTCTGTCGTTAACACTGTCTCTCATGCAAAGTGACAAAGGTTATCCAAACCATCCTTAAAATAAGGTTAAGAAACAACTCTGTGCCAAGCACCATGCTAGTCACTTTATCTAAAATGTTGCATAAAATATACAAAGTAGATGTTATTCTCTCTGCAGATGAGAAACTAAGGCAGGAAGGAATCCAGCAGTTTTTTAAAGGTAACTTGTGGACCTGGAAATTTAGTGTGGATGGATATTTCTGAGTGTCGAGTCCATGCCTTTTCACTATTCCAGACTACAGTGAGACAGTGTAAATCTGCACATTTAATGGGGATAAGAATTCAAATTTATATTCATAAAACAATCCACGTCCTAAGAGTTAAGGTAACATCATGAATAAAACGAGGGTTGTTTTCATTTTCCTTGTGTTGTTAAGTGGATACCAATCAGGTACAAGAAGGTGGAAATGTAAAATTTATTATGTGTCTTCCTTAGCATATTTTTAAGGACTTAGTATAGTTAAAGTGGGCAAGTTAGTAAAGCTTTATGTGTATTCCTTATGCATTTCACGATGAAATAACAGCTAAATTTCATGTTATTCATATGCTTTAATAT
>PVHT021183630.1:9456093-9760975 GCA_004024745.2 Catagonus wagneri | reverse complement strand
CTTATGCATTTCACGATGAAATAACAGCTAAATTTCATGTTATTCATATGCTTTAATATTGGCTTGATTTCTTTCTAGAGCTTGCAGGTAAAAAGAGACCGTTGTTGTCACCTAGAAAGGACTTTGTGTGTGTGCATGTGTGTGTGTGTGTGTGTGTATAAATCTATAATCATATGTGAATATATCTAATATTTATTTTTAAAAATATATCTAGGGGTTCCCTTGTGGCACAGTGGGTTAAGGATCCATCTGATGTTGTTACTGCAGTGGCTGGGGTTCAGTCCCTGGCCTGGGAACTTCCACATGCTGCGGTACAGTCAAAAAAAAAAAGGAGATATATCTGTTTCCCCTTAAATCTATCTCTAGAAGTGTAGAGCACTGCTGTGAGCTTTTTTAGGAAGGAATCCAATGTCGCCTTTTAAGTAAATGATCCATAACACCTCAACTGAGTTTCTTTAAGTGTATGTAAACCACACAAATGATTTTTTAATTAAAGTTATTATACTGTATAGGATGAGAATAAAAATAGTACTTAGAATTTTAAATAATATTTTCTGACAGGCTTCTTTAAAACTTGCTTTCTTAAAACTGTCCTTATTAATTGTTGGTAATTATGCGCAAAAATTGAGGGGTTTCATATTGAAATTAAAGTGTTAAAGAAAGTGTTTCTTGTTGAAGAAAGACTTTATGGCCATGTGTTGGGAGGATCAGGTAGGATATAGGGTATTCTGCCTGGATCGTGCTTGGCACATTTTCTTTCCTCTATCTTCATTTGACAGAGAAATTGACAGGACACTTTGAACTTCTCCTTAAAAGCATTTGAAATCTTGCCTAGCAGGTATTTATAAAAGTATGCTTGGCTTGGTTAAGATGCTCTGATGAAGGGGCAGAGTGGGTGATGATTTAGAGAAATTCACGGAAAAACCAAAGGGCCAAGGAAGGGGAGTATGCCTGATGTTTGAAAGGGGCAGATTCAGATTTTGTGAGACCTGAAAGGTAAACAGCATGGGGATCCTCGTTAAGAAAAAGAATGCAAAATTAGTTATGGAAGTGAATGCTTATTTAGAATGGAAAAATAAATTACAACCGTTTGCTGGAGATTGCTGTCTCTTTCTGCTGAGATATTTTTGGGCAATTTACCAGAAATGCTTACATAAAACTGCTTCCTGATTGCAGCCTTCTCCCTGAGAAGGAACACTCAGCATCTCCCAGCTTGTAGCACCCATAGGGGCCTATGCCAGTGAGAATCCAGAAACCGAAGCTCCATTACCTTCAAAGAATGGGAGCGACAGTTGTAGTTGGAGGCAAAGGGCTAATGGTCCTCTGAGCAGAGAAGCTACTGCCTAGGGTGGGAGGCTAATGGTCCTCTGAGCAGAGAAGCTACTGCCTGGGGTGGAAGGCTCTTTGGGGACTCAGGACACTTCATGTCCAATGAACAGTTCTGAGCGGAAGGCCCCTGAACTGGTCTCTAAGACCTTCTGGTTTGGTTGGTTTTCCAGGGGTGCCTTTGGCCCTTGACTCTCCCAGCTTTCTTTCTGTCTCACCATTTATTGAGGGGTTGCTATGTCCCAAGTACTGAGTAGGGCGAGGTTCTGATTGTCAGGGAGCTCCTGGTCTCTTGGAGCTGATTTCACTGACGACGGGACAGCACTCTGGTGCCACATAGAGGTCTTGATGTTTGAGCTGAGTTTGGAATTGCTGAGGTGGAGGAATCCAGGAAGGGTCTTCCAGTTATATGGAGGTTTGCACCCACAACACACTGTCTTCCACTGTTGCAGGAGGCCCCTTAGTCAGCATTTTCCCACATGTTCTTACAGACCAACAGCACCCACACACCTGAGATTAACTTGTTACAAATGTATGTTCTCAGGCTCCATCTCACAGGCCTTGGAATCAGAGCTCTGAGTCTGTAGCACAGTAAGAAGCCTTGTGTTTGCCGAGGGGGAGGGACTGGGAGTTTGGGGTTATTAGATGCAAACTATGGAATTTGGAGTGCATAAGCAATGAGATTATACTCTATAGCACAGGGAGCTACATCTAGTCACTTGTGATAGAACATGATAGAGGGTAATGTGAGAAAAGGAATGTATATATATTTATGTATGATTGTCATATATATATGTATGACAGCTGAAATTGACAGGACATTGTAAACCAACTAAAAAAGAAAAAATAAAAATCTTGAAAACAAAATAAAACGAGTCACAAACTTAAAAAAAAAAAGAGAAGAAGACTTTCAGATGATCTGGGTGCTTGCTGGAGTTCCAGAACCACTGCTTTTAATGTTTGAGAGACCTGATAGGGCATAGAATCCCTTGGGAAGATGAAAGGAGAGGATTGAGACTAGTGCCAATGCTAATGCATTATTATTGTAATGTATTTACTTTCCTATCACTTACATTTTTGAAGCGTTCAGATTGTGCCAGGTATTGTGGTAAGAACTCTTTTGATCCCCCCAGAGGGTGACTGTTTATTGTCATTTGCTCGTAGTGCAAATTTTGAAAATTCCATGAATGTGTATATATGATTATGTAACTTGAGGTTCTGCTTTCCCCAGAGTGAAGGTGAGCTCACATGGATTTCCCCAGGGATTGTGGGCGGTGGCCTTCTTTCACAATGCTGGGATCTGATCTGGATATTAGCACGGGGACCTCTCTTCTAAAGGCCAGCCTCCTTCCTAGGCCACAGAGAGAGGACTTGAAGGTGATGGTGTATTTGTCCATTCTATTCTGGAAGGTATCTATCTAGAAGAGCCATGCTTTGCATTTTCGTTTTTTTTTTTTTTTTCCTTTCTGGAAAAAAAATTGTTCTCCATAATTCTGTACGTTTTATCATGGAATAGCTCCATCATGTCAAGCAGTATGAAAATAATATATACCATGGATATGAGTACAAATGTGAGTATGTAGAATGGTGGTTTGTTTTTGGGGTAAGTCTCAGATTACTGTCTTTACTTCTCCAGAGACAAATATTTAGACAAACAGTAATTTGAGTTTATGATAGGATGTAGAATCTAAGTTATGACAGTACTGGCTGTCTTATTCTTGGCATTCATTTGTTCATATAGTAATTTTTTTCTTTTTTTGCCTGCCTAGTTGTGTTAAGTATTAATGTTGGGCACTGGAAGAAAATGCAGGGTAACCAGCCAGACGTGATCCCTATAGGCTCGGAGGCAAAACTTGCCCTGTTATGTTACTGGTGAATGAGTAAGGTGCCCTAATTCTGGCAGTGAGTTTGCGGGAGAGGAGTTAAGTTATCGTAGTTGAGTAGTGAGGTTTCAGGGCTTGGTTTAAGGCAATAGGGAAGCAGAGGTGTGGAAGGATCTGAGATATCTGGCAGATTACAGGGGTGACCAGGTGGATGTGGGTGGTGGGAAAGAGGGAAGGAGGGGGAGAGAGAGAGCAAGACAGAGGGACTATTGAGACCGACTTTTGTGCCTTGGGCCCCTAGGCTGGTGCCAGTAACACAAGTCAGGACTGGAAAAGACTGTTTTCTGGAGAAGGATCCTGAGTTTCATGGATTTTGTGAGTTCTAAATGCATGGATGACTCCAAGACAGGTTTGGGTAGACTGATAGAATAATGCAGCTGATATAAGAACTGAGTGATTCAACAGATGGAATAATATCAGCTATTGGATAATGCAGTCTCCCTAGGAGCGTGGAGAGAAGCAGGTCGCAGAGGAAATGGGGCATGTCTCCTGGCTAGGCAGAATTGCAACACACTCCAGTTCCTTTCACCTGACAGATGGAGAAAGTTACTTCCACGCATTCTTAGAGGGTGGAGACGAATCCTCCACTGCCTCTGGCCTTTAGCCTGTTCAACAGCCTGAGCTTTGGCCCGTGAGAGGAGGCACCCAGTGTGTAAGAGCAGGCCGGGCAGGAGAGTGACAAGGGAGGGGCTCGCTGAAAGCTGGTCTTAAAAAAAAAAAATTCTGGAGTTCCCATTGTGGCTCAGTGGTTAACAAATCCGACTAGGAATCATGAGGTTGCGGGTTCGATCCCTGGCCTCGCTCAGTGGGTTAAGGATCCGGCGTTGCTGTGAGCTGTGGTGTAGGTTGCAGACGTGGCTCGGATCCCGCGTTGCTGTGGCTGTGGTGAAGGCCGGCGGCTACAGCTCCTGTTAGACCCCTAGCCTGGGAACCTCCATATGCCATGGGTGAGACCCTAGAAAAGGCAAAAAAAAAAAAAAAAAGAATTTGAGCTCATCTTATCATCATAAGATAAAATACCACCATCTTTCCTTTTTAATGTTATTTTGTATTATTAGAAATACTCATTTAGCATTTATGTGTATCATGTCTACCATAAATGAATCATGTCAGGTAGAGTGGCCATAAGTATACATACACACTTACATGTGTGTAGATTGTACATATCATGTAGATTGGCCAGCGCTGTTTTGTAGTTGCTATGGATACAGATGTTACAAGACTCATTTTCATATAGAAAATGTAGGTGCTCAGAGTTAAGCTAAAGTCTTGTTTAAAACACACGTTAGGAATTCCTCTTGTGGCTCAGTGGGTTAAGAATCTGACATAGAGTCCGTGAGGATGCCGAGTCAATCCCTGGCCTTGCTCACTGGGTTAAGGAGCTGGCTTTGCTGCAAGCTGCAGCATAGGTCACAGACGCTGCTTGGATCCAGCGTTGCTGTGGCTGTGGCGTAGGCCGGCAGCTGCAGCTCCCATTCATCCCCTAGCCCAGGAACTTCCATATGTAGCAGGTGTGGCCCTTAAAAAAAGCAAAAACACAGAAAACAAAACCAAAAAAACCCAGATAAAACAAAAAAAGTTAGAAAGTAGCTGAAATAGATATTTGTTCTTTTATTCAAAAGCCGTGAATTGAGTGTATATTTTGTGTGATATGTGCCGGAGTTTTCCTTGTGAATAAAGCAGAGAACTCCCTGTTCCCTTAAGCTTAAGCTTAGAGGGGAAGTCAGACGGCTTGACAGGCGAGTACAGTAAAGTGCGATGCTAGCTAAGGATAAGGCAAAGGGAGCTGATGAGCAGCCTTCAGAGGGAGGGCTGCTAATGCTTAGCAGGAAGGATGGGCAGGCACATCGGCCCGCAGAAAGATTTGGAAAGAACAGAGAGATTATTTGAGAAATTGATGGATGGGTGGCTTTGAGGAACTGAAGGTTTCAGAGATTAGGAAAAACCCAGAAGAAAGTATTAAACTTGTATCTGTGTGACTGTTCAGATCTAAGATGCGACTGTGATGACAATGCAAGAAAAACAAAACTCTTCAAAACAAACAAAAAAATCCCCCAAACTCCCCCCAAACCAAACCAAACCAGAAACAGACACAAATAAAAATTGTGTAATAGTTTTTGTTTTTTTGTTTGGCAACACTCTCAGTATGTGGAAGTTCCCAGGCTAGGGGCTGAACGACCTACACCACAGCTCACGGCAACACCGGATCCTTAACCCACCGAGCAAGGCCAGGGATTGAATCTGCATCCTCATGGATACTAGTTGGATTTGTTACCCCTGAGCCACAACGGAACTCCTTTGTAATAGTTTTCATTTTTGGTTGTGAGGAGGACTTTTTTTTAGCATTATGAAAGATGTAAATTCTAAGAAGGTCTGAGAACTCTATGATATGTCAGAAAAGAACACTGCATTACTTGAAGAACAATGACCAATATTATTAGGATGATAGTCTTGCCTGATGTAAAATTTAAAGATTTAAAGTTAGCTTAGCTTTCCAAGTTTGTGGTCTAGAAATGCCTTTAGGGATCAGTGCTTCCATCTCCTGCTGCCCCTTCACCAACGAGCCCAGGGCTGCTCCAGGCTTGTTTACCATCACACGTTGATAACACAATCTGTCCCATAAAATATATCTGTTGCTCTTTGTCCTCTAGTGGCTTGTCTGTTGCTAGACCAGGCCCTGTAATTAACTATCTTCATCTTCTCTGACTCTTTCCCCCCAAAAAGCCCCCTTCGCCTTTTCCATATCTTCTCTACCGTATCTTTGTCGTTCATTTTTTTCCTACCTAGTGGAGTGTTTTGAATCTCGTTAGGAATCCTTGATGGAAGTTACCTTCAGCATTTTGGACCTGTTGAAACAGATAGAATTTCTCTGACATTTCTTTCACTCTCTTTAATCTCAGGTGAGCTGCCACAGGGATACTTAGCTTTAGCCAGGAGTGAGAAAGAAAGTTCCCAGGAAGTTTCCTGTGTTAATATTTGAACTGGAAGTCATAGAAGAACTAAAACGGTACAGGATGGATTGTTTTTAAATGCCATGGACTACTCGTGTCACACATACACACAGATTTTTAACACAGAGGCGTGGCTCTGGTCATTAATAACAGATTAGTATTCGGTTGCTTTATTAACTCCACCCTTCCCAACGTCTAGTGTTGTGTCATTTCTGGCTTTATCACCATGTGCTCAGACCCTAAATCACTAATTTATTGGGTAGTTTTGGGGTTCAGTGGCCAATATGTGCCTTTTTGTTGATAGTGTTTTTTTCCTTTAGTGGAAGAAGCTTTTGGCTTTTCCTGGTTCACAGGACATAAGACTCAGCTACTGTATATTTGGATTAGTGTGCCAGCAGCTTGCCATTGCTGAGCTTCTGTTAGGCACATCATTATCTTATTCACTCTAATCCTGTCAGGGACCCTCCTAGGTAGGAATCATCCCTATCTTATAGAAGAGGACACTGGGGCTCAGAGGAGCCGAGTAACTGGCACAGTCACCCACCTGGATGGAATTTTACTTTTTCCTCCCCTACGATTCCATTCCAGCCAGTGCCATTTCAACTATTTCACTCTGCCTTGCTTCCCAGGAAGCTGTTTGCCCATCAGACTAGAGACTCTCCAAGACCTGTTCCAAATAAAGTCTAGGAATTTCTCTGCATCCTGGCGTTGAAAGCAGCTGCTCTGTGTGTTCCCAGGGTGAAGGCAGAGTGGAGCCCTTTCACTGCAGGGGCTGCTTTAAAAGCTACAACGCAACGGTGAAGCCCTGGAACCTTGACACACCATCTACTGGAGATGGACTTGGCATGGTCTTGATAAATACATCACTTTAGAGCAGTTTTCTGCCCGAAGATTGTGAGTACATGAAGCTGGATGTTCTGGAAAGGTCTCTCTTCTTTAACTGGCCCAAGTGATGCATAAAACACATAACTGTTACAATAGATTTGTGGAGCAAAGCATGCAGTCCCATCAAGACACCACACGTAATTCACGAATGTTCACATGAGAGCTACCTCACTGTGTTTTTGTGTTTTTAAACTGGTATCTGCTCTTAAATACATCCAGATGTTGACATTTCAAAACCCAGATAAAATTCCTGTGGCACTACTGATCGAATCTAGGTGCTTTTTTGTTATTCATTCTTTCATTCGTTTCTAAGCATTGGCCCCATTTTCAAATGAGATCTTTTAAGGGTCCACAGTACACAAATGAGGTTGATATTCTGTTTGAGGCGGTCGTGGAGAAGCTGGAGTTACTACGGGTGGACATGCTGTTTGTCTGTGTGGGGGCTTCTGACATATCTCCTAGGAACCCTGATTCAGTCTGCACCCAGAGTCTGTGGCCTCCTAGGACGTGATAGCAAATGCTGAAGCCGATGTGGCAGTGGGGAGTGTGGGGGCGTAAGGACAGATCCCCGGGCCCGGCCAGCTGATGTCCTGGTGCAGAGCCTCCCGTGCTTCTGAGCAGAACACTCCGTACAGACTTGCATATGTAATGAATGCTAAGTTAGTGTTTTGCTTAAACTGTTTTTTTTTTTTTCATGTAAATTTGGCTGGCCAGTTCTGGATGTCCTGTCAGTGTGGTTTTGGTAGTTTTTCTGGTTTGTAATAACATCCTGAATCTAGCCAGTTTGGAAACCAGACCCTGCCTGGAAATGTTTTTTGCTAGTGGCTCTGAGTCAGAGCTAACTGACTTAGTACCTGTAAAGCATCGGTTTTATTGTTGCTTTTAACATAATGCATGATATGAAACGGTGTAGAGCAAAACCCCTTTTCCATACACACCTATTTATACTGTTACTGTGTGTTGGTATATGAATATGTATGTGCATTTATTTTTCTTCTGGAAGTGAGCCCTATAAATTTAATAGTGGCTCCTTAATGGAGATGAGCTGAGTCACTTTTCATTGCGTGCCTCTTTGCACAATTACAATTTCCTAAAGGCATACCTTGAAAAAATATTGCCACGGTTAATTGGATGGTGAGATAACAGGCCTTTGTTGTTGTTGTTGTTGTCTTTAAAATGTCACTTCAAAAAGTCATCCTTGGAGGGAGTGGGGATAACTACTGCTTTAATGATGGAATAGCAAGGAGCTCCAACTGTAATGCACGGGGAACTATATCTAATTACATGTGACAAATCCATATATGTACATGTAATCGGGTCACCACGTGGTGCAGTTGGAAAACCTGACAGAAATCTGTAAACCAGCTATAATGCAAAAATTAAAAAAAAAAAAAAAAGTCATCCTTGACGAAGAGAACATTAAAAATACTTTGAATTTGTTTAACATTTTTAAAGCTTTTACAAAATCTTTGGTATTTATTATCAGATTTTACCACCCAGATGTCTGTCTATTTTAGATCCAAAAACACAACCCTGGCAGTACAGTGTGTGGTAGTGGAAATGATTAAGGAGAGAAAAGTTTCCAAGATTCTTTCCATTCAGTGAGATTCCCTGAGGCCACCTGGGACGAAGTAGGTGTGGAGTAGATAAGAAACATCCACCCTGGTAGGCTGGCTATAGAGTCCCACTCTCGGGCTCCCTTAACTCATCATGTCCCAGTTACTGGGAGGAGTCAGGGTTTGGGATTCACACACATGCACCTGGGCTCAGATACCAACTCTGCCTTTTGCAGGACTTCAGCGTCTCCAAAGCTTGGGTTCGTTATTTGTAAAATGGAGATGAAAATATTGCCTTGGGATGCTGTGAATATTAGTAATAAATCCCTGCAATGTGCCTTGTGTATAATAAATCCTTCATAAATTCCTATTATTCAAGGGAAAAAGGGAGTCTGGCTACTTGGTAATAAGTAAGCCTGCAGAGGTTTGGGTCAGTCAGTGCCCATAGTGTTAGGAAAGCTCTTCCCCAGAGATCAGATCCCTCTGCACTGCTGATGTTTCCTTCTGTGTTTCCTTCCAACCTGAATAAAAATAAGAAGGGGTAGGGCAGGACGCATGAGTAGGAGATGGTACCAAATGACAGTATTTCAAAAAATAAAAAGTAACTGGAGAGCCATTTTAGGGAGCAATAAAATTTATCTAATTCAGTCCTTTTTACCCAACTAGAAGCCATTCTTTTTAAGATAAGACACCACCCTTCCTTTTTTTTTTTAACTTTATATTTTTACTTTCACTTTTAAGGTGTTTTTCCCTCTTGAATTTTTGAGCAAGTCTTGAGATCAAAAGTGGATATTGGACATGCACTCATTCTCTTGATTGTGCTGGATTTAGCATTTTCTTGGTGATTATATTATAATTTGAAAGCCCAGCCATTCCTGGAGGAAACCGGACAATGTTTACTAAATATATATGGTTGAAAGAATACCTGGGAAGGCTGTCTTTGGAAGGTGACTACGAATCAATGGCTTTATTTGGTTCACTTGCCTCCGTTTCTGATGGCAAAAAGGAAAAAAGATAAAAGGATTGATTAGTTATGATTTCCTGTTTATATGGGGCAATAGCGAAAATAGAAGTGGTTCCTAGTTTCAAAAGTGTATCTCCTTGGAGAGTTTAAGATCCATCTTTGTGAAAAACTTATCAGTGGTACCCTCTTGGGAGCAGAGAGGATTTTAAAGGCAGGTGACATCTGTCTCGGCTGAGGAGGGAGGGAACATGTGTCCCAAGTCTGGAAGGATGGAGAGGAAGTGACCCTCAGAGGCTTGTGGAGGTCACGAGGAGAGACGTACACTGCTTATCTCTGTTCCTTTCATACCGTGTGGCCTCTGGAACTTTGCTGAAGGAGCCTTTGCAATGCTTTATGTTTTAGGACTGGATACTGTGAAGCCAGAGATGAAGTGACAGAGACTTGGGGGCAAGGTGGCATAAAGATTGAGAACATGGAGTTGGGCTGCTGGGCTGGAATCCTGGCTCTGCTACGTGTTAACCGCGTGACACTGGGGAAGTTACTTAAGCTTTCCGTGCCTAGTTTACCCATCAGTGAATGAGGCTTCTAATAGTTCCTATCTTGTAGGGTTATGAGGATTAAATGACAGTGTACTTAAAGTAGTTGCTGCATGATGTCTGACCGACCTAATCCCTCATTTAAGGAGTAGCCGCTCTTTTTTTTTTTTGTAACATTGATGGTGGGGTGGCCCATTTTAGCTTTATTGAACTATAAGGTGTCCTGTTTGTCCATCACAATAGAACCTTCATATTTGAAAACTCATTTGTAGTATCTTAGCTCAGTGGGAAGATTTATTTGGATATGTCTGATGACTCCAAACCTTTTCTTAACTGATGTTCTAGTAAATGAGTTCCAAAGTGCATGGATTGAGAGACTGTAGAAAAATTAGGAAAGTTTATTGGGGAATTAGCAATTTCTGCTATTTTAAAATAGTGCCCACTTCATCGAGCTGACACTGGCATTGATGTATCAGAGTGGTGAGGAAGAAAAAAAAAATCAATGTAACCTTTTTAAAAGATAGATGGTTTTAATATTGATAATAGTGTTCTTTACCTTTTTATTTGAGAGATGCTGCTATAATGGAATGCTTTATAAATACTAATCTGTGCTGATTATGTTCTGATGGTAATCCCTTTGGAATTTTGAGACAAAAAGTTCTGTGATATGGCAGATGTCACTTTCATGCAGCAAAGAGAGCTTTAGGAATGTATTCTTCAAATAAAGTGTATTTCACACCAGTGTAGGAAATATCCATTAATCTCTATTTTAAAAACCTTTCTTTTTTTTTCTCAGTTATTATAACTTTATTTATTTAATTACTTAATGAATTTTATTACAATTACAGGTATACAAAAATCATTGCAACCAAATTTTATAGCATTTCCATCATAAACCCTCAGTGCATTCCCCTACCCGCCAACTTCTCTCATTTGGAAACCATAAGTTTTCCAAAGTCTGTGAGTCAGTATCTGTTCTGCGAAGAAGTTCATTGTGTCCTTGTTTTAGGTTCCACATGTAAGTGGTAGCATTTGATGTTGGTGTCTCATTGTCTGACTGGTTTCACTTCACATGATAATTTCTAGGTCCATCCATGTTGCTATAAATGCTGTTATTTCGTTTCTTTTAATGGCTAATATTCCATTGTGTATGTGTACCACATCTTCCCAGTCCATTCTTCTGTCGATGGGCATTTAGGTTGTTTCCATGACTTGGCTATTGTATAGAGTGCTGCAATGAACACTGGAGTACATGTGTCTTTTCGAGTCATGGATTTCTCTGGATAGATGCCCAGGAGTGGGATTGCTGGATCAAATGATAATTCTATTTTTAGTTTTCTAAGGAAACTCCATGCTGTTTTCCACAGTGATTGTACCAGTTTGCATTCCCACCAACAGTGTAATAGGGTTCCTTTTTCTCCACACCCTCTCCAGCACTTATTGTTTGTAGACTTTTTGTTGATGGCCATTCTGGCTGGTGTAAGGTGGTACCTCATAGTGGTTTTGATTTACATTTCTCTAATAATGAGTGATGTTGAACATCTTTTCATGTGTTTTTTGGCCGTGTGTATGTCTTCTTTGGAGAATTGTCTGTTTAGATCTTCTGCCCATTTTTTGATGGGGTTGTTTGTTTTTTTGGTATTGAGCTGTAGGAGGTGTTTGTAAATTTTGGAGATTAATCCCTTGTCAGTAGATTCATTTGCAAATATTTTCTCCCATTCTGTGGATTGTCTTTTCGTTTTGTTTAAGGTTTCCTTTGCTGTGCAGAAACTTTTAATTGTCTCATTTGTTTATTTTTCTTTTTATTGTCATTACTCTAACAGGTGGATCTGAGAAGATGTTGCTTTCATTTATATCAGAGAGTGTTTGGCCTATGTTTTCCCCTAAGAGTTTTATAGTTTCTGGTCTTCTATCTAGATCTTAAATACATTTTGAGTGTATTTTTGTGCATGGTGTTAGGAAGTGTTCTAATTTCATTTTTTTACATTTGGCTGTCCATAAAAACCTTTCTTAACTCACAGGCATGAGAAGGCTTGGTGCTTGTTCTGTGTGCATGTGTGTATTTGAGTGATTAATTTTAATTCACTTACAGCAGATTTCCTCATTTGATTCAGACATTTGGATCAGTTCAGAGGTGATGAAATGCACATAAATCAGTTCCTCATGAACGGCATCTTGAAGACCTCACCTCTTGTCTTTATTTGGTCCTGACGTGCTGTGGGGACATCATTTGTCTCCAGGAGCCTCAGGATTAGGGAGCACCTGACATTACTGAAATCCAAAGAGTACGGAGTTCCCGTCGTGGGTCAGTGGTTAATGAATCCGACTAGGAACCATGAGGTTGCGGGTTCGATCCCTGGCCTTGCTCAGTGGGTTAAGGATCCGGCGTTGCCGTGAGCTGTGGTGTAGGTTGCAGAAGCAGCTCGGATCCCGCGCTGCTGTGGCTGTGGCGAAGGCCAGCGGCTACAGCTCCTGTTAGACCCCTAGCCTGGGAACCTCCATATGCCGCGGGTATGGCCCTAGATAAGGCAAGAAGACAAGAAATAAAAATAAAATAAAATTGAAATCCAAAGAGTGGAAAAGGGCTGGGTTTGTAGGCTTTTGCAGTCACATCCAGTTCTAGGATCTCTCAGTTTCTCCCAGGCCAGGTCTCTACTGTGGGTTGCTGTGCCTTCCTCCTTGCACACAATCCACATCCACTGAACTTTGCACCTAACAAGAGCTCTTCTGTGTTTACTCTCCGATTATCCTAGCCAGTTAGGTGAGCCCAGAGCTTGCTTTAACTTTCTTCTCATTTCCTAATACACGTGTGAGTTCACTTGATGCCTTTAGCTTTCTGTAAATGACACACCAGCCTATCGTATTCTCACACCATCAAGATTCTGCCCACTTGTGTCAAGACACCTGCTGGAAATTAGAGCTTCCTCTTTTTTCAGTCTGATTCTTTTCAACTATGAAGTATTTTCAGCCTTCTTCTATCTTTTCTGAAGTTTGACTTGCTTTGTTTCTTTATGGAAAATGAATGAAAGCAGCCGATGAAGCTTTGAGGAGAGTTCAAGTATTGGAATCAAGAATCCTTTATGTTCTGCTAAAAAACTAGCCCAGAGGTATAAACCCTGCCACTGTGGCTTGAGCTGGTTCTCTGGATTTTTTGTTGACTAACTCTAAGTACAGAACGGTGCAATAGAAGGAAATGGTTATACAGAATTACAATCTTATAGAAAAGCAGATATTTATGAATAAAATATCCATCCCCCCCCAACTTTGATGCTATTCAAGCCCTATTTTGTGTGGATAGATGTGTATTCAGGCTCTTCTCTCTCTGGAAGCTTCTGTCCTGCACAGAGACACTAAACATGCGAAATCTTATTACAAATAATTAGGAATTATAGCGGCCTAATGCTAAGACATATGGAATAGATGTCAGTACTGATTCCGTAGCACATCTGTGAAGCGAATGCATTCTTTTTTAAGAATTTATTTTTAGAATATGAAATTCTAAAACTGTGTACATGAACTTTTCTGTGTTGGCTGTTAGACAAGAACTAATTGGCTGTGTCCTGTCTTGAGTTGCCTTGGCCTCTTGAGTTGATTGTTCTAAGGAAAGCTGTAGGATAGTTACTTTTGGTCCTCATGTGGCTGCTATTAATGCTGAGACAGAGATGGCAAATAGGTGGTACAGAGCCACTGCTCCCCATTTGAAGCCCAAGACAGATATTCATGCTGATGACTTTATGTTTCCCACCGAGCCTCAGAATCCTTTGCAATAATAGCTTTTTAGGCAGCTGTCATCAGTTGATCTGAGGTGGTCATCAGAAACCTAGCTGTCATCCAAGATAATCTGGGATTGAACTTCTCCTTCATGTTTGGGGAAAGCACATACAGATTCATGAAATATCACTGCACACATTGCTTTTGCTTTTATGCATATTACACAAACAATATTATATTAATACTAAAGAGAAAGCATATTTAATTTAGAAAAAAAGCAAGTATTCTCTGTCTTGAAAAAACTAGCCATGAACAGCTTTTTTCTATTTCCTTCTAGTCTGGTCCATACTTACACATCATTTTATAAAGCTATAAACATAGGTTAGATACAATTTCAGAGTTTGTGGGTTTTCCATTTAAAATTACATCATAAATTATTTTCCAAGTGGCTACATAACATCAGAGAATGAAGTTTTAATGGTAGCATTAGTGAAGATTAGTGGTTCATATTTCTGTTTGTATGTATTTCTTTGCAGAAACATCACTGAAATAATATGCATTCTATGATAAATTTCCTAAACTTGTAGTACGTTATATTTGATGTTAACCTGACTGTCACCTTGTGCAAACTGTGCCAGACATTCTCTTCTTCACCTGTGATCATGGGGTAATATAAAATTTCACATGGTGAGCATGTATGGGGTTAGTGGAGAAGGCTATGAACCATGTGTTTTTGTATGGATTTTCTATAATATACTCTAAATCTAAAATCACATTAAGGCAAATCACTGGGCTGTCTGAAGAGATAACACTGTGAATGACCTTGAAAACAAATTTGTTCCTCACTGTGGGGACTGAGAGTTGTATATTTTTCCTTTTACTAGCTCAGGGAGGGTCTTCGTATCTCAATTGTATTAAATGCCATGAGCTCTGCAAGGTGAGATCACTCAGAGAACATTCATAAAATTAAGAGAAAAGAGGACTGAAAAAAAAGCATAATTTTCATGCTTATTCATAGACTCCAGCATGAAGAAGCTAAGAAAGCAAAATCGACAGCATAGCCCAACAGTATTAGCACAAAAATGATCCTTTCTAAGGGGAAAAAAGCTATCTTTGTTGTGTTATTAAATGTGAATTGGTGAGTATTTATAGAATGAGAAGAAGTAGAAAATATCCTCATAGTCAAATTTTAGCAAGTGTCTTATCCAGATGAGAAGCAATATGTTGATATTTATATTCTGACATAAGAAACATGACTATGGAAATCGATTTGAAAATCAGGGAGTTTCCGTTGTGGTACAGCGGAAACAAATCCAACTAGTAACCTTGAGGATGCGGGTTTGATCCCTGGCCTCGCTCACTGGGTTGAGGATCCAGCACTGCTGTGAGCTGTGGTGTAGGTCAAAGACGTGACTCGTATCCTGTGTTGCTGTGACTGTGGCCTGCCATATGCCTCAGGTACGGCCCTAAAAAAAAGAAAAAGGAAAATCATTTGGCTCCTGGATGACTTTTGTTTGATTGGTATGTATGGAAATGTTCGGAAAATTCACATAACTATTTGGGCTGGGAGCATCTTTGAAAAGTCAGAGTGTCAGGACAATCCTTGGCTACAGTGAGGAGGGCCTTTGCTCCAGGGAGTCCCGTGCACCCTCTAGCTTGCCTCACCCTCCTCCACAACTCATCTTAATTCAGCCTGGCTGATCTTCTGTGACACCCACGATCACCTGAGGTTTTGACCCTGCTGTAGAAACACTTGTCTTATTATTTTACTTAAAACATCCTCTTTAAAGATATCACTTTATAGATCCATATATTCACTCCAGTGAGGCTGGAAATCAATTTTATAACTTATTTTAAATATTTTAATTGCCAGAAAATACACATAACGTAAAAATTACCAACTTATCCATTTCTAAGTGTACAGTTCAGTGGCATTAAGTACATTCGCCTTGTTATGCAACCATCACCACCGTCCATCTCCAGAACTCTTTTCATCTTGCAGAACTGAAACTCTGTGCCCATTCAACAACCACTTCCCATCTCTTCCTCTCCCCAGACCCTGGAAACCACAATTCTGTTTTCTTTCTCTATGCATTTGACTACTCTAGGTGCCTTATATCAGTGGAATCATTCAGTATTTGTTCTTTTGTGTCTGGCTTATTTCACTTAGCATAATGTCCTCAAGGTTCGTCCATGTTGTAGCATGTCAAAAGTCCCTTCCTTTTTAAGGCTGAATAATATTTCACATTTTGGTTTTGCATTCGTCAGTGGATGGATACTTAGTTTGTTTCCATCTTTTGGCTGTTGTGAATAATGCTGCTATGAACATGAATGTACACATACCTCTTCAAGTACCTGCTTTCCTTCTTTTGGGTATATTTTCAAAAGTGGAATTGCTGGGACATAGGGTAATTCTATATTTAAATTTTTGAGGATCTATTTTACAGTTTCCTTTAGTGCTGCACCATTTTGCATTCCTACTAACAGTGCCCCGGGATTCCAATTTCTCTAGATCCTCATCGATATTTGTTGTTTTCTGTGATTTTTAAATAGTGGTCATCCTAGTGGGTGTGAGGTGGTATTGCATTGTAATTTCGATTTGCATTTTCCTAAAGGATTAATGATGTTGACTAGAACTTTTAAGAAAATGTTTGCTAGGGTTGTATGAAATGACCTTTTGAATTGTCATTGAAAGGAAATTACCTGGAGAGTCAAAAGGTGTGGATTCTAGCCAAGTCTCTATCCTAATTAGCCACCTGACTTTCACTTCCGTTTAACAAAAGCTAATTAGGCCTCTGCCAAATGCTGATTCCTGCACCAAGTGCCACAGCGAACAGAAAAATAAACCACGATTTTTCCATTCAAATGTCTGGTTTGTAGTTCTCTTGTCTCTGAAAGTAAAACAGCTGAAATCTTTTCTAATTCTAAAGTTTTTAAGCTGTGATCTCAAGTTGTGTGATCCGGGGTCTCTTCCCCCTTAGTGGGATTGTCTGCCATCAGAATAAGATATGAAAACTTTAATGTAGAGGGGAAATGCACTAGCGAAAATTTTTTTGAGGGGGTCTAGGATTAAATCTGAATCATATTTATAATTTCTACTAAGTCTTCATTTATGAATTTGATTTTGAATATTTAATTCGTTTTAACCAAATGATAACTATTTATTACATTGCGACTGGCATAAGATTACGGTGTATTTCTCTTCACAACAAAGCTTCTTGAGACGGTGTCTCTTGTCATATATTGCTTTCCCAGCTCCCTGCATTCTGGCCTCTGTGTCCCCAAGGGCTCTAGTGCCCTCCTTGTAGCGAAAAACAAGGATGCACCTTAGCTTTCCTCAGCCAACCATTCTGAAATATTTGTAATGGTTGCTTACTGCCTCCTGTAAACTTTTTCCTCTCTCAGCTTGCTGTCCTGCTCCTTCTTCCCTCCTGGCTCACCTATGCCTCTCTGGACAGTGCTCAGTTTTTATCATGAGTTCTCTTTTCCGTGTGCTACCATTAAGAGTTTTTGATCGCAATGCTCTGTCTCTACTTTTATTTTCTTTTTACTTTACAGACTTGCCTGAGAAGCAGGGAGCGTTCTTGTCCTCATTTGTCTCCCAACTTTGTTCCAAAATTCTAAACCTGAACATCCAGTTGGGCTGTATAGTCTGTCTTTGGTAACTTATCAGTCCTCCAACTGAAGATGTTCAATGTGGAATTCACCTTGCCTTCTGTAAATTCACCTTGCTCTTATTGCCTGTGTTCATTGGTGGTTTCCACTGGATTCCCTGCTGCCCACTGAGAAACCTTAAATATCTGTCTTTGCCTCACTTCTGCTCTCCCAGTGCCGAATGAGCAGTAGATTATGTACTTCAGCTTCTGCATCATTCCTCTCATCTCCTTCTAATGACCATTTCCTTGGTCTGGGCCCTTACCTGATGGGCTGATCCATCTCCAAGTGCTCCATTAGCATCTTAACACCTCATAGATCACACCATGCTGCATTGGAATTGTTTTTATTATTTCTCTCTCTCTCCTCTACTGAACTTTGAGTGTCTTAGGAGAATGAATGGTGTATATTTTATTCCTTGAAGCTAATTACCTAGGGAAAAAAGGCGCACCCTTATTATCATTGCAGTCCAGTTTTTTTAAACCATGAAAATCATGCACAGTATGATAGTTCCTTGTCTTTTCATGTCTCATTCTATTGCAATACTCATACAGTTGTAACCATTAAAATCCAAAGATGAAAAAAAGAGTTTTTCTCATTAGCTTAAAAAAAATCTGGTGTTGTTATAGCCCATTGGTGTATTGAAACCAACATCTGCTTTGAACGTGGCTCTTTATGCTCTGGAGCACACTGTTTACTTTCACCTTGAACGACTCAAATTTCAAACTGTGTAAATCAAGCCTGCACATTAATGCACTGTAAAGATGGGGCAGCAGTGGGTGACAGGATAGAAAGTTTGAAATACCTCGATTCTGGATTGGTGGCAGCACATGTTTTCTTCATGGCATTTGGATGTACTTGTAGTTACTTTCTAATTGCTTCTGTTTATTATTGCTACTGATCTCATAGGATATTTAAATCCTATCACTTTTTAATTAGCATTTGTAATTTTCTGTCCTGTTTCTCACTGTAATGCACCCATAATTATAATGTCATCCAGCATGTCTCTTTGGGTTTATTAAATTCTTATTTTATAATTTTGATTGATTTACACAGAAGAGAGATTTGGTGATCCCTAGTTAGGGATGGCAGTGTAGCTTAAGGTGTAAGCATAGATTTTGTGGTAAGAGAGAAGCTGGTTCAAATTTTGGTGCTGCCACTCCCTATCTGACTGACAACTTGCTTAAAATTTCTAATCCTTGATTTCGTCTCATGTTTATTTAGAGTAATTTTGCCCACCTCTATTATAGTTGTGAGGATTCAGATAACTCTTAGAGAAGAAGTATTCAGTTTAGTGCTTGCTCATAGTTATCAAAATGAAGGGTCACAATTTATTGTCCTTGAGTTAATTACCCACTTGATTTGGAAATTTAACAAATATGTCCAGTGTGTTTCCTTGATTGTGTTTCGTGTGTAGATGAAACTGAGATCAGCAAAACTCCACTCTACAAATGTTCAGAAAATACATATTTTAAATTCTGATAAATACTAAGTTGTAGGCATATTTGTTGAATGAATGGATGAATTTAAACTGTCATTCCTGTCCTTATGAGAGTAAACGTTAATTTATCATTGAGCACAACCTTAGATGATGGATGCCTCTTTATTTAGAAACTAATGATTCCACCAGAGAGAATTTTCAAACTCTTGTCGCAT
Organism: Catagonus wagneri; assembly: GCA_004024745.2. Lineage (NCBI taxonomy): Eukaryota > Metazoa > Chordata > Mammalia > Artiodactyla > Tayassuidae > Catagonus > Catagonus wagneri. Next base: position 9,741,853 of record PVHT021183630.1, on the reverse strand, counting down.
TGCTTATCACTTCAACAATGTCACTGTATTTTTTCTCTAAAGCTTGAAGTTTTCAGGTAGGTTTAATTTGACATTTTTGTAAAAGATGTATTGCGCTTGGGAAAGGTCAATAATGTGATGCCAGGCTTGGCAAAGCTGGGATTGATGGAAACACAACTTTTCTGACATTGCCCATTGGGAGATCAGACACGGTCTTCCTCCTTTTTCTATAGACAACTTTGAGTAGATAGCATTGATTAATACTTTAAAAAATAGTCCCTAACATTTTGATCTTACAGCTGCACACTGAATTTCCTGCTGAGATGATTAGTCTAGTCAGGACTATTGACTGAAATGATTTCTAATATATCTTTACAAAGGCCACTACGTTTCAAGTTTGGTCAGCCTGGTACTTTGGAGATTTAAGAGGGAATCAGGATTAGAAAATCTCTTTAGATTTGTTACTGTGGTAAGTAGAGAGATTTTCTGCTGTAGGACTGAGATCTTTGGTGTCAGCAACCATCCAGATACTGACGGCTAGAAAGTTCACCATTAATTTTTTTTTTAGCAGTTTTGTTTTTGTCATAGCACTTATCAACATCTGATAGCGTAATATTTAAATAAGTACTTATTTGTACCTGTTTTCCCTGAATAGTGAGAAATCTCATTTAGATAAAACCCCATGGGGAATGGAGAGTGTACTCCATGGGGAATCCTGGGGTGTTTGGTAGCAGGGAGTGGAGGAGGTCCCTGGGCCTATGCTGGGTGGTGTAAGAAAGAACCAGGGGGAGTTCCCTTGGTGGTGCAGCAGTAACGAACCTGACTAGCGTCCGTGAGGATGTGGGTTTGATCCCTGGCCTCATTCAGTGGATTAAGGATCTGGCATTGCTGTGAACTGTGGGGTAGGTCACAGATGCAGCTCCAATTCGACCCCTAGCCTGGAACCTTCCCTATGCTGCAGGTGTAGCCCTGAAAAAATAATGTCGGAGTCAAAATTTTATCTGGGATGATTTTTCTTTTCCTAATTGTTTCCATGAAGAGTTTTGTCTTTCTCTCACAGCCACATTCTAGTGTCCAGAACAATTTTCTACATAAGATAGGAATAAAATATACAAATCCAGTACCTTCCCACCCCCATGTCTATTGAATAAATAACAACTTTTTTGGTGGTACGCTTGACTTTGCTCTTAAGCTGTTCCCCTACAAATAATGGGGCTCCTTTCAGACAGAAATGAAAATCCCAGTAAATACTTGCAAAAATTTGCGTGGCATAGCTTAGATGACAGGCTATTATAATGTCGCTAGTGAATATTGGGAAGGAAGCTGTCTCAGGGATTGGTATCTTTTCTGTGAGTCTGATTCTCAGTGAAGTAAAGGCCCTTTTTGAGAGGAAGTGTAACTTTCTCAGGTTCTTATTTCCTGCGTGGACCTTTTTGGGAGGAAGTGTAATTTTCTCATGTTCTCATTCCCTGCATGGATGAAACAGGCAGTGGATAATGTGAGAAGTGAAATAGGGTTGGGCATTTCCAGCAGTGCTGTAGACCCACTTTGCTGGAATCTGAATAACCAGAAAGCTAAACTGAAAAAGCGCATAGTAAACCTTTGATCCTTTCAGCTATCCTCCTCCAACTCTTGTATGAGACATTCTCCACAGCGCCCAGTATGGTCCTTAAAATACACAAGTAAGATCCATCCTCTGACCAACCTTCACCTTCCCTACGCCTCCCCAGTGCATTGACTTTCAGGCTCACTTAAAATCTAAAGTCTTTGGCCCAGCTCCTTCTCTAATGGCATCTCTTCTACTGCCCACTGGTCTGCCGGTCTGGCAGTATTGACCTCTTTGTGCTTCCTAGGGAGTAAGGAGCACACTTCTGGATTTGAACCTTGCATGGACTTTCCCCTCTGTTTGGAATCCTCTCCCCCGCCATAGCCAGTGTTTCTTCTCCTTCTTATCACATAGGTGTCTGCTCTTATGTTACCTCTTCTGGGTGATGGGTCCATCTCCCCCTGCATGCGTATATATTCCCACTTTAAGAGAGCAGACCCTTGTCTGATTTGGCCACTGAACTGATGAATCTATAAGAGGTCAGGTCAGGCTTGGCCAGCTGTTCCTGGGAGTCCATTTAAAAGAACTTTCAGAGTATATGATGGGGCAGACTGAATTCACCCTTATCTCCTATACCTTTTGCACCTGTGCACAGTGGCACATAGTCACGACAGTGACCTGAAAGCATTACAAAGAAAACTTGCTTTGGAAACATCACCATTTAAAGAATATTTATGGTCATTTCTGCATATTGACCTTTCCTTGTGCGCCAGTCTCATGAGGGTTTCTAATCCCTGTGTGTCATTCCTGATGCCACAGCTAAATCAAGGCGTCAGTGAACCAGATTTCTCTAACCCTTCATTACGGTAAATGGATTTATTTTAATGTTGCAAATTTGACTTTCTGCTCTGATTATAAATGATTCCTCTCTCAAAGGAGATGCAAATTTTTTTTTCCTACCTCTGCCTCATCCCCTGGGTCCATAAAAAAAGCATCTCTGTCTACTTTTGAAGATGCAAATTACATGAATGGGCCTGAGGAAGCAACAAGGAGGGAGTGTATAATGTAGTTTGTAAATGTTAGAGTAAACTTGAGATAAATGAGATCATTTGTTGAAATTAATGCTTAATGAATTCCCCAAGAGAAACACCTTTTAGGAGAGGTGGCAGTTTAAATCACACTTGGATTCTTTTTAAAAAACAATCATATTGCCTATTTGCTTGTCTGGCTTGAATTATGCTGTTACCTGATACTTCTTTTCTGAAAGAAGAGACACAGTTCTGAAAATAGCCATTGTCTAAAGTGGAAAAACAAATTTTTTTCTTAGTATTGTGGGGTGTTTTTTTGTTTGTGTTTGGGGAGGTTTTTTTTTTTTTTTTTTTTCCAGCAGATTAAAGGATTTAATTGTTCAGGTGCTCTAGAAATGTTCTCTCTATGCTCTTTTGATCCTACATCCTATTAGCAGATACTTTTTGAGCAGGCACACTCAATATTTACTTATAAATTATTTACATGTGCTGTGGTACTGAGAGTACATATATTATTAAACATTCACAAAAATAGAAATTAAAAGGACACATTAGATCAGTCTGAATGGAAGTTCCAGCATTTTCTGTGCACACCCCATGGCTGTGCTGGTCCCTCCACCTCCAAGGGGCATGCTTAGTCCACTCTGGGGACTCCCTCCTGCAGCCAAGGACACATTCTAGGTACGCAGGGTCTCAGTAAAAACGCACTGTGAAAAGATGCTCAAACTCTGCACAGTGTGGCTGGAAGAAGAATATATTATTCTATTTTTCTTTTTAGGGCCACACCCACGGCATATGGAAGTATGGAAGTTCCCAGGCTGGGGCTCTAATCAGAGCTAAGCTGCTGGCCTACACCGCAGCAACAATGAGGTATAGGCCCACTGACTGAGGCTTTAACCCACTGAGCGAGGCTAGGGATCAAACAGGCATCCTCAGGGCTACTAGTTGGATTCTTAACCCACTGAGCCACATGGGAACTCCTGAATTCCTTATTCTTTGTAACATATTTCAGGGAGTCCGCTGCCTGGTGTGTGGTGGTGGTCTGGAAGCAGAAGTTGATGTTCCAGTCTATTGCTCTTGCTGTTCTGTTCTTGCACCTGTTACTACAGCTTCATAAATCTCTTATCTGAAATTTCAGAATTCAAAAGCTTCTGAAAATGGAATTTTTTTTTTTTTTTTAGACTTAAATGGTAGCACATTCTGAACTCTTAAGCTATTCGGTCTCTTTATCTCACGTAGCCTGAATCTTGACCTGTTTGATTTGGAGATACTGACTCAAATGCTATTTAGGTTGTTATGTAATACACAGCACTTTCTAAATTTTTAAATTCTGTGTTCCAAAACAGACCTGGCCCACACTGTTCATAACAGGGATTGTAGGGAAGTGCTGCTATCGCTTCTTTGAAGCCTAAATCGCCCTGTTGTTCAAGATCTTGCTGCAGGACCATTTTGTAAGGATACTTGCATTTAGGGAGCATCATTACTTGGAAAAGCTTACTCAAACCCCGGCTGTGGAGAAGTGTGTACCTGCCCTGATTTGGTGACTTGTGGCCCTATTGTCATTCTTGCCTTACTGTGATAGAATGGAACAGCAGATGACTCTGGTCTAACCCTTATGCATCATCATGGCCTCCTCACCACCAGATAATTGCTCTTTCCAGATTCCATACGTTTGGTGAGAAGCCTCTGACCTCACTGTTCTTTATCTTTCTCAACCCCTCTGTTCCCCTTTTACTTGCTTATCAGCTAGGTCATTTGTCTTGTCTCAGGAATGTATGAAAAGACTCTACCCCTGCCTCTGACACTGTTCTTCCTCTGTCAGTTCAGCTTCTACCCTCATCATCTCTGTTTTCTCTACCCTCAGAACCCTGAGAGACCCTTCCTGGGCATTCTGGTCACTGAGCATCATAGCAGAGATAATAAGTCTATGCAAACTGTTACATTTGGAATGGATCAGCAACGGGGCCCGACTGTACAGTACAGGAGACTATGTCCAATCTCTTGGATTAGAACATGATGGAAGATAGTATTAAAAAATGTGTATATATATATATATATATATATATATATATATATATATGTATATATATGGCTGTATGACTGGGTCACTTTGCTGTGTAGCAGAAATTGGAGGAACATTGTAAGTCAACTATACTTTAATAAAAAATTAAGGGGGTTCCTGTTGTGGCTTAACGGGTTGAGAATCTGACTAGTATCCTTGAAGATGCGGGTTCAATCCCTGTCCTCTCTCAGCGGATTAAGGATCCGGTGTTGCCTCAAGTTGTGGCCTAGGTCCCGCATTGCTCCCGCATTGCTGTGGCTGTGGTATAGGCCGGCAGCTGCAGCTGTGATGTAACACTGTTCCAGGAACTTCCATATGCTGCATGTGTATCCCTAAAAGGAAAATAAATAAGTAAAAAATAAATTAAAAAAATTCCTCTTCCACTCAGAATCCACTGGAGCTTCCTCCAGTGCGCTATAGTCAATTCGAGAATGCTTTCCGATCTCTTTGTCTTTCTTCCTGAGGCTGCAGGCTACCCACTGACACAAGGCCCACTCAGCATTCCTGCTTCTCAGCCATTGGCATCATCTCATTATCTCTTGATCGTGGAGTAGAGCCCACCCTGTTAGGCTGGCATGCTTTTAGACTGACTGCTCCAATTCTTCTCTTTCTAGCCCCTCACCTTTGCCCACCTCTCACCACAGGTGGGAGGGCTGTGCATATAGGTTGTAGCCATATAGTTGATGGGGTTTCAAACGCCACATTAAGAACTTTGAACTTTTTCCTGTAGGCAGTGCAGGAGCCATTAAAGGGGATTCAGACTCTGCTTTGGTAAGATCATTGCCCTGGAGAAGAGAGATTGCAGAGGAGAAAGTCTTGGAAAAAGAGTCAGAGCCTTGGAGAAAACTCTTTATTTCACTGCAAATTCAAAATGTTAATTTCGTTGACTACGTTGTCACTTGATTAGTGAAACGACCTGGCAGAATAAAAAGCACATGGACCTTGAGCTACTAGATCAGCAGCTGTGGGTTTTAGTGACAAGTGTGCCACCAAAAGCAAACTGTTAGCTCAGGGCAAATTAATCCATAGAGTAGAGATTTTAGTGATTACTCATAATCCCTGCAGAATTTTTATGAGTATTTTATAAAGTAAGTTTGTAATATGTAACCGAGTACCGGGAGCATAGTACATGCTCGGTAACCATTATTGTTTTTACCCTTTTTTTTTAGGGCCGCACCTGTGGCATATGGAAGTTCCCAGTCCAGGGGTCGAATTGAAGCTGCAACTGCAGGCTTATGCCACAGCCACAGCAACTCGGGATCTGAGCTGTGTCTGTGACCTACACCACAGCCCGGGCAACCTCAGATTCTTAATCCTCTGAGCGAGGCCAGGGATTGAACCCACATCCTCGTGGATACTAGTCGGGTTCTTTTCTAAGCTGAGACACAATGGGAACTCCCCATTGTTGTTTTTAGCCTTCCACCTCACCATGAGATATTTGCACTAAGTCTGATCTTATGAAATCCAGGCATACAAAGTGGATTCTTTGAGATTTCAACGAGTGTCTCTATTAATGGACATAGATAGTATTAGTTAGATCATGTTGATAAAAGAAATAGTTCTTCTAACTGTATGCTAGACTGTTAAATAAAATCTCTGCTTGACTGATATTTATGTCTTTTTGGAATGAATTCATGCCATAGTTTAAAATTAGTGATAAATGTGTTTCCCATTATGCATAAGTTTGACTGAAACATCCCGTTTAAGACTGTGACCAAATCAGGTTATATAATTTTGTAGACTAGGAAACAATACTTATTGCAGGGATTTTGAAAAATATAATTTCTTGTATATTTCAATCATTCTTATTAGACAAATATTTAATTACTTTTGGGAAATTAATAAGTTAATGATTTATTTCCTTCCCCTCTAATTTTTGCCATTATACATTTTATTTGAGCAATATAATCTACTGTATTTTTTTATTCAGAGTAATTTAGCTTATATTAAAAGATAAATTATATTTAAATAACTTTTAGTTGAAATCATATAAAATATTTTAGTGTTATTAAGTAGTAGTTAGGAAAACTTTATAATATTGTTATTATGCAATTATCATTACATTGTTTCTTGATACCCTTTAGTGTATGTAGTGTTTGCTAGCCAAGATTCTTTTGAAAATAATTGTTTGAAGAGGGCAGTTTTAATTTCTTCTGTTTGTGTGTGTGTTCCTAGTCTGTTTTATAGTAACTTATAATGTAAACTGTTTCTTTTGGGAGATGACTAGGACATTGCTGGAAACTTGTTGACCTGGCATCATTTGTCAAGATCAATAGGTCTCTAAACTCGTTTTTAATTTTAACTTTGATCGTGAAAACAAATTCAACAATGACTCAAGATTTATGTAAGTCATAGCTGCAGTGTTTATAAGTTCCATTTAATATGCATTTAAAATATTTGTTGCTTCTCAAAGTATATTTTAAGAGGTTTGTGTTATACTACTTTAGTTGCAAAATAAATTGGGCGTGTAACTCCTCAATGGAAAAAACAGATTGTTTCTTCTTTATAATACAAAATAGACTCTTGACTTAAATCTTTGTGACCATAAGCCTGTTTATCAGGGCATGTTATGCACTTGGGTTATTGGCTGAATACTCACTGGATAAAAATGTCTGTCAAAAGAGGCATAGTGGTGATTCTCATTATTCACCATAATTATGTTTTAGAAAGTCACAGGACCACTAAATTAGTGAATAAGGAGTCATTACTCCTAAGACAAATACTGAGATAGATCCCTATGAGCTTCTGAACACATTTCATCAACCTCTTCATGCATAGCCTGCTTTATATGTGTTTTTGTTTAAAGACACTTTATTGAATATACACTGTTGACTCATTAGTATTGAACTCACAACGAGCAGCTTTGTTAACTCCTGCCTGAACAAAGCTTATCTTACCCAGGTATTTTCTCCACAAAGCACCACATAACTTTCTTGGGCTTAGGGATATTTGACAGCCCTGCAGCACTATGGCTGGGGGCTATTATAAGCAGCATGTTCCTCAGTAGAAAACAAAAAATGTGAAAAAGTGACACCCTCATCTCATAAACAAGGTTATTTGTTTATGGGATGAGATCTGAGATTAGAAGGGAGAATATGCCACCTTGATGGACCTCAGGTGGGGAAATATGCACTGGGCAACTCCAGTTTTTTTTGCCACCTTGTGCATGTCCATCAATGACCATCAAGTGCTGCTGGAGTTATAAATACAGTTTATAGGTGAATTCACTAATACAGAATTCATGAATAATGAGGCTCAACTGTAGTTAGAGTAAAGTAATGCTGAGGCCATGTGTATGCCTTGAATTACCAGTTGACCAGTTAAACTGTTTCCCCCCAAGAGCTGGATCTGGTAGAAGTGAGTAAATCCAAGCCTTCCTACTCAGAAGGGCTAGATTCTCCAACTCTTGAGATTCTCTAACGTTTGAGACTCTTAGATATTCCTTACCTCTTCTGGAGCACAGTCCAGCAGTTAGCTTCCCCATCCTGTCCTAGTCTCTGAGTTGGGAAACATTAGAGCCCAGTCATTGAAGAAGTAGACTATGCAGAGTCCCCGTCGTGGCTCAGTGGAAACAAATTGACTGGCATCCGTGAGGATGCAGGTTTGATACCTGGCCTCACTCAGTAGGTTAAGGATCTGGGGTTGCTGTGAGCTGTGGTGTAGGTCGAAGACGTGACTCGGATCCTGTGTTGATGCAGCTGTGGTATAGGCCAGTGGCTACGACTCTGATTTGACCCCTAACCTGGGAACCTCCACGTGCCTGGGGTGCGGCCCTAAAAAGATAAAAAAGTAAAATAATAATAATAATAAAAAAAAAAGGCTGTAGGCTCTCATGTCCTAGGTTCAAATTCTGGCTCTATCACTTACTACCTGCCCGCCTTCAGGCAGGCTACTCAGTCACTTTGGGCATTCTTTTCTTCTCTATAAAATGGGCACAATAGCATTGCCTTCCTGGTCCTGTTAGTAATTGTTGAGAGAATATATATTTAAAGTATGTCAGATATTTAAGATAGGAGTTGATGCATAAGCCCTCACATGTAAACTGTTTAATCCACTCCATTACCCATACCTCTTTCTTTTTTATTTTTCTTAAGGATTTGATGATGCACCACCAATAAGAAAAGCTCCCCCACCCCCCAAATTTAAGGAAAATAATTATGGCGAAAGGTATTGAAGTGAAGGGGAAGCTGAAGATATTAGAACAAATTATTAGCAAAAGGAGAGGTAAACTCTCAGTTTGGCCCCAAGTTCTGACCAGTTCCAAAAAACAAAGGCCTGATTCTCATTACATGAAAGCCGTTCAGGAAGTGCACAGTTATTTCTGGAACTGAGTCCTTTCTTTCTTGGTTCTTCGTAGGACACCTTGGTATTCAGATGCTGGTTACAGTGATTTGTACTATGTTTGTGTGTATGGGTGTCACTCCTTCGCATTGGAATCTTGGAGGCTCAGCATTATCTTATCTCATTGATTTCAGGTCTCTAGGTCTGTATAGCCATAAGACACTAACTCTGCTGGGGCATCCCTGCCTCTGATGCCATGATTGCCAAAACACTTGTCTCTACAAGAGCCCCGTGTTTGCTCTTCCCCTGATTTTTATCATGGATCACAGGCATACAGCTGTAGTGCAGAAAAAGGGTGTTTTGTAAAGAAGTGAAGGCATAAAAGGCAGATAAAGGGACCGTGTCCAGTGCGGGCTGTGTAAATCTTTGCATGGACTTTGGGGACACTGTGGCTGAGACCCTAATGCCATATTCTCTATGCTTTGGGTTCATGCCCCTTGATCATTACATATTTTAAAACACGCACCCCTGTGTCTGCATCTGTTTACCTGTGAATTGCATATACATAATTTAAAACTAATGTAAATGTATACATTATAATTTGCGTTAAAAAGATGTTGAGAAGGAAGGATGACTGTTCTAAAAGTAGATTGTGGAGCTAGTTGCATAACTCAGAAAATTCACTAAATATTATTCAGTTACACACTTAAAATGGGTAAATTTTCTGTTCTGTAAATTACGCCTTCATAAAGAAGTTTTAAAAAGGAAGGGTGAGATCGAGATGGAATTAGCAGTGTATAAACATTTTAAAATGTATTATAAATATAAAAAACCTTTTATTCTCGCCCAATTTATTGAGGACTAAATACCCATTGTTACTAAGAGCAAGGTGATTAAACATGGAATCCTTAACCTTTTTAATCACTTAATTGTTTAATTAAAAAAAAGCTCATTTTATGAGTATAATTACCACTCTTTAAAACTTGTCTGTGCTTTATTATCAGCATTCTCTTTAGTCTGTAGTTTCTTGGAAAGGATCTTTTTCAGTAAAACTTGATAACATCTTTAAGTCTCTTTAGCCAAGTGTGTGGGCATAGACACACACACACACACACACACACACACACACACACACAGAGTCTCTCAGTGTGCAGCACACAGATCCTGAGATCGTGTATCCTGTGATCTCTGTACTGTAAAATTTCCTTTTTTTCCCCCAAGTAGGTTGTGGTTGACTGATAGATGGATTAGGTATGGGAACCACATTCTCTTCCCTTTCCTGGCTTTATTGGTGCCTTACACTAGGGGAATTGCATGCATATAGTTTTTGGTTTGTTTGTATTTTTATTATTTTAAGTTCTTATCTGTCAACTCCTTTAGGATGCACCCTCCCTGAGTTTGGGCCTTTGCTTTGTTCTCTGTGGCATTGCCAGCTCTTTGAACCATTCTTGGCTCAATTAATACTGTCAAACTAGTGACTCAATCTGTGTAATTAAATTTTAGCATTCATCAGTTCTTCTCAATTTTAAAATAAAGATAAATATATGTAGAAGTTCTGTTGTGTAATTCCTGCCCATACCAAGGTAGTCATTATCAGCTTTGGAGACCACTTCCTGTGTGTGGGTAGGATGTGAGGAGCCGAGGAGGAGGTGAAAGGTGTGGAGGCAGACAGCACAGGCACAGGGCCAATGAGAGAGATCAACTCATTGAAGGATCAGACTCTCTTCTGGTATCTGGCATTTCGGTCAAACCCACTTTACTAGTAGTCACTTAAAAAAGGGAGTGAGTGAAAGAGCTCAATGAGAAAATGAAATAGGTAAATGTGATACCTTGTTCAGAAGGCATTCTTGAAATATAATGCAAAAGGGGTTGCTGCTGGTGTTTGAGGGATCTGCAAGATTGGAAGGGTGACATTGTGACATAGGACAGAATGGTAGGGCTGGCAATAACCAGGAAGTACTCCAGTGAATTGCATCATTCCAGTTTGTTTTAAAGAACTGCCTTGTAGCTTGGTTAAAATCCAGTTGGTTCAGTTTTTTTTTTTTTATGATCAGTTTTATTGCGGTGTAATTTACATAGACCAAATTTGCCCTTTTTAGGTATACAGTTGTCTGCATCCGAGTGAAATAGACAGTCATGTAACCACCACTACAGTCACGATATAGACTGTTTTGTATCACCCCCCTCTAAAGTTCCCCTGTCCCCTTTTGTAGTTAACCCCCTCCATTTTCCCTGGCAACTAATGATCTATTTCTGTCCAAGTAGTTTTCCCTTTTCTAGAATGTCATAAAAGACAGTATCGTACAGTATGTAGACTTTTGTGTTTGGCTTCTTTCATTTAACATAATGCTTTAATACAACATGAAAACTTCTAATATAAAAACTCCTTTTTATAGCTGGATCCATTTTATGGATATACAGTGTTTTTAAAATCCATTCACTGGGTAATGGAGTGTTGGGTTATTTTAAGTGTTTGATAATTTTGAATAAAATTTCTACAAACTCGTGTGTAGGTCATTGCATGGACATCTGTTTCAATTTCTCTTGAGTAAATACCTCTAAGTGGGATTGTTGGGCCATATGGTAAGTGTATGTTTAATTATACAGGAAACTATCAAACTGTTTTCCTAGGTGTACCAGTTTGCATTCCTATCAGCAACACGTGAGAGTTCCAGTTGCTTAGCGTCCTCGCCTGCACTTTGGGTTGTCAATTTTTTTAATTTGTTTTGCTTATTTGTTTTTGGTCATTCTAGAAGATGGTTTAGAGTGTAATGGCATGGACATAGCCTTACTTTAATTTTTCTCTTTTTACTTCTTTAATTTGCTGCTATCACTTCTCTTTTTCTTGAGGAAGTCTTCCACCTTGCTTTTCCCCTTCACTGGCTCTGTTTGTATAGACTGTAGGAGTAACACCTCATTAAATGCTGCTCAGTTCTATTTCTGCATACTAGCAGTATATGTTATACACTACTTTGCTTTCTACTTCGTTCTTACCATTAAATCGTGAGCTTGTTGTGGGCAGGTTTCCTGACACTCTGATAAGAACCAGCAGGCACTCAGGTAACATTCTATATTACTTGATTTGTAGGGGATAAGAAAGAGTAGAGTCAGTCTTGAAAAAATTGCTATTTTTAATTACTATTTTCTCTATTTATGGTCATACTCATGGCATATGGAAGCTGCCAGGTGAGGGGTTGAATTGGAGCTACAGCTGCTGGCGTGTGCCACAGACACAGCAACACTGGATCCAAGCTGCGTCTTCGACCCACAATCTGCAGCCTGCGGCAAGTGGGATCTTCAACCCACGAGCAAGGCCAGGGATCAAACCCACCTCGTCACGGACACCATTTCAGGCTCTTAATTAACCTGCTGATCCACGATGGGAACTCTGAACAAATCATTATTGTTTTAAAAAGTCTCTAATTTTTCATCTTTTAAGCCTTAAAAGAAGCATGTTTGCCACATTTTCAGTTCTAAATTAGGGATTGGTTGGCAGAACCCTGTATTGATGGTATTGTTTACACTGTCAGTATAAGGACTTTTAAAATTGCTCCAGCTACGTTACTGTGTCATTTTCATTTAGGATCAAGTACAACTTCTGAAGTGCCCATTGAAATGTCTCCTGTTAAAGCAATTACTCTTGGTTGGGCTTGGTTTCAAATTCTGCCAGTTCTTGAGCTCTCTTGAAATTCAGTTGTAAGCGTAATTAAAAGTTTCAGACAGATAATTATATAGATTTATTCCTACAACTTTCATTATCTTGGATCATATCATTTCGGTGATTGCTTTATAAAGATTTGGGCTTGGTTTCAAGTTCTGCCAGTTTCAAGCTCCAGTCAAATTCAGTTGGAAGCATAACTGATATCTTAGAGAGCTAATAATACAGATTTATCCCTGCAACTTTGAGTACCTTGAGTCAAATCTTTTCAGTGGCTGCTTTATAAAGACTTTACTGAAAACTGATTTTTCAGTATTAATTTTCAGGATTTCTTATATAAGTACTCTCATGTGGATAGAGCAGCTTTTATACAGATTGAATTTACCAGGCTCACATGGATATGATTAGGTATTGCTCTGGACAGTTTCCAAGTATTTTGTGTTAGTTTTTTTTTTCTAAGCACATTTTAATATACCTAAGAGTCCTGAAGAAAATCTTCTCACCTGAGTATTTTATAAAGAGCCCATTATATTCCCAAGTCACAAGCAATTGTTTCTATTACTCCAAGGACTTGAAGGCTCACCTCTCTACCTGAAGAAGGTTATTCTTGTATTCCAACTCTAATGTTTAACAGTATCTTGTTGTTTCAGAGTTTGAAGTAAGGGTGGTGGGGTGTCCAAAACAAATGATTTCAACAGAGAAAATAGTTTGATTTTATTTATTTATTTTTTTGCCTTTTGTCATTTTAGGGCCGCACCCACGGCATGTGGAGGCTCCCAGGCTAGGGGTCTAATTGGAGCTGTAGCTGCCGGCCTACACCGTAGCCACAACAATGCAGGATTTGAACCGCGTCTGTGACCTACACCACAGCTCACGGCAACGCCGGATCCTTAACCCACTGAGCAAGGCCAGGGATCGAACCCGCAACCTCATGGTTCCTAGTCGGATTTGTTAACCGCTGCGCTATGACGGGAAATCCGAAAATAGTTTGATTTTAAATTGTTTCATTCCTCCATCTTTGTCATAGATTTTGTTCCAATTGCCAGCTTTCTGCTAGCAGGATAAAACAAGGAGGCAAAGCAAAGCGGCAGGGTGGACAGAGACAGTATTAGTGGTTCCAACTAGTGGAGATAGTGTGTCTCTTAGGGGCTTTTGAAAACATATATGATGCTTTTGATTGCCGCAAAGACAAAGGACATGACTGGCATTTGAAGGTGAGGGCTGGCATTGGTAAGTGCCATCCCACAGTGCATAGAGCAGTCCCATACAACAAAGAGTTGTCCTGCTCCAAATGCTAGTAATGCTCCCTACCCTTGCAGCAGTGCTAAGCTCAATCAGCCTAGGCTTCAATTTCCAGCACACTGAGCCTGAATGAATTGTATTTTCCTCATCTATAAAGGTTGGAATAAAAATACGTATGGTATAAGATTATCGTGAGCCTTGCAGATGATATAAGTAAAGCAATAAACACAGGACCAGATACACAGTAGAAACTAGTGAAGCATCATTGGCACACTTTGGTTCCAGTGGCTTTCCACCCTACTTGGTGTAAAGCCCAGAATCCTGGCAGTGACCCACAGGGACTTGCCTGATCTGACCTGCTCCATCTGAACTCACCCTATACAGTTCTTTTTCCTGCCCCTGCTCCAGTTGCATGCTGGCCTCCCTGCTGTTTCACGATCTCCCTAAAAGATCTGTGCCACTGGATCGTCTGCACTTATTCTTTCTTCTATGTGGAAGCTCTTCCTCTGCAGGTATCTGCTTGATTCTCTCCCTCACTTCCTTCCGTTCCCTGCTCACTTTACCTGAGGGAGGCTCTCCAGATACCTGATATAAAAGTTGCAGCATGGCTCTCAGCAGCCACTCTTTCCCCTCAGTTCTTGCTCTTTCCCTTACCATCACCCAACATATTAATTTTTTTTTTTTTTTTTTTTTTTGCTCATTGCCTATCTCTTTCAAGTAGAACATATGTTTCATGAATGCAGGGACTCTGTTGTATTCACTGATGTAATGCAGTGGCTGCAATATCTCCCAGTACATAGGTGCTACTAAACATCTATTCAGTGAATGAATGATTAAAAGTAGCAAAAGAAAAGTTATGATCGGCTGGTAATGCTCAGTTGTGTGCATATATTGTATGTGTATAAAAGAGAGTGTGTATGTTTAATAAAGTTATATTTTCTACCAATTAAATAGTTTCTAATCCAGATCACGGAATGAATCATTTATGGTAATATCCTTATGTAAACAGTTTTGAGAAACATAAGAGAATACAGATACCAGGTCATCTAAGAACTGAATTTCTCTACTCATCTAACTTTGTGATTCTTCCTTCACTTTGTGATTCTTCCTTCACTTTTTCTTTTGTTATTCTTCCTTCACTTTTTCTTTTTCTTTCCCGTGGCATGTGGAAGTCCCTGGGCCAGGGACTGAATCCAGTCCAAAACTGTGAACTACACCACAGCTGCAGCAATGCCAGATCCTTTAATCCACTGCACTGGGCCAGGGATCAAACCCTTGTCTCCTCAGTGACCCAAGCTACTGCAGTCAGATTCTTAACTCACTGTGCCACAGCAGGAACTCCTTCCTTCATTTTTTAATTGAGGAAAGCATGTTGCTTTTATTTTTATGAGAGACTGCTTTCAGGGTATAATGATGTGATTATTTTTGAGTATGTGTTTTGAAATTGGTTGCCAGCCTCTAGATATCATCAATAATATTATCCATAGCACGTTAGAATGATTCTGTTTTCTTGTCTGCTTGGAGGAGGTGTAATTGCTTTTGGCTAGGCAATAGGTATTTTGCTGCTTCTATTGACATAGGCATGGACTAGGGAAATGCTTCGAATGGTTAAGTTATAAAAGAAACTGCCGACTTGATACATCAGCTGTTATTCAGATCATTTTTAGACAAGGAAACCTTTACATGTGGTAATGATGTTAGGACATTGAGGTTTGGCAGTTGTTTTCTAATGTAGGTACTGGTTAAAAGATCTGAATGTGTGGTTTATTATGGGTCCACTCAACCCAATTATGTGAAAAAGTGAATTAACTTATACCTGTGTATATTGTTAAGACTCATAAAAGTAGTCGTTGAGCAGTGCTTGATTTCCAAATCTGGCTTCTATAGCTGCATGGCAGATAATATTCTAATAAGGGAATCAAGAAAATGTGTGTGTGTGTGTGTGTGTGTGTGTGTGTGTGTGTTCGTGTGTGCGTGTGTGCAAGTGATTTATAGCAATTCAGTCAACAAGTAAATATTCCTTGAGCGCCATAGCCAGAAAAACATATGCCTTTAGTATGAGTATTATCTCTTAATTATGATCAAGTCTTCTCACCTTCATCTATACTCCTCTTTACCTTCAGCCCAATTTTTTGAAAGTCAGCTAGTCAGTTTCCTCCATTTTCTTTCTTTCCACTCCCTTGTAAACCTTCTCTAGTCAGGTTTTCTTCTCCGTCATGCCCTACTGCTTCTCATACCGAGATTACCATAACCTCTGTTGCACCATATGAAGGCTTTCAGGACTGATGTTAATTAGTCTGCAAGCAGCACTTGATGCCCTTGACCACTTCCTCTATAACACATTCTTCTTTTGTCTTCTCTGTTTTGAGTTTTGTTTGTCGTAAAGTGACACCACCTTGTTTGTTCTTTGGCTATGGCATTTTAGTCTCCTTTGCAAGTTTATCCCGCTCTAACAGACTCTTTAAGTGCTGGAGTTCTTTAAGGCTCATCCCGTTTTTTCATTTTATACTCTTTTTGTCAATCAAATCTATTGCCATGCTCCCAATTATCAACCGAATGCCAGTCTCCAAAATCTGTCTCTAGTCCTGATCTCTCTCAGCTTCCCAATCATGTGCCCATAAGCCCTTCTGAGTGAATGACCTTGGGCCTCAATGCCAGGACTGGGCTGGACTGAATCCTGACATTCCCCCTCTCTCATTCCCTTAATTGAGTCCTGTCAACTCAACATCTTTACTGTTTCTCAATACCTGCCCTCCTTTCTCTACTGATATAATAAGACAAAAAAAAAAAGAATCAGAAGAAGGCAATCCAAACAGCACAGTCAAACAACTTCAACTAATTGACATACATAAAATCCAGAACTGCAGAACTGATCAGAAGCTGGGCCATAAAGACAGTCTGCAATTGTAGAGGAATGAAAAGTATATGGATTTTCTTTGTGACTTAATCCTTAGGAATTAAGCTAGAAGTCATTAACATAAAGATAATTACATAACCCTGTGTAGAAATTAAGCACTATACCTCTTAAAAAAATCCTATGTATCACAGAAGAACTTAAGATGGAAATTAGGAAGTGTTTTGGATTAAATGGTAGTGAAAACTTGACATGATACTTATGGGATGCAACAAACTAGGTGTTTAAAGGTAAATTTATAACAAATGCATAAATAAGAAAATAACACTGTCTGAAAATCAATATCTAATTTCCCATGTTAAGAATTTAAATGAAGAAAATAAACTTAAACCCAGTAGGTATAGGAAGAAAGAAAAAATACAATTAAAAACAGAAATCAGTAAATAAATCAACAAAGGGAAACTTAGTTTTAGAACATTTTAATAAACTAATAAATGCCTTGTAAGATTGATCAAGAAAATAAGAGATAAAGAATATTTCCAATACACTGGTACGTATTGAATTGGAAACTCTGGTCAGTGTAAGAAGGAAAAAATTAGTTATTTTAGAAAAGATTGAATAAAATTTATCATCATTTTGAAAATAATTTAGTGGCCTCATTGAAAAGCAAAATGAATTATAATTTAGACCAATTATTAGTTAATAAATGACCTTAACAAGATGGTTGGAATTAAATCCATGCATTAAAGTCAGCTGTTGTCCTGTATACTAGCAACTCACAATGAAAATATAATAAAAATATCAGTAACTACAAAACTGTGAGGTACTTAGGAATTGATTTAGCAAAATGTGGGCGAGATGCAAGTTTAAACGATATAACTGATGATTATTAAAACATGTTTAAAGATACATAGATACCATATGGTTTGGTGGTCTTGCTCACTGGAAATTCCTAAATGAGTTGAAAAACAAAGACCTCACACAGCTGTTTACAGGCATATTTGCCAAAAATTGGAAGCAGCCATGATGTTCTTCAATAGGTGAATGGATGAACACTGTGATATATCCATACAGTGGGATGTTAGCAATGAAAATAAATGAACCATCTAATTAAGCTACGAAAACACTTGGAGGAAACTTAAATGTGTATTACTAAGTAAAAGGAGCCAGTCTGAGAAAGTTACATAATGTGTATTTCCAACTGTATGACAGTCTGGAAAAGGCAAAACTAGGGACAGTAAAAGACAGTTATAAAGGTAAAAAAAAAAAAAAGGTAGATACTGGGTGGGCTAAATGATGTCAGAGATGGAATTAAAGTGAAAGTGTAGTATCTGATGCTCCAGAAACCCTTGTCCCTTTCTCTCCTTCCCTCCATTCCTCTCCAAGCACAGACGATGATTTAGGAGGGATTGATAATGAAGTCAGAATTTCTGGGATTTTTTTTTCCCCCTTGTGGATGGGATTTTTAAGAGACAAGTAGTATGGGGCAGGCAATTACAAGAGGAGACAGAACCTACTTCTCTATTAATACATTTTTGTTTCTTTCTAAGAACTTAGGCAGTGGGACTGTTTAAAAATGCATCCAGTCCCTTGGTTGATCTTAATTTTGGAGGAGTTTCTGTCTCCATGACATACTTTTTAATAGTATGTCTGATATATTGAGTGCTCTCTCTTCCCTTAGTTGGCCTACAACTTTAGGGGAAAGTTGGATGATATATTGGGAAGTTGCATTACAGAAGAAAAAAGTCAAATGGACTTTTTTATATTAACGTAGAGTTCATTTACAATGTTGTGCCAATTTCTGCTGTATGGAAAAGTGACTCAGTCATACAAATATACATTCTTTTTTTAATGTTATTTTCCATCATGGTCTATCCCAGGAGATTGGATATAGTTCAAATTGACTTTAAAAGCAGAGACATTGTCTGTGCTTTACATGGTACTGATCTGGAGAGACCTTTCCTTTAAGAATAGTCTCCTTTAGATAAGGGGGAAGGTTATTTCTGCTACAAGCACAATTAAATATACCAGGTATACAAATTCTTACACCATTCTCTCAGAATGCTGAATAATCCTTCTGCAGAATTTTGTTTGCTTTTATCTTTTCCCATAAGATAAACATGCACCATCAGATGTTCACTTTTGTTGAATTTAGTTTACATTTTTATTTTTTTTCTCCCTATTTTAACAGAATGTGATAGGACATTTTCTTTCTGCTTGTAAGGGAAAAGATATCGATGGTTAACTAAAAAGATATCTCAGTAATGACACATGAATGACACATTCAAAATAACTGCTTGCTGCTCTATCATTTGAATTGATATTTAGGCTGTGAAAACAAATGCTTTTCATTATCACATTTACGCTAAAGGAGAACTTTGAGAAGCACAATTTGAGTCAGTGTTACTGAATAACTCTAACGCGTATAATGATAACTTATGATGTTGTTTTCAGAACCTCTTCCTTTGCTTGTGTTTCTCATTTAGATAGTGGTTGTGTTTCTCATTCAGGTTCAATCAGGAATTTTTGAACTGACATTTAAGAGGTTTGTTCTTTTTCCATTTGGCCATTGCTAGCAGCCAGCTGAGGAGGATGTTTGGGTTAAAACCGTGATAGATGGAAGTTCCACTAGTCTCCTTGGCTTGGGGCTGTTTCCTGTAAAGACTTTGTCCTGCCTTTAGTGGTTTGAAGAAGAAGAGTACTAATTTTTGTTCAATAAATGAAAGTTGAACTTAAGCAGGTAGGGTAGCATAGGTATTTTGTTTTGTGGAAGAGATTCTGCTTCTAGTGCTGATGGTTTGCAGAGTGTGGGCTATATTTTATCTTGTGGGCCTTTGGGTATTTGAGACAGAAAAATATGAACTTATATCATTGTATGAAATGGAATAAATATGTTTGTTTATTTTTAAATATACTTCGAGAGGAAAACTCAGTATATTTTAATACTCAGTTGGATTTACCTCAGCATCATTTTCTTCAAATCTTTGATTTATTCTTTCTTTGATTCCTTTACTCTGAAGAATGCATTGTTGATTGGAAGGATGACATTTTCAAGTATCAAAGAGACCACAGTCCAACAGTGTATTAACTTTATGTATATCCTTAAGATCACTTTTTTTTTTCATAGGCACATATATTTTGTTTGGAGTTCTGTACAACTGATACTGTGCGACTTGTACACTTGGGGAAATTGGTCAAAATGCTTCTGCAAAACTTATTAAAAGCATTCCTGTTCCAGGTAAATTGAATAAAATCACTCTCAATCTTTTTTCCCAATAAATGCAAACATGACACCTGGATAAAAATGCCTGGTGAAGCTAGGTCTCTGAAAAGTAAATATCAGTGTGTAGCTTAAGGAAGAATGCTAGAATGAAATACCTTGAACTAGAGGTAGGCTTACAGTTTTTTCCTTTGGTAATTCGCTACCCTGAATTCAGTGCAGCCCCCAGTTTAGAAGTCAGTGTTGCAATACAGACAGAGATACAAGAGACTTTTCTAGTTCTGGCTCAAGGAGCAGAAAAGAAAAGGGAGACGTCACCCATCTTTTTTTCTCCTTTTTCTTGGTTTTGTCATGCCTCAGCCCCCAGTAATGTTGAGACAGAGGCAGTAGCAGCAAAAACAGCTGGCAATGGGAAACTTCAGAAGCCAGAACAGTGAGTTAGGGGGACATCCTTTCTATTTGGTAAACCTGTAGTTCTAAGAAGTAGGACTAAATCATTGCTGGCTTGCATTTTTTTTTTTTTTTTAGCTCTCTTGATACTTTCACTACTCTGGTGCAATCATAGAAGTGGTTTGTTGCTGACTGGAGGAGTGAAAGGGAAATTCCACAGTGTCAGAAAATATCAGAGAAGATAGCTGAGAAAGAGGGGCTTGTGAAATGATTCCATAAAGCTGTTTGTGAACTCCTGGACTTAGCACAATCTGCACATGCTTGAATCTGATCCTTCTTAGTGTACCAAGGGCTTTAAGGATGGATTCAGTGACAGAATGGAGATGACAGAGGAAAGTATCAGTAAACTTGAAAATAAATCAATAGAAATTATAAAATGTGAAGAAAGGAGAGGAAAAAGTTTGAAAAATATTGATGAGACCCTAGAATTGATGGAGGATAATAGAAAGGCATAAAGTTCGTATGATTGGAGACATAGAAGAAAGAAGACAGAACATGTGGCTAAGAAATATTCCAAGAAATAATGGCTGTAAACTTTCCAAGTCTGGCAAAATTCCATAAGCTAAGTTAATTCTGAATAAAATAAATCCAAAGAAATATACATCTAGGCATATCAACCTGCAAACTAAAGAGTAAAACAACATCTTAAAAGCAGTGAGAGAAACGTGATGCCTTACCTGTAGAATAATAATCCAAATAACTGAGATTTCTCATCAGAAATCATGGAGGGCAGAAAGAAGTGCTACATAATTTTTCAAGTTCTGAAATAAAAGTACAGAATCCAATATCTAGTGAAAATATCCTTGAATGTGAAATGAAGATATTCTCAGATGAGGGAAAGCCAAGAGAATTTGGAGTCTACAGACCTGCTATAAAATGACTAGTTAAAGAAATTCCTTAGACAAATGGGAAATAATACCAGAAGGAAATTTGATTTGGGACATCAAGAAGGAGGAAATGGAAAATATAACAGAATTGTTGCTTCTTGAATTACTAAAAAAATGGTTCAAAAGATGTTGGGGATTCTCTTGTGGCAGAGCAGGTTAAAGATCTGGCATTGTCACTGGCTTGGAGTGCTGCTATGGTGTTTGTTCGGTCCCTGATCTTGGAACTGGCAGATGCCATGGGTGTGGCCAAAATAAATGGTTCATCATTAAAAAAGTAAAACATTTTCTGGGAATTTTCATTGTATTTAGATGTAGTATATAAGACAGAGAGAGCCTATAAAAGAGAGAGGATGAAGAAACCCATATGGTGGTATGGAAGGCAGAATAATCTTTTCCCTGCCCCCACAAATAGCCACATTCTAATCCCCAGTCCTGTGAATATGTTACAATAAAGGGCAAAAAAGAACTCTGTAAATGTGATTATGACTAAACCTTGAGATGTGATATAAATGATAGTACAGGATATTCATCTCGAGTTCTTAAAGTGGAAGAGGAAGCCGGAAGAATGGGTCAGAGAGATGCAGTATTGAGAAGGACTTTCTCGGCTGTTAACTGGTTTTAAAGATGAAGAAGAGGCCCAAGGCACCATGGCATGTGGACAGTCTCTAGAAGTTACAAATGGCCCTCAGCCTGACAGCCAGCAATAAAATGAGAACTTTTTCAGTCCAGAATGACCAAAAAACAAATTTCCTGTAGAGCTTCTGGGAAATTTTGCAGCCTAATCAGCAGTTTGATTTTAGCTTGATGAGCTATGTAGCAGATTTCTGATTTCAGAATTAAAAAATAATAAATTTATCTTATTAAGAAACTAAATTTTTGATTTTTTTTTTTTTGTTACAACAGCAATAGCAAATGCATGTGGTTTGGTTTCTCTAGTCCAACTGGAAGGTTGACTTATTGATTCTAATAGAGGCTAAGAGGTTAACTCTGCAGGTTGTAACCCTTAGGTCAGCCATTAAAAATTTACACAAAGAGATAGTCAAAAGTCACAATTGATAAATTAATATGAAACACTAAAAAATGTTTAAACAAACCTAAACAGTACAGGAAAGGGGAACAAGAACAAATAGCAGAGGAAACAATCAGGAAACAGTAAAATGCTAAACCTAAGTACAAACATACTGGTTATTACAGTAAATGTAAATGGTTTAAACAAACCTGTGAAAAGTTAGAGATTGTCATATTGGAGTTAAACAGTAAGAAGACAACTGTTTTAGTTGTAAATATGTATACAGATAATACAGACTTTCAAAATACAGAAGTAAAAACTGACATAATGAAAGGAAAAATAGACAAACTCACAGTTATAATTGAAAAACAGCACTCCTTTTTTATGCAAGAGACAGAGTATAAAAGAACTAAACCATCAACCAAATAGATCTAACAGACATCTATATAATAATCCACTAATGAAAATTAACTAAAATATTTTTAGATGAAAGTGAAAATAATCCTTTTGAGTATATATGCAAGTTAAGCTATAAGATGTGAATTAAATAATATAGCTGTGTCTTGTTAGTGTTAAATATAAGTTTATGTTTGGAATAGCATTTTGAAAAGCAGCAAAGAATTGTAAAATATTTAAAAGTTTTAAAGCCAGAGTGACCCGATATGAAATAGTTGAAATAATAATTTTAAAACTGGCTAACATTGCTTTAAAATTTGGCTCTGTTCAAAGCACTATTCTAAGCACTTTATATGGATTAATTTATTCATTCCTCATAAGAGCCCTGTAAGGTAGTTATGGCTAAACTTATGTGTAAAATGGAAATAATTATGAGACACCGAGCTCTTAAGTAACTTAGGATATCAAAATTATGACAGCATTATCAATAACAATAAGAAGTACTTTTTCCTGATTGCATACTTTCTCTGCATCAGACACTTAAACACTGTGCCTTTACTTTATCTCATTTTGTCTGTCAGCTAAGTAATATAATCCCCATTGGATAGGAGAAAAAACTGAGACTTAGGGTAGTAGTACGTTTAGGTAGAATGTAAAAAAAGTAGAATTCCAACCTGTGGAGTCTGTCTCTGGAACCCAAGGTCTTCAACTCTTCATTGCCTGCAGAGGATACAGAGTTCATCCTGGGATGCTGATGGTCATCGGGCAAGAGCTGTAGAGTCACACAGTCCAGACCTTCAAAAGGCAGTGACTTCTCAGTGTCTAGATATACTAGCCCGGGTACATATGCATGGAATCCTTAATTTTAGAAAATGCTTTTTGTCGTGGCTTTTGGTGCTCAAATACATGTGGCATTATGAGTACAGCCTAGTTTAGAGGGACTTGACTGCACTGTGCTTTTTCATATTAGAAAGATTCATTATGAGACACTTGTTACATAGAATAAGGTTTTTTTTCCCTCCAAATTTGATTTTAATCTGATTCCTAATGACTCCACTCTATAGTATCTTAAATTACCCCCTTTCTTGCATAGCATTTACCAGACTCTTATCAATTTTTTTTATGAAGCATTCCTATCACTCACACCCAACTGTTTGTGGGAAATGTTTTCTCGCAGGCTTTCATTCTCAAGCTGGAGCTCTGAAAGTTTCTTTTCTTAAGATTTCCATTATAGAAGTTTTGTCAGTTCTTCTGATCTGGACAGATCTCTCACTTTTATAAATGTTTTTCTCTCTAGCTACTTAATATAAATTTTAAAGATATTGTAGGGAATTCTAGTTTCTATGAGCATGTGTTTGTCTTTCAAAATGAATGCTTAACTCTGGAAAAAAAAATAAGTTTAAAGCAGGATTGGCAAACTACAGGCTGCTGCCCTTTTTAAAAAAATTATTATTATTTTTTTTAATGGCTGCACTGTAGCATATGGAAGTTCCCAGGCCAAGGACTGAACCCAAGCCACACTTGTGACTTTGTACTGCAGCTGTGGCAACACCAGATCCTTTAACCCAACTGCGCCGGGCCAGGGATTGAACCTGCACCTCTGCAGTGAACAAGCTGCTGCAGTTGGACTCTTAAGCCACTGCACCACAGAGGGAACTCCTTCCCATTTTTTATAAATAAAGTTTTATTGGAGCTCAGTCACACTTTTTCATTTAGGTAGTGTCGATGTCTCCTTTACTGTCATAACAGAGTTGAGTGGTTTGAACCGCTATCTGACCCTGCAAGTGTACAGTATTTACAAACTGGCATTTCACAGAAATTGTTTGCTGACTCTGGGTTTAGAGACCATGAAAGGTTCTCCTTTTTGTAAAAGATGCTGTTGTTTTTCTGTTAAATATCTTTTGCCGTGCTTTCTCTGGAGAGGAAATAAAAAAGAGATCTTCATTTTTTTCTTTTTCTTCCAAGGTTTATTAAGATGTAAGTGACAAATAAATGTACATATTTAAGGTATATAATTGGTCAAATTAATATACATATACGTTATGGTATGAGTACCACAATCAAGTTATGGAACATCTCCATCACCTCGTATGATACCATTTTTATGTGTGTATGTGGTTAGAACACCCAAGATCTACTCTCTTAGCAAATTTCAAGTATCCATGGTGTTTATACAAATAAAGAGATGCATGTTAGCGAGGCTACAGAGAACAGGGAACTTATACACTGTTGGTGATATAGTTATTATGGAAATTGGTATATTTCTTATGGAAAACAGTGCGGAAGTTCCTTAAACTAAAAACTAGAACTCAATCAGCTATCCCATTTCTGGGTGAATATTCAGAGCTGAAATCAGTATCTCCAGGAGATACCTGTGTCCTTTGTTCACTGCAGCATTATTCAGTGGAGACAAAATATGGAGAAAACCTAGATATCCGTTGAGGGACGAAGGGATGAAAATGTGGTGTACATACATATACAGTGGGATACTAGTTAGCCATCAAAAGAAGGAAATCCTGCCATTTGTAGCAACATGGATAAACCTGGAGGACATTCTGCTGAGTGAAATAAGCCAGACACAAAAGGCAGTCTTTCTTATGAATCATTTTTGTGTGTTTCAAATTCATAGTTTCATTCATCGCTTTAACTTTTCTGTTAACTACTCTGGTAAAAAAAAAAAAAATCTTAAAAATTCAGTTTCTTAAAAATGCTTTTCCTGGAGTTTCTGTCATGGCTAAGTGGTAATGAACCAGACTAGTATCCATGAGGATGTGGGTTCGATCCCGGGCCTTGTGGGTTGAGGATCTGCCATTGCCCTGAGCTGCAGTATAGGTCACAGACTCTGCTCGGATCCCAAATTGCTGTGTGTGGTGTAGATAGGCAGCTGCAGCTCTTATTTTACCCCTAGTCTGGGAACTTCCATATGCCACAGATGTGGCCCTAAAAGGCAAAAAAAAAAAAAAAGCTTTTTCTGATATTTGTAGATGCTACTGATGAGATGTTCCAATCTTAATGGCGTAATGGGGAGTCATTTTTCCTACTTGGATGTGCCCTGACACCACAGAGAAATTTCATGTTCTTTCTCCTTGTCTTCTGTTTCCTAGGGGTCACTGACGTGTCTCACAGAGACACGCTTTTTCCCAGAGTGTCTTCCTGGGTCTTCATGCAGCCATGGATCTGGACAAACCATCTGTCTGGGACTCATTAAAACAGCGGACCAGGCCTTTGTTAATCAACTTGAGCAAGAGGAAGGTGAAAAAGAACTCAAACAAACCCCTGGACCTAAGGGCCAGGCATTGTCTGGACCGCCGCCTTAGCCTCTCTGTCCCTGACCTCCTGGAGGCCGAGGCCTTGGCCCCGGAGGGGCGGCCGTACTCTGGGCCCCAGTCATCCTACACCTCGGTGCCCAGCAGCCTGTCAACTGCAGGGATCTTTCCCAAAAGTAGCAGTAGCTCCTTGAAACAGTCTGAAGAAGAATTGGATTGGAGTCAGGAGGAAGCGGGCCACCTCCATGTTGTAGAAACAGACTCTGAGGAGACCTACGCCTCACCTGCCGAGGACAGGCCGGCGTCCAGCAATGGCATCTTTGATCTGCTCCAGAAAACCCCCCATGGAGAGGAGGGACCAGAAGACCCAGAGGTGAGACCAGGGCTGGGCTCTTTCCTGTTTCTTGGTCTTCTTTTCTTCTCTGTTAAGTGCATTCGGTACCCTTGGAAATTTTGGTTAGGATTTATTTTTGTGGTTAGCTTGGATGGAGAAGATGTCATTTACAGGAATTTAAATGAAGGTTATATTGATTGAACCCAGTGTTCCCATTTGTTTTGGGGTTGACCTCTATGTATTTTAAAAGTATTGCAAATAACCTTCCTAGAACACTTTAAGGCATTAAAAGCCCTATTGGATGAGTTGTCTCTTTTACATCTCTTGGCAAAGAAATGAAGATTGTAACTTTTCCTCTAACTTTTTGCTGAAGTGTATGTCTGTTTCTGTCTTTCTGTCTCCATCATTGCCAAATTCTACCCACAGACAAAAATGCATATTCCTATTCCTAAGAAAGGTATGAATGTACGTCTCCCTTTGACTGCCAGAGAGTTTGAACTTTTTCCTACTTTACACATATGTGCCTGTATGAGTGTATGCTTGTGTGCAGATGTGTGCACATTTACCTGGGGCAAACACCAAAGGAGACAAATTCTTACCAATTCAGTGATTTTACAAAGCTTTGGTATTTCTGTAAGGTGAAACAACCAAGTATAATTATGAGAAAAATCTTATATTTCTAGGATGAATTTAAGTTTAACTATCAGATCAGCAAACTGATTTGAATAACCAGTTAAATTAATTCCCCCCACACACACATCTGCAGCATGCAGAAGTTCCCAGGCCGGGGACTGAACCTGTGCCACAGCAGTGACCTGAGCTGCTGCAGGGAGAAAACCAGATCCTTAACCCCTGAGCCACCTGGGAACTCCTTAATGAGTTTAAAAAAAAATCTTCCATTAATAGCATTGAAGTAGGTTTCAATCTTGAGGTAATGGTTTAATTTTTCTATTTTCCAGGTTATTGTTGTAATTGCATAGAAAACTGGGATTCAGCTAGGATTTTTGGTTTTACTCTTGAACCCAAACCTATTAATTACACCAAATATTTGGATTTCATTGGGGGAGATGGGGTTGTGGATACTTGAAGGCATATTCTTTTGGAAGCATTACTATGTTAAGACACTATTAACTAGTAAAGACTTAGCTAGTTAATTCTAATTAAGTATAATAGTTTCATAACCATTAACATGTATGAAATCCTATTTGTAATAATTTTTTATGATTTTTACTGTTATTTGTAAATTCAAAATATATGTCTCCACTAACCAAAATATAAGTGAATTATTAAACACAGTTCCCAATTCATAATTAGGAGATAAACATATTAAACTATATATTACATTAATCTTTATCTTCTTGTTACTTATTAATTCACCAGAAATAATAGGTGGGCTTCTTGACTTCTATAGGTTAACAAACTCAAATTAGAATAAGCTCTTTTAGGAAGTTCCCATTGTGGCTCAGTGGTGACAAGCCTGACTAGTATCCCTGAGAATGCGGGTTCCATCCCTGGCCTCACTCAGTGGGTTAAGGATCTGGCGTTGCCGTGAGTTTGCTGTGGCTGTGGTGTAGGCCAGCAGCTGTAGCTCCGATTTGACCCCTAGCCAGGAAACTTCCATTTGCTGCAGGTTTGGCCCTAAAAAGAAAAAAAAAGACTCTTTTAAAAGTTCATGCTGTTAAACTGTTTTGCTGATTATAAATATTTAATGCCTGTTCTAACTCAGGCACCATAAAGGTTCTGATTGGAAATAAGAGATGGATAATAACATGACCCTGCCTTCAAGTTATGATCTATTGGGATACAGTTTTGCACAGCCTTAAGTCTGGCATAAGAGGCAAGCAGAGCTGAGTGTGCAAAATATCCAAGCCTTTCCTCCTGGCAGCTCAGTGGACAGAGGAGATCATATGTGGGGACCAAGGGGCATTTCATGTGTGAAGCATTGTTCAAGCTGGCACAGAGGATAAGTAGGATTTGACAGGTGAGGAAGTATGGCAAACACAGGCCTGAAGTGTGGGTGGCAGCAGTCAAGGGTGTGGGCATTTTGTTCTGCCTGAAACAGAGACTTTCTGACATGATATATGTCTGCAGTGTCCATGGGCTGTCTTATGGGCTGGCCAGTGATGGCAGATGGATGGTTTGCGAATGGAGTCTTGGTAGTGGTTATTTTCTCTTCTCTGGCTCAGTGCAGAAAAGCATGGAATATGCAGCTGTTTAAGAGTAGTTTATTCTGGGTGATTTGATTTAACTCAGCCATTAAAGAAAACAGACAATAGAAAACCTTTGTTCTTGAAGAAAAATCTGCTTCTCTTTTTCTGCCCTAAAAACAATTGACAGACTGAGACTGAGTCTTTCTTCCATGGCCACCCCAGTGCCATTTATCAGCTTGCTGACTTGTTTGCAGAGAATGGAGAGATTGGGCAGCAGCTCAGACCCATAGGATCACTTGTGGTCAAGTGCGCCATTCACCTACCCTCTCTTCCTCCTCCTGTATTGGGTGGGCTGCTCCCACTATCTGAGAATCCAGCTTATCTCACGATACAGAAGTTAGCCACTCCCTTGGCGATCTTCTCCACTAGGCTCTGCTAATTTGGGGGTGGGAGTGACTGGGGAACTCTTGTCTAATTTGTCTTCATTTTCTCAAGCCAAGCTCCGTGCCTGGCCCATGGTATGCGCTCAATCAGTACTTTTTTCATACAGAATTCAGTGCTGGCAATGTGTGCATTCAGGTTCATAGAATGTTTCTTACTGTCTTCACTGTGAGTTCTCCAGTTAATGATTTAAATTCAGCCTTTATCTGGTTTTGTCGAAAAAAAAAAAATCACACTGTAAATGAACTCTTTATGAGTAGCGTTGACTGAAAATATAGAGAGCTTTAGACAGGTGTAAAGCCCCCGAGTCAAACGCTCATTTTAAATCCGAATTTATTATCTATGGATTTTTAAAATGAATGGAAGTTCTGCTGAATCCACAACATCTGTGAGTTTTGGAGTTGGTTTCTCCTTTGCTCAGATCTGGTTTGTTTGTCTCTGTATAGCAAACTGTGTTCTATCATTTTCACGAAATGGAGGAGGAAATAAGGATGAAGAAAGGGGCTGGCCTGTGACAAGCCTTGTGGTCCACGAGGACAGCCAGATGTCTGCCAAGTGTCCTTGGGGTAACTTATTTCATCTGTGACTTTACAGATGGGTAACGTATGGAACATCTGGGTCTGAGGCATGCGTGGAGGTTTGTCCCCCCTGTTTAGTGTCTGATGCCAGCTCGGTGCCACGCTGAGCTACAGCAGTGGGGTAGAAACACAAATATCAGTATTGCCTGAATGGCCTGTGGTCACTTGTCCTGCCAGTGTCAGCAAAGGAAGTGAGGTGTTGGCTGACAGTTATGGGGGGGCAGAATTTGAGGCAAAGAAGAACATTAAGTGTGAGGGAAGAGGAAGAGAAAGAAGCCGAGAATGCAGAGTGTGGGCTGACCCCGGAATAGTCAGTGCAGGTGCTCCAGGCAGCCATAGAGCCACAGCAGGAGAGGGTAACTTTGAAGGATACACTGGTAGAAGGGGATTGTCCATACTTGTTCCTGAGCCCCAGATTCTTATCACACTGGATATCCACAGAACCCTGGTCTCGACAGGTCTTCAGTAGAGTTCACTGTCTGCCTAAAGCCCCCTGCCCCCCAATACAGACCAACATTTCTTGGCATCATCACCATTATTCACCTGTTTGCTCAAGGGAAAAAAAAAACTGTGAGTCATGGTAGGTGTTTTACTTTCTTTACTTTTAATGTTCAATGAAATATTCGTTTGTCCATGGTACATCTTATATCTGTTTCTTTACTTTTTTCCTTCATTCCTCTCATCCTTCAAGGCCCAGGCAGCGTCTTCCTCCTCAGTGGTGCTTTTTCCAACTCTCCAATCAATTTGATCACATTTGTAAGCTTCTCCGCTTTTACTCTTGCTGAACTCTTACTTCATTCTGCTTTCTGCAGAAGTCTGCAGAGAGAGAAAGGGATTAGAACAGGAAGAAGAGGGGGAGGTGGGAAGGCGTGCTGGCACTGGGCAGGGATGTCACTGGATGAGACCCTGGAAAGGTCACGTGCTCTAAGACCTGGATTTTTTTTTTTTTTTCTTTTGTCTTTTTAGGGCCATACCATGGCATATGGAGGTTCCCAGGCTAGGGGTTGAATTGGAGCTGTAGCTGCTGGCCTACACCACAGCCACAGCAACGTGGTATCTGAGCTGCATCTTCAACCTACACCACAGCTCATGGCAACACCACATCCTTAACCCACTGAGCAAGGCTAGGGATCGAACTTGCATCCTCATGGGTAATAATCGGGTTCATTAACCACTGAGTCACGACTTAAACTCCCAAGACCTGTATTAACTGTCTAGTGGCCCCCTGGCTCTGAGGACAGACTCTTGATAACCAGATAATTGTGGGACTAAGCTACAAATGACAGTCACAACTAATTTGTAGTGAGAATTAAGCACTCACTGTATAGACTCTAATGCTCATTTTGCTCTTAACAGGTCATCCTTTCAATGCTGTCAAGTTACTTTGGAAACCAGATTATAATCAATCCCCTCTTTATTAATTATTGGGAGAAATAATTATTTCAGGGCCTTGAAGAATCCATGTTCGGTTCATTAACTCCCTGAAGTCAGCTTACACAGAAGGCACGTAGAATTGGGAGATTGTTCTGTGACTGTGCATCATTGCGCAGAGAATGGGTAGGTTCCACCCTGAACCTCTGTGTTCGTGTGCTGTGCCATCCATTTCACAGGAGGCACTGAGCTGCAGATGAGAACTTGACACACTCACACTTCGTTTGCCAGGACCCCCCTGCATCCATCTCCATATACCAACCTGCTTGGCCCACAGAACCAACATTCTTTAAGTCCTGTAAGACAGACTGCTTCTTCCTTCCATAGGATTCCAATGGGCAGGTCCAAACTTTTACTAGCCTTCCTTGCAGGACCTATCCCTTTTTTTTGATTGGCATATTATTTTATTATTTGTATATTAACCCTTTCAGCCAGGCTAATATCCTGTTGTGATTTCCAAGCAACCAGATTGTCTGCTGTTGGTAACTTTGTATGTTCAACCTCTGCCAGATCAAAGGTGGTCTTATAGTTTTACCCCCCACTGCTCTCATCACAAAGACTTGGGGCTTGGAAGGTGGTTAGTGAAACTCACACTACTGGCAAACACTACTATCACCTTGTATTTGGTTAGTTGTGTGGAATTCGGACTCTTAATTAGGTTGGAAGCTCCTAAAGAGCAGAGATGATGTTGTCTTTTTCTTCTTGTCTCAGCCTTTCTGCACACCTTGCTTGCTTATGTAAAATATATCGATTCGCTTTGTGTCTGAAGTTGACTGCGAGGTGCTGTGGGGCCATAAGAAATGCAGCTTGGTTGGGGGAGGTGGTGATATGTGGAGGTCCTGAGGGGATGGGTGCGTTCTGAAGGCACTCCTAAATGTCGGATTCAATATGGAGAAGCTAAACTTAAGGAGACTCAGGGAGAGTAGCCTTTTTCTTCTTATCTTGCTATTTACTCTTACTTCCTTCCCTTGTCAGCATTCTGCCCCCATAGCCCAACCCCAGTAGTTATTTTACAAGGTACTTTCTCATGTCTTGGAAAATTGGTTAAGTATTAGAGACTGCCGAGAGTTGCCTCTGGTTCTCAACCCCCGTATTGTTGATGGAATTGAGATTAGACCCGGGTACTGGAAAAAATGACCAATATTGTGAAGCTGTCTCTAGACGTGTGCTGGATAACCAGCCAACTGAGGTGAGAGAGGAGCGGTCGCTCTGAGTATGTGGTTGGAAAGGCTTGAAGAGGATGCATTTTGAGGTTAAGACTCAGGTGGGAAGTGAATCTGAGTAGTTAAGGTTCCTGCCCACAAGGCTAGAAAAATAGGATGCTCTTAGCCTAGTACGTGGCAGTCACAAGTGCCCAACAAGTAACCGGTAATTACTGCTGTGATTACCAATGTATTTATTTATTTAATGATTTTTATTTTTTCCATTAAACCAATATATTTATTAATGCTCTTATTTTTATTGTTACTTTTTTAGTGTCAAATTGAGGGCTGAGGAGGTTGAATGACTTGTCCAGTGCTATCCAGCTAGTGTCAAAGTCAAACTCCATGACTTTGAAACCAAAGTCTGTGCACTAAATTGTGTGCACATCCAGTGCTGAGAAAAATGCAGATTCTTGATTTGGGAGGACTCAGAACTGGTGCTCTGAAAAAAGTTGATCATCCAAGGAAGCTGTTTATTTTTCTGTGGCCACCGTGCCCTTTTTAATGCAGGGGTAACTTTAATGGCTGAATGGGCTTATTATCATGGTCTATAGCTAATAACCCTGAATGGAAGGATTATTATCATCCCCCCCACCATCACTCTAATCCCACAATGGGGTACGATGTCCTTTCCTAACATTTCATTTGACAGTTGGAGTTTTAAACAACCAGCTTTGGTGCTGGCTTATGTGGATGAGTTGAGTGGTTTAGAGAAGTATCTTACTGGGATAGTTCCAGAAACTGCTCGGCAACCACAGAGCTTCAGTATAGTGACCACAGAGACTAGACAAACCACAGAGGAGAGGAAACAAGCTACAGCTCACAATTAAACAAATGCGTCAATTTCTCTACACTTCAGTGATGTGATCTTTACTATTTTTAATCTCAGAAATCATTACTCAGCATAACTGGTATTAGTGAGACAGGCATGTAAGCCATGCCCCAGGGTCCTTCATGAATTGGCCCCCTTTTTGCCTTCCTCATCTCCCCCCACTTCTTCTCCATTTGTTGAGTACCTGCCACTTGCTGATCCTGCTCTAAGGCACTAGGAACGCAGCAGGCAACAAAACAGACAACAGTGTATTTCCTCATGGAGATCCTATTCTAAATGGTGGCAGGCTACAGGTGTGTTCAGAAAGTGTTAGATTTACTGGAGAAAAATAAAGCAGAAGAGGCACTTAGGAGTGCTGGGGTGCAGGTGTTACCATTTTGAACACAGTTGTCAGGAAATGTATCTCTTCTGAGAAGATAACATTTGCACAAAGACCTAGAGAAGAGGAGGAAGCAAGTCGTGTGCATGTCTGGAGATAAAGATTTCTCAGGGAAAGAACAGCCAGCATACAAGTTCCCGGAGGTGGGAGTGCGTCTGCTGTGTTTCAGGAAGAGCAAGGAAGCAGTGTGACTGGAAAGGATGGAGGAGGCGTCAGAGTTACTTCTGAGGCCATGCCATGTGGGCTTTGCCATCCTGCCCGGCAACTCTGCTGCTATAACAGCAACCCAGGGCACTGGATGAGCAGATGCAAAGGAACCCTGTGGGCTCGGAACTGTGTGGCTCACAGGCAGGGCAGCATGCATCAGTAGCATATAGGAGTTCCTGTATGTGGCTCAGTGGGTTAAGAACCTGACTAGTATCCGTGAGGAGGTGGGTTCAAATACCTGGCCTCACTGGTGGGCTAAGGATTTGGTCACAGATGTAGCTCAGTGGCTCTGGTATAGGCCGGCAGCCTCAGCTCTGATTCGACCCCTAGACTGGGAACTTCTACATGCTGCAGGTGCGGTTGTAAAGTGGAAAGAAAACAATAAAATACAACTTAAAAAAGAAATAGCATAGAGACAGTGCTTGCTATTCCACTGTAGACACTGGGGATAGCAGTTAAGTAGGTTTTTTCTCAGATTGGAGCTATGGAGGAAGTGGGCACAGGTTGATAAGTGGTGTGGAGTTGGGGGAAGATGGCCGCATCTCGAGATAAACCTTGACTGTGTACCTGTCATGATGATAGCGTCGGTGGGGAATGCGTGCTCAGGATTAAGGGAGGACTTAGGTGGCTGACCACCTTCACTGAGTTGTTTTCTCCAGTCTTCCCAAACACATCCAGAGTCTTCATAATAATACAAATAATCGAACAGCATGCCAACCTAATAACACCCTCAGAGGTTATGTGTAAGGAACTCTTGCTAAGTGTAGTATGAATATCTTCTCATTGGACCACATCTGTTTGGCTCACCCTATGCAAAAATCCTTGTGCAGTGTCTGGCCCAGAGAAAATACTCAGTTGGATACCTTGGAATGAATGCATTTTTCTCCCCACAACCTATAAGGTTCATGACTTTCTTATCCGTTTTTAGAGATATACCCATGGTCATAAACTTTAAGTAAATTTTTCAAGGGCACAAAGCTAGGAAGTGGGATTCAAATCCAGGTCTTTGTGACTCCAGAGCTTTGTCTACGACTGTGCAGAGCTGCCTGCCTGCAGGTCGGGTGAGGTGTTCTGACTTTGGATTCTTCTGGTTCTGAGTGCAGGTGTGGTACAGTGAAGGGTGGGTAACCAGGACTCGGTTGAGGGACTTAATCACCTGCTTTTCTTTGGCCACCATTTAGCCCCTTATCTCTGGCCCTCTATTTGTAAATTGGTAAATTGTAAATCACTAATGCAAGCCCTTCTTATAAGACGTTAATAACAGAACTTCTTATAACAAGAGTATGTACTTGTCAGTTATAAAGTGGTCAGCAAAGTAAACGGGGGATCATTATTCTTTTAAAATATCTACTGCTAACAATCTTGAAAAAAATTATGGAAGGTTAGTTAAAATTATGGGTAGCTATTTCTGAATATGGTATTTATTACACCAGCATTAAGAGACTTTTTCTGCAAAGGGCCAGGCAATAAATAAGTCCAACTTTGTGAGCCACAGATCTCTTTCTGTTGCAACTACTCAACCCTGGTGTTGTAGCATGAAATTAGCCATAAAGATATGTAAATTTATATATAGGCAGTGTATATGGGAATAGATGGGGCTGTGTTTCAAAGTTTAAACTTAATCTATAAAAACAAGCAGTGGGCTTTAATTTGCTGCTATAGGCAGTGAACGTGTATATTGACACATGTGCACACTCTCACACACCTGACATATTTTCTATATTAGGTAGTGTTCCAGGGTAATCACTTTAAGAGAACAAACTTAGGGTGGGGAAAAATAAGTGTGTATACCTTGATGGTATGATCAATAATCTCCCAAAAAGATGTGTAAAAATTGAACACAGGTAGACTCAGCCATTGGGTAGACCTGGATTTTTTCTGAACGGGGGTTCTAATTTTAACCTCTGATTGCTGTGTGGGTTGCTCCGATTCTGTCACTGTATTCAAGCATCGCTTAATGGTCGAAGCCATTGGATCCCCTTTGCTCCTTCTGCTACTTCCTTTGCTCCATAGGTATTTGTGTTTGTGACTGCTTTAGTTCTAAATATCAATATTCCGTTTTTTTTTTTTCCCCTTTTTGGCTATCCCATGGCATGTGGAGTTCCCAGGCCAGGGATCAGATCTAAGCTGCAGTTGTAACAGCTGCAGCAACACTGGATCCTTTAACCCATTGTGCCAGGCTAGGGACTCAACCTGCATCCCAGGGCTGCAGAGATGCTGCCAATCCCATTGTGCCACAGCAGGAACTCCCATGTTCTGAATAATAGATAAGGGTTAAGTAATTAAGTAAATATGTATTGTATATATTGTTTGCTGT
This sequence comes from Catagonus wagneri, assembly GCA_004024745.2. Lineage (NCBI taxonomy): Eukaryota > Metazoa > Chordata > Mammalia > Artiodactyla > Tayassuidae > Catagonus > Catagonus wagneri. Next base: position 9,706,104 of record PVHT021183630.1, on the reverse strand, counting down.
ACTCGTGTACTTGAACAGAACATTTCCCAAAGATCATTCAAATGATCTTCTCAGCCAACTTCTTACTCTTATTTAGCTTTCCTAGATGTGGGTTTATGTCTTCTGCCACTGAAATCTAAACAGCCAAGAACTGTTTACATCGCTTATTATTTGACTTCCTGTGTATTCTTCATGGTAAGATCCTTCAGCTAGCCATGTGGGAGGTGATATTTGTATAAGATCGTATTCAGTGTACATAAAAGAAAATGTTTTTTCACATCCATGTCTTGTTCTTAAGATTCTTATTAGCTGGAGGAGATATTCTTTTTTTTTAAAGTAGTTAACCCATTCCTTCTACTATTTCCCCATTTTAATAAATTTGCAAACTTGCAGATTGGGGATTCTCATCTAAACAGAATTACCTTCCCATAAATTTTATCTTAGCAAGAAAAATTGGAAATATCACTCTGCATTTGCTGTCATTACAGACACACACACCACTTATCCGAAAGGTAACAGTGAGAGTTGTGTGAGAGATTCCTAGCCTCATGCCAAGATGTTAGTGCTGAGTTTCTGAAAGATGTTTGTATATAATAGAGAGTTTTGTCATATAAAGACTTTTTCAGCATTGATGGTATTCAAAATTATTTGTCTTTTCCTGAGTATGTCCTTGGAAACATTTGTTTAAAATGGTTAAAACCAGTGCTTAATGGATAAACAAACTATGGTACACTCATAATGTTGGAATACTACGCAGCCATTAAAAAAAAAGGAATTGTTTATACCAGAGCCAATTAAATGGATTTTAGAGGCATTGTGCCAAGTGAAAGATGTCAGCCACTGTCAAAAGTTTGCATGCTCTGTGACTCCCTTTATATGATATTCTGGAAAAAACAAGTTGTAGGATGAGGACAGGTCAGTGACTGCCATGGGTTACGAGCGAGGGAATGAGTTGAACACAGTGGGATGGCAGGCAGAGGTTTTTTTGGGCTAACAGTTCTGATTCTGCGTCCTAATGGTGGTGGTAGTTACACCAATATATGCATGGGTTAAAAAGTTATAGCCCTGGACACACATGTAAAACGTCAGTTTTCCTGTGTGTTAATTCTTTTAAAAGTAAAGTGAAAAAGGAAAATTGGAGTGCTTGAATGTGTTTGTTGAGAGCAATAAATAAAAAGAAGAATCATAATGATAGCAGATATCAGGGATTCCTGATGAGAAAACTATTAATTGTACCTTTTCATGTGAAAAACTCATGGATAGAGTTACCAGGGTTATGAAGAAGGTAACGATAATGCAGCTTCTGCTCAGTGGGTCATACCTTTAGCTCCGTGCAGAGTGCAGGGGAATATTCAAAGTTATGTGTCCCCCAGCGGCTGTAACTCGGTCCTCCTGTGCTTTTGGAGCCTTTCTGGTCATCTTTATGGTGATCACTTTCCTTCCTTGGTGTGTATATACGATGTGTGACAGTTACGGGGGCTGTGGGAACCATAACTTTAAGTTCTGTGACTTTGCTGTGAGTAAAACCAGCCATAATGTTGAATTAATGTCATTCTTCACATTTAATTTCCATGTTGTTCTAAGTGGAAGACATTGCGTATTTGAATAAAAGCTCCATGTTCCTTTTTGATAGCGTGTAAATGATGGGCGTGACGTGGGCTCATTTTTTCACTTAACAAACGTCATCATTAAGTACCGGGAGGCTGACTTGGTAGAGTATGTGCTGCTCCGAGGGCTGATGCTTTTTAAACATATCCACCTTTCTGTTAGAAAATGGAAGGAACGGGACCACCGTGTTCCTGGGCTAATAAGTATGCACTTTAAACAGAAGTTCTGGTCCCAGCACTGGTAGTTTTGTGGCACTGCCTTCAAACAGAATTGATTAAGTGGATCATTGATTCATTTCATAAACCGAGACACCAACAGAGGGTGTTTAGCTTCAGAGGGAGGACCAGACAGCAGATGTTCCCTGTTGGGTTGTGCACGTGAAAGCCTGGTTTGGCTATTTTTGGTTTTGTAAATCAGCCCAAATTGGAATTGCTGAGCCTCCAGGAAATAATCGTGAGGAGTGTAATTGTGTGAGAGGCATGAAGAGAAATCTTTAATCGTCGTCGTAAAGTATCAGGCTATCCTGTGCCACTCACCCAGCTGTCATTTTATACATAACACAAGTAGGAGGCACCGACCGGGAAGCAGACGAGGAGGTGAGCTCATCTGCTCAGTTGCCTCTTTTCTTGTCTGCTGCCAGGTCGAGCCCACATTGAGAGTGAGGGCCCTTTGCTCAGCTGGGCAGTGGTGGTCCTTCCAGAGCTAGGGGACTCTGGGCGCTGAGTGCTGGGAAAGTGCTCAGAGAAATGCCCAAGTGTCCAAAACTACCTTTGGTCCTCTGTGAATTAATATGGATTGAGTGAAATGTATTCACAGTCAAGGGACATTAGACCTGGGACTGGAGGAAGAGTCCGATGCGGTGCAAGAAGCACGGATGCAAACTCTAGGGCCTCTGTGCTCCCCGGTGAGGTGCACCAGGCTCCACACTGACTGGTGATCAGGGCTCGTTTCTGCCTCACCACAGCATTTCTTGATGTCGCTGCTTGCAGAGGGGGTGGGAGCAGGAAGCCCCTACTTGTTGGCAACCTTTCATCATCCCTCTTAGGGCCTGGAGAAATGCTCTCTGGCTCTGGAACCCAGGTTCCACTGCTGCCTGAGCTCCATTGAGAGAGAGAGAGAGAGAGAGAGAGAGGGAGAGAGAGAGGGAGAGAGCGAGTCAGTAAAAGTCTTGGAAGGCAGCCTGCCTTGTGTCCAGGCCGGATATTTGAATTTGCCAGAATATCCCTGATCGCTGCTGTGGGTGGGAAGGACCAATGACCACAGGGCTTCTGGCACCCCCAGTGCTTCATGGTCATCTAAGCAGTCTCCGCAGGCCTGCTGCCTGTGTCTAAATTTACTCATAACTTCAGCGTTACTCAGCCCTTTTTTTGGGAGGGAGAAACATCATGTCTTCCCACAGGAAGTCAGCCCTGGCTAATGTGTCGGGCAAACAGGAACATACACCAAATGCTGGAAGGCTACATGTTCATTTCCCTTCAGTGTGCCTTTGCATGCAGGCCACCATCTTCACATCCAGCCCAGAACCTTCATAAACTCTCGGAGCACCTCTGGATTTGCGGGTGTAAAACGTGGTACAGTGCAGGTGTCTATTGCATCCCATACGACCTGCTGAGCCATGCTTGCCTCATTGCCCCATGGCATCATTTCCTGGGTGTCTGAGGCATATTTAATGTAGGAAATATAGACACCTCCCATTAGAGATCGTTTGCTGGAATTTGCGTTTCCTACTTTATGGTTGGACAGTTGCTAGATCCATGAGATTAAGGTTGGAGGAAAGTCTTTCTGATCCCATTTGAAACATGTCCTACCTGAGTGCTAAGCTCGGGGCTCCAGGACCTGATCTGCTCCTTTCTTCTTGATGGATGGGGACCAGGTCCTGATGCAGCAACCTGGCAGGGTAACCCTGCTGCTTCCTCCTCACTGGGTCAGAACTGCTGGCACGCTAAGGACTTGGATGAACCAGAGATGCCTTAGCAGCCCAGCTGGAGAACAAAATTGGCCTCATCCACACTCTGATCAGTGTCTGAGAGGACAGAGGCTGCAGCCAGATGGACTCCAATGAGTCAACCTTTTACTGCCAAGACTTTCCACACAAACTGGAAGGTGGCCCTCACATCTGAAACTGAGTATGCAAATGGCAGCTTCAAAGGGAAAGACCTGATAAAGGATATCCTTGTGGGTTGATATTCTTTTGCTTCTTTAAAGCAGGGTCATTATTAATTTTTCTTCTTATTTGCAGAAGCTCTGTGGAAGTGCTGATCTGAATGCTTCTCTGACATCTCAGCATTTTGAAGAGCAATCTGTGAGTGACATTCCTTCAAAACAAACAAACAAACAAACACTACAGTAGATACAGTAAATATTTCTTATCAAATGTTTGTACTTGTGTTTCTGTATCTCCTTTCTTTCTAAAGGATACTGAACTGTATCCACCCACAGAGAGGGGCCTTGCAAATTATAGCTGGAAAAGATGAATTCAGTGTCTGTTGATTTGGCAGAGTGGGATAGAGTCTTCTAAAAATACAGAGCCATGAAACTGAGTGAGGTGGTACCGGAGACAAAGCCATTCTGAAGTGCTTTGAGACACGGACCTCGAAACTTTCAAAAGAAGGCTGTGGGGAGTGACTTAGCCACAAGATCGATTAATTGAAAGTCAAATAAGTGAACAATAAATCATTTTATCTGTACTCTCTTTTTCAAGAGAGAGAATTTTTTACTTTTCAAAACTTTAATGGGATGCGTTGAATAAATATTTAGAAGTCGATTTGAATTGGATGTTATGGCCGGTAGGAGTTGATGCCTTCCTAGAGAGGGAAGTAAAGCTTGTGGGAGGTGAGGCTGTGAGGTTAAGTGTAGGAGACACCTTAACGGGGGCCAGAGAATGAAAGAAAACTAGGTGATAAGCTAGAGAGCACGGGGCAGAGAGGAAATGTGTTGCCTGTGGCCCCAGGGGAGGCAGACAGCGGTCAGTAGGCCATCTGCTGAAGAGTCCTGAACTGAAACATTTCTGTCGCACATGGAGGAGGTGCATCAGAATTGAAGGGTTTGTTGGCCAAGGGGAGAAAAAGGGGAGACATCACACAGCACCCATGGGGGAAGATGCAGGTTCCTGGGACCTAGCCCCACCGCTGCACTTTCACATGCTCGGGCCTCTCTGGGTGCTCCTGGGAGCTATGGGGGCAGGAGCAGCACATGGGTGAATCTAAGGGGATTTCAGAGGTTGGCAGGCGGCTTATCTGTGTCTCCTTGGAAAGTTGATATTGCAAAGACCGTTTCATGGATTCTGATAGAATCCCACCGGGAAGGAGGACAAGAATGGGCTAGCAGGACCGTGTAGCCATGTCATCCACATGGGTGGGAGTTGGGGAGACGGCCCTCAAAGGTTTGCCTTTAACAGGGATCATCTTTCTCCAAGACAGTTGACTTCACTTCTTCTTCTCCATCTGTGCAGACCCTCAGGGAGGCCGGTGATGGCTTGAGCCACCTGCCCAGCCCCTTCGCCTACCTCCTCACCATACACCTGAAGGAGGGCCGGAACCTGGTCATCAGGGATCGCTGCGGTAAGTGAGGCCTGGTGCTGCTGTGCTCTTGGTAGCCTGCACGTTGCTTTCTCTCAACCCTCCTGTCAACCTGGTCGGTCAGCTTTTTTCCTCTCTGAGTGGTCCGTGGTAGGCTGGAGCTTGTATCTGAGCTTCCGCAGGTATTGAGGTGTTTGCAGTAAATTACTTAAACCCCTTGAATCTTACCATCCTTTTCTATTATCAAAATAATAGTAGTAATCAAATACTAATAATCATAACAAGTTAATGTAGAATGAAATAAGATCACTGTAAGTGCATGGCTAGCATGCAGCAACTACTAAAGAAAATGTTTCCTTGGAGTTCCTGTCATGGCTCAGCAGTCACGAACCTGACTCATATCTGTGAGGATGCAGGTTCGATCCCTGGTTTCACTCAGTGGGTTAAGGATCTGGCATTGCTGTGGGCTGTGGTGTAGGTCACAGACATGGCCCATGTTGCTGTGGCTGTGAGGTAGGCTGCCGCAGGTGTGGCCCTATAAAAAAGAGAAAGAAAATGTTTGCTTAACTGTACTTCAATAAAACTTAAAAAGTAAAAGTTTCCTTGATCCTAGTTTACTTATGCATGAGAAAATGTGTTTATATCCTTAGTCTAAGTTATCAAATGTACACATAGGTGGAAATGCTGTTTGAACTACCCTCTTTCCTGCCCTGAAATCCCACTGGGCTCCCCTGCCTCTGGATAACATCTGTTATTTGCATGTAATTGATTTTTTTATCTTTGGTACTTATTTCTGTGCATTCACACATGCATTTATTAATTAAAATTATATTTTAATATCATTCTGCAATATCATTCTTCATACCCTATTATTCTGCAGTTAGTTTTTTTTTTTTTTACTGCACGATATGAATTAAAGGTTGTACATGCTTTTCCATGTAACTGTATCTCCTTTCTTTTAAATACTTCATAATATTCCATAGCATGACATGTTATTTGTTTCCCTGCTGATGATAGCTGCTTTTTTTTTTTACTTTCTCAGCCGTACAAATGATGCTGTGATGAACACCCTGCATATATGGCTCCATGCACAGACGAGAATATATCATAGATAAAAATAGCCTATGTTTAAGAGAAGACAGTGGAGCCAGACTGCCTGGGTTCAAATCTTATTTTCTCCATTTATTGCTATTTGATTTAAGAAATGTTCTTGATCCCTCTGTGATTTAGGTTCCGTGTCTGTAAAATGAGGACAGTACTATGAACCTACCTTATAGCCTATTTGGAAATTAGGAAGATTGAAGGTAGTGACTTATATAAAGTCTTAAGGAGTTCTCATCATGGCTCAGGGGTTAATGAATCCAACTAGCATCCATGAGGATGCAGGTTCGATCCCTAGTCTTGCTCAGCTGGTTAAGGAACCAGCATTACCATGAGCTGTGGTGTAGGTTGCAGAAATGGCTCGGATCCTGCATTGCTGTGGCTGTGGCGTAGGCCAGTGGCTACAGCTCCGATTGGATGGCTAGCCTGGTAACCTCCATATGCCAAGGGTGTGGCCCTAAAAAGCCAAAAAAAAGACTTAAAAGACTTAAAAACTATGTCAGATTTCTACCAGTGAATCAAAGTTAACCATTGTTAGCAGCTAAGGATGGAACCTAGAAATGGCAATAATAAGATCCAGAAGATGCAGATTTTCAAATATAAGAAATACTGGCAAACAGCTCCTGTACAGTACAAAATATTTCATCTCCTAGACTGTGGCTACGTGTTCCCTACCTTGTCACCATTGAATATTTACTTTTATCACTCTTAGTTTTTGGCAATCTCCGAGGTCAGGTGTCCACATGTTTTAAGTTGTACCTCATGGATTATGATGACAATGAACATGGCTATTTGTAGTTCCTCTTCTGTGAATGTCTGTCTGCATCCTTTGCCCAGTTTTCAGTTCCATTTTTCTTTCTCAATTTTTGTCCTTCTTTAAGATTTTCAGCTTTCATTTGTTTGCTGTGTGTTGCAAATACTTTCCTCCCAATCTGTTGTTTATCCATTCTTTTATGGTCTCATTTGTCCTTCAGAGGTTCTGCCTTTCATTGTAGACAAATGTATTTATTTTTCCTTTGTTGTCTTTTAAAATTTATTTTGTTTAGCGGGTGGGATCTTTTTATTCAAAAAACTTTATGTCTTCTTCCAGGTCTTTGCCAGTTTCTCCTGCTAGTTCCTCGCTGTTCTGTTGTAGGACAACCGTTTACCTGTCTTCTTTGTCTTTTACCTTTTCTGCCTCATTCTGGCCATTGCTTTTCCTTCCAGGAAGAATTCCTCAGCTTGGGCTTCCAGTTCACTCATTTTCTTGTCCTTCATTATTACCATTGTGCTATTCTGTTCATCTTTTGAGTTGTCTTTTTTTTTTCCCCTTCATTTTTAGAACAACCTGTGCTTATTTCATACATGACTTGATGCCATTGATTTTGAGAACATTAAATATACTTTGAAAATCTTCTGTTTGATACTTATCTGTTCGTTGTGTTTGCCACTTATCTTTTTTATTTCTGTGTCCCTGTTGCCACCTATGGATGCTGTTTTTGCTGACAGTGCCCTGCCTTCGCTGAGCATGAAGAGGGCTGAGACATGCAGTCAGACAGGGAGAGCCAGTTGCTCGGGCCGGCTCCATCCCACCTCTCCCAGTTATCACTAGCTCCCAATGATCCTGTGTTACGTAAAGCCTTCCTCTGTGGCTTGCTGCCTGTGCTCACTGTTCCTGCTTGCAGTCAGCTGTCTTTGCTGGGCACTGCTCAGCACCAAAGGGAGAAGGGAGTGCTGGCTCATCCAGTTGGATAAGTGTGCTGTGCCAACCAGTCACCCTGATACTTGCTCAGGTTATCTTCTGCTTCCTGTATCTACTGCGTCCATGCTTGGAACATCCCAGTTTCACCTGCCATACCCGCCTCCTGTCCTCGCTCTACCTCTGCTCCTGAAATTTTTTCTGCTGTGCATCTCACTTGCTCTTATTTTGGACTGTGGGTTCTGCTATCAATCTGATCTCACTGACTTCCATATTTGAGGGCTTTGTATGACCTTTTTTTTGCCTTTTTTTTTGCCGTACCCATGACATATGGAATTTCCCAGGCTAGGGGTCAATTTGGAGCTATAGCTGCTGGCCTACACCACAGGCACAGCAATGCCAGATCCAAGCTATGTCTGCAACCCACACCACAGCTTATGGCAACACTGGATCCTTAACCCATTGAGAAAGGCCAGGGATCAAACCTGCATCCTCATGGATACTAGTTGGGTTCATTACCGGTGAGCCATGACAGAACTCCTGACCTTTTTTTTTTTTTTTAGTGAAATTACTGTCTCTGTCTTTTTGTAATTTCTCTGTATTTCAAAACAGTGAATAAATCTCAGTTTCTACTTGTTGGTTAATTGTATTTTCTATCAAAGTTCTACTTTCTTGTCTATCAGTTGTACAATTTCTTGTGTTCTGTCATTATTTACTATCATGATAAATGTCTGTCTTTTAAAAGATAGCTCTCTTGAGGTTATTTTGAATGATTTGGGGCAGGTACCATTTTGTCCCTGAAATCACCTCTGAGGGACACAGTCATAAACCAAAGTGAGGTTGCTGCCCACAAATATCCTGACTCTAGCTCAGAAACTGCAGCATCCAGTGGATACTTCTGCCAAATGATGATCCTTATGGAGCTCGATTTAGGACAGTTTATCTGGAGATTAGAAGTGTGTTCTTAGAGAGCTTATTTAACTTTACTGGAAAGAAAGCGTTCCAAACCCTGAAAATACATGTCCTATTTTAAATTTTTGGAAAGCTCTGATAGGGATGTGCCCAGGCCTTGGACCTCTTTCAGGGTGAACTGACCCTTTTCTTGTTTTCCATTTTTCCTGGTTATTTATCCCTTATTGATGAAGTGATCTGGCCACAGCACCCTTGATATATCACACTGATACACTGATGGCAGGTTCCAAGTGGACAGAGGGTTGGTCAGCTTAGCTACTGAGGAAGGAGCCATTGCTTCCATCAGAACACGGCTGAAACAAGAGGGTTTGTGTGTATCTCCTCCACGCTTTTCTGCTTTAGAGCCAAAGGAGAGACTGCAGTCTGTGCTCTAATCCCATCATTGTCATCTCTACCTGCACAGTTTCCTCAGAGGTAGACATCATATGACAGTGTGGCTTTATCTTGTATAAACCCAATATAATAGAAGGATAAAGACCTAATAAGGAGTGTAGGTCATAAACTGTTCTAGTAACTATATCTCTTTTAAAAAAATTATTTTACTGAACTATAGTTGATTTATAATGTTTTTTGTTTTTTTAAAGTTTTTATAGTTAATTTACAATGTTGTCAATTTCTGCTGTACAGCAGAGTGACCAGTCATGTAAATACATGTATATATGTGTATATATATATATACGTATATATATATATGTATATATATATACACACACATTCTTTTTCTCATTTTTCATTTAGAATGGATAAGCAATGCGATCCTCTGCATAGCACAAGGACTATATCCAGTCACTTGGGATAGAGCATGATGGAAGATAATATGAGAAATATATATGATTTACAATGTTGTGTTAATTTCTACTGTAGGGCAAAGTGAGTTATACATTACATATATATATATACACACACACACACACACACACATTCTTTTTCATCTTCTTTTCCATTGCAGTTTATCACTGTAAATATATTGAATTTTGTTGAATATAGTTGATATTGAATATAGTTCCCTGTAGCACGTATATCTTTTATAACCAGTAGTAATTGTTCCTGTCTCATTTATTGGGAAGGTGAATCACTATCTAGTAAGAAAACAACCGTCTCCTAGCAAGTTTCTTTTTCTCTCTTTTTTTTTTTTTTTTGGCCTTTTGTCATTTTAGGGCCACACCCGCGGTATGTGGAGGTTCCCAGGCTAGGGGTCGAATCGGAGCTGTAGCCACTGGCCTATGCCACAGCCACAGCAAAGCAGGATCCGAACCGTGTCTGCGACCTACACCACAGCTCACGGCAACGCCGGATCGTTAACCCACTGAGCAAGGCCAGGGATCGAACCCGCAACTTCAGCGTTCCTAGTCGGATTCGTTAACCACTGTGCCATGACGGGAACTCTCAAGTTTCTTTTTCTATACTTCGGATGTGACGTGCCTTCCTGACTGTGATTGTTCATTGCTGCTTGATTTTCACAAGTATTAAGGTGGTGATCAGGGCAGGTTTGGCGCCCACTGATGATTTCTACAGGGTTCATACTTATTGACACCTGTGCTCCCCCTCATGCCTCCTTGGCCTGCGACTGACATGACTTATCACTATGGCGGTGTTTTTTGTGGAGCCCAACCCAACCTCAGAAGTTTATCCCACTCAGTCCTTTGGACCAGTAGTTCTCAAACGTGAGTGCTCATCAGTGCTACCTGTAGGGCTTATGAAAACACACATTCCCTACCCCCAGAGTTTCTGATTCAGTAGGTCTGGGGTGGGGCCTGAGAACTTGCATTTCTATCATGTTTCCAGGTGTTCACGATGCAGCTGGTCCAGGACCCACACTCTGAGGATGGCTGCTCTGGGCAGTGGGTGATTGCACACGAGAAGATACACGTGCTTCTCCTAGTTGGGAGAGTTTCAATCCTCTGTGAGACACAGCACCCTTTTCCTGGGGCTGGACCTCATTATGCCTTTGTTCTCAAGCTTTACTTAATTTGTATTCTCTGAACATAATTTGATATTCACCTAATTAACATAATTAGGTACAGAGAACTGTGTGATGTGCCAGAGTACTGAGTTTAAAAGGATTCGTGAGTTATCTATGAATTTGCAATATTTATTCTGCATAACATGCTCTCCGATTCTCTGACTGACTGTAAGATCGATCGCTGATTGTTTCAATACCCAGTGTCCTTCAGATCTATGCAAATGGCATTTCTGTCTTGTCTTTTATGTTTTTCAAAGACACGTGCACCCCCTCATCTCAATGCTCTGAAAATTTTACCTCTGAAAACCATGACCTTCAACTGGATACGTGGCTGATCCGCCCTGTCCGTATTAGTACCGTATTAGCTGGTTGGCCATTTTATTCACTTTCATTGGCCCTTCTGTGCCGTAGTGGTGGTTTATACAGAGAACACTAATACATTTCAGTCCTTCATTATGAAGTCCAACGTAAGTGCTGGACTGAAAGAAAAGGGGTGCTAAAGACACTTAGAAAAGCAAAACTGTCTTCGCAGAAGGGACAGAGTTCCTTCACTCACTCCTTGACTCAGCAAGCTCGTTCCCAGTGCCTTCCTGGGATGAGCATCGCTCTGGTACTCAACTGGGACCTGGTGGTTAAAGTCCAGAAAAAAGGCAGCTTTAGAATATCTTGCAGGTCACCGGCTTCAGCCGATTTAACAGAAGTCTTCATTTAGGAGGTTGAAGTACAGAGGCTCAGTGCCTTGGCCAGGGACTCACCAGGGGGCAGTGGCTGAGACAGGACTCAGACCAGGGGGCTGTGTGGGACAGGATTGGGTGGGGCCTTGCAGTCTACTTCTTGGCTTTGCATTTCCTGCGGCGACTTACTGTCTCTGAAATGTAATTTATCTACTGTAAAATGGGCATGGTGTAACTTGCCTTATAATGTAGTTCTAAGAATTAAAAAAAAAGAAAAGATTAGGAATTTGGGATTAGCAGATATACCCTGCTGTATATAAAATAGATGAACAACAAGGACCTACTCTATAGCACAGGGAACTATACTTAATATCTCTCTCTTTTTTTTGTGTGTGTTTTTGAGGCTTCACTCACAGCATATGGAAGTTCCTAGGCTAAGGGTCGAATTGGAGCTGCAGCTGCTGGCCTGCACCACAGCCACAGCAACACCAGATCCTTAACTCACGGAGCAGGGTCAGGGATTGAACCTGAGTCCTCATGGATAGTAGTCGAATTTGTTACCACTGAGCCGTGATGGGAATGCCTATACTTAATACCTTGTGATAACCTATCATGGAAAAGAATCTGAAAAAGAAGATATCTGTGTATATAAGTGTAACTGAGTTACTTTGCTGTATACCTGAATCATTATAAATCAGTTATATTTCAAAAAAAGGAATTGAAAAAAGGAAAGCATATATAGCTGAGTACATACAGAGAGAAAACAATCAAAAAATGGTAGTGTTATAGTAATTTATGAGTAATGATAAAGAACATGGCCTGTGACCCTGACTCCTGGACGTGAGCTGATCCCCGAGTTCCGTGTCAGGCTCCCCGTCAGTGGACCCTTGGATCCTTGGTCCTTAGGAGTTGACTTATGTTTTATTTTATATGTACTGAATTCTCTAGTTAATATTTGAAGTATAATCAAACTGATCAAATATTGATTTCAGTTATGACAGGATGCCTTCAAAGTGTGGTTGAAATGTGTTCCACCCGTGACTGCAGAGGGCCTGCTCCAGGATGTTTAACCCCCTTGTGTCATCACCGTTTGTGAATTTTTAGAGAAAAAGAAAGCGTTTTTGATGAGTCATTCTCAGTTGAAGGAAGAGTTCAATGTTTTCTTTGGATTGTTATGTAATCATTGCTGTTTATGTGACATTCTGTATAGAACATGAGTTTGCAAACCTCTTCTGTACAATGCCCAAACTACATAGTTTCGGATTTATAGACCACAGGTCCATAAACTTGGTGACAGCTACTCTGCTGGCAATAGTAGTATAGACTAGACAGCTATAGATAATATATAAGTTAGTGTGCTGTGACTATAACCCATACCACTTTATTTGTAAAAACAGGCACTAGGCTGGGTTTGACCCATCCTCCAATGTTCGCTGACTTCAGTTTACAGTATTATGGTCTGATTTTAAATTTTCTTTTGGGGAAACTGCTTTTTAGAGTAGCAGAGCAGATCTTTATTTAAAATAAAGGACGTATAGTCTGTTGATGAAGTGATCAAGTTATGAAGCTCATGCTTTCCAGTGAAGCGTCTAGAAAGCATCTCAGTAATGTGACATAAAATAATGCAGAAAGATCTAGAGATATCGTGTAGTAAAAAGTCATTTTTATCCTATTTTTTTTTTTTTTTTGCTTGTCAGTAACGTGAAAAGTTACTCTCAAGTAACTCAAAAGTATCTCTCTCAAGAAAAGATGTTTCTGGACTTCCCGTTGTGGCTCAGTGGTTAACGAATCCGACTAAGAACCGTGAGGTTGCGGGTTCGATCCCTGGCCTTGCTCAGTGGGTTAAGGATCTGGCGTTGCGGTGAGCTGTGGTGTAGGTTGCAGATGCGGCTCGGATCCTGCGTTGCTGTGGCTGTGGCGAAGGCCGGCGGCTACAGCTCCTGTTAGACCCCTGGCCTGGGAAGCTCCATATGCCGTGGGTGTGGCCCTAGATAAGGCATAAAGACAAAAAAAGAAAAAAGAAAAGGAAAAAGAAAAGATGTTTCTAACATACCTCAAGAAGGGGTTTCAGAGCCGCCCACTGGGTTTGTGATTGAGGACTGAAAATGTCATTTGGCCCATCTGGAAACAAGGCAGGGAGCCTCTTTCAGAGATAGCCCCCCCAGTTGTCCCCCCACCCCCAGTTCTGCTGCCGTCATCCAAGTGCTACACGAAGGACTTCCTGTTGACCAGGAGTGCTGTCAACGTGTTATCCAAATCTCTGTCTTCTCTGGCTCAAACCTAGTCGGGCTGGTTTGTTAGGGAGACTATCCAGGCGGGATTTTGAGATTTTTCTGAGAGTTTTGGGGAAGTTTGTTATATTAGGAAGTTGCTGCTTGTTCTCTGCGGAGTTTGGAGGGGTCTGCGGCTTCTGAGCAATGCTCAGGTTTAGCAATGGTGTCAGGAAGGCGGGTTATGTAGTCACCACTCCTCCCCGAGTGTCGCACCCAGAGCATCCTAGGGTCAACTTTTCTGTCCTCCTACGGAACACATAGGTAGGTGTGTGTGTGCACACACGCACATGTTCATGGGGTGAGTCCAGCAAAACCTGGAGGTCATTAAAAAGAACTGGAGTTAGTGAGTGAAGATTGCATGATAACTCAAATCACTGTCGTGAATGTGCCTACTATCCATCCATGAGTCACCACGGAGATAGGAATAGTATCACGGAACACTGAGAGGTTTTGAGGAGTTGCTCTCAAAGTGTGGCCACATTAGAAGACGGCCACTTCCCGGCATGTGATCCTTCAGCTTGACTAGACTCAACCCCCTATCGGGGAGCTCCTTGCTAATTAAACAGCCTCATCTTTTCTTTTTGCTGGACAGCTTGGGTTGCCACAGTGGTCTCTCTGGGAATGAGCCTCACTTAAGGCATTGCCTTAAGCCCACTTCCCGTGATATCTCTAGGAGAAAAACTCCAGTCCTCCCTCCCATCTCTGCTCTGTCCCTAGTACAGCCTGTGGCCTGTCACCTGTGCCACTTTCCCTGTCATCTAATTTTCCTTTGCTCTGCCTTTCCATGCCTCATCTTCCTCCTAATGTCTTCCTTCTGCTTCTTTATATTCCTCAGCTCCTTCCCATTCTGTTTTCTGGGAGGTTCCCCAAGCTGTATTATTTTTGACCAAACCAGAGATGTACCTGTTTTAAAAGTTCTTTATCTGGGCCATTGTCTGGTAATTCTTTGTGGGGTCTATAATTTTGAGATTGGTAAAGTGGAAGAAATGGGGTAACATCGATTCATTTTAAGTCCAACTGTTTCATAGTTTGGTTGATGCATATAGAACGTTGATCCCTGACTCAGTTTCCCGCATAAGGGAACGTGGCCAAGAACGTATTTTGGTGTCCTTGAACTGGCAGTGTGAGTGCCAGCAGCCCTCTTGTCTAGACCTCTCATGAGCCCCATGTGACATGGGCAGGCCTCTTGTCCTGGGAAAAATGCTCCACTCCAAGCTTAAATCCTGGAGCATTAATTCCTGGAGAACAGCATTCCTTGTACTAAAACTGTGTTTTCCGTTGAGGTGAAAGCAGTTAGCATATACGCTTCTGCTCTGGAATAGAGTACTAGGTTGCTCATGCCCTCTGGTGGCCATATTGCAGTATTGCAAAAGCAAAAGACTAGTCCTTTGCAGGAGTTCATTGTAACATCTCTAGGGCTGTAGGGCTGAGGGTTGACAGTTCACGGTCATCTTCTTGATGTCTTTTAGGCAATGAAAATTCATGGCCCATTCATTCATTTAGAAAGTGGTTCTCTAATCGCAGCCTATGTAGACAATTGGCCTGTGTTTTTAAGAGCATGGACAGCTTCATTTGCAGATATAGGGAAAGACACATTGATAAATCATTTTTCCTATTTGAAAGGAACAGTTTGTACAGAAATTTTAAAGATCTACCGCTAGAGTGAAAAGTTGGCCATGTGACAGGGGTTTAATAAATTACTAAACTGCTACTAAAATGTTCAAATATCAGGTACCTCTGATTTCGGTCCTGTTTTCCTCTTGCTGTTTATAGGCTGTTTTTAAAGATTGTACCATTTTTATGATTGTATATTTCTTCTTTAAAAGGGAAAGGATACTCTTCTATTAGACCTGGAGAGAAACCTGGAGTTCTCCTGTTGCCGCTGTGATCGGGGGACAGGTGGGCTGTTTCTAGAACACTGTGTTTTGTACTGAGGAGCAGCTATGTAGCTTTCCAGCAGGTGTGCTATGAATGAGGGACACTGAGGGTTCACCCCTCTGCCCCCGGCAGCTCTGTGGGCTTGGGCCAGGCCCCCAGCAGTTGCTTCTGTATACTCTATTGTGCTCAACACAAATGCCCATCTGTATGGTAGGATGTGAACTGTTGGGAGGCACTGCATAGTGACTGAGAGTCATGGACCAGCTTAGACACACTAGCAGTGGTTGTTGGGACTAACCTGGTGTGTGCTTATGGGTATGTGTGTGTCGGGGGAGTGGTGCCATTAGAGTGCACAGTGACCATTAGCAATTATTATTGCAGTGTCTGGTTCTAATTACTCTTATTTGGGTTTTACTTCTGTGTTTGTGCTCTGGGAAAGGCATTTTGGCCGGTTTTATTTTAGGCTCTTCTTCCCAGTTTCTTTTTATTTATTTATTTATTTATTTATTGTTTTATTTTATTTTTATTTTTTGGCATATGTCATTTTATGGCCACACCCACGACATATGGAGGTTCCCAGGCTAGGGGTCTAATCAGAGCTGTTGCTGCCGGCCTACGCCACAGCCACAGCGATGCCAGATCCAAGCTGCGTCTGCAGCCTACACCACAGCTCAGGGCAATGCTGGATCCTTTACCCACTGAGCAATGCCAGGGGTCGAACCCACAACCTCACGGTTCCTAGTTGGATTTGTTAACCACTGCGCCATGACAGGAACTCCCCCCAGTTTCTTTTTAATTTGTCCCATGTTGTGCTGCATACCTTTTGCTTTTCTCTCTTTTTTTTGGGGGGGGGGGTGGCACACCTGTGGCATATGGAAGTTCCTGGGCTAGGGGTCAAATCGTAGTAGATTTTGTAAGCCCCAATTCACTGCCAGTGGGTCAGAGGGATGGTTAAGGCTGTTTTCTGAGACTAGTTTCTGCTTTTTTGTCAGTGTGACAGCAGAAATGAGAGACTCGTTTTTAAAGGTGCCTTATTTGGGTAAGAACTCTACTGTGGATTGATGGTTTTATTTTCCTCATCTTAAATTTAACTCAGAAAATGCCCCTCAAATTTCATAGTGACCAACACGGAAAAACTTGATGAAGTCATCCCAGTAGGTCATCACTCACTGGAGTCTTTTACTGAACATATTGCACTGATCGTACTTTAAAAAACAAAACAAAAAAAAACCCAACATTTTTTTTCTAAAGCATAATAGGATCTGACTTCAAACTACTTGATAATTTCCGGTTTTTGCCTCACATATTTATGTTTTTATTGAAGTGCAGTTGGTTTATGATGTCATGTTAGTTTCAGATGTACAGCACAGTGATTCAGTTATACATATGTATCCTTTTCAGATTATTTTTATAGGCTATTACATTTTATATTTACTATTTACTATATTACATATTAATATTTTATATACATAAAATATTGAGTATAGTTCCCTGTGCTATACAATAGGTCCTTGTTGGTTATCTATTTGGTATATAGCAGTGTGAATATGTTAATCCCAGCCTTCTAATTTAGCCTTCCTTTCTTGCCCCACATATATTTTGTCTACCTTATAAAAGTTTAATTTTGAAAAGAAATTAAAAATGTAATAGTACCATCTTCTTTGTTTAATCAGTGTTCCAGATTATGTTGTTATTCCAGATTTGAATTAGCGGTAATAATTCTGCAAGATGTGCCCATATCAGTGTGTCAAACTTTATTTCTTTGCAAGTCATTTATCCCAGTGGGTTGGGTGTTTTCTGTCACATGCTCTGAACATCTCAAGATTTTCCTTATAGAACTGCCAGTTCACTCTTGAGCAAAACCTCTAATATTATTTTTGCTCACCCATAGAGAACATATGTGTACTCTGTTTTCTGTTTCTCACCTACACTGTGTGTAGATTATCTTTGTTAATTTTGATAGAGAAAGGGTATCGTCATGTTTTTGTTTTAATTTCCGTTAGTAAATTTGGACCCTAAGGTATGTTTGCTTAAGAGATATTTGCTTTTCTTTTGCACACAGTCAGTACCCTCTATCACTGTTGCTCATTCTTCTGGTTCTCGATGTGTTCATGTATATGTTTCTAATTTGCCATTTTCCTTTTAATTTTGTTTATAAAGTTTTTGTTGCAAACTTCTTTTCAAGTCTTACAGTTTTATCATGGAGCGTATCCTCCTTTTATTTTTGTCCCTTGAAAAGCCTTTTCTCTCTTGAGAGAAATACACATTAACCTATATCTATTCTCTTTTCTGCCTGTTTTTCCATTTTTCATTAATCTTTTTGATCTGCCTCAAGTTTATTTTGATTTCTAGCCCAGAGTCAGAACTTAGTTTTACATTTTGCCAAATGGCTCTTTAATTAACTGGGACTAAATTTTCCTTTCCCTAATGATTTGATGGCCACTTTTTAATCGGGTGTTAATTACCAGTGAGGGTCTGCTTCTTGAATTTCTCTTTGATTCCGATGGTTGTGTTGTTTTGTTCAGTGCCAGCGCAACATCACAGTTTTTACTGCACAGAAAGGTCATGGTCAGTACTTAATTTTCCAAAAACTGGGGCTTTGCTTCACATTAGAGTACCTTCTGTGAACACCAGATGGCGTGAGATCATTGGTATGCTTGTGTGGGAGCAACAAAAATACTCTGGCCAGCGTCTTCAGAAGGATATTCATTTCAGAGCAAACTTAAAACTTGAAATATGCAAGCACCCATCCTGAAACTCAGGTAGCTGCTGGATTTCCTCACTTTATCGGAAGGCTGCTCTGGTTCTGCCATGGTAGCCTGCCTTGGTCCTGCAGCAGGGACTGGGGGCTGAGTTTGGAAACCTGCTTCTCTCTTCCCCTTTTCCTATAGAATATAGACTAGCATCAGTCGATCATCTTTGTCCTAAGAGCCTTTCTGGATTCCTACAGCTGAGCTCTTGCCTCTTGAGGTTTTTGTTGCTGGCCTTTGTTTTGAGACTCTGCATCCCCAGAGATTGATTGGAAGGTCTCGATGCTCCCCTGCTTTGTATAGTCAGCTTCCTGTTCCTTCACTGGAATCCCATCCCCAGTGCTATAAAGCGTTTTGGAGCAAAACTGGCCTGCTTCCCACATCCTATGTGTGCTGTCCTATGTTCCTATGGCCAGTGTCACAAATTGGCTTATACCCACCTGAAGGTCATTGACTTGAATCCCGCATACCTTCCATTTCGCTGAATGGGGTTTTCAAGAGGGGTGGGTTTTATTTATTTATTATTATTATTATTATTTTATTTTTTGCTTTTTCGGGCCGCACCTGAGGCAAATGGAGATTCCCAGGCTAGGGGTTCAATAGGAGCTACAGCTGCTGGCCTACACCAGAGTCACAGCAATGCAGGATCCGAGCCGCATCTGAGACCCACACCATAGTTCACTGCAACACCCAATCCTTAACTGAGCGAGGCCAGGGATCGAACCCACAACCTCATGATTTCCTAGTTGGATTCGTTTCCGCTGTGCCACGATGGGAACTCAGGGTTTTCGCCAGTCATGTTTTTTTCTCTTTTTTTTTTTTGCTTTTTTAGTACCACACCTGTGGCATATGGAAGTTCCCAGGCTAGGGGTCGAATCAGAGCTGGCACTACCAGCCTACACCACAGCCACAGCCACACCACATCCAAGCCGCACCTGCGACCTACACCACAGCTCACGGCAATGCCAGGTCCTTAACCCGCTGCGTGAGGCCAGGGATCAAACCCGTATCCTCATGGATACTAGTCAGTCTCGTTTCCCTTGAGCCACAATGGGAATTCCTATCCATTCATTTTTATCCTGATATAATATGTGTAAAATGGCATGCCGTGTTTCAAGTGATTCTCTTTACTTTCTTTGATCGTGATGTCGCTATGGTGCGTTCTGCTAGAGGGTGTGTGCACATTTTACACGAGGATAAGTCCACAGGGGTGTATCTGCGTATGACCGTGTGTCTGTGACTTTTCCTGTGGCTTAATTTGAATGTCAGCACCAGCAGTGAGCGTTTAGTCAGCACCAGCAGTGAGCGTTTAATTCCCTGATGCCCGCACACCCTGCATACTCTCAGATGCCGAATTTGAGGTGGGAGCACAGCAGGTAACAGGGAATCTCCAGTCTTGGCAACCCAGCACTGGCATATGCTTTTGAATTCTGGGGTGTGGAATGGGACACGGGACAGCGGGGATGGCCTGTCTTTGCTACACACTCTCTGGGGCCTCAGCCGGGAAGACTTGAAACATGGGGGTCACTCTACAAGGTGAAGGTTCAAAGGCCCGTTCGTGCTGGTGTTGGGGACCTGAAATAAGATGATCAGAAGAGGAGGGCTGTTCCACATGAGGGCTGGCTTCCCCACAGCCCAGAGCTCGCAGCATTGTCACACTTCTCACATTTCAGCTCAGGGCTGCTGACATGAAGGTCCAGCGCACAAGGCAGAGGCTGTGTCACCTTTGGCACGGCCTTGGAAGGAACATGGAGTCGTTGTCACCACACCATCTTGGTTAAAGGCGTTGCCAGATTGCAGGGCACAGGACAGGCCCCCTGCTTCTGGGTGGAAGGAGTATATGAATTTTGGGTTCACACTTGGGTATTAAGTGTGGCTGTTCTTAAGGGCTTTAGAGTGAAATGGGTCTGGGGCCGAGGTGGGGCTCTGGGAACTCATGAACTGTCCTCAGCCTTAAAACCGTAGCATAGTGTTTGTTTATCTTTTTTTTTTTTTTCTTTTGCTCTTTAGGGCTGTACCCACGGCATATGGAGGTTCCCTGGCTACGGGTCGAATCAGAGCTACAGCTGCTGGCCTACACCACAGCCACAGCAGCTCGGGATCCGAGCCACGTCTATGACCTACACCACAGTTCACATCAGTGCCGGATCCTTAACCCACTGAGCAAGGCCAGGGATCCAACCCACATCCTCATGGATACTGGTCGGGTTTGTTAACCTCTGAGTCATGACGGGAACTCCCTCCTTTATTGTTTTGGAGGATTCAATGAGAGCACACCCATGGTGAATGTTATACTAAACTTCAGTCCTATTGTCTCTTTTCTGTAAAAGCTAGTGTCCATTTCGTGAGACTTAGATTTGTGCTTAAATTATAGCTTGGGCAGGGGACATTTTAAGTCCTTTTATTAACAGAAAGGGGGATGCTAAGGTATGAATAATTGTGTGCACTTTGGCATCATAGATTTCTGGAACACCGAGAGTTGATAGACCTTGTAGATCTGGGAGGTCTGACCCTTTAAAGAGATTCCAGGCAGCTTCATTCAGTGGCTTTCTGGCTTAGTCTTGCCTTATTTCCTTTTGTCCCCTCAACATTTTCTGGTCTCTTGATGTTGCTGCATCCTGCCTCACCTCTCCTTTTTTCTATGCGGTCATGCCATCCTCTAACTTTTTACCTGGGTTCCTCCTTTTTTGGTGCTAGTGGGACCATGCTAGGTGCCTCGAAGCAGAAGTTTACACCCTGTGTGCTTCTGATCACCTGAGCAAGAGTAGTGGTGCAAGAGTTCCCAGGGTGGCTCAGCAGGTTAAGAACCAAACACAGTATCCATGAGGATGTGGGTTTGATTGCTGGCCTTGCTCAGTAGTTAAGGAAACAGCGTTGCCACAAGCTGCAGCATAGGTCACAGATGCAGCTTGGATCCCACGTTGCTGTGACTCTGGTGTAGGCCAGCAGCTGCAGCTCTGATTTGACCCCTAGCCTGGGAACTTTGTACGCTGTGGGTGCGGCCCTAAAAAGCAAAAAAAGGAAAAGACAAGTAGACTGTACCCTGCAACGGCAAAGTTGTTTTTCCTGTTCCATGTGACCGAGGGAAAATGCCTTCTGAATTTCCATAAACCCCTTACAGTTTTTGAAGGGGTCTGTTAAGAAAGCTGCAGTTAGACACGGCTTGATCTGGCAATCTCAGCTTAATTTCTAGAGGGCAGCAGCAGCTGTTCAAAAATTCATTGCTCGCTTGTTTTCTGAAAGTCAGGTCTGACTCCTGTGTAGCCAGCCTTGGAAAAAGGTAGGACTCACTGTATCTCATGTAAAAACGACTCAGGTTTAGTTCTTTTTCTGGCAAGAAGAAAAATTCTAAATAGGTATATATATTGAGAAGAGTCTAAATGCATGTGTGCAAATAGAATGAATAGTCATTTGTTACTCTTAAGCCAGAGGATAGGAAAAAAGTCAAATTTATACTTTTCATGTGTTTCCAAATACTGTTTATGCAGAATGAATTCATCTATATGTATCTCAAATTCCCTAAAGACTTAGTAAATAATTATTGACTTGAAACTGAACTCTTAAGTTCTCCTGGCAAAATTTTTCAGATATTACACAGTGTGAACTTGGTGTAAAAATATGGAGATAATTTCCTTTCATGAACAAACAACAGCTCTGAGAAATGCACTTAATTAGGAAACTTTTCTAGATTAAGATAACCTTTCATTAGGAGACTGTATCGCTGAAGTTTCTGACATGGCAGATGGGCTTTGCTGATGGCAGATAAATAGGTTTTGCCTACCAGTACAGTGTTTGCATTCACTGTGGTGGATTTTTAGTTCAAATTAGGAATGCAAGTTTTTAACAACAGGAGTTCTAGTCGTGGCTCTGGGGAAACGAGCCCGACTAGTATCCATGAGGATGAGGGTTTGATCCCTGGCCCTGCTCAGTGGGTTAAGGATCCAACACTGATGTGAGTAGGTAGCGTAGTGTTGCTGTGGCCGTGGTCTAGACTGGCAACTGCAGCTCCAATTCGATTCCTAGCCTGGAAACTTCCATATGCCACGAGTATGGCCCTAAAAATTTTAATAAATAAATAAAAATAAAAAACTATATGATATAGTAAGTAAACTATATGATATAGTACAGTGTATGTGTATGTGTGTACACACTCACACCCACACCCACACACACACACACACACACACACACATATATAAATGACCGCTAAACTGAACTGTAGAAATACACATATGGGCATAGAAGGAGACATATATTATTGACTGAATTATTGACTGAAGAAAACAGTCTAATTCTTTTTTATGAAAAGTTAGTGAATGTGTTGTGTAAAGTCTGGGTACATATAAACATATTAAGCTTATCTAGGTGGTGGTAACTTTCTTTCTTTTGTTTTTGGTGCATCTTGACTTTCTGCTTTTTCTACCAGGTATTGTATTAGAAAAAGCAAAAAGAAGTTGTTTGAAGCTGGAGTTTCATTACAGATATATCTTATTTAGACTGGTTCTTAAGCCAGTCCGTGTGATTTTTGTCTGTTGTATTCACCACTTCTGCTGGTACTGCCCATCTTTTCCACCACACTCTCAGTCTGGCAATGGCTCTTCAGAATTATAAACCCAGTGCCAAGAGGAAAACAGAATCTTCATATGCTGTGGTTCTTGATGACTCTGTCCTGGTGAGACTTGAGTTCTGTATCCTTCTCATTGAGCTGCCTATTATTTTCATCAGATTATATCTGCAAATTGCTCTGAAATCCTAATGAATCCCCTTAGGACTGTAGGTGGAGCGGTAACCAGTACTCAACGAATACTTAGTGATTTTTTGTGTCTGCATAACCCATTCATTTCAAGACAACTCAGATTGTTTCATGGAAAATTTCCCAAACCACATGGGATCCTGTGAGAAGGGATTTTTTTTTTTCAACTTTTGAACATGGAAGGAGATATAAACCTCACCCCTTTAGAGACAGTAGAAGGGGTGTGTAGAGACAAATTGTCAGTACGTGTTACTTGGACAGTTAAAGTAAACGAACATTTAATTAGCACTACATACATTGTTACATATGCTCCCCTTTGAAATTAATCCAGTAGTAATA
This sequence comes from Catagonus wagneri, assembly GCA_004024745.2. NCBI lineage: Eukaryota > Metazoa > Chordata > Mammalia > Artiodactyla > Tayassuidae > Catagonus > Catagonus wagneri. The sequence continues at coordinate 9,682,618 of PVHT021183630.1, read as the reverse complement.
CTAAAAATAGTAGCACATACCATGTAAAGGGCTTAAGCCTTTTGTCATCAAAGTGTGTTAGTTCATTCAGTTCTCAAGATAGTCCTATGAAGTTGGTATTTTTCCATCTACAGGGGAAGATAGTAGGGAAGTTATGTTGCCTAAGGTGATATAGTTACTATAAGGAAAATATGGGACTTTAATACCAGGCCCATCTTACTTCAAAGTCTGTTCCTTGATTGATCACATATTTATATTAATTCATCTACAGTGCATGCTAGGCAACATTTATCTTATCTTCTGGAGTTTGATTTGGAGGAATTTAGTGTTATGTTCATAGGCACCCTGAGAAAAATGTTTTCCAAAATTAAATACTGTTGTGAAATACAGAATAGAAAAGGTTTAAGCTGTTTTTATTGCTGCTGCTGTTTGTCATGAATGCAATTCTTAGCAGAGTTTAGGGTTTTACTCTAGGGAAGTTTCAAGGGAGAAAAGAATAAACAGCTTTTCCCAGAGGTTTTGATGACATAACCCTTTTGATCTATGGAGCATCTAGAGAGGTGAGTGTTCCATGGATCATGCTGTGTGAAACCCTGTTTTGCTGCTTCTTAGAGTCTGGGTACAGCTTTTTCCTCAGCTCTCTGGGGCTGTATTATCTCAAATACTGGTTTCTTCGCTTTAGCTTATTTCTTCTTCCTTCCAAATTATAAGCTGCTGCCAGATTTATATTTCTGAAGTTTGGCTCTGATCATTTTACTCCCCTACTTGTAAGTAAACCTGAATTTCCTTCTTTCTCACACTAAAATAATTCCAGATGGACCAAAAACTTCAGTGGAAAAAAGCCTAAAAACTATAAAATCAGTGAAAAGAATCATGGCCGAACTAATTTAAAAATCCCATCGTGAGAAAACTTCTTGTAAGCAGAATGTGAAACTACAATGCCATAAATAAAACTGGTAAATTTGACTAAATAAAAATGAAAATAACTTGTTGCAAGAAATAAGTCTAAACAAATTATGATAAGATTTACAGCCCATGGCTTCTTTCTGTAACTAAGGTCTCGTTTCAACCCATCAGTAAAAGACAAACCATGAGCCCATAGAAAAATGGACAGATGATATAAGCAAGAATTTCCCTAACAAAGAACGGCAAACGATAGGTCACTAAAATATGAAAGATCCTAGGCTTTACTCAAAATGTGAATGATAGAGAAAAATGGAGATACCATTATTTTCATCTGCCATGGACTTAAAGTAAAGGTTTATAATATCAAATGTTGGTGAACGTGCTAAAAAAAAATGCAAAGCGTGAACTCTTGTTGAAAGTGTAGATTCTGACAGACTTTGGAAGAACAATTTGACCACGGCCGTCAGGATCAGAAAAGACACACATTCGTTTGCCCTGCAGTTCTTTTTGAATATAACCACAAATGAACTCCAAGATAGTCATACAGGGGTACTTGCTGTTTTACTTTTTGCGCTGGTATAAACAATATTGGAAGGGATGCACATGTTCATTATTTGGTGACTAGTCACATAAATTAAGATACAACAACACAGTGAAAATGATGCAGTTGATTAAAAAAAAAAAAAAAACTAGTGAATCTGTGTTGCTGATATGAACAGAGCTTCCAGGTACTTTAATTGTGAAAACATGGAGTCCAGTGCATTTAGTATGATTACAATTGAGTTAAAAACAGTTCTTGTATTTTTTTTTCCCCTATAAAACACTCAAGGAAATGGTGCATTAGAATGGGAGCGAGGAAGGAGGTAGAGGGTTTCTTTCATACCTTTCAGTGTCATGAGCATGTATTATACTTGTGGGGAAAAAAAAGGAACAGGAAAGCAAAACCGTCCTGTATTATAGAACAAAATAAAACTCCTTGTTACTTTAGATCACTTCAGTCTCTGACTCAAAACTGTTTTTTTTTCACTTGCTCATTATTCATTTCTCCCCTTCATGTCTGGATAAATTGAAATGCCTGCTCAGTACGATGTAAAATCTGATCATTTTAGTCTCCTTTCCCCTTTCAGTGCTGATTTCCTCCAGCTCAGGTGGCCTCCATCCTTCTCTGTGTGGCCACATTCGCCCATGTTTTGGTTCCCATCTCCTTTATTTCAGCCTCTACGGGTACCCCAGCAAGAACTAATCTCTCCCACCTGTGAACTGGCCCAACCCTCGAGTTCTATTCTATTTTGACACTTACCTCTCGGACCTTGCGTTACGTGTACCGTACGCCTGCTGCCCGCCAGGTGCAGAAGAAAAGGATCTGGGATCGATCTTCCTTCCATGGTCCCCCTTAGAACCTAGCAGTGATCCATGCTCTGGGGCCACCTGTGTCTGGGCCTGTGAGCGATGTTAGCAGGCCTGACTGGTACAGGGTCATGGGAGACAACACCATCCAGAGTGTCACTGAGCATGAGCAGAAATAAGGACTGTCCCACATTATTGTTGGGAGTGTAAATTGGTCCAGCATGTTTGGAGGACCAGTGAATGGCTGCTTGTCTCTCTCAGCACACATAGAACCACAGTGCGTTTTGCACGGAGCAGGAAACTCTGGCCGTGGCTGCTTAAAGCCTAGATGTTTTAAATCTGAGGCTTTGTGGCTCCATTGAGTCCACCATGGCAGAGCTGCTGCTGACCCCAGGATGGAGGCGCCATCTCTGGCCTCCTAGTTTCATTCTTCCCCCTAAACACCACACTACCTCTTTCTTCCAAAGAGCCTCATTGTTTATGAAGCGCCCAGTGAAAAAAGGTTAAAGTCCATCCATTCAGGTGTCATCTCATCATTTGTATAATCTGGGAGTTGCATTCCTGAGCAGCGACCCCTTTTCAGAACCTGCCTAGTTGAGATGTCACTTTCCTGACAGTGAGGCACTTAGGCTCCGAGAGAAAAATCACAGTGTGCCCCCCTCCTTTCTCAAATTTTCCCTAACAATTAACGCTGCACTAACTTGACACCCTTGTTCCTTGTTTGGCTTTGTAAACCCTGGTCCCTTTTTCTATTAATTCCAGACATTAATATTTTCTTTCACGCAACTGCCGCCATTCACCCGTGAAACAGTTTGAACATTATGTAGCTGTCAAGATGCCTGGGGATTACCCAGTATGCTTTGCCTGTGAGAAAGTGACACCACCGAGGCCTAGTTTTGAGATGTTTATTTTGAGAGCACGCTGACAAGCATGAAGACCTGATCCCAGAGTGGCAATTTCATTTAATTAAAGGCCTCTTTTTATTATAGTTTTTCCCCCTCTCTCCCTCTCTCTCTCCCTCTCTCTCTCTCTCTCTCTCTCTCTCTATATATATATATATATATATATATAATCTCAGAATGATTGTTAAAATCTGACTTGCCAGAGGTATTTTCTTGTACTATAATAGGGGGAGGGGTGGGCAGATTACTCGCTCACTAGTGACCTTTCCACTGAATGGCTGTGAATGCCTGTGTTTTTACTATCCTGCTCAGAACTGCCCTGTGTGGGCGCGCCCGTGTCCAGGTTTAAAATCAAGATGGCTGCATTTCTGCCCCTTTGTTGCCAGACTTAAAACGTGAGAGTTGACTATGTGTATGCCTGTATGTGTAGTTTGATTTCTTTTTTTTTAAAGTTAGCCTCCTTGCCATAAAGAAATGGCTGAATTGTCGAAATGATAGCTTGGTTAATCTGTTACGACTTTTCACCAGTGTGTATTATCTTGCTCTCGAGTGACATGACTTCCAGTTTAAGTAGATGGAATGCCCATTTCCTTCATCTTTGTTAGTTTTCTGGCCTGTAGCTGAATAGAAACCTAAGAAAGAGCTGAAAAATATGATAGAAATAATGAATGGCAGGTAGGAACATGTTTGTGTCAGAGGAGCCTACTTAATTTTTGATATAATATTCTTAAGACTGTATTGGCTTGACTGTGATACTAAGAACGCATGTCAGTAAATCTGGGAGGCCTGTGTGGGCGCTGTCTCAGGCACCTGGAATATATCAGGGAGTAAAACAGACGGTTGTCTTTGAGCCCTTATTCCTAGTCTGTTTCACAATTAATTACACCAGCACACCTCCCCAAATCCGATGTTTTCCTTTTTTGTAGCATCATCGGCTGGCCTGCCTTTATGGCCTCATGGATCATTTATTCGTGATCATTTGTGCCTCCTTTATTCATTATTCACTGGGTATTAGTACACAAGTGCGTCCAGCCACTGTGAAGTGTCCCTAGTAGGAAGGCATACTTGCATGCTTATAACACACATGCACAACACGGTATCCTTGTATCATGTTTGTGGGCATTGTTTTTTTTTTGCTCAACTGATCTGAAAAGTGTGGAGGAGGGTCCGTCATGGGCCCTTCTTTCTGCCTTGGACATAGTGGCTAGCGGGACATTATTCATTCCTTTTGGCGTCTGTTTCAGAGCTCCCCCGGAGGAGGCGGCAGGTCAGGGGTGTCGGCCCGAGGCCAGCTGAGGGCCTGGCCGATGGCGTGTTCAGCTGGCCACGGTGAAACAATGTTCTCCGCTTTTCCTGCAGGTGCGGGAGGCGGTGAAGACTGGCAACTTTGTCGGTTTAATCTCTATGCCCCCAGTTCCAGCCTGAGTCCCGTCCCCCCATCTTTTGAGCCAGTATTTCCAGAGATTGATTTATTTATTATGATTATATTCTAACGTACAGAGTTCTGTCCAGTCAGCCATCTGGCCAAATGTTTGAAAATAGCCTCTTTCCATTTGCACTGACTCCCCGCCATTCTTAGGAGGGGTGGGTTTCCCCCCAGAACTCCTGACACTGTTGGCTAGTAGTGCCAGTGGATTTTATTTCTTGAATTTTTGTGGGTAGGAGAGTGATGACATACTCACAATGAAACAAAACAGCAAAAGCTCAAGGAGCCCATTTATATTCTGCCATTAAAGGCAAAGAAGAATCGGTCATTTACCCCAAATTGTGTTATTTCTCTCCCCTCTCCACCTTGGGGGCCCTCAGTCTCTGCACAGGGAGACGTTTATTCAGGGTGTGCTCAGTGAAAGGCTTTAAACCAGGAGGTGTGGAAGGAATCTTTCCTTAATGGAGGTTGTCTATGTCTGTTTTTTTTTTTTTTAAGCCTGCCTTGCTCTCTTTTTCTTTTAAAGGCACAAGTGATCCTTATGTGAAATTTAAGCTGAATGGGAAGACTCTGTACAAAAGTAAAGTCATATACAAGAACCTGAATCCAGTTTGGGATGAGATAGTCGTATTGCCAATCCAAAGCCTTGATCAAAAGCTCCGTGTAAAGGTAATCGCAGATGACTTTCCAATCTGCTCTTTAATTAAAAGCATTTATTTCTCAGTAGTCTTTGCCCTCTCAAAATTCAGCTTCCCCCAAATCATTCTTTTATCATTCCTAAGCACTAGTTTAAAAATGCAAGTATGGAAGGTATTCTTTCTACCCTTTGTCAAAACTGTTATATTTTCCCTCAGATTAATCAGAGTGAAAATAATATCTCCATTGATTGTATTTAAGCTAACTGAATGTGAAAGAATTATTACTGCCGGTGCAGTGGTGACAAGGACTAAAGTCTCATTAGGAATAACTTTATATTTAATGGAGCTTTAAGCTACTGGTTGTAAGCATCAATTGCTCTAACATCTGGGTTAAACTGCATGAACTGAGTGCAGGATGGAATTGCTATAGAATATTTAGCAAATTTCTGTTGAATTGGCAGATTTGCTCATGGTGGAAAATACTAAATTTTAACGAGAGATCATTTAAACTGTAGGGAGAGTGGTCCATTGTGCATAACATTTTAATGCATATGAATGCTGCCTTAAAAGTATTTTCTGTTGTTTTGCCCACGGTAAGGAAAATGCATAGGTATGAAGAATTTTTTTCTCTCCATCGGCTTGTCTAAATTCTTTAACTGCACTGTGCAATTTTTTTAGATCTGGAAAACTGAATTCAAAATTCTTAGCCTCTTGCATTTATCCATAACTTGATAAACCCTGTTGGTTTCCCATATTAATGTGCGTTATTGGCCTCTTCCCTCTTCGTAGGTGTATGATAGAGATTTAACTACATCTGATTTCATGGGTTCTGCATTTGTCATTCTGAGCGATCTTGAACTTAACAGGTATTGTAATTTTACCTTCAGTTGTTATTAGTGAATTTTAGAGGGAACTCAAGATGATCAAATGACAAACTAAATCTGAGTAAATGAAATAGTGCTCTAAAATGTAAGTTTTTCTATGATTTTTGCTTTTTGGCTTCCAACCGTTTATTGATCACTTATTTAAATCGTCCATAACATATTCTAAAATGTGTATTAGATTTTGTACTTGGATTTGTTGATATTTAGGTTCATTGACCTATTTAACTTTAAAATTAAAACAAGTATTTACATTTTATTTGGGCAGTAGGCGAGAAGAATCAGTTGACCAACTGTTGAATTAGGCAGTGCCAAACAGTTTCTTTACCCTAAAGGTGGTTGGTTTATTTTCGCTGAAGTTGGTGCCTTTTTTTTTTTTTTTAAACTTGTGTCTCACCCTTATTCAGAGGTAGGAGATTTGTTACCATAAGCTCCTAATGTATTATTATAAGGCTATAAAGTACTACCAATAAGTGCTAACATTATTTGTTGCTTTTTGCTTGTAGGACGACTGAACACATTTTAAAACTGGAAGATCCAAATAGTTTAGAAGATGACATGGGAGTGATTGTATTAAATTTGAACCTAGTAGTAAAACAGGGTGATTTCAAGAGACATGTGAGTGTGACCCTTTTGTTCTTTTCAAAATTCTTCATTTCAATTTTTCTTTGATAATTGGGTTAGCAGATGACTGACATTTTTGTAATCACTTGGAGAAGGGGAAAATTGTATAGAGACTTAATGTACATATCTCTGATGATATCCAGCCTTTCTTTTGGAAATCTGGAAAGAAAATCTATTAAGAAATGATCTCTATTTTGACTGAAGTTGGAAATACTATTGCTGTTATTAAATGGATATGTTGCTTATGGTTTGCTTGTAACACATCATCCAAAATATGCTTTTACCAAGTGTTAAAGTTTCCATTTACCATTTTCTTAGGTTCTAGATGACTTAGGCATTGTGCAGTTATGAAAAGCAGTTCCCAAGATTTAATCATTGCATCTTAAATTATTAAGGTGATCAAGTACACATTTATAGAATTTCTGTTTCATCTTCTTCCTTTTTCTTTCAGCTGCCAAATTTTCTATTGAGATTCCTTCTGGGAAGATATACATTTTAATAGTGTCTGGTCTATTACATGGAAATTTCTAGTTAATGCTCTGCCTATTGAAGATCAAAAAAGCATTGGATTTTGTAACAATATGATTGGAACACTGTTTTTAGCAAATATGTGGATAACCAACCGTAATATTATTTTATATTCTGGGATTCTACCTTACAATTCAGAGAATTAAAATGAAAATGAAAGTATCTTTGTAATGTATTTAAAAGGTATTTTAAAAGCCTACTTAAAACAGCTACTTAAAAAGGACTAAGACATGTTAAAATTTAAGCATGTTTAGAATCTGGTATGAAAATCTGAAGCCTGTTTATAAATTAGTCCTCCAGTAATACCTCTTGAATTGAGTCACTGGGGTCAATGTGGAGAATATTCTTCATTTTGACATCACCTTTGCTTTAGTTGTAATTTATTTTCGTGATGAAAATCATGAGTGATTTACGGGAAAACTCACTGAAGAGAGCTTAAAGGAGTAAAAAAAAAACAAAAAACTGCACAGAGACTTTTCAACTGCCAGAGGGTCAACAAAATTGTTACTGTTTTTAATTTGACCATTTTACTTATGAACATTTGACAATAACTGGTGGAGGAGGGGAATCCATTTATTACTTGTTTAAGACATGGCACTATTAAAACTTGAGGACTCAATAACACTGATGTTTTGATGTTAAAATGTCTTAAACTGATGTTGGGAAAAAATGCTTTGTTCTATGCAGCATAATAAAGGAGGGATTTCCTTTAACTTCCCTTAGCTCTATGGGTATTGTCATTGGATTCAGTGTCACTGCATCCAGTAGGTGACGGTTCCTTGAGCTGGATGCCAGGTTAAAATGACATGCCATGTAAATGAGGATGATTTGCCAAATAGTTGAGCAATTGCCAGCTGATGTGTCCAGAAAATTTCTTACATATCAAGTTGGATAATTACCTCATAAAAATAGCTGCATATTTATTCCACTTGTGGATTTTTTTCTGTAGTGTATTGGATTGTATTTAGCAGTAATAACTGACACTTAAAATATATTTAAATATTGCCAAAGTTAGGAGTTTTGAAGTAGAGCCATTTTGGTTTAAATTTATTTCAAATTGCAGAGCAATTAATATTCAGTACAGCTTGAGGTTTGTTTTTGGAAAACATCTCAAAGAATATCTTATTATCTTATTTAGCTAGGCCCTTCTTTCCTTTGAGTCCTTCACTTCCTGTTTTTGAGAGTATGTCATACTGTACATGTTATCTACCTGCTTATACAATTTCTCTTTTTCTTTGTTCTTTGCTTGTCTGGCAGGGGCTGGTACATTTATTATATGTATATTTTATGGGATATTATAGAAAACCCGGCCTGCTCTCATTTGTTTTGGTTGGTAGTATTATTTTTCTGCTTATATTCTTGATCTAAGTGTACCTGAGCAAGGAATAATTTATCCTGGGCCAAGTGTGATTATTCAACTTAGAGTGCATATCGGGGGCCCTTTGGTAGAGTAGATACCAGAAAATGCTTGCTCTTTTCATTGAGTGTAAGTTAGTATTTAAAAATATTCTTATATTGGGTTTTTAAATGGGAATAACTAACACGAGAGACTGAGATTATTTGTGGATGATTTGTTTATAAATTTCCATTTTGATTTAAAGCCGGATGGAGAGATTTCAGTTTAAATTCTCAGTTTCATGCCCGTATTTCTTCCTGTCTTCACTGAGGCAGTCTCTGTTGCTTTAGAGCCAAACTGATAAAAATCTTAACATGTGCACGCTATCTATGAATTGACCCTGGTATCCAGAGCGTTAAGTGCATATGGCCATGGTTCAGTTAGAAGGACGTGCACTGACTGGAAGCTTGAAGAACATACTTTCTCTCTCTCTCTCTTTTTTAAACAAAAATGGGATCGTAGTTAGAACTGTGGGCTTTGTCATCAGACTACCTGGATTTGAATCGCAACTCCACAACTCTTTAGTTTTAAGATGTGAAGTAATCAGGTCAGATTCACAGAATTACTTCACCTCACTCAGCTACAATTACCTCATATGGGATTAGAAAAATTAAAAAAAAATTATGATCTATTTTATAGGCTTGTGATGATCAAAGTGATCAAATATAGTGCCTAGTGTGGAATAGACACTCGATATATAGTAGCTCTTAGTATTGTAGTAAGCAGACAGTAATACTCATTTTCCATCCACTTGCTTCAATTTTTTTTTTTTAATCTTTGGTGGCTGTTATAAAAATCAAATGAGTTCTATTTCAAAAGAGTGTTTAGGAATAGCCATGGGTTACCTGAGAGATGGTGATTAAATTTCGTTGTTGGTTTGGGTGAAAATATTTGTCAGTATGCTGTTGAGGAAATACAGAAAGAACTGATTTTAATCTCCGGAATGTAGTATCTATAACTTTGTGTCACATGCTGAGTGCTGAGCTCACAGTTTCACCAAGGGAAGTGTTTTTTATGAAAAATATTTTCAAGTCATTTCTGGACCAGAGTTTCTAGTTGCTGGTCCCTGGGATGTCGGTGGATTTATCCCCAAAGATGATTTATTTTCTGATTTCTAATTTATCAGGGAGATGCATTGGCAAAATGAATAGGTCATTTGCCTAAAGGTATTTTTTCCTTAAGCATAATAATGTGGCCTGCTCAATTAGATTCATAATTGAGTTGTAATCTCCCAAATTTATCCAAATTTTAACATCCAGTTAGCTGGTTAACCAGCCAGAGTGGAGCTTCACAGTACTGAATGGTGACAGGAGTAATGAGAGGATTTTGTTAGGAGAGAATTTTAATTGTAGACAAAATTCAGCGGCCTGAGCATGACAAATGAGAGATCAAAAGGGAACAGTGGTGAAGTTACTTGCTGTTCAGAAAAATTTTTTCTTCCCTTCCTCACTGCTGCATTAGCCTATTTTTCTTAATTGTGCAGGAATGACTCAGATTTTTTTTCCTCTTATTTTGAATACTGAGATTTAATCAGCAGAGGAAAATGGAATTGTTTTTTTCTAGTATCCTAAACGGTGGAAACCTAAACATGAACAAACTGTCCGTGAATTTCTTAAACATTTTTGTAATGCTATCTGAATATTTCAGGTAGGAGAAGTCTGCCTTTCACTTTGCTTTTGAAGATAAAATCATAGTATTTTCCGGCAAATAGAAACATAAATGCACTTGTAAGGAGAGAGCAGTATTCATATGTCCTAGTCTTTTCGTTATTGTGAGAAAATATAGCAGCACAACTACAAAAATGTGATTTTCCTAGGTTTCTAACTATTTTTTGCTCAAATGTGTTTTCTCTGTAACCTCAGGACTTGGGTGTCAGTTGTTTGAATGTATCCCGAACCATCTAACCAGCATAATAACATAATCACGTTGTTAACGGCTCTATTTCTTTCTTTTATTTGGCCATTTTTCACCATTCAATGGACGTAATCCTTAGCGTTGGTCCAATCGGAAGCGGTTAAGTGCCAGCAAGGTAAATATAGCTATTCTTTTTTTCTTTACATCATTTGGTAAAAAGTTCATCTTTGTAGCAAAGACAAATGTGTACGTGATTGATATTATCCAACCTTTATGTGTAACAGCTTTCTTTTCCTCTTACTGCTGTTATGAATAAAAAGGAAACAACCTCCCTTTTAAAATTCCATTTAATAAGGGCATCACCAGATGTTTGAACTTACACTTGTTTTCGTGGTGACATTTTATATGTACCGGCCATGTTAGAATGTTACACTTCATTAACCTTGAATTATTTGGAGTTGTACTGCAGTTAGATTTAGTCCTTTAGGAAGTTATTTCCCATTAGGTGGAAACTAGCTTTGGTGTTATGGGCGCAATGTAAAGATTAATTGAGAGGAATAGTGGTATATTTTATCAGTCTTTTTTATATTACTTTAATTTGACTGTTTATTTTTCAGTGAGAATTTCTTTAAAGATTTATCCATGAAACACTGGCGATTTTTTTTTAATTGTTAATATCTTTTAAAGCAATTATACCCCTCTTTGCAATCTGTAAAAAGTATAGGTGTACCGAGATAGCAATGCATCCTTAATTTATCAGATTATTCAGTGAGCACATTGTAACTTAAGTGACTAAGTGCCAAAATTAATGTCAGTGTAAATAAAACCCCTCCAAAAAGAGTTCTAACTTAATTGAGCAGCTCTGCTACTTTTAAAAGAGGAATCATAGATTTGGAGGTGGCTGTGATGTGTCATGCTTGAGAGGGTATGTGGGCAGTCTCTGTATATACATTTATTTACAAACACACACATGTGCACAAATATATGCCAGCTCCCATTTCTAACCCCGCTGCACTTCAGTGGCTTACTTCGCTGTAAAATAAGGAGATTGAGACAAAGATTTTGTGAGTTTGTAAGAGTGTGCTCATGTGAAATAGAGATTTGGAATCTGACTAGCACTGGCTATTTAGTAAGAAAGGCAGGCTTTCTAAACCTTGCTTTTTAAAACCCAAAGGAATCAAAGTTTTGACTCTTCCTAAGATGTATTCTTTGTATTTTAAGCACCTTCAAAATAAGTAGGCTGAGGGTTTTTTTTTTATTTGTTTGTTTGTTTTTTAAATCCTACCAGTTCACTTAGTTTCCCAAACCCTGCTTCTTTTTAGAAAGAAAATTAAGAGACAATAAATAATCTTGCGAGGCTGTCTCAAAAATTCCTCCAACTTTTGTCTTATTCCTTTATAGTCACTAGAGGGTAGAAGAACATCATTTCTGTCCACAGAAGGGAGCCTGACTCCCGCTCTGCCGTATTAAGAGTTTCTGTAACCAGCCGAAGCAGTCAAGTTTCCCAGCATGCTCGGGCGAAGCCTGACAAAGCAGTATTTTCTCATTTATTGATTCTGCTGCTGCACTAAAACACTGGTACTGTACATCAATAACCATCTTTAGTTAGGGAGCTCCGGCCCGTGGAAGAGCGCTGGCAGTTTGTGGAAGACCATAAAGGCTAGAAAGAAAAATTGTGAGCTTGGGGAATATTGGAGTCCGGGGAGCACAGGAAGGGTTAGCAAGAACGGCCGAAGGAATGAAGAGGGGGAGAAAAAATGTTGACGGCTGGGATAAAGATATCAAAAATATGAAAGGAACAGAGGATCCTGGAGAGCAGTATTTATATCTATATTGCAGAGTTGTGTCCTACCACTGAGCTCTTGTCTTCTTTTTCCCCGTCTCATTGCAGTTTCTAGAATTTTGATGTCAGTGCGCTGGGCACAGAGACTTAAAAAACAGCCAAACCTAGCACAATGTTTAATGAAGCTGTAGGTGAATAGAGCTCATTGAAGGCTACTCGTGATCTGATCAGAGAGGTGTGAGTTACAGATGTGTGAAGGATTCCACTTGTTAGGTTGACATTTTGCTCCTTAGAGTTTGCAGTTTTGGAGAGAAAAGTAAGAGAACATCTCATTTAGCTTATGAAAATGAGTCACGTGGAAAATCTATGGACACTGTGATTAACCCTCTGTAAAAGTGGTTAAAACACCCTGATCAACCTATTTTGGTATTTTTAAACTATAAGCCTCTTTTTTTAAGGATTTCCATATTATATTTAAAAATTAGGTAACAGAAGTTTGACATAAAGATTACTTACTATGAGTGCCTAAAATTTTACTAGTCCTAAGTGATGATTAACCTATAAAATGTCATTGGCTCTTTCACCTCAATCTTATTCTTATAATAACTTAACTTGACTTAAATAATTGCTTTTTAAACCCATAAGTTTATCCTTTTGCATCATCCAAAGACTATGACAGAATCTTTGTGGATTGTCTTTTGAGGCGTTTCCTTGGTTTTAATACTGACTTTGATTTTAATACAGTAAATGCATAGAGATTTCTTCTAAAAATAGGTTTAGGTTTCATCCAAAAAAGCCTTTGTTTACCTTCTGATAAGCATTTTAAAGAGAGAATTAAAAATTTGATTTAAAGGGGGCTGAATTAGATAACGAATTCTTTTTAGATATTTACTATACATAATCTTTTCTGTGAATTAATCTTTTTCCAAACCTTTCTTCTAATGTATGTAACAGTTACAGAGATAGAAAACTATCAGCAGTTATTTTTCTTATATCAAATAGTCTAATGGGATAAAAGCACAGTGATTTAAAAAAATGTAATTATGGGTTGATGGGATTGTATTCAGCAGTCTGCATACACACACACACACATCCTACCCCTTTCATTTTGGACTGTGTAATGGCTGACCACAGTGCCCTTTTAGTTATGGATTTTCTTTATTTTAGATAATTTGCATTGAGATAAATATCTGTTCTAACACGGCCCCTCTTTTGACCCATTGTTTTATGCAGTTACATGTCAATCATTTAAGGTAAGAGACATCCCTGTACTAGTGCAACATTTTTTTCTGTATGAAATTAGCTTACCAGTGGTGCCAATGTTTGGCGTGTTTGGCTTCATATTTGTTCCTCTCTGTTATCACAGAGGGCAATCATCACAGGATACATTTTCTAGGTCCCCCTCACAGGTGACCTCCGACTGGCTGGGTACGGTAAGAGGGATTGGCAGGATACTACAGGGTGGGGAAAGGGAGAAGTTGGACTATTTCTCCCCTTCCCCTAATTCCCATGATGTCTCAGACATGGGGGGCATTTTGCATCGTCCATTAGCCAGGCCTGCTGTGGTTTCAGCTTCCTCCAGGTGACTGTGACCGACCCTAGCATTTACTTATTTTCTCTCTCAAACCCAGGGGTCATTGAACTTCAGCCTGAGTGCAAAACCAGCCCAGGGTCTGCTTTTGATAATAAAGTTTTATTGGAAAGCATTGCCTCTGGCTGACTTGGCAGAGTTGAGTACTTGGGACAGAGCCTAATCCTTGCTATCTGGAACTTTACAGCAAGTTTCCTCCTCCTGCTCCAGCCTTAGAGTGCTGGCTGCTTCCTTCTGTCACTACTTGAGGTTTTCTCAGTTTAATCCGTTGGGTATCTCAGCTTTCCTATCACCTGCTCTCTGCATTGTATTTTCTGTGTTTTCAATACCTACTGAATAGCTTAACCCCAGTGCTTCTACTGCCTCGTTATGAGGTCGAGGTGAGTATTACCCCGGGCAGAATGACTTCTAGAGGCTTTCTTCATTTCTGGGGGCCTCAGTCATGCTTGGTTAAGGCCACGAATCTATTAGACCTCTCTAACCTTGTGTGTGCTCTGGCCCAGAAGAACAGAATCACTGCCTTCCTATAAGCTTTTCGTCTATCTCTCCTCTCCTTAACATGAGTCAGTTTGGCTCTAAAACCTCTCACTGAGCATACACTGCATTGGCAGGAGTACTGTCCTGGGAATTCAGAGATGAATAAAACTTGGCCATCACAACAGATGGGATGCTAGGAGAGGTGAGAGTCAAGAGGTAGGGGTATTAAGAGACGAGACCTTTATCTTGACTTTGCAGGTGGGTGGGCTGGATTGGAGGCTGAGGACAGAGAAAGCTTTCAGACAAAGGAGGCTGGAATGAATCTCACCAGATGAGGAGGGAGGAGAAAGTAAATTGAGACATGACATTTATAAAATAATATGTATGGCAAGCACTTACCAACTCCTTGATAACAGCTCCAAAGTGGAGCCCTTGGACCAGCAGCATCAGCATCGCCAGGAAATTGTTTGAAACGCTGATGCTGGGCCCCATTTCAGACCTCTTACATTACGAAATCTGGAAATGGGGCCCTGCAGTCTGAGCAAATCTTCCAGGTGATTCCATGTTCCTGTTCTCATACATGGTGTGGACTAGAGGATGACTGGGATGCTAGGAAATGTTGGAAGCCAGAAATGTGAAAAGGCCAGGCCCTGTAGAGCAATAGCACTGCCAAATCTTAGGCTTGGCAAGGATTAAGGTGAGGCAAGCGCGGGGCCCAGGGTATACAACGTGAGAAGGTATTCGGGCTCAGGGGCCAGCCCTGCCCTTGCAGAAGCCTGAGGGTGAGCACTTCCTGATGTTTTTCACCCTAAATGCCTCACTTGCTTCACTCTAGCCCCAGTCCTGGATGGCAGTGTCCTTGATGTGCTTTAAGTGAAGGAGAGACATAGAAATATGGAGCATAGAAGTGAAGGCCTGCAGGATGACACACGTGAATCAAGAAAGACTAGATGATGAATTTTATCGCATGTGAGTCCAACATTTAACGTTGAGCTTCCTAGAGGTCAGGGCAAAAAAGAAACTTGTCGAATCACGTGACTTTCATTTTTTTCCCTCTTAGGCTTAAATCCCGAGGGTCTTTAAGTATTTACAGACTTCATCAATTTTTTAAACTCTTAATCTAATTTTTATCACTACGTTCAAAAAATTGAGCAAGGATATTTCGTCATAATTAGAAAATAATTTAATATAATCCTTTTATAGTTAATGTCTTTGTACACACGGATTATTCACGTCCTTGGGACTGTGATGTAGTTTTTATCCACAAATATAAATCTCATCTTCCATGTCCATGCCCCTGTGGGAAATGTAAAAGGCTTGCTTTCTATCCTATGCAAAGATTTTTGTGTAGTTCTAGGAGAATTTATGCCTACAGGGTTCTCTTCAGATGATATAAAGCTGCCGAGTAGGAACTCTCTGGAAGCCTGTTGCATGAATGTATGGATCTTCTCATGTCATGCTATAAAAGCTGTTGACAAGGAGCAGCGGTTTTACATGTTGAAAAGGCTTGAAAGGAATATTTCAGGGAAACCTTTTATAGACTGGATGTTCTCCCTTAGTTTTCTAAGCATTGCTAACACACTTGGAATCTTGCTTTACTATTCATTTTGCTTATTATAAAGTTCATTTCGTTTCATGCATCTCTCTCCATAGACCACATAGTTTCTCACAATGACTCAGGATAAATAATAAGAGCCAAAATTTGATACACTGGCCACATTAGAACACATATTTTTAAACTTCCATCACTAAGATGATCTATAAAAGTACCCATACATTATTCCGCATCAATAGGTAGATCTACTAGAAAAATCTTGTAAAAATCTTCTCAGTGCCCCTCATTTTAATTTTTTTAATGTTTTGGTGTTTTTTTTTTTCCCCCTCAAGAAGTGCTTTGTATCATTACCCTCTGGTATTTATCGGTCAGCATAGTCAGTCCTGAACTGTGGCGTCACTGACTCAACTGACTGTAACTTGGACTTTGGTGGCTACAGGCTGTGGCCCCAGCTTCTTTACCCCTGACTTCCTGCTCTTCTTCCTGGCTCAGGACAGACAGGAGGCACCCTGCTGTCATGCCCATCTTCCCGGGGTTTCCTTTGCAGCCACGCTGAAGAATCTGGATGCTGGAGTCCACATCGCCATCTTCACAGCATGCTGCTTGGCTGAGATCCGCAAATGATGCATGTCGCCAAGCTGTGATCTGCTTTTTTATGTCCCAAGAAGGAAAATCTGTTCTCTGTTTTGAGAGTCTATTCCTAGATCAAAAACTCGCGAGAAATCTCCACCTGTTGGAAGTGGGCAGAGGCACCAGACGCTATACTTTGAGTCTCCCTTCCTTCTTTCCTGTGAAAATGTTCATGACCCGGAAGTAAATTGTTTTGTAATTAGTTTCATTTTTACAACAGTCACTGTGTTTCTAAGTCAGAGGTCGCACCTCGTTTGCACTAGTCTTAACTAACTTGTGTGCTTCAAAAGAAAGTTGCTCTTTCTGTTTCGAAGAATGGATGTGGATTTTGTGGGGTGGGGGCTGAGGAGGAGAGCCTATGAATGAATGGACATAGAAATAGTAAAAGGTCCTGATCCTTTGGGAGGAAGGAGAAAAATAACAAAACCCCGATGTACTATATTTTACCTGTTATGTCTGCTGAGAAATTAGGGTCGGGACCCAGAAGCTTTGCTCTATCTCCGGGTGTTTGTTTCAGCTCAGGTGGGGTGGGTTTCTCCTTTGATGGGTCATTTCCTTCTCTCCTTTCACATTGCAAGCTGCATTAAGATGACAAATTTCACTTATAGGCTCTGGCACAGACATGAAACCCTGAGCTATTGAGCTAACAGAGTGAGTGCAGAGGAGTCGATTTATGGTGGGGAGAAAGGGAGTGTTTGAAGAGGACAAAAGATTTGGAGAGCAGAGCTCTGCATCAGAGCACAGGATGGCCCAGATGCCGCCTCCAACCACAGACCCTGCTCTTACGCCTCATCACAAGTCTCCAGGGTGGAAGAGAAACGTGAAAGTAATTAAGGAACATCTTTAAAGCTTATATACATACCGTAGACTGCATCGCTCCTAGATGAAACTTTATTCGGACATAACCTTATAGTGGGCTTTGCAGGAACATTTAAGGTGAAATAAGTAGAATAAAGGTCTTGTGTTCTTTTCTCTCTGTGAACTGTGCAATAAATACCTCTCTTTTCCTACCCTGCCTTTAGTAAGGGAAAAAAAATAATCTTGGACAGCAAAGAGCAAGTCCATCACATCAAACATGACTGCGTTAAATACTAAAATGTTCAAAGTCTGACTAAGATAGATAAAGGCTTTGATGGAAAGTGGATATTTCCCAGGGACATTACAAGCAATAATCCAGATGTTATGGTGTAATGCAACGAGTGTCCGTGGACGGTCAGGAGCTCCAGCCAAGCCGTGCCTGATGTAGGCCTTAGCCTTGCCCTCCCATGCTGTTCCGCCATATGGAACCTATCTCTGGGCCCCTTAATAACCAGCTTTGGATTCCATTTTCACAGAGCTCATAGAGCTAAGTGAGGCTGTTTTATGGACAAGTTAGATAGAAGCCTTTCCAAGATAAACATCCAATTTGAAATTAGGACATACCAAGCCACAAAATTATTTTAGGGCATATTTCATGGACACACTGCCATTTTTCTTAGGCAATTGCCAGACTGTAGGATGCCCTTTGATCCCTTGTGGACATTACTCCCTTCTTTATAAAAAGGATTTTGAAATAGTTGCAGTGTTTAGGGAGGAATATATCTGTCGGAACTTTGAAGCATAGCCATGGGACGGGTCATGCTTTAGCTTGTTGGTTGGCAAGTCAAACTTGAAGAAAAAAATAAAAAAAGAAATTGCAGCAGGATATATGAATCAAAATCTCATTTTCTTTCTAAAGATAGAAGTTTTCAGCCCATATACTTAATAAGCTAGAGAATGTATTAAATGTATCTACATCTACATGCACACAAATAGATTGTAAACACAACTCGTATGTATTTATATATGTGCCTGCCTATGTATTGTGCTGATGTGCATTGTTTTTAGCAAATTTAAAATTATATAACTTTATTTCATAAGCCTTCATTATCGAATGTATTCTACCCACAACCCAGCTGCAAATAGAAGTTAGAGAAAGAATCGTTCATGCTTTCCAGGGAGTTTTTTCCTTTTTTTAAAAAGTTAATTTTATTTTCCCATCTCCCTTTCCTGTTATGTCTCAGCACCTCTAAACCCTTGTGTGTCTGTGTGTGTGTGTGCACGCGTGTGTGTGCACACAGCCCATTTCAATTTCAAGAGAAAAACAACACTGACGTGAAGTTGAGAGTGTAGATTTCCTTAAGTGTATTTTGTTTAAGGAAGTCGTAAAATGATCAACCAAGTGCTTGGCATTGTTGCATCATTTATTGAGTGGCAGGATGACGTGTGTTGGATGAAGTAAGCTGGTGTGTAATTAATATGGCACTGACATGTCGTTTGTTGTGATAAATTGTGACTAGCCAGTGTCTGAGCAAATTGATGTCTAAATGATCTCGAAGATATAGTGGGCAGATGACAGGAATGAATATATAGTGTTAGAAATTCATTGCTTTACTATGATGCCTGGCTCCATCTACATTCCTCGGCGCATTTATTTCTCCCTCAAATTAAGCCATCCATGCTTGTGCCATTTCACTTATTGAACGGAAGATCCACCAAGCAAACGCAGCCTGTGGATCCTGATGGGGATCCTCACTCAAACAAATACTATAAAAAGATACTGTTGAGACCTTCAGGGACATGAGAATGCAGGCTGGCTATTTAACAACATTAAAGGAATTATGGTTACTTGGGTTGAGTGTGATCATGGCATGGGGCTTATGTGAAAACAAATAGAGATTTTACTTTCAAGTAACTTTAGCTGGGGAAAAAAAAAAAGCTAGCGAAGGGTTAGATGAAATAAGATTAGCAAAGTGTTGAATCTGGTGAGTAAGCATATGGAGGTTTTGCTTTACTATTCTCTCTACCTTTGTACGTGTTTGAAAATTTACAGGATGGAAATGAAAAATAAAGCATGCTTGTCTTCTTTGTAATTTAACAATAGGGGATATTTGCCTTTTTCTGTATTCTGTTTAAGGTGTGTGCCAGTAATGTAATGTATGAAAGGGAAAAAATTAGGTAACAGTGACCCTACTGGGTCCCAGGGACTGGGCTGTGTCCTTATACAGCCTGCCCTTCCCCCCAGATCTGCAAAGCTCATTTGGCTGGCTAGCCGATTACAGGCTATATCTGGAGCTGTGAATCTCACAGTGGTGTTAGGCTTTTTAGTTGTAGCCCAAGGAATAAAGGGAAGCGGGGACAGATTCAAGTGTGAAGGATAAATTCAAAACCATTATTTCTAAATGCCCAGAAGTATTTTGTTTTCCTGCAAAGCAATGGCTTGTTCTTATATCTCTCTTTCCCAGAATGCCTTTCTTCCCTTCCTACTAATAAAATAGCCCAAGGCCCAGTTGAAGGATTCCTACCCAAGAGCACATCTGGGTGGGAGTACAGGCCGGTGCCAAACGCAAGTGTCATGCAAATTCATCCTTCACTGTATCCTTTCACTATATGATTTGCTTGAGAAGGAAATCACACAACTGTGATTGCAGGTTTGCAAAACTAATGAAGAATAAGAACACTTTCCCCAGGCAGGGAGTGCTATTTATAATCAAAATATCGAAAGCTGGAATTCCTCTGATCATCAAAGTCACACTCAGGAATTATCAGCAAGTTTATACGTCATCTTTTTTTTTTGCTTTAGTCCTCTTTGATACGCAACCTACGGCTCTCAGAGTCCTTGAAAAAGAACCAACTCTGGAACGGGATTATAAGTATAACTTTGTTGGAAGGAAAGAATGTCTCAGGAGGAAGCATGACAGAGATGTTTGTCCAGTTAAAACTGGGAGATCAGAGGTATAAAAGTAAGGTAAGTTTTGTCACTTCCTTAAGGAGAACAATATCTTTAAGATTAAAAAATTGGAGGTAAAATGTTTTCCCATTCTAAATTTTGCTCAAACAAAATTTATTCTTAACCCTCCTTACCTATATTGGGAACACCCCAGAAAACAAAATAACTATAGATGCAGTCTATTACTATGCGAATTCGGTTGCATAGTATAATTTATTTTAATATAGTAACTATTGCTAGAGAAAGCTAATTAAATAATAGATTCGAATGTGTGATTTATTTTTGTTTAGAAAATAAGCAAACTGTATTTCACAGAATATGGGAAAAGGATTCCTAAATGTTTTTAAAATCCCACAGAAATAAAGTAGTATAATGTGTTATATTTGGATTAAAATATTTGAGATAACTAAAAATATTTTCAGAATAATATATTATACTCTTTGCTTTCCCTAACATGTTAGTGTGAACACCAAAAATAGACCTCCAGTGCTGCTGTTTTTCCGTTGCGATTTTTAAAAAACTCAACTATCTAAAAGTATTAAAAGTGATTTGTTTTGAACAAAAGTAATGGTATTTTTAGCTGTCTTTAGAAATCAGTCATCTTATTCTACTGATCCAAATTCCATTTAATTTTTAATCTTAGTAATTCGGTGTGGTTTTTATTTCAAAAACCCTAGTCTCCAAACCATGGTAATTAATTAGTTTTACGTAACTGTCAGACAGGAATATTTCCTATGTTTTATGGATCGAGGGACCTAGGGTACTTGAAAGTTAAGTCACTTGCCAAAAGCCACATAGGAAGAAAAACATCAGTGGAAGATTTTGAAAATAGGCCCGAGGGTATTTGCAGTTTGGGCTTTCCAGTGTACAGGATGTAACTGATGCAGCCTAGTGAGGAGTGATTTAGGGCGGCAAGGGGTTGTCTCTGCTGGACAGTTTTCTGTGCAAAATCACATATTAAACGTCGTTTACTCTAGCACCAGCATCAGAGAAATGAAGCTCTTGTTATAAGAAATGCAAAAACTCGAAGGCAAGTTAGAGTGGAAATATATAGCTAATTATTTTAACCAGGTAGTTTCAGTCTGTACTTCACAGTGAGTGGATCCAGGATAACCCCCAGCTCCCCACTAAGATTCTTTTAGCCAGTCAGGATCAGGGTAAGGATTTATAGAGAAATTTTTCACCACTAAGCGCACTTACCCCTTTGGACTAAGGTGAAGTGGAAAATTAGCCCCAGTATCTGCTGCGTTCCCCCTTGGGGAATATTGCACTTAATTTGTCATCTAATTGTTCCTTTTTTTTTTTTCATGGTTCCTAAACTCTGTGATCTGATATATTTAAGCCCCGTGATGATGAAAAACAGCATAAGTGATGTTATGTGATGTTATCTGCAGCTGAGGTCTGAGTTGTCCCTGTTTTCCCATGTGGGGGTACTCAGCCCCAGGCTGTAAAAGTTAGCTGACGCTGTGCCCTGAGACCCTGATATTCAGTGTCCCACATTTTTGGTCACTTTTTATCACACGTTGAATCCCTGTGTAAAGGAAACAAAAATGAAAATCCTGCCAGTGAATCAAACACATAAGCAGTTTGAAATCACTCTCGGAGAACCCAGAAACGCTTGTGGAGTTTTCAGACCATGCATCTTAATTTTTAGGTTTGGCTGCAGTGGAATTTCCTAGTCTTCCTTTCACGCTAGTGACTGGACTCAGTAAACTTGGATTTGAAAATAGGCGGCAAATGTATAAGTTATGGATTTCCCATGTAGTGCATCTGACATGTTAATTAAGACTCCAGACCATTTAATTAATATATTTTTTAAGCCAGCACTGGATGGATGTTCCAATAAAAATGTTCCTTGCATTTGAGTAACCAGTTAGTAGTATTGTCTAAAGATAGAACAACTGTAAGATGTCTATTGAGATATGTCTTCTCTACATTTATACATAATATAAAAATATAATGTAGAGGATATATCTGAATAGTTGTTGTCATATGTGTCTAATATATATTAATGTATATCAAATATATCTATCTATCTATCTATCTCTATATATATATATATATATACACCTGTGTGTGTATTTTGAAAGTTATGGTTTCATGTGGGATAGCAGTGTTCTTTCTAATTTGGTGGATAAATTGGCCAACGTGGAGGGCAGCTAAAAGAATACGAGTTTTTGCCAGTTCCCGAAACCTCAAAGTCCCTTTCATTCCAAAAAGAAAAGTGTTAACTTTATAAGAGAGAGGCTCATCATTATGATCTCCTGCAATTTAGAAATGAAATGAATGTCTAGCTGCTGTAGCCATGAATGCCATTTTAAGAAAATAAATATTATAACTGCATGTTTTCTAGACACTGTGTAAGAGTGCAAATCCGCAGTGGCGGGAACAGTTTGACTTTCACTACTTCTCTGACAGGATGGGCATTTTGGACATTGAAGTGTGGGGAAAGGACAGCAAAAAGCACGAGGAGCGTCTGGGCACGTGAGTCTGCTCTGCTTTCTAAACCGTGGGAGACGTGTGTGGAGCTTATGTCTGCATGTGGCTGGTCTGAGAGACTATTTTATCTGTCTGGATTTAGAGTGAAACTTCAGATTCCCACCCCCAAGGAGCCTTGGTTAGCTGGACCCTAACCCGGGGAAAGCATTTTTTTTTTCTTTTATTGGTTTGATAAATGCCATTTAGTATTGGCTAAAGCAAAAGAAAATTGTAGGTGTCGGGAATTCTCTGAAGACGAAGAGTGTGCCATCTCAAACATCTCCTTGGGAAATGTTGGTAATAGTTTTCCAGGGTACCTGATGATTTTGGTTGTGCTCCTTAGTAAAATACCGTAGAATAACACTGGGAAGCTAGGTGCCCCAAACTGGTGAGGACTTTTCGGTGTCCTTGATGAACTTTGTGGCAAACCATAATGGAATCTATTGAGGCCAAAGGGGTTTTATTTCTTTACTTTGGACCCTCCCGATGTAATCGAGGGACTCACCATACACAATGAAAAATGCTATATTGTCATTTCCTTATAGGATTATTGTAAGAATACAGTTAAATGAGATTGTACCTGCACCTTGGTGGCCCCCGTAAGCATGAAGGAGATGCTGGTGGAAGCATTCGTCATCTTTGATCTTTCTGATAGCTCTGCCAGTTCGAAGCATCTTTCTGATTTTACAGATGAGGAAATGTGAGTGTAAGCAGTTTGCAAACATCTTGGCCGTAGATGTCTTTCAGAGCAGGGAGTGCCAGGGTCAGAATTCTCTGTTTTCAAAAACCAAGTTTTTCCCAGCAAACCACTCACTATCTTTTGTTTATCCCGTATACATACAATATGTCCACTAATCCTAACTTTAGAATCTAAGCCTCAGCAGCTGTTTGTGGTCGTTTTCAAACCAAGTTCATGGAAGCCTGGGTTCAGGGAGATGCTTTGGAATCACCCCTTGGAGAACAGGGGACTCTCCTAAAACCAGGGCATTTGCACTTTTACCTGTGCTCTGTGTAAGGGCTGCATTTTTTTTTGTCTTTTTTGCCTTTTTTTTATGTAGAGCCGCACCCGCAGCATATGGAGGTTCCCAGGCTAGGGGTCTAACAGGAGCTGTAGCCGCCGGCTTTTGCCACAGCCACAGCAACGCGGGGTCCGAGCTGCATGTGCGACCTACACCACAACTCATGGCAACGCCGGATCCTTAACCCACTGAGCAAGGCCAGGGATCGAACCCGCAACCTCATGGTTCCTAGTCGGATTCGTTAACCGCTGAGCCATGAAGGGAACTCCAGGGCTGCATTTGATGGAGGAGTTTCAAGACTGAAAACCACTCTTCCAGTAGAACCCCTACATTTTACAGATGAGGAAGTCCAGGAGCCCATAGAAGTGAAAAGTTTTTCCATCAATAAGGAAATTAGAGGTGGAAATAGGGTGAGACCCAGTGCACCTAGTACCTGATGCAGTGCTTTTTCTATATAAAATATTTAGCAGAGTCCGGTATGCGGCCCTGAGTTCTTCTTGCTGTCGTCACCCCACCTCAGTGGCTCATCCTGAGATATAGATGGGTGGGCGTCTGGAGCCATGGAATCCAGTGCTTCTCAGCAGAGGCATCCTTGTGTGGGATGGACTGACATGTTCCAGGATGCTTTTTAAACCTGGCTTTCTCCCACCTGATGCCAGTAACGTTCCCCATTACTGTGTGGAAACACACACACACAGCTCATCCACACAGGTCGAGACACCCACTACTAGGACAGCACTGCCCCCAGCTGAGACTTGGGCGCCTCCTCCTCCATGTGTCATCACCCTGGTTGCACTGCTTGCACGGCCCTCTTGTGCCCCACTCTGTGCTGCTCTAGCAGGTGGCAGCCGTACTTCCTTGGAGATCTCCTGGGCCAAGTTGGTGCTTTGGGGGTTAGCAAACTAGGTCACGCAGCTCTCTCTAGCCCAGGAGGGAGGTCTCCTGTGGTCAGGCATTTGACAGGTATTGCCTGTCAGATTCCTGGTGAATCTCTGCCTCCTTCATCGATGCAGGGTAACTGAGACACCTCAGTCTTCTCAGTGCCTCCCAGCCTTGTCAACACTGTGACATACAGTGCGCTGCCAACACCCATGGGGGAGGTTAGGAAGCTTTGTGCTGGCTGGCGGAGCAAGGCTAAGTTCCCTAAATGCAGAGAACTCTGTGTCCCAAAACGTTATCTGAATGGTGGGAATTAGGCTCCCAGTGATGGATGGCCAGAGTGTTATTTTAGTAGGTGTGGAGAATAATGGCCTTTCATTTCGCATGTCATTGTGCTGTCATGTTTCCTTTACAGAAGAGGAAATGCTTTGCCAGATGAGTGTTGAGTTTCTTTACAGACACAAAAAATAATTTGAGGTGTCCCTTTTATGCCATGTTTTGTCATTTGGATCTTCATTTATTATTTTAGCTATTTCCTGTTTGTAACTTAGACGTATACCTACCCTAGTGGCCATTCTGTCCTTCCTCTTCAAGGGTTTTAAAGGAATTTTTTTTTTCTTGTATCCTTTTCCTTTTTCCTCTCCTGAGGTCTAAAAGATAATGAAAATATCTCTTGGGAGCTGGTGGCACAGCCTTACCCTGAGTGAACCTCCAGGTGGGGTAAGACCTACCCTCAAATACAGACTGCTCGTCAGAGTTAAGAGAGAAATGGTGTTTGCGTGTGCATATCATAGACCTGTTATTCACTGTTCCTTCTTATTGAAAAATGTTCAGCTCTTGTTTTCCTGTTTTTTGCAGTTGTAATTCCAAGGCTCAGTTATAGATCTCCTAATTATTGGGAAATACCTTTTTTGCCTGAGGAGGCTCTTCGACAGTATTGCATGAGTCATAACGGTCTCCTGAAGCCTGTGTCAGACTTTGTTTTTGGATGACACCTTGATGTTAGTAATTTAAAGTTCTGCGTGGCCTCTCTCGGGATAGTCTCCTCAGCGAAGCTTCTCCTGTCAGGCAGTCTGACATGAGGGAAGGAAAACCACCCTTGGATCTGGACATCCTGGGCTGGCTGGTAACCACAGCTTTGGCTGGTTAGGTGACCTTGGGTGATGAATTTTCTTGTGTAATGGGGTCATCGGCCAACTTCCAGGTCATCATGGCACTCAGCAACAGTGTATATCGTTGGTCGCTCTTATCATTCCTATTAATTGTGAGATTTTTCTGCATGGTAATTCTAGATCCTCACAACCTTTGCAACTAAAACCGTGCCATTTAAGTCAATGAAATATGACTAGTTAAAATTCAGCGTATTTTTGTTTAATTCAAAACAGTATAGACTTCAAAAAAATTTTGTTTTGATAGAAGTGAGCTGGGCATATCTTCCAGGCCATGGTGGCAAGGACATTTGTTGACTGGAGGACTGAGCAGTGTAGAGTGCTGGGCTTTGTATCAGAGGACAGAAAGCTGGGGCAGTGGTCAGTTATGTGAAGAGAAATCACATTGGCGTTGGTGTTGCTAGCTTGGTGGTGCCTCAGACATGGCCCCCGCCCAGCAGCCAGCCTCCTGTAGCCTCTCCTGAGTCATGGAGAGCTTTCCAAAATCTCTCGTGCCACTGTCCACCTGCAGGCTTTCCACTGAGCCACAGGTAACTCCTGAGGAGGTCGGGACTGGTGAGATGAAGGTACTTGGGCAGACCAACACCCCCGAAACCAGGGCGCCTCCTAACTCTGAGTTTATTCGTGGGCCATAAGGAAGACTGTTTTTTATAGGAGTCCAACAATGGTCCAGAGACAGTGACTTTTTTAGGAGTAAGAAATAAGGCTATATATAACCTGCTCCAACTTTTAAACAAAATGGTAAGAGTAGAAGTATAGATTAATCCCCTTGTCAACCTGTGTCATTTTAAAAGTCATCTCATTTTCTTAAAGTTGATTTTACATTTGACGGTAATTAATTTGTTGTAGAATATTCTAGACTTAATTTCGTTTGGATAAGTTAGGAATGAGAGT
Source organism: Catagonus wagneri (assembly GCA_004024745.2). Lineage (NCBI taxonomy): Eukaryota > Metazoa > Chordata > Mammalia > Artiodactyla > Tayassuidae > Catagonus > Catagonus wagneri. Next base: position 9,655,914 of record PVHT021183630.1, on the reverse strand, counting down.
GCGCAAGATAATTTTAACTAGGCTGCCTCAGCCAGTCCTCAGTCCCACGTGGTACCTTAGAAAGTGGCTCTGACATGCTACCGGTTTACGGGGGACTCTGATGCAGAAGGGAATGAGGGCTGGAATATTTCTTTGGACAAATTGCACCCCAGGTCGTTGATCTGCTTTTACAGCTAGGCTTGACACAGTCACCATTTTCTTCCTGTTCACCCCCTTCCTTAGCCTTTGAGATTTACAGCTTTTAAAACTATAGCACTCTTTTCTGCCCCTTGCATTTAAGTTAAAAGCTGACCAGTCTATAATATAAAACATAGAATTATGGTAATGAATAAGAGGTTAAAAGCTATCATGGCAAGTGGAACTTGAGCAGGTTTGGCTGACTGATATGGTAAAATTATGTGTTAAATTAAAACATTAAAATGCAGTGGGATTAATGGAGAAAGACAAGAACAGGAGGTCAGAAACAACGCTAAATCAGCACATTAACTGCCTCGAGGCCAGAGGGGATGGCTTTAATATATGCAGAGGGGGAAAAAAAGGCTTGTAGAGAAAAAAAGTAATTTAGTCCTTATTTTCTCCAGGTGAATAGAACCATGGACTTTTCCATCTGGGTGGCATCTAGTAAATATGTTTCTTTTTCTTTTTTATGTAAGAGAGGAAATAGAGACCACAAAATATTTAGTTGGTTAACAGAAAGCTCTGACTGTATAACATGGATTTTTTGACTTTGAATTGTATTTTGCCACTAGGATTTAATTGTTGGTTTGTTCATTTTATTCAACAAGTATAGAGGCATAGTGTTTCAGCCAGGCTGCCAGGTGCGGGGGCTTCGGTGGAAAATGATAGTGCTGTGGATCCTGTCCTCAGCGCTCATAGGTTGTGAGCAGACAGCACCTTGGGGGCGGAAGGGGCAGCTTCCTGAAAGTACAGAGTCTAAGCTGAGACCTGTGACGTGGGTGGTAGGTATCCTGGCAAGGAGACTGGAAGGAAGACCTTTCCAGGAAGATGAGACCACATGGGCGAAGGCTGAGGTGGGAGAACACATTCCGAAAAACTTGGAAGGAATGAGAAGGGTGGGTGATGTCATGCAGTCAGGCTAGAGAGGAGAGCAGGAGTGAGGTCACAAAGCCATCGGATTCCATCCCCTGCAGATGAACAAGGCAGCTCCTGGCTAGGCATAAACGCATTGGTGCCCTGCTCTTTTATTTTATTAATGTGAAGCTTGTTATGGCCATGGAGTTTTCATGGATTGAATAGCCTAAGATCGGACTTTGGAATGAGAATTTCCTGGTCACCTAAGAGCCAGCAAGTAGCACCTTCTGAACCAGGGTCCAGACATGGTCACTCCCTTGCGTGTGAAGTCACACAAGGTGGCAGGAGAACAGATCTAATTTGCTAATGCTCATTACTCACTTTTTTTTTTTTTTTTGACGTGGATGCTCTGAGTGTGTGTTTTCCACATTGTTTCTCTCAGAACAGTATTATAACTTTTATTGCTGTATCGATTTTTGTTAACAAACACATCTTTGGATATGTTGGCCAGAGTTTCTTGGGTTATGGTGAGTTATAAGATTATTATTTTTAAATTATTCTTAGGTCATTGTCTCTGATATCTTTATCAATGTACTTGTACCATCAACTACCAACATTGTAAAAATTTTAAATACTTCCATTGCTATAATTCACAGTGGGATTAATCAGTGTTTCTGTAGGTCAGGGGTCAACAGACTAGGACCCATGGGCCAAGAACTGATGGCTGCTTGTTTTTGAATAGTTTTATTCACTTGTGTACGTTGTCTGGTACTGCTTACATGTTACCAGGGGAGAGTGAGTACTTGCAACAGAGACCCTATGGCCCACAAACCTAAAATACTTACTCTCCAGCTCTTCATGGAAAAAAAAAAATAGTGTAAGTGCCTATCGTTTGTTATTGTTGGTGTGATTTTTAATGATAACTGGAACATTCCTTATGAGAGCCTCTTAACCACATATCTGAAAACTGAGCTTAGTTTTCAAAGAAAATTTGCACCCATGGTAGTAAAGTTTTCATAAATGCTCTTTGGGAAGAAATTTAGGGTATACAAAGTAGAAAAGAATATATAACAACTCCTGTACAATTCTGGGATTGAAGAGTGAGTGAAGGGAGTTCCCTTCGTGGCTCAGTGGTTAACGAATCTAAGAACCATGAGGTTGCGGGTTCGATCCCTGGCCTTGCTCAGTGGGTTAAGGATCTGGGGTTGCCGTGAGCTGTGGTGTAGGTTGCAGACGCGGCTCGGATCCCGCGTTGCTGTGGCTGTGGCGAAGGCCGGCAGCTGCAGCTCCTGTTAGACCCCTAACCTGGGAACCTTCATATGCCGCGGGTGCAGCTCTACATAAAGGCAAAAAGACAAAAAAAAAAAAAAAATGTGTGAATGAGTGAGCAGTGTTTATAGGAATGAGAAAGAAGGAAGGAGGGGGCGGTGTTTTGATTTGCCCAGGAAGCTGGGCTGGGTCTGTTCTAGGCATTCTCAGGGGTTAATCCTGCACTTGGCCCATAATGGGCAACTAAACAGGTAACAGAATGCCTTGGGAAAGAACAGCAGATTCTGTAGTGCTTCAGTGATGACTAGAAAGAATTAAGACTTCCCCAATTGTTTAGTATTTTCTCAGGGTAGAATCTGGTACACTATAGAAAATGGAAGAAGCAGCCCAGAATCTCTTTTCAAGATTTTTTTTTTATATTAAAAATGTCTTTGGAGTTCCCGTCATGGCGCAGCTAGTTCCATGAGGTTCCATGAGGTTGTGGGTTTGATCCCTGGCCTCGCTCAGTGGGTTAAGGATCCGGCGTTGCCATGAGTTGTGGTGTAGGTCACAGACGCGGCTCGGATCCCGCATTGCTGTGGCTGTGGTGTAGGCTGGCAGCGACAGCTCCCATTAGACCCCTAGCCTGGGAACCTCCATTTGCTGCGGGTGCGGCCCTAAAAGGACAAAAAGACAAAAAAAAAAAAAAAGTCTTTGATGAATGTATTTCAGAAGGTTTAAATCTTAAAGATTTTGAGGAACTTATCTTTCTTGGAGCCTAAAGAAAGCCATTTTGTTCACATACTTACCTCTCTTTAGAAGCTTCATGAATGAGTGTTGTAGCAAAAGTATCTGAAATTCTGAAAAAGTCTTTTGTTTTTTTTTTTTCCCCTTCTACTGCTTTTCCTGATCATATAGTAACCAATTCTTAGCTTGGGGTTAATAGAAATAATTCTTTAGCCTCTGGCTCAATTCCCAAGCATCCTGGTTTTCCTCAGACGTGAGGATGAGCTGAATGAAACAGTGTGGACTGTGGTTGAAACAGAATAAAGCAGGAGGCCTGGAGGAAAGGGTTTTGTATGAAATTTTTTTTTTTGGTCTTTTTGCCTTTTTCTTAGGGCCGCACTCACGGCATATGGAGATTCCTAGGCTACGGGTCTAATCAGAGCTGTAGCCCCCGACCTTCGCCACAGCTACAGCAACGCGGGATCCGAGCTGCGTCTGCAACCTACACCACAGCTCATGGCAACGCCAGATCCTCAACCCACTGAGCAAGGCCAGGGATGGAACCCGCAACCTCATGGTTCCTAGTCGGATTCGTTAACCACTGAGCCACGACGGGAACTCCCGGTTTTGTATGAAATGAATTTCTTCTTACCCCATTCTTTCCTCCTTTCTTCTAGAATGTGAAAATAAATGGGGAAGCCAGGTGAATGGAAGAGATGGAGAGAATAGTTCAGTTCTAGAAAGTTTATAGATAACCATCTTTCAAGGGGAGCCAGTGGTTAACATGAGGGGGAGGGCAGCTTTAAATTAATTCTTAAGACTAAAGGCATAAGTGTTGCAAGAATCAATTAATTCAGATGGTACGGCAGGGACCCTAAGACACTGGGTCATAATCCATGTGCAAAAGGATCAAGGTTTAATTTTGATTGACCTGATGGCAGTGTATCAATTTAATTTCCTCTTTTAAGTCCCTAAGAAAGTAAAAGTAAGTATTTGGCTGAATTCACTCATTAGTTAACTGTGAATGTAGAATCCCTTAAGTTTGTCCTGAAACCTGGAATTTATGGGAGCTCTTTTACTTTAAATAGGCAAGGCTATTTTGGGGGCAGGTGCTCTTTTTTCATTGTCGATATAGTCTTTTAAAAATGAGATAGATGCAAAAGTTTTACAGTGCACGTAAATGACGAAAAAGTTTGTGAAATGTGTAATTTCTGAGAAGAAACACAGTATTTACTTTGCATTTCATCTGGTACGTGATTCAACTTTTGTTTAAAATATTAAACAGCTCTGTTCAGGTAAGCTGTTACTTTTTTTTAAACAGTCACTAGCAGAGTTATTGTGTACATGCTAATTTGCTCACAGACTTTTTTGATGACTTTTTAGAATTAATGTCAGGTCTTTTTTGAATTAGCCAATAAAAAATTTTATTATTGCCGAATTACTCATCATTTTTTGACTCCTAAATGTTACTTGCTCTCAGAGATCCTGTCTCTAAACAACTTTTCCTTGTTCAGAAAACAAAGTCACCACCACCACAAAAAGGTAAACTTCAAGGGGCTAAGAAGACCATAGTTAATGATATTAAAATTAATCTGCCATAAGTAGGTTATTGCTACTTTGGACTAATAAAAGGGACCAACAGTGAAAATTCTTACAAATTTGGATAATTCATCTTTTCATTTTATTAAATTAAAATGTGTATAACAGTGTGAAATACTGCTTAGCAAAGTATTCCTAAGCAAATGTACTGCTGCTGTACCTGTTCAGAATTTGCGGGTACTTAGTTTTGTAGAAATGGCATAGTTAAAGCACTTGACATTTCTTTCCAAGTAAAATTAAATCCCCACTTATATATTTGCTTATGAAATAAAAATATTTACTAACCCCTCTTTTCATAGTAGTAAACGTTAACTTTGAAATGTCCCTCATTGCTGTAGAAAAAAAGTTTTGATTCAAATCAGAGGGTTATTAAATATATATATATATATATATATATATATATATGTTTTCATATGTCTCCAGTAGAAATACTTGAACAGTTTATTATAAGCAAAGCTTTAATTGCTACCTCTTTTCATAACTGGAAATTAGGAAATAAGTACCCATGTATATTTAATTTTGGAAATTAGGAAATAAATACCCATGTATATTTAATTTTACAGGTATATATCGCTGTTAATATTTTTTATTCTGCAGTAAAAACTGGTATAGACATTTAATATTATTGATATTTTTCTCTTTAATTGGGAAGGGGTTGCAAACTTTCTTTCAAAAACTGGAACTGTTCCCATATCCATGTGGTTCCAAATTGGCATTGCTTTATATATTAGGTAAGTTTGCCTGGTTCTTTTTATCTGCAAACTTACGAAGTCCATTGATGATTTAGTGTAAGGATCCGTCTTTGTGAGACAGTGCTTCCATTTTTTAATAATGTCTTGAATAGTCATCTTATTCAATAACCATAGATGTCAAATGAGAATTAAAACCACACACTACCTTCCCTCCCTCCACTCAGCCCGGTCTGCCTCATCCACCTGCACATAAAGCAAGTGTGGCCCAGGCAATCCCAGAGTTTTCCGTGTTAAAGCAAATAAATGGCTTAACACCTCGCTCCCCCTTTCGGGTGTTTGCTTCTGTATTTAAATGTGTTTGAGGTTTTCAACATTGCCAGAACATTGACTGTTAAGAGGCGGAAAACATGGAATTTATAGCAGATGGGTACAGCCTTTTCTGGCAGTGCCACTGAAATGGGATCAATCAACAGCACTTCATGCTCCATTTGTCCAACAGAAATCCACCTGGGGAAACCCTGTGGAACTGTGCCTATTAGGAAAACACCTTAACACATTTCTTTAAATAAAAACTTGCCAGTTGGCATGAATCTGGAAGAAAATGCTTTCTCCATTAACCCTCTCCCACTTGCATGGCTTCTGTGTTGTCTTTTCTCCTTTTTTTGAACCAGTGTCTTTTACTTTGCTGGTGAAAGACGCAGCACAAAGACGCCTTCTAGAGCCCACATCCATCATGTTTAAACTTTGAAACTTTTTTCTTCCTAGTTCTTATCTCATTGCTTTTCTACAGACCTTTTATGGCAAAGATGTGATTCTTCTCTGTTCATTTGGCATTTTCTCTGTGCTGCCTTTTCTTTGATTTTCTTGACCTCTTCTCCTTACTTTAGGGTGTGTTAGGCTGGGAGGGGGTGTTACCTGCCAGGGGAGACCCTGCCACCTTCACAGCCCAGCAAGCTCGAGTCCAGACAGCCAGAGGTTTCACAGGGAGAGTGACATGAAAATCAGGTGCTTTCGCGTCTCTGCAGCCGCCACAAGTTACTTTCCTCTCTCTGATTCCTGCAACTTTTCCAGGTGTAAAGTGGATATCTCAGCACTCCCGCTCAAGCAAGCCAACTGCTTGGAGCTGCCACTGGAGAGCTGCCCCGGAACTCTCCTGATGCTCGTCACCCTCACGCCCTGCGCGGGAGTCTCTGTCTCGGATCTGTGTGTGTGCCCCTTGGCAGACCCTGGCGAAAGGAAGCAGATCGCCCAGCGATTTGTGAGTGCCTCGCCCTGTTACCCCCAGTCCTACCCCGCACCACCACCACTTTTATGTTGGAACAAAGTCTATGAATTGAAAAACTGCATCCAAAGAGATCTTTGTCCACGGTTTAATGGTGTGTCTCATAAAACAAGACAGCAGACCTAGAGGTTAATGCATTAGTGAGAAGGTGAAAGAGATTAGACTCTGCCCTCCTATTTTAAAACCAAAAGAGGTATTTTGGTTTTTCAGTATGCAGGCTCTCTTTGGAGAAAATTGAAAACCTCAAGGAGGCAGATACCTGTTTAGCATGTCTGCATATGTAAATAGGAATTTTAAGTTCACAAAAGTCACTTTTTTAAACCAAATATGAATGTTTGCAAGGTTGTAGATACTTTTCTAGGACCTATTAAGATCAAGTGAGAAAGCCCTTGTGTCTTATAAAGCAAAGCAAAGCCATAGACCAGCATGAAAGACTTATTCTGTAGTACCCTGGATAAGAACATTTTACGATTTTTGCCTAAGTAGTTACAGTGTGCTTAAAAGTCCACTCAGCATTTTTAAATCAAATGGCTTTGTCCTTGCTTTTTTTTTTTTTTTGTACTCTGGCTTTCTAGGCGTATGTGTTTGCTTTTTTTTTTTTTTTTAATGCCGTCTTCTTTGTAAATCAATATGTTTATTTTATTGCCACTCACATGAAAGGCAAGTTTTAGGAAAGTGACATGAAAATGAAGCAAGGATGGATCCCTATTTAATGGGAATATTAGTCTCAGCATAAACTTTAGAGCCTCCAGGATTCTTCTCTGTGCAGGTGTATTGATTAATTGAATAATCCTTTATCTTCGGGAGTACAAAGCCTAGCCACATATCTAACTCTCAACACAGATTCTCCATGCAAGGTTGACATACTCTAAACAATTTTTGACAGAAAATCCACTTTTACCATTCTCTTTGATGACTTTAGTTAAGCAAATGAAAATAAAATAACTTCCCCATGGATACATTGCAAAATTTACCAAATTCATGAGGAGGGTCAGGCATATATAAGATGACATTGCATAAGATCATAATGATTGCTTTGACTAATGCCTCGGGATTTGAGGAATACTAATTGAAAAAAGGTTTGAAGAGGCTATAATTAAAATAGAAATATCAAGTGTTTTTTTCAGCTGGTGAGCTGGTCGGCAGGTTAGAGGGAAAGAATACTGCCTTACTAGTCAGAAGTTCCAGATCCCTGGATTTGTTTTTTTTATTTTTATTTTTTTTGCTTTTTTTACTTTTTAAGGCCACACCTACGGCATATAGTAGTTCCTAGCGTAGGGGTTGAGTTGGAGCTACAGCTGCTGGCCTACGTCACAGCCGCAGCAATTTGGGATCTGAGCTGCGTCTGCAACCTACACCACAGTTTCATGGCAACGCCAGATCCCCAACCCACTGAGCGAGGCCAGGGATCGAACCCAAAACCTCATGGATACTGGTTGGATTCTTTTCCACTGAGCCACCATGGGAACTCCTTTTTAGGTTTTAAGAATAGATAATCTTCAGAAGCATTTCACCTGTAAATTATGAAAGTATTTTATTTCAGATGTCTCCATATTAACTTAAACACCAATTTTTTTTCTTAAGATTGAAGATATAGTTTCAAAATTTCTTTGGAATGGTGCGTATTATGTTAGGGAAACCTTAACTATTACTAAGCTTTTGTTATTCTGTCCTGAAATACGTAAATAACAAGGAGTTTACTAACCTTCCATAAATCCCTGGGGTCTATTTTCCACAAGTTTTTAGTTATCTAAGGATGACAGAAATACTGTATCTAAATGTTTGAAAACAGCATCTTTTTCAGCAGATATTTTGGAGGCCTTCAAAGAGAATTTATCTGCTTATCTTTTTCATGCACAATTTTTAAACAATGCAAAAAACATAGACATCCAAATATTGCTGTACATGCTTAAGAATTATTAGTAGATATATTAAAGCTTTGGCTCATGAAAACTAAGAATTAGAGTCAGTGTGATTACAGAGTGATTCTAGATGCCCAGTCTCTAATTTAATGAGCTGGCTGCAACATGGACCAGAAAATACATTCTATTTCCATCCTTACTCTCTTTCTGGCAGTAGTAAATATCTCTGAAGGGTCCAAATTTAGTCCCCTGGTATCCATAAAGTTTGCTTTAACTAGGTCAGAATAATGTTGCCTTTTTGGGTGATTAAAAAGTTAATTTAAAGAGAAAGAAGGGGGGAAAGCGAATGAATGTAGTTCCACACCCATTTTCCTGGTGGGATGTCTGTGCTCTCACCAGGGGGCGATGTGCTTTGTAATTTGTTTATTTTGAAACTGCAGTTAATTAATTCTCAGTCACTTTTAATCTGGTTGCAGCAGATGCCTGAGTTTCCTGTTGACTGATGTAATGCACTTTGGAACTTTTCTAAGCTTTGCATGAGCAAGGGGATGATGAATCTAGAATGTACTTCCGGTAGGACTTTGGCATTAAACAGTATATGAGAAGGCTGTGCTCACTTGTGGTCTGCTTTTTTCCCCCTCAGTGCTTACAGAACTCCCTGAAAGATATGAAGGACGTCGGCCTTTTACAAGTGAAGGTTTTAAAGGCGGTAGATCTCTTAGCAGCAGATTTCTCAGGTATAAACCGTTTTCAGTTTTTCATCCATTTTTATTTTTATTCATTTCCTGTTTTACTAAGTAGAAGCATGTACAGAGCAAGCAGACACTTTCAGAGTCATAGAAGAAACAAAGGTGCAGACACCAAATTTTTTCACTTCACATTTTTTCACAGAATTATCTTTTTCAAATAATTTTACTGTGACTAGATAATGTGCTAGCCCATTTGGCTTTCAAAGAGTATTTGTGGCTGATTTGTCCCTTGACTTCTTTATTTGCTAAATGACATGTTTGATGAAGCTTTTCTGTAGGACCTCAAAAGACAGGTTCAACTTGTTGTCTTTTCTCTTGCTGTGTGTCTGCAGATAGTGTTTCATTCTTCACAGGGTACAGTGCAGGGGGCTGAAATCTGGCTGGCATTTCTCCGTAGCAGTAACCAAAGTCTTGGCAATGGAATCATTTTCAGTTGACATTGTCTTACACAAAATTGCTCTTGTGCTTCACTGATTTGAATTTATAGACAGAGGCTAGGGCAGACAGGCCTTGTGCTGAATTATTCTTGACTTTGAGGAGAGTAATACAGACATTTCAGAGTCTCATCAGAGCATGGCTCTCCTTTCATCACCTCATTGCCGAATTACTCCCTTGTACTAACAGTTTAGCATTTGACAGATGCTATTTATTTTACCAAGGAAATTGATAAGTACAAAGAATATTACATAACGCGGATCTGTCTATTGATAGAAGAGACATTTTGCCATTGTGTTATTTCATAATTTTAGAATGTGGTTTACTCCCTTCCTTCGATACTATATTTGTGTAACCTCTGAACTTCTGAGACTAAGTTTGTGGGAGCTCAAACTCTGGAAAAGAGAATGTTAATTAGAAGCACTTTATATTGCAAAAATGATGGAAAATATAAATGTATTTTTTTTAAAGGAGTTCTCCTCATTCTCTCTTAAAAAAAAGCAGCCGGTAGCAATCACTACTCTATAAACCGCTCAGTTTTAAGGATATGCCCAGTGAGAATATGCAAACATTTTTGGGGGGCCAATATGAATACATAAATTCTCAGAGTTGTAGATGAAATACTTCAGTGATGACTTCTAATATTCATCAGTTTACTTGCAAATGTTTATGTAGTCTTATATTGATTTAGATAGGTTCCTTCCTTTTGAAACTTATAGTTTATTAAAATGCTTAATTCCGACGTTTCACACATTCCTTTGACATTAGTAGTTTTGTCATCACTAAAGCACATTTAGAGTTATCTACCAGTTTTCCAGAGCAAGTTATATTTTGCTTCCATCTTCCTGTTCAGATACAGCACTTTCTGAATCTGTGATTGTCGCTGTCTCAGCAGATGTTGTCTCAAGCCCCAGAAACTCATTTACGCCTTCAAGCAGTAGTTTAAAAAATTCTTTCTGTAGTTGTATGTTTTGTAATCACCAGGAACTAACTGTAGTGCATTAAAAGTTTTTTAAAAGGCTTGTTTAGGAGTTTTAGTCATTGCTCAGTGATTGATAACAAACCTGAGCAACATCCGTGAGGATGTGGATTCGATCCCTGGCCTCGCTCAGTGGGTTAAGGATCTGGTGTTGCCATGAGCTGTGGTCACGGATGAAGCTTGGATCTGGCTGTGGTGTAGGCTGGCAGCTATAGCTCTGATTAGACCCTGAGCCTGGGAACTTACATGTGCCATGGGTGTGGCCCTAAAAAGACAAAAAAAAAAAAAAAAGGCTTGTTTACAACTATATCCTTTTGTGGAAATAATTTTTTTAAACTTACCTTATTTTATGCATTCTATCAGGTGACTTTCATAAAGCACCCCCAAAACTAGTATCTCTGAAGGTTGTTTTAGGCCAGTGTGAATTCTCTAAAGAGTACTTTGATTATCAAAATATAAGGAATAGGAGCCAAACCTGGAAAATGGGAGCCTTTGCAAAGACCAGTCTATAGAGGCAAAACCTTCTTTTCAGAAGAATAATTTGGGGGCAAAGTGTTATCATTTTGTCATTTTATTTGTGTTCAAGATATTCAGAACATGGTTTTGGAATAGATGAAGGTGAGTACCAAAGGATTGCAGTAAAAAAAAAAGCTGTGGTTGGAAATCAAATAAAGCTCTACGATTTGGTTAAATGCCCTGGTGTTTTACTATCACTGTATTATTTATGAGAATATTATCACTCTTCTGAATTGAAGCAAAGATCCTTGTCGTTAGCTGAATATGTCTTTAGATCCTAATGATCTTTATTTTTAAAATCAGATTTCATAGTCTGTATTCTTTATAGGTTGGCAGGCTCCCTCAGTCTATTCCAAACCAAGGTATTGCTTCAGGGCCACAAAGTGGACCTAATACTGAGAGTTGTAAAGTAACTTCTCTATGTGACGAAAGAAATGGATCCAGGTTGCCATGAGGTAATAAATAGGGATATAATTAATACCTCCAGGATGTTAGTGATCATAGTATAGAGTGGAGACTCACCCAGTTGCTATTATTATTGCTACCAATTCACTCGATATACAGTAAAAAAGAAAAAAAAAAAAAACTCGCTCACCCGATGATAGATCAGAAGAGGTACCTGTCATTGCCAGTGCCAGAAACATTGAAAAAAATCCATTACTATTTATACCTTATACCCAGCATTTCCAGTCAGCCTTACTTTATAAATGATTGTTTCACTGAAGTTGCTCAGGGAACAAAGCATTCACCCCTGTAAATAAAGAACTGCATTTACTCTGCATAACCGGGACATTCTCAGCGATGGTCATTTTAGGGTGCAAAAGGGAACTGTCCAACCTTCATACTTCTTTTTTCATTAAAACTTTTTCTTTTTTTTTTGTTAATTGTTCGTTTCTTAAAAACAGTATCAAATAACCAGAAAAACTGATGCTTCACGTTTATTTCACCTTAGATTCAGGGACCCTGATGAAGCAAAAGTCCATCAGGGCAGAGCTTGGCAGTGGTCCATATGGAGGTCAAGGTCACAGTCTGGGGAGTGCAGGGACCTCTCGTCCTAGAGGAGAAATGAATACACTTGGTAACCCTGTTGTCAGTGGTTTGCCAATTTTAAAGTCATTTATGTCTTTGCCAGTAACAACTGAAAAAAAAAAATCACTTGCTCAGGCCAGTCTGCTCAAAGTAGGGGGATATTCTTTATGAATGCTTATTGATGTTATGATTATATGGTCATAAAAATAAATTAACCTTTGGAGAGATTGAATCCTCATTATTTTGCTAGTGTTTTAGAACATTGGAATAATGATACATCCACTAAGGTGAAATCCTTTTCTATTAAAATTTTTGAAAAAATTGTATAAAGAAAAGATTAGTGTAGCTTTTCAAATGCGTTATAAGATATTATTAACCTATGTCTACATTGCCAATATTAAGATATTTATAAAAGATAAAGTTTTCAGTGTTCTAATATATAGCTTCACATTTTTTAGGTGTCTGACACTTGTTTGTATACAAGTAAGAAGACTTTTTATTTTAAAGGAGCATTAGTCATCTAACTTCTCTTGCAGGCCATCCCTCTAAAACTGATGAAAGATAGTTTAATGTTCTCTACAATCAATATGAGATATGGATAGCAATACACAGTTATTCTAATAGTAGAACCTGTCAGATGTTTTTATTAAAGCGTTTGTCTCACCAATACCTTGTACCCAACATAACCTAAAATTTTTAAGTAATAGATTATCCAGTCTGATGTCATTATTTCCGTAGTAAATGAGGCCGTAGCCTTGATTCACCAAGCAGATGATAAATTGCACTTTGAAACCCAAGGTGAGCATAGCTGTTTGTAATGTTTAATGGAGCCAACATCCTTCACTCAGCTGCCACTGGTCTTAGAGCTCAGCTATTTGAGAAGAAAGTACCCCTGTTCTAATGATAAGAGAGGACTGCTTTGTTCAGGACAAAGCTGAGAAATGATTGGTGCACCAGGATCCCTCCCCATCATCAAAGCGCTCAGAGAGATGGGTCCCACATCTTCTACTTTGCCAAGGGGCACACCAGATTCATGGATTAATACTGATGGAAACAATAGCAAAAAACAACACAGAGATTGTTTCATAGACTGTAAAAAGACAATAAAATTATGGAATTCTCACTGTGGCACCGTGGATGAAGAAGCCAACTGCAGTGGCTCAGGTCACTGTAGAGGTACAGGTTCCATCCCTAGCCTGGTGCGGTGGATTAAAGGATCTAGCATTGTTGCAGCTGTGCTTAGGTTGTAGCTATGGCTCAGATTTCAGTCCCTGGCCCGGGAAATTCCTGTGGGTATGGCCATTAAAAAAAAAGATAATATAGTGTAATATAGGTAGACAGAAAAAATTGTTAAGGAGCTGAATTATTTTCTAGTCAGAACTGTATTTCAGTACAAATGACAGCACTTATCTTACCAACTGAGAGATCAACCAGTGAAGAGTAGGAAACTGTTCGCCAAGTTCAGCATGTATGTGGAGAACTGTTCTGGGTAGCCTTATTTTAATTGATAGAATATTGTGGAAAGTTTCCAGGATTGTTCCCAGTCGGGGCTACTTCAGGTTGTCAGTATCAAAACCATCGTGGCCTCCATTGGCATGACACACCTGCCAAAATTTAACACTTAGTTAATGATTCTCCTCTTGTATTCTTAGAATCAAAATATGGTTTCACACATCATCTTTCTTACTAATTAAGCTTTCTCTATTAATTTTGTTCTAAATTAGTTTTTATATATTGATATCCTTCTTCCCAAGGAATCTTTCAGTGGTAGGATGGGTTATTCTTCAGTTTTTCTCTGCTTTTAGTCTATCACCCTGTTACCACTAGCAAGAGGACCCTACCCATTAAATATCTCGACATGAAATAGGGGCAATAAAACTTGACTTTTTTTTTTTTTCTTTACTTCATTATACCAGCGGTGGCAAAAGAACAAGCAGAGCAGCACTGCAGTACCCACCTCAGTGTAGAATGATAATAATAAATCTAACAACAAGGCATAACTGAGTGTGGATCCCAGGAGCCCTTGTTTTTGTAGAACAGTCTTGTCTTAATTTTTCATGTTTGTGTCATTATAATAATATGTATGTCAGAATGAGGAGCTGTGGAGTTATCAGGAGGCCAAGAGGAACAAAATTCGAAATACCATCTTTCCTCACAGTTTGGAGTGACTTGTTCTGAACATAAGGTTTTTATAATCATTGTGAATTTTGAACAGTTTTGCCGTACAAAGCCCATTCATAAAAACAAAAATTTCCCAAATGTTATCTGGATTTTCTTGACTCTTGGCAGTAAGGTTGTCATTTGGACCCTTTCTCTAGTCGCAGTGTTAGCAAGACCTACCAAATTAACAGAATCTCCAGATAAGAGACCCTCTATCAGAGGAAGAGAGAAGAATCTATTTTCAAAGAAAAATAGGGGTTATAGTGAAGTAGGCTTATTTGATAAATGAACGTGTTAGAGGCCATAATACTGCCTGAAGCAGGAGAACACAAATTACATTTAATTCAGGAACTCAGTATTTCTTTTTAGGAATCCCAGTAGAGCTTCCCAACTGCTTTTTAAGTTGTCTCAATGTAAGAAATGTCAACTTGGTGGTAGATCTAGTGATCTTCAAGAAATGCGCAATTAGCAACTACTATAGATCACCCTAGGAAGCCTATGATCGCTTCGCCCTTCCTCTTCCACGGCAGCGTGCCATTAGGGGGCGCTGTGTATCCGTGATGCGGATGAAGACCTGGCTCAAAATCCGGTGGCATTTCCAGTTCCCTGGCTCCTTGGCAGTGCCATTGGGAGGAGCTCTTTGTCTGTTAGGATTCTCTGCCAGGACTGTGGTCATGCTCTCCATTCATTCATGAAGTACAGGATCCCTTTCCAAGAGACTGTATGTAACTCATACTTTGGGTAAATCATTGTTCAGTAATTTATTTTTTGAAGGTGAAAATTAGTCCCCATTTTTTTTGCCCTTTATTTTTATGGTCGCTGCCTTTCATTTTAATCTCTACGTATTATGGTATAGAAGATGTATAGAAACAGAGAGCCATGTGTATATCTTGGTGCTACCACGTAGTGGCCTTGGGTCCACTTATGTTTCCAGCTCCTCGTGGGTACTTTGGGGGGTAAATTAAAACTAAGTGAACATACCTGACACCTATTACTTGCTCAATAAATGCTATTCACATGCTTTATTAAATTTATTTTTCTAGATTATAGTTGACATGCGGAATTCTACAGGTTATTTTTTACTTGATTTTTGTTCATAATTTCTCTAATTTTAAATAATGTTGGAAATATCAGCATTGATAATCACTTTCAGCTTTTCAACCACTTTTAGAAGTCTATAGTTACCACTCTATAATGTGTTCTTTTTTTGTTTCTGTTTCTGTTGCCTGATAAAAGTGAAGGAAAAAATATGCTTCATGGTAGGAAAATTCTCACACTTAAAGCAGTTTAGTGCTTGCCGTCCACATTTTGATTATCTGGGTAATAGTTTTATCGATATAAAATACTTTTGTGGGTTCATCAATTTTTTGTTATACATAAAATTACTATTTTGAGAAACCGTTGGGCAAAATACCGCATTTAGATACCATATTACTGAGTAGAAATATTCCAGCCATATGCTATAATAGTGACTCTTGAGTAGTATCTGTAAATTATAACACTGGCTATGTCTTTTTTGATTTTTTTTTTTTTGAAGCATAAGCCTGCTTGTATCAGAAGAGGAACAGTCCTATAGTTTATAGTTATTGTTCACTGGGAATTTAAATCATGCGTCCATTTTCTAGTTTGTTTTCATTGCCTTCTTTTTGACGCTGTATCTGTAGCAATACCTCTCCTCTTAAAGATGCTCTATTTTCAAAAGGATGACTGTAATTGCAATTTCTAGGAAGCTCAGCAGTAATGATTTAATGCTCTTAATTTTCGTGAGAACCTCTTGGATAGCTGGGCCCAAATCAAGACCAACTTTTAAAAAACACATCCCAAACTATGTAAATCTGCCTTGGCAGTCCATCTGCTTTAACAGTCTGCCAAGGAACGTGGACTCTGCTGGATGTGAAGTTTGAGAGTCTACAGAAGATTTAGCAGTTTGTAACTTATTGGCACCTTGAGAATGGAGGAGTTCAGTTCATTTATGTTGTTCTAGGAATTAACAACTAATCTTACTGAGTGGGCTTTTAGTAAGGTCTTAATTTACTCACCAAGTATACCAACTCTGTGTGTGAGCCTGGTGACAT
Source organism: Catagonus wagneri (assembly GCA_004024745.2). Classification (NCBI taxonomy): domain Eukaryota; kingdom Metazoa; phylum Chordata; class Mammalia; order Artiodactyla; family Tayassuidae; genus Catagonus; species Catagonus wagneri. The sequence goes on along the minus strand of PVHT021183630.1, from coordinate 9,639,530 downwards.
GGTGGGGAGGAGAACTTGGTCCTCTTCCACATGGAGTGACTAATTCACCCACTGGCATCTAATGACAATGATACTGTTAAGGTCAAGAACAGCGGGCCAAAGTTCATTAAAGGGACATCTGACTGTTGTTCCTGCAAGAATCGATGATCTAGCTGAGATGTCAAGGAGAGATGAAAGAAAGGCTTTTAAAAAGAGGGGGAACAGGATTTCCCTGGTGGTCTACCAGTTAAGGACTCGGCATTGTCACTGCTCTGGCTCAGGTTTCTCCAGGACTGGGGATTTCTTCTTGTCGAGGGTGTGGACAAAAAAAGTTATAAAATAACAATAAATAAAAGGAGAGATGGTATGTTCCCAAGCCTGCAGGGCTTTCCCAAGATATCAAGGAAACAAGTGAGACTGGAGAAGAGAGCAGGGGGCCCTCAGGGACGAGGAGGCTAATGTCTTAGGTGGGACTGGATTATATAGGAACATGCGGGTCCAGGAGAAGAATCAGGGAACTCTTCAGGGCAGTGATGTGACTGGCTCTGAATTTAAATACAAGTTTATTCTGGTGACTGTGAAGAGCAAGGATTTCGGGGGTGCAAGAATGAAAATGGGGAGATGTTAGGTAAATTCAGTGGATGATGGTGTTTTATGGAACTTGAGTGGTGACAGGGGAATGGAGTTAAAGAGAAAATTCTATGTCACCAGTTTTTGTTTGTACTGCATTTGTGCTAGAATATTAGAACATAAGATATTTAAACAACATTTCAGCAAAATTGTCCTCCTCCTCTGCTGACCTCACAGTCTGAAGAGAACCCTGCCTGTCCTCTGCTCTGAACACCTGCCATACCGAAGTCATCAGGTACCTCCTCAGCTGCAGGAAGCCACAGAGGCCATTGTTTGGATTAAACAAGCTTGCAACCCACTTGGGAAGGCAGGAGAAACTGGAAAGCTAGGTCCAGAGTGAAGAGAGATCAATGTTTTCTCATCCTTTAAAATCTCTCTCAGCTCCCAGCACAGTGCTTTCCAGATTTTAGGGAACCATAAACCATTTGCTGCAGAAAGGAGCAGGCATGTCATACAGTGGGGCAACACATACCCGAACTAATGATTGCAATAACTCCCTGGAGTTTCAGGTTGCAGAGAAAGTCCCATGAAGATGATGCGTCCTGAACTTGGCCTTGGGGATTATTTGATCTTGTTTTTTGTTTTGTTTGTTTTTTGTTGTTTTGTTTTGTTTTGTTTTTGAGAGGAGTGGGGGTTGGGAGAGCATTGTAGGGAGAAACCATTTCATGTGCAGAATGGGAAGCATGACCGAGCCCCGTAGTCTGTTCTGGCCGGGGGTGGGGCACAGACACGCTGACCTTTATAAAGGATTTGGGAATAGGGGATAGAACGGGACGAATAGTGTAGGGCCAGTTATCAGGGAACATACATTTTCAGGATGGCGCACTAGAATTTGCTCCAATATGCAATAGTAAGGCGTATAAACAAATGGTTGGAGACAGGAATTGAAGAGAGATTTTAGAAGTAAAGTTTGGTGTGGCTGACCTTCCTCAGCCCCAGCCAGCCTGAGCGATAATGCTCCACAGTTAGCTTCAGGGATTGTCTTCTTTTAGAAAAAGTTTTTTCTAATATTGCCTCTTGTATTGATAGTCTGTGGTGGCTTCTGACTGCTGAATGAATACAAAGAAATGAAAAAAAAAATTTTTTTTAAAGTACTGGTCACGGCCTTCCAGGCTTCCAGCCAATCTTTTCCTTTATTCACCCATGTCTTATATTTTCTGATAACCACCGTGGAGCTATATGTGTGTGTATGTGTGTGTGTCTGTCTGTCTCCTTAGTAAAACATAAGGTACTGATCTGTTTCTGTCTTGTCGGGAACGAGAGCCATTTCTGCTTATCCAAATCAGCCCCTTCTAAACCTTGCTTAGGATTCACCTCCACTATAGAATCTTTCTGGACTTTAACCAACCAAATTGTCTCTGAGCTTATTTTTCTCATCTGAAAAATGGCAACAGCATTCCTTACCTCATAGAATGGATGTGAGGATTAAAGGAGGGCCTGCATAAAGCATGGTTTCTTGCACACAGTGGGAGGAGCCTGGCCCCCTTCAGCCAACACCCATCACTGGGAGCTGGAAGTTCTTTGCAGCTGTCTCTCACTGAGCCAGGACACTCTTCACAAGGGATGGGAAGGGCACACACACCCGGGGTGTGCCTGCACTGGACCCCTTAAATGAAGTACCTGGCTACATATGGAACAGAAGCGTGCAAATGTTAACAGAAGAGGGGAGTTGGAGATTAGAGGTGGGAACAACTCAGTCTGCTGGCAGGGAGTGTGAGGGGAGTTTTCATGGAAAAGGTGACATTTGCTGAAAAGCGCGATTATTATGAGAGTTCCTTGAAGGTAATGAGTTGGTGGTCTGTGCATATCAGGGCCTGGTTCAGCGCCAAGAGCAGAGTGGGTGCTTAATAAATATTTGTCAGATGAATGATATGACCTCTAAAATACTTTAACTACTTGTCATTCAACTTCTGTAACTGATATAAAGGTAACATTATTTAAACGAGGAACCTGCACTTGTCTTTCAAGGAATACAAATGAATTTTAAAGTGGTGTTCAAAAATAACAAAGGCTATTGAGAGCAAGGTGCTAAAACACCACCATGAATCAGAATCGCCAGTGGTGTAACTGTGTCAAGGTGACATGACATCTGTTTGTAGACGGGGTCATCTAGACGTTTTACCTGTACAGACAGGTGGAACGAAGAGGAAAGGTGCAGACTCAAGGGCATATATGTCAGTTGTCTAATGGTGTTTTCTTGGTACTATTGGGAAGCATCAGGATATTGCACTTGTTATGGGATATCATTTTTATCATTATCACATCAAAATACTCATTATTTAAATCTTCATGAAAGTCCTCATCTATCTGGAGCCTTTGAAGGTCCAGAAAGCAATCCTAAAGTGTATGTACATTACTCTCTAAGTGTTTTAATGTCTTTGTTTCTTCTTCCTCCTCTGCCTGTTTATACTTTATTATTAATAAATGCAGCATTTTAATGAGCTTTGACGGAATTATCTTCAGAGAGTTGGGGCAGTGTGTTCCTTGGAGACACAACTGAAATTCCCCGTTTCTGGAAGGCAGTCTGTTCCTCATTAGCTGGGACAGCAAGGAGTGTGCTCGAGAGAGAGGGGGCCCACAGCTCAGCCCACCTGTGCCAGCCCAGGCTCGGCCCCTCTTCACTGGGCTGTGGAGGAGCCCTGGGGCTTTCATTACAAGTGTCAGACGGTTTCCCCCGAGCCCGTGCTGATGGCGTGTCATACTCGTGTCTCTGGAGGAGCAGCCCGGACACCTCCTAACAGTCTGACAAATGGTTAAGTAGCTGTTTCAGCTTGGGCTGAGGGGCTGAGCATTGTCTGCCTGGCCATGAAGCCAAGAGCATGTGTGTTCTCTCGTGTTCACAGTTACTGAAGAGACGTTCTGACCTTCTCCACTGTCAGCTACCTCCCCACTGAACCCCTACCCCGTGACCTGTGTATCCCAGAGTATAACTGCCTCTTTTTTCTTTTTAAATTGAAGTGTACTTGCTTTACAAGTTGTTTTAGTTGCAAGTATACAATGAAGTGATTCAGTTATACATATGTAAGTATAAGTATATACATTTTTTCACATATATATTCTTTTTCAGATTCGCTTCCCTTTTAGGTTATTACAAGATATAGAGTTCTCTGTGCTGTATAGCAGGTCCTTGTGTATTTTCTGTACAGTGATGTGTATCTGTTAATCCTGAACTCCTAATTTATGTACCTCTATCCCCCGCTACTCCCTTTAGTGTAACCGTAAGTTTGTTTTCTATGGGAGTCTATTTCTGCTTTGCAAATATGATCATTTGTATCATTTTTTTAAGATTCCACAAATAAGTGATTTTAGATGATATTTGTCTTTCTCTGACTTCACTTAATATGACAGTCTCTCTGTCCACTCATGTTGCTATAAATGGCATTATTTCATTCTTTTTTTTTTTTAATGGATGATTAAAAAGACTTTCTTTAAAGGACTTCCCATTTGGCTCAGCAGGTTAAGAACCCAGCATAGTCTGTGAGGATAAGTGTTTGATCCCTTACCTTGCTCAGTGGGTTAAGGATCCGGTGTTGCCCCAAGGTGTGGCATAGGCCATAGATGTGGCTCAGATCCAGTGTTGCTGTGGCTGTGGTATAGGCCTCAGTTGTAGCTCTGATTAGATTCCTAGCCCAGGAATTTCCATATACTGCAGGTGTGGCCGTAAAAAGGAAAAGAGAAAAGGAAAAAAGAAAAAGCTTTAAAGAAGAAAGACTTTTTACAAATGCATATGGATTTTTGTGTGTGTTTGATTTAGACTGCCCAATATCTGAAACCTGTTTTAGATTTGGGGCTCTTCCCATTGTGTGTGTGTATTTTCTTTCTTTGGCTGCCCCGAAGCATTATGGAGTTCCTGGACTGGGGATAAGATCTGAGCCACAGTTGCAGCCTTCACTGCAGCTGCAGCAGCTCTGGATCCTTAACCCACTGTGGCAGGGATCTGACCTGTGTCTCAGCACCCCAGAGATGCCATGGTCCTGTTGCACCACAGTGGGAGCTCCCCCACTGCATATTTTGTAGAAGCGCTTAGGGAGGGCCCACGTTCACTCACAGAGGGTGGAGAGCCAGTGAGGACTCCTTTTCTGAGCGCTGGCAGTTAGGACATGGGCAGTTGTGGGTGGGGGCAGTCCCTTTACATCTACATCAAGTGAGGCGAAGAAGCAGAAGTGGAGACTTCCTGTTAGAAGCAGCTGCATTCCAGGTTCGGGTCGGAAGTGCTTGGGACGGTTTTCCTGGGAAGCAGAAGCCAGACTCTTCCAAGATCCAGGCTGAGGTTACCCCTAAGCAGTCTTTGGTTTCTAGCAATTCATATTTTTTGCCACACCACAGTGTGTAGAGGTTCCTGGGCCAGGAACTGAACCTGTGCCTCAGTTGCAGCCTGTGCCACAGCTGTGGCGACACTGGATCCTTAGCCTGCTGCACTACATGGGAACTTCTGGTTTCTGGTGATTTTCAAGCCTGATTGTCCATTCTGTGCACTGAGCCCGAGAGCTGTTTGCTATTATTTTAATAAATTCCTCTTCTCCTAAATTTAGACAGGGATCATTTCCATTGTTTATAACTGACAACCCCGAAGTATTCATCTGTGTCCATGGCTCCAATCATTGTCCCCTGGCCGTTAAGATAATCTTGACTTAAGTGCTTTGGCCAGGCATCTAAGTGTCCAGCCACTAGTCAGTTGAATGGAATCTCCTGTTTAATACTGTCCCTTGGCCATACATTTACTCTTCTTCTTTTCTTTTTTGAAATATCTTCTTCATGCCGGCTCCTGCATGCCAGTCTCTTTGCTGACGTGCAAAAACCTTAGAGCTCCTGCTTACTAAGTGGATTAGATGTAGGTTCAGTGACCTGAATGGAAGGCCAGTAGGTCAAGTATCCTGAGCACTCTTTGTGTTAGGCTCTGGTCTGGGGGTCCTCGGCCATTTGTTGGAGGAACATCTGTCCTTATGCCCCCAGTTAATTTAGTCCATGTCACTTTATAAAGTGCCAGGGTGCGCAGAGGCGGGTGATGTGTCCACGTCCCATGGGTGTTAGTCATTCATTCCTGCCCTAACAGTTCCAGTCTCGATCCCTCTGCCAATCCTAACAAAGGGAGGAGACATTCTCTCTGGGCTCCCCTTTGGATTTCGGATTTTCTAATCTTTTTCATTTATATTTTTTTTCTTTTGGAGGCTGTGTGAAGTGGGATAGAAAAAGAAGAGGTGAGATAGGAGAGTAAAGGTTAAGCTTCATTATTTTTTAAGATGAAAACTTTGAATTTACTTCGTGAAATTAGACTTCTGCATGTTTTTGAGCACCAAAAATGTTGCATGTGCATTCTCACCATTTACTAAATATATAAGACCATATGTGTGTGCGTGGCCACTCATTCCAGAGTAGTAACTCCTAACTAGCCATGCACTTTTTCTCATCTCTCTCCTCACCTCACGAGTGTAGGCGTGTTATCATAGGCTTCCAATAGTCGGCAAGTAGTTATCCCTATCAACTCAAAGAGAACTTACTGGGGGTTTGGGATACAAAATCTGTAAAATTGACTTGTGATGATGTATGCACACCTATAATTGAAATAAAATCCATTAAGAGAAAAAAAAATGAAATAAAAAAAAGAGAGAACTTAGGAAGGAAATAGGGATGAGCTTCTATTTTAAAAACAAAACACGAAACTCGCTAACCTTCCAGACTGACACCTGTTCCTGTGAAACCTGAGAGGCCCTTCCTCTCAAAAAAAAGGCGGCAGCGTCTGGGTTGCATCTCACTCCCCATCCACTGCTGGTACCTGTAGGCACCATCCATCTCCAAATCCCCACAAGGGGCTTCCACAGGGCTTTCTAGAGAGACTCACCTTCACTCTTTGAACAAGCACACTTTTTATTGCTTTAAAAGTGCATGATTTTGTTCCCTTTGCCTCTCACTTTTGAGAATCGTTTGCCTCCCACCAAGGAGCTTCCTTTGTCTCTGACCCACGCCTGTGTTCTCTTTCCAGGGAAGAGCGATCCCTTTTGCTTGTTGGAGTTAGGAAATGACCGGCTTCAGACACATACCATTTACAAAAACCTCAACCCTGAGTGGAACAAAGTTTTTACATTGTAAGTATTTTAGCCCCTGGAGCGTCAAAGAACAGCTTTAACTCAGAGACCAATTATCCTTGATATGTTTGGGGCAGTCTGGGGCTCTTGTGTGGAACTTTCTGTCCATTTTTATGGGCAAAGAATGAATTTTATTGTTTTTTTCCTTCTGAAACCCTTTTATGCTTTCATTTTATAGAGTATAGTGTTAATAATAGACGAGACCATTTGGAACTGTAAGAGACTGTTATAGGAGGCATTTGTAAAGCAGGTCTTTTAGCGACTAAATTAATCTGTGAGTAGAAGGGAAACTTCCATATATCCAGACTAATTCATTCCTGGGTTAAAGGAAATTACAAATATAGACCTGCCTTAAATTCAAGGAGCTTTTAAAAACCTGAAGGCTTGTATTAGGCTGAGAATAGAATATACAGGGTATCTGTGATCCCTCACAGACTCCCAGAGAATCCTTGTATTCCAGCTTACCTAAATGACCTGTTCCAGAGTGACGTCCACTTTTCAAAGTCAGGCCCTTAGGAGGCTGGTTATATTTACTATTTTGTGTCAGATTCCAAGGCACCTATCAAAGGGAGGCCTCTGTTGAACTTGAGTGAAATTGGTATGCTGCCCTCACCGTGCTAAAACGCTCTGTGTGTGTAACTCAAAGAATCAAGTTTATTTTGAATGGAGTCGATGGTTCCCACCAGAAAGCTCCCGAGGATCTTTGAGAAGAGCCTTAACTGTGCTAAACAGCTTTGCAATTTGCCATATACAAGAGTCTCTTTTTTGTTCAACACATGGTTAGTGACCATGGCTCCATATTTCACTGCAGTCAACATAAAAAAAAAAAAAGTTTATAAATACGTACATATGCCTGAGACATTTAGTATAGTACTTAGTATTTCAACAATAGAGTGCTTTCCAGGGATCTCAGCAAATAGTGATTTTGACCACTTTTTTTTTTAAAGGGAATTCTTCATTAAAGTAAAAAAAAAAATCTTCATTTTACTCTTCATATTTGGAAGCTACTTTGAAATCTCTATCCTCCTTATTAGGTACCCCATTCTCTTTCTTTATCCTGTTTCTTTAACAGCCCTACCCTGGAGTAGACAGATACATGGAAAATGCCATAGTAAAAAAGTTGACTTTTTTTTTCCATATGGATGTCTGAATCTTCTGTGATGGAAGGTTTGGGAATACAGTCGGTTTGATTTAATTTTCAGAACTTAATTAAATGATAGTTTTATACTCTGAGGACCTACAGATTTAATTAGTGAAACCATGTTTTCAGATCTTCATGGAACAGACTTCACTTGTGTGTTTTTGTATATAATACACAGTGTATTTCTTGTTTCAGTCCCATTAAAGATATCCATGATGTTTTGGAAGTGACAGTGTTTGATGAAGATGGAGATAAACCTCCCGATTTTCTTGGAAAAGTTGCCATTCCTTTGTTGTCTGTAAGTTACCTTTGTTACTGCACAATGTGTGAGTCATTTTATAGTTTATAAGTTTCTATGGTCAAGTGTTGCTTTATTTTTGTCAGTCGTGGGGGAGGGGAGAAATCCTCCCGAATGTAGCAGGAAACGACTCTTTGATTCCTTATCTTTATTCAGTATTTTCAGTTGTTTCACTTGGAGTCACATGATTTTCTCTGTGTATCAGTTGCATATTAATTGAACCAACCAAAACGTTAGACTGGACTTTCGGTTCACACTCAGTCTTTTCACCTCAGGATAGGAATTTATTTTTTTTCCCAGGGAATACATAGCTATGACTGATTTTTCCACTGGTAATGAAAAAACTGCATGTTATTTCTTTATTACCTCCCTACTGCCCATTTCTTCAAAGGCTTCTGCTGGTAACTGCACAATTGTTCTCAGTTCTTCTTCTCTTCTTCTTTATTTTTTCCTCTTTTTGGCTTTTTAGGGCTGCACCTGTGGCTTGTGAAGTTTCCCAGGCTAGTGGTCGCATCAGAGCTGTAGTCACCAGCCTATGCCGCAGCCACAGCCACAGCAACGCGGGATCCGAGCCATGTCTGTGACTTACACCACAGCTCACGGCAACACTGGATCCTTAACCCACTGAGCAAGGCCAGGGATCCAACCCTTGTCCTCATGGATACTAGTTGGGTTTGTTAACCACTGAGACACGACGGGAACGCCTGTTCTCAATTCTCCTGAAGACAGCTTTTTCAAAAGTTCTATTTGTCTTTTTAGTTGTCACGTTTGTTTTCAGTCTCCAAAAAAGCTTTGTGGGAGAAAGCAGAGGGCCTTTCTTGGAAAAATGAAGGCTGTTTTGGTAGTCCCATTAAAAGATAATATGTCAGAATGAGCTAAGAGGTGAATGAAAGAAAATACCCTATGAAATTCAGAGGAGAAAGCACCAAATAATGTCTTTCCATGGGCAGAGGTGGAACGCTGAAATCTGAATTCACCCATTAATTAGGCATTCATGTTTATACCAAATGTACTCTTAGAGAGGAGGGAATTTCAGTTTTTCATCCAGCCATTCATACAATGTGTGTAGAGTTGTTATAGCCTTATGAGTCAAAGGAGGCTTTAAGTTATTTATTCCCTCAGATTTATTTTTCCAAAGCTCTTCATGCATTTCTGTGGTGGGAGCAGTGTCTGCAATTTATCCATGAGATTAGACTACCTAGTGATGTTTATAGAGGGGGAAACCTACACCTCTCAGTATCTTTTCTGGTTTTGATGGCTTCGTGAATTTTCCCCCATGTTCTTATATTGCTGATGTTACTTGAAGAGCCTGATGGAGGGGCTGCTCCATTGCAGAGCCTCTGCTGCATAATGTTTGGAGCCATCAGCATCAGGCCACAGTGGCTCTCAGAGAAGAGATGGTGATTTGTGGTTTCCCTCCTTTTTCTTTTTTCAGTTATTCCTGAAAGAATTCATGCAATAAGAATATAGGGCACAATTTTAAATAGGTTTAAAGGGACAAGAAATCTAGACTCCCCTTTATAATTCAGTGTCCTTTTGCTCTACCATTTTTTTTTTGGCCATTTCTTGTTTTTGGAGATAAATCCTTAGTTAGCATATCTGATTCCTTGCTGGTGCACACTGCTTCATATCTTTATCAACCTCCCTCTGTTTTGCATGGGGAAGTCTTGTGTATTTTGTCTTTTTACAATGCCAACAAGTTGACTGACATTCTTCCCTCTCTTGCTCATAACCAACAATAGCTATATGCTGTGGGGTTAAATCTAAGAAATTACTTCTGGGTAGATTAGGTTTAGAGTTTCTCAACTGCTGACACTGTTGAATGGATCGTTCTTTGCTATGAGGGCTTTCCTGTGCATCATAGCAAGTTTAGCATCATCCTTGACCTCTACCCACTAGATGCCAGTAGCACCTGTTCACCCATCAGTTTTGTAATAACCAAATATGTCTGCAGGCATTGCCCAGTGTTCTGAAGAAATCATTCCCGGTGGAGTGGAGGACCAATGACCTAAATTAATAGTTTTTAGACTATAGCCTTCAATGTACAAGGTGGAGTGACTTGTGAAAGACTTTGTTTAAAGTTGAGCAAGCCCCCAGCCCCCTTGACTTTTTTGAGATTGCTGATAAGCTTCCCCACGATATAAGCCTTCATTTGTTTAATCACTATTTATCAAGTGTTCAGTGTTTGCCAAGAATTGTTTTAGGTGGTAATGTTCTAATAATGGCTGCACTGAAGCTATCTCTTCTCTTGGTAGTTATGTTTTAGTTCCAGGAGCCATTATATTAAAAAAAAAAAAAAAAAAGCAATAGATAGTAGGTTCAATGCTGAAAAGTGCTATGTAGAAAATAAAGCAGGGGAAGGGGCCACGAAGACGGTGTTTGGGAGGGGGGATGCTGTTTTCTGTGACCTGGACAGGGAAGGCCCCACTGGAAAGGGTGCATTTGAGCAAGAACTTTTGAAAGTGAGGGAGGGAAGAAGGCCAGGGGGATATTTGGGCAAGTTCTTCGAGGCAGGAAATCAAGTTAAAAGTCCCTAAGGCTGGGCCTTGACTGTCAAATTCCCAAAATAGCAGAAGGGACAGTGTGGATGGGAGGGAGTGAGCCTGGTGGGGAATAGCAGATGTGGGATAAGAAGGGACAGGGGGATAGGGTGGCGTGGGAAGGGACCTTGCAAGACTTGGCAGCCTGAGACAGCCTCAAAGTGTGAAGGCCTTTGGCTCTTCCTTAGTGGTGGTGGGAAACCACAGGGAGGGTTCAAGTCCTGTAGTGCTTGATTTGGTTTACACTGCTTGTGTCTAATATAAAAGGGCTGTAATTCATGGAGGAATAAGCCCAGAACTGAAAGATCTCCAGTGTGTAAAGGCAGGATAGCCTGAGCCACATCTCCCTTTAGGGACTTTGGGGGCCTAGGAATGTGGAGCTGAATAAGGTATTTTGGCAGTTGTTATTCAGCATGGTTCAGTTTCAGTGCAGATTTATTTCTGATTCTTGGACCAATAGGGAAGGTGATCAGATCTTATACAAGATCTTGGTGGACTCTTCCTGATATATCTTCAACGTACTTTCTCCAAATGAACTGATTTTCTACCTGAAGTGTAGACATAAATGTGATAGGAAGAAATGCTGTAACCCTCTGTAGCTGGTGACAGGCACATTTTAATGTGTTTGTTATTTCAGCGATCATTTGATTTTCAAATTTATGTTATTTGTTTCTTATATTTACAAGTTTTATTGTTTATAACTATTTTAAAATAATTCTAACTTGATTTAGAGGACATGGTTTAAAATGTATTTATTTGGACCTAGGTTTTTTCTTTATTTGATGTCTATTAAATAATGCTTACCCAGCATGCCCTGTGCTGTGCACTTGCCATGTGGTATATCATTAATTCTCTGACAGTCTAATGAAGCATGTTTTATTGTTATGATCATTTACAAATGAGAAAACTGAGGCACAGAAAGGCTCCAGTAGCTGGGTAAGTAGTGGGGCTGGGTTTGAGTTAGGCAGTCTCATATTAGAGCCTGCGCTCCTAAGAGGATGCTCAGCTGCCACAGTAAATAGCTATCAAGTAAATGTTGTCCCTGAAGCAGTGACCAAGATCTGTTTTTGTGTAACCACTGGGCTCAGTGCTTAGGGACGGGGACTGGGGTACAGGTGGGACACAGAGTTGAAGACTTGCGTATTATGGGTGATGCCTGTGAAGTGAACACACAAAACCCTGAATTATTAGGTCCATGTAAAAGGAGCACGGAAATGCAAGGGAACTGAATTTTACTTTGGGAAGACTTTAGAAAGTGAGGAGTTTGAGCTGGCCAGGAAAAAGCAGGGTGTTGATCGTGACTGCTGGTTGAGGTAGAGATGAAGGCCACTCCAGGCAGAGGGTAGAGCGTGAGCAGAGAAAACAGAGGGGGGAGGTCGGGGCCACCTCTAGAACCAAAGCAGGTCCTTGGTGCATAGTTCCGGGTGAGGGGGAGGCTGGAGTATGCTGCTTAGGAAGGGAGGAGGGTGGGGTTTATTCTGTGAGCAGGGATCACCTGAAGGCTTTTGACCTGGGCGTGGATATATCAGAGCAGTTGACTAGGAAGAAAGTTTTGGCATCAACATGAAGCAAATTATAGAGGAAGAAGACTCTTGCTGGAGGAATTGGTTGTGAACTCTAGAAATAAGCATCAAAGAGAAAACCCTTGGATTCTGTGTTGTATGTCTCTTAGGAGAAGGGTTTATTTCCCTGCGCTTTTAATTTCAGAGAGAATCATAAAAATTGATTTGTCAGTGCTTCACTATTATCTCTATAGACTATGGAACCATATCTGATAATACCTTATTTTGTATTTAAAACAAAAAAATGTATTCCTTACAGTGTGAATAATTCGTGAGAACACATTCCCTTTAATCAGGTCATAAACTATAACTTGATTTACAGTTTCAGAGAAAATGCAAACTACATTTTAAAATGTCTAAGTATAAAGTATTGAATGCACTTCAACTTTTACTCTCTCTCATAATTGTAATGCGCTAAGTGCATTTCAACCTGTTAAATAAAGAGCTTGTTCTGAATTCACTACATCTTTTAATCAGGGTGACTGTACTGGATGACTGTTGGCTCACTTAAAATTCATGTTCTAAAATCAGTATGTTTATTAATGGTGGTACATTGTTCAAAGCACATATGTATGCTCAGATACACAGCAGAATTAAAACAATCCAGGACGAGCCATCCTTCCATATATGTCATTTCTGTTCAGCTTTAAATATTTTTTTTTAAATTGATTCTATAGATATGCAGAACTTGTTACTCATGGTTAAAAGCAGTAGAGAATTGCAACTGCCCTGAAATATAATCTAAAAACTTTTAGTATTTGCCATTTCCTCCAAAAATCTTCTAATCAATACCATAATAAATGTACAGTGGAAAACACTAAGCACATTTTAGAGTTTTAAAACATTTCCAACATAGACACTGTCTCCTAATCATTACTCAATTCAGTAGATCTATTTTTCATTTCTATTATCAGTTCAGTGATCCTGATTTTTGTCCTGAGAATCTAGCTGGATCCCCCCTCCCCTTTTTTTTAAGGGCCCCACAGGTAGCATATGGAGGTTCCCAGGCTAGGCGTCGAATCAGAGCTACAGCTGCTGACCTACACCACAGCCACAGCAATGCGGGATCCGAGCCATGTCTTCGACCTACTCCACAGTTCACAGCAATGCTGGATCCTTAACCCACTAGGTGAGGCCAGGAATCATACTCGCGTCCTCATGGAAACTGGTTGTGTTAGTTAACCGCTGAGCCACTAAGGGAACTCCTGGATCTTTCATCTGAGTTACTCCTTATTTAAACATACGTTTACCCTCCTGGAATAATCTAATGGATGGATTCTGGAAGGTCTTGGAAATAAGCTTTCCATAAAATACGAAGAGCATCTATTTGTTATTTCCTAGTATCTAAGAAGAAATCATTTCAGTTTGATGAAGTCCTACATTTTGAAACAAGTTTGAGTCCCCTTGGGTAAGCCAAGCCAACACCTGCAGGTGAGTCTGTCATCAGAAGCTCAGGCCTTCACGCAGCCAGCCCTTAGTGTTTTTCATGAAGCTCATGCGCAGCAACCAGGCGCAACAATAATAGATTCACTTAAGTAAGTTTATGGGACACATTTTCTGTAATTGCTTGTATCAAATAGATGTCCCTGCACATCTTCATTAGCATTTCCAAATGAAGTATTTGCCCAACCTTCACCTATGGTGGGTTTTATATACATTGTACTAGAAAATCCTATTTTTTTAAGTTAATGCTGAAATTTTGGCCATTAAAGTACGTAATATTTATTTTACATGACTGGATATGGATGTATAACCAAATATAAAATTTAACAGGGCAAAAATAGTGAACACAAACCTTCAGCTCTCTTCCCCATCTATTCTTGGTCCAACATATTTAACTGAAATAAAGGAAGAGAAGGCACATTTTCCTGTTGGCCCTGGAAAGTAAGAAAGGGTACCTTAAATGTGCTGGAATTATCCTAAAGCGTAAGTAGTGTGTATAAGTGGAAGATACTTGGTTGCAACAGGCCAAGGGAGAAGTAAGAATGACTAGTGAGATTCCTCTCCTGTCCTGTAATAGGAAAATAACAAGTATAAATCTGAGCACATCCCGCATGATGGTAAACGTTGAATGTATTAAACTTTTCTTTCTTTCTTTCCTTTTTTTTTTTTTTTTTGGCTTTTTGCCTTTTCTAGGGCTGTACTCGTGGCATATGGAGATTCCCAGGCTAGGGGTCTAATCGGAGCTGTAGCCACTGGCCTACGCCACAGCCACAGCAACACGGGATCTGAGCTGCATCTGCAACCTACACCACAGCTCATGGCAACGCCAGAGCCTTACCTTACTGAGCAGGACCAGGGATAGAACCTGCAACCTCATGGTTCCTAGTCGGATTCGTTAACCACTGAGCCATGACGGGAACTCCGGATTAAACTTTTCTATTACATGGAAAAAATCTCTTATAATGAGTCAAAAAGTAAAATTTTTTTAACAATTAGAGGGTTTTTAATATATTCACTAAGTTGTACAGCAATCCCCTCAATCTAATTCTGTAATATTTCCATCAACCTCCCAAAAGAATCCTCACACCTACTAGCAGTCAGACCCAATTCCCCCTCTTTCTACCCTTTGATAACCATAAGTCTCCTTTCAGTTTCTATGGATTTACCTATTCTGGAATTTCATATGAATGGAATGAAAAGTATCGTTTTCTGTCTGGCTTCTTTCACTTAGCGTAAAGTTTTCAAAGTTCTCCCCTGTTGTGGAATCTATCAGTATTTCATTCATTTTCATCGTTGAATAATACTTATATTTTATTTATCTATTGGTCAGTTGATAAATATTTGGGTTATTTTCACTTTTTGGCTATTTATGAACAATGCTGCTATGAACATTTGTGCACAGGTTTTTGTTTTGTTATGTTAGAATGTGTCTTGGTGTTGGTTGTGCTGAGTCAGTGTTCTCAGATATGCAGTTTGTTTTAATCTTTTTGAGTTTTTTTTTTTTGCTTTTTAGGTTTGCACTGTGGCAAATGGAGGTTTCCAGGCTAGGGGTCGAATCAGCACTATGGCCGCCAGCCACAGCCACAGACACAGACACAGACACAGAAACATCAAATCTGAGCCATGCCTGCGACCTACACCACAGCTCACGGCAATGCCAGATCCTTAACCCACTGAGCAAGGCCAGGGATTGAACCTGCAACCTCATGGTTCCTAGTCAGATTCGTTTCCGCTGCTCCATGATAAGAATGCCTGTTTTAATCTTTTTGTATTTCAGAACAGTTTTCTTTTTGTTTCTTCAGATAATTGCTAGTTCTGGGTTGAGCTTTTTATTTTATTTTTTCATTTTTTAAAGCTTTATTCAAGTATAGCTGATTTACAATGTTGTGATAATTTGTGCTATGCAACAGAGTGATTCAATTGTACATGTACGCATGTCCATTCTCTTTTCAGATTCTTTTCCCACATAGAGTATCACAGAATATCTGGTAGAGTTCTCTATGCTGTACAGCAGGTCCCTGCTGACCGGTTATTCCGTATCCCTCAGTGTGCATATGCCAGGCCCAACCCCCCAGCCCATCGCCCCTCCACCCACCTGTCCTCTTTTGGTAACCAAGTTTTTTCAAAATCTATGATTCTGTCAAAGAGTAAAATCTAAGTGCTTCTTTGTGACACCTCAAGCATGAAAATCCGAAAATGAATGAACAAAAGTGTTACATATAAATGTAAATAAAAGGTAAGTCCAAGTGAATCTTTATGCAGAAAAGAAAATCAAGGACTTGAAGAACAGACCTGTGGTTGCCAAAAGGGTGGGGGAGGGAACAGGATGGTAGGGGGGTCTGGGGTTAATAGCTGTAGATTGTTGCCTCTGGGCTGGAAAAGCAAGGAGATACCACTGTATACCACTGGGAACTATGTCTAACCACTTGTGATGTGTAACCCTGTCATCACGCTGTACAGCTGGGTATAATGTAAAAAAAAAAAAAAAACATACAGAGGAGGTTATTTTATGGGTCAAAATAATTTAATTATCAATACATTTACCATAGACATGAACTTTCTTTTTTGGCTGTACCCATAGCATGTGGAAGTTCCCAGACTAGGAGCAGGGATCAAACTTGCACTGCAGTTGCAGCCTGCACCACAGCTACAGCAGCACTGGATCCTTAACCAGCTCTACCACAGGGGAATTTCCGAAGACATGAACTTTTATGTGGACCCATGGAAATATATATACATATATATATATATAGTATTTGAAACACCAGAAAAATTGATAAATTAGAATCACAGAATGATAATATATTTTATCTATCTAGCTTTTAAAATTTAGAAACAAAAAAGCATTTAAGTGATATATTTTTTTTGAGGGCGTAAGTGCCATGTGTTTGAAATTCCATGTTTCATGAAGTGTCTGCTATTAGTCTAAGTCCCTGCACACAGCTACTAAACTTCTGGTGATAAAACCGTGGAATCTCCTTTTTTTAGCAAATTTCAGATTAATTTTAGGCAGACTAAAGTGGTGGTTCTCAGACTTCAAAGAATAAACTCTAAGCTTTATCTCACATGTGTATGTGTAGACACACACATAA
This sequence comes from Catagonus wagneri, assembly GCA_004024745.2. Taxonomy (NCBI): domain Eukaryota; kingdom Metazoa; phylum Chordata; class Mammalia; order Artiodactyla; family Tayassuidae; genus Catagonus; species Catagonus wagneri. The sequence continues at coordinate 9,622,762 of PVHT021183630.1, read as the reverse complement.
ATATATAAAATATTCTGTCCACATACCCACATAACTTGCTTAGTTATTGATCACGTTGTGGACTCAAAATGCCTCAATAGATTCCGAGAAGGCAGAACCTGTACTGTGATCACAGTGCTGTGCAAATAGAAATTAATAACAAAAATGAAGCAAGTATCAAAACATGTGGCAGAAAAGACATAATCCCAGGTAGCTAATGTAGATACCAAAACTGAAACTAAAAACTTCTTAGAAATTAACAATGAACTATTGTACATAAAAACTATGGATTAGGGCCACAAGTATTATTCAGAGGAAATTCTTACCTTGAATGGTTTTATAATTAAACAACAAAAGTTGAAAATTAAACATCTCAACAAAATGAACTAAAAACGAATAGAGCTAAGTACATTAAAAAGGAATTTATGACGATTAAAAAAGAGCAATTACATAGAAAATACTCAAATAGTGCATTTGATAAATCCATGTATGAGTCCCCCCAAAAACCAATGAGACAGGCAAGCCATTTACAAGGCTAATGAAAAATGGGGAAAACATGTACTATTATGAATGAATAAACAAGAAGAAATATAGGGATTGCTGTGAAGAACATAACTAAATTTTACTGAGGAATATGAGAGAAAACTTGAATAAATATAGAGATGTATATTTAGAGTACTTGGGTATGGTTAAAGGGTAAAAATCTCCCCAAATTAAGTAAAAATATAATACAGCTCCCTATATTCATGTATAAAATAGAAAGGAAAATAGTCTTTAAAAATACAATTAGATGATCTTGAATATCAGTATTAAATGTGCTGTTTAGTGAAAATAATTATGGAAATACCAGAAAAAGTCATCAAATAATTCCAGCCTTTCCTCCTCGCATACTCCTCTCCCTGAATAAGAAAATAACACATTTAAATCATTTAATGAATATGATTTTTAAAACCTTATATGCACAGGCAATTCTTAAACATTATTGACGTTTATTAGGAACATAAAAGGAAAATGGAAAATATATGAATTCATTCCCCGCGACTAAAATAATTCTGATATAGGAAACACAGATTAAATAAAAAGGAAATTATATATCTTTCATGGATTATCAGTAAGAGTCAATGCATTAGGAAATCTAATTGTGTAATTTATGATATTGAGTTAAGGGAAAAAAAAACTTGACAATCTCAATAGATTGGAGAGGACATTTGATAAATTTAACATCCATTCTTGATTACGAAAAAATAGTTTAATAAATCAGTAAATGATGAGCACTGCCTTCGCATGGTGAACAATATCAGAAGTATAAACTTCAGACTTATTGCTGAAACACTAGAAATAGTGATTCTCTTTCCTCATTTTAAAAATGAAGATAACAGTAGTTTCTATTGCCAGCATTGTTGTAAGAATTTAATGAGCTTGAATGCTTATGAAGTAACTATTAAAAATTAAGCCTTTTATTTAAGATCAAGCCAATGCAAAAATGTAAGAAAAATAAATGATATTTTAATGAAGGAAACATTATGAGCAAGTACTAGCTGATAATATCTATATGTAAAGAAAATAGACAATGTATTGGAATAAAAAAAGATTAGTAATGTGTAAACAAGATCAAAATTAAGAAAATAAAAACCAGTGGCCATATCCAATAGAAAACATTTAAAAAACCTAAAAAAAGCATCAAAGAGTATAACAGCAGGAAACAAAAACCATTATAATACTTAAGACCTATGTGAGGAAGTTTAGAACTGTATTGAAAAACATGTAAAAAGACTAAATAGTTGAATATTATTTCATATGTTATAAAATTGAAACACAAAGTCTTTGAGGAGAGGATAAACTAAGTGATCACTATATAAATGAACCTGGGAAAGTCCATTTCTTATCCATCAGGGAAAAAAATGCATCAGGTGTTAACACCAAAACAGAGTGAGTATTTCAAGATGAGTTAAAGGTGAAACGCTTGAAACAACTCCACTAATATAAGAGAGTTCCTTTTTTAATCTATAGAAAGAGGCAAGTTAACCTGGCAGAAAATTTAAAGAGGCAGAAATCTGGATAGCTAATAAGCATACGAATGGCTCATGCTTTACTCACCCTCTGTCATAGTTGTTAAGAATGCAGAAGAGGGAACCTGACCACCTGGGCTGGCTCCCAGTCTTCTCCCCTAACTGGCTATGTGACTTTTGATACCTTCCCAACATCCTTGTTTCCTCCTCCATGAAAGAAGGTAATTATTACAATACCTGCCTTGGAGGTCCGTGATGAGGATTTAAATGGTTTGGTAAATGTAAGCATTTAAAGTGTAAACTATGATCTGCATCACCCTTATTTTAGTAGCTTAAATGACCAAACTAGTTTAAGCAATCAGATTAACAAATAGTAGTTAAGATTTTCCATGAACAGTGATGATTAAGTATGCAAAAAGGACTCTCAAATGCCATTGGAGGAGTATGACCTTGTACAAGCCTCCTAGAAGACATCTTAGATTAAATTTTTTTTTTTTTTTTTTGTCTCTTTGCCTTTATCTAGAGCCGCACCCACGGCATATGGAGATTCCCAGGCTAGGGGTCTAACAGGACCTATCTTTGAGCATTCGTATTCTAGGTATCTATTTTAGAGAGGCAGCTGAGGCTCAGAGAGATATAGCAGTTAGCCATGGTCACACAGATGCTAAATGTCAGAAAGGAGAATTTAATTAAAGTCTGTCTGGTTTCACAGTCCTACCATGGCCCACTTTTCATCAACATATGAATGAAAATGTTTAGTTTCACTAGTTACAAGAAAAGCACATATAAAACAACCTGAGGCCATTTTATACCTATGAAATTGCTATATATTAAATAAAAATGCTTGTGGTTGGCAAAGTTGCAAGGAAATGGACAGGCTTATTCATTGAGGCTAGGAGTATAAATTAATATGGCACTTTAGGAGAGCAAATTGGCAATACCTGCTGAAGCCATAAAAATAAGTGCGCCCTCTGACTCGATAATTCCACCTCTAAGAGTTTATTTTTAGGAATGCATCGTGGAAGCACAAAGATATCTATGTATAAAACCATCACAGTGTTTACAGTTATTAAAAACTGGGAACAATCTTAGTTGCAGTGGAAGATTGGTTAAGCTAATTATAAAATATTCATAAGATGAAGAACCATTCTAAATTATGGAAAAGAATCAATTTTTACCATGGGGAAGTTTTCCCGTACTTGTTTTTTCTTAAAAGTTTAAAATATTTTTTTTTTAATTTTAAAAGTTTCTTAAAATTTATTTGTTTTAAAATAAGACTGAAAATCATCATTTAATAAGCAGTTGATCTGTACTTGTCACTGGTCTTATTGTTTTTTGCTGATTATTTCACAATAACTGCTGAGATAGGTATCTTTTTTAATTTAATTTTTATTTAATATTAGAGTACAGTTGATTTACAGTGTTGTGTAGTTTCAGGTGTACAGCAAAGTGATTCAGTTAGATAGGTATCTTTTTTTATGTATACTTTACAGATAGGAAACTGAAGAATGGAGGAGTTATGTCACTTCTCTGAAATTATCCAGCCACTCTGAGCCAGAGCCAGAATTTTTCTTTTTTTGTCTTTTTGCCTTTATCTAGAGCCGCACCCGTGGCATATGAAGGTTCCCAGGCTAGGGGTCTAACAGGAGCTGTAGCCGCCGGCCTTCGCCACAGACATGGCAACGCGGGATCCGAGCCTTGTCTGCAAACTACACCACAGCTCACGGCAACACCAGATCCTTAACCCACTGAGCAAGGCCAGGGGTCGAACCCGCAACCTCATGGTTCTTAGTCGGATTCATTAACCACTGGGCCACGAAGGGAACTCCCAGAGCCAGAATTTAAATCTACTTTATCTGCCTCCAGTGTCCTAAATTTTATCCAGTACACTATGATCCTACTTTCATAAGGTAAATAAGTACAAAAATACATTAAAAATTAGAGACGTGTATTATTTAAAACTGTAAAATTGTAAAAATTGCATTTTTTCTTTTTTAAGCTGTTTTTATAAATTGTGTACCATTCTTACAGTTGATATGTATTAGTTTTGAATAGACAGCTTATATTTTAGGGAGAGGAGTTGTTAAGACATACTGGGTACACCATAGTTTTCTGCCTTTTCCAAGTTCACTGTTGGGTCTTGGATTCAGGCAGTGGTCAGACTGGGTTGCTTTGGACGGGGGAAAAGGTGTGGTGAGTTCAGAGATGCCTCTACTGGGGTGGCAGGTGGGGATGGAGGTGGTTGACAAACAGCGTCAGGGCAAACAGTGACCTTGTGGGCTTTTTCATCTCTCTGTTTGTTAACTCCCGCCACGTGGAACAGGCTTGATATCAGGTGGTGGGGACATGAACAGAATCACTACCCAGGTAAAGGGTATTTACTGCTTTGCCAGCCACGTGTCTGTTCGTACCACATTTTTTTTGGAGTTATTTTGCATATTCATCAGCCGGGACCAACTGCTGTATTGTAGGGTTGTCACATTAAGGTATTCTTTCTTTCGCATGGAATGCACATCTTCTGATACAGTAATGCTTGTTTACACCCAAGTGTTCTCCATTTATTCGCATGAAGGTCAGACTGGGGGGAGAGGATCAGTAGGACTCTTGAGTTTGGATTTTGATCGTAAATGTGTCTTTTCTCCTTAAGCCAACTGATGGTTTTATTCCTTCATATTGATTCTGGTGAACTCTGCTGTTAAATCAGTTGGTTTCTAGTCACATCAAATAACTTTACAGTAAGGCATAATAATGAGAATTCTTTAAGAGGAGTTCCAGTTGAGAAAAGTATTTTTTTCTGTCCCACATAGTAACCTTTGTTATATGCCAATTAAAAAACAGTTTAGTATAATGAGCATAGCATCTCTTTTTTTAGGGCCACACTCGTGGCACATGGAAGTTCCCAGGCTCTAATCAGAGCTGCAGCTACTGGCCTGTGCCATAGCCATAGCAACGCAGGATCTGAGCCACATCTGCAACCTACACTACAGGTTCCTGTCATCGCTCAGCAGAAGTAAATCTGACTAGCATCCATGAGGATGCAGGTTTGATCCCTGGCCTTGCTCAGTGGGTTAAGGATCCAGCATTGCTGTGAGCTCTGATGTAGGCTGCAGATGCCGCTCAGATCTGGTGTTTCTGTGGCTGTGGTATAGGCCAGCGGCTACAGCTCCAATTCCACCCCTAGCCTGGGAACCTTCATATACCAAGGGTTCTGCCCTAAAAAGACAAAAAAAAAAAAAAACCCACAGATGTGTGATTCAACAGTTTGAAGATTTTTCTTGCTGACACTGAAGTTAAAAATAGTATCTATTATTTCATCCTTCTGTTTGGGTGAAATGAAATCCTGCCAGGTGTCAGCCCAAGAAGACTCTTCAGCTGAACTTAGAGATCTCTTTTTATCATAAATGGAAAACTGTATCATTCCCTTTTGCTTCGGGTGCTAGAGATCTCAGAATTAAACGCGGGTCTTAACAGAAGTGACTATCTCATACCTAAAGATGAAAATATGTATAGGTTCTATGCTCTAAATTTCCTTTTGGCTTTTTTTTTAAATTAGCCTATGTAACAGAGGTTTTAAAATTATAAACCACTAGAAATAGTTTTCAGAGTTCTAAGTAATAAATATAGTTCTCCACAGGAAAAATAGATGGTTAGCTTTCATTTCCCGTGTAAATGCTCAAAAATGCTCATGTCGGAGTCTGGCAAGTTGAGATGTTACAGCAGTTTCTATTCTATATTCTTAGGCTGGAAGTTCAATTAGATAAACACCATGCAAAATGAAAATATTTTAAAAAATAATTTATTTGGTTATGATTTCAGTGCTTAACTAAAACACTAAATGCTGAAACACATTGATCTATTCTTAACCCAAGAATATCCCAAATACAGAGGAGTATATTTTCTCTCTTTCTCTGTTTATCTCTTCCCAAAAGATATTCCTTATAGTAGACAGATTGAAAAAGTGGAATCCACCAAATGCTCATAAATGAGAAGATTAATAAATTGTGGTTTATTCATATTTTGACTATTTCATAGAAGCTTAAAGAAACGAGGCTGATCTATATACCAATAGACACATGATCAAACCATACTGATAGAGAATGAAATTGCAAAATACATAGTTTGACACTTAGACACAAATTTTAAAATACCTTTTTTCAAAAGATATATTTATAAATTCTTAATAAAAATTTAGAAAGGATACATGCAAAATTTGTAGCTAATTTCCTTCCGGGGGAAGGAATCATGGTATTTATGGATGTCTAAAAGGACTTTATATTTTTACAAATTTTAAACTTACAATTTGTATATTTAAAAATAAGATATTAAAATACCAATTGTGAATAGCCTTAATTATTTCTCCAGCTTTAAGAGCTGCTTTAAAGCCCTAGGTAGATTGTGTGCTTTGTTGATACAATTCTAGGACATGGAGAAAAAAAGGAAATGATCATTTATCCCCCCCCATAACTTCATTTACTATAAAATATTTCCTTTTATACTGATATCTCTTGTTCTTCTGTTGACCTTCCCTAACTCTTAAGAAATCATGGAAATTTTAAGATAACAGTACAATAACTGTGGGTTGAGGCAAAGCTAAATTGGACTAAAGTCAGCTTGGCAAATTGTCATGCTGTTTTTGTATTTATTTCTTTCAACTTTAACACCCAAAATTTATTAAGTGAGACTGTGGATAAAAGAGGAAGCTCAGAATCCTGTTTGGACACCGTTTAGGAAGGAAACCAGGTCTTTATGGGGGCGCCCCCTTCCTCTTAGCCACCGGCCAGGAAAACCATCTTTCTGTTTAAAACCTATTCAATCTGAGAGAGGTGGGGTGACTTAGGGAAGGAAGGTGACCTCTCCCTTGTAAAGTGGAATGGCTCCACTTCCACCCCCCTGACTTATTCACATTTCCACCACTGTTTATAAGAACACTTGTGCCGAATGCGTGTGGTGACAGCAATAGTCATTTAAAATATGGCTCAGATTTCATGCCCTCAAATTTCCTCTGTTCTTTCAAATCTTGGATCATTACAATCCCAAATGGAACTTTCGGTCAGCTCAAGTTTTGCTATACCCTTTTGGAGTTAACAGATGTGCTTGTAACAAGGTATTTAAAAATACCTACATTGCTAGTGTGTATAATATAAGCATTGCTGCTATCAAATCTGAAAAGAAAATGCCTTAATGGGAGCCAGGTCATCTCCAAACTGATACAAGGGACGTTTTTCTTAGATGCCTTACCTGCTGGAGTCTCCAGGTAGATTGGTCCACGGAACTGATGTGACACGCTGGCAGAGAGGAACTTGTTTATTTTGAAGGTTTATCAACATGTTCTTCATTTGGAATGTTTTTGGGTTTTGACCTCAAATTTAGCTCTGCTGATTTATTTAATTCACGTTGCTCTGTGGCTGTGAGACACTGGCCATTTTTAAAAACTGGTTCTTTTATTTCATTTCTTAAAGATACTTTAATAACCTTTTTACTTTATAATATTTATAGGTTTACAGAAAAGTTGCAGAGATGATATGGAATTCGCATATGCTCTCACCTAGTTTCCCTAATATTAGCATCTTACATTGCCATGGTACATTTGTCAAACTAAAAATAAGCCTGATATATTGTGCATTACCCTTAACTGAACTTTGTCCTTCATTTGGATTTCACCAGTTTTTCCACTGATGCCCCTTTTCTGTTCCAGGACCCAATCCAGGGTACCACATTGCATTTAGTCATCTTATCTCCTTAGTCTCTTGACTTGTGACAGTTTCCAAGTTTTTCCTTTTTCCCATGACCTTGGCAGTCTTGAGTCGTACTTGCCAGGAATTTGGTAGAATATTCATCATTTTTCAACAAATAAAAATATATAACCTCTGGGATTTTTGAACAAAAGCCCATGGAGACTTAGTGATAATTTGCACCACTAATTTTCCATTCATGTACCAATTTCAACCTGGTGATTGTTATATTATCTTCATATCAAGATGGTAGCACTGTAGAATTAAAGGATGCTGTATAACTCAATATTTATACTGTTTAATAGTTGCTTAATATTGTCCTCATCTGTGGATGCATTCTCAGTTCTCACTTTTGTCAGTTTGTTCAGTTTAAACCCCATAGAAAGTTTATATTTTATCTATTGTTTACGACAGATTCGAGATGGACAAACAAACTGTTATGTATTGAAGAATAAAGATTTAGAACAAGCTTTTAAAGGAGTTATTTACTTGGAGATGGACCTCATATATAACCCGGTAAGTCTAACTGGACATACCTCCCGGCTTCTCTAGACAGAAAGTAAAATGTGACCAGACAGAAGAAATTCACATCAATAAAAAATGTTTCAGAATTTTTGCAGCTAGAGAGGAAAGAGCATTTAAAACTTAGCCAAAAAAAGCAGTGTTAGACAGCCTGGTATTAATCCTGTTGAACCAGTAGAATTGTTGGCATGTCATTCACAATATATCTAAATGTCAAGGAAAAAACGGGTGTGAAGAAATTAGTTTTTTAGCTTTATTACCTTTAGTCTTCTTCCAAGGCAACAGTAGCTATTGGACAGAGATATTTTCAAGCCTCTGTCATGTTGTTATTATAGTAGATACCCTTCTGTCCAACACTGTCAAGATTAGTAGTTAATTAAAAACTACTATTAAAGGAGGATTTTTAAAAATCTCTCATAAACTCTTAGTTTAATATAAAATGTGTAAATATACATTCACTTGCCAGTCTTTAGGTATGGGCTTTTTTTTTGATAGCATGGACTTATTAATTTTAGTTCTACAGTGTGTTTCTTGCAGAAGTACACCCATAACCTCTATAACTTGTTATTTCAGTAAATTTAGTCATTTCTTGAAAATAGAAATACACTTTAAAGACATTCATAGAACAGTCTGACTATAGCATTCCTACAGATTATTCCCATGCAATCATTACCTCAATGGCAGGATCTTTTTAGTGACTGACCTTTATCATGGCTTTCTAGAGCAGCATCAATTTCAAGTCTTTTCACTGGTATTTTTTGTGTCTATGACTTATATAATAGTTAAAAATCAGAGTTAAATTAACAGGCAACATGGACATAAACAGATTTGCGAATTACCACTGTTGCTTCTAGGTGGACATACAGTTTGACTGTTGGGAGCAGAATTTCCTAGGCTTGCAGAATCGTGGTTTACTTAGCTGTGTGTGTTCATTTGCCATAGTGTTAAAAGTTGGTTCTAGAAGGGGAAGGGAGAGCACAGGTTGATATGCTTAGTGATGTAAACGGATGTAGGGTAATGGTGCTTTTGCAGTAATTAAAGGGATAGCTGCCCTGTATTGGCCACCTACAGTGTGCCAGGCTCTGACGTTACTTCATTTACTCCCCAGAGTAAGTCTGGCCAGTAGCTATCATGAATGCCATTTTAGGATGAGCAAATGGAATTAAACAGGAGAGCTGACTTGCTAATAAATGACTGAGTTGGCGTGCAGATCCAGATCTTTCTGACTCCTCAGTTATCCTTATGTTACGTTGCTACCTGTTCCCTGTCTTTAAGAGATATTCATAAAATCAATGGTAGGGAAGTTTTATACTTTTTTTTTTTAGCATTTTTCATTTTTTAAATTTTTTGTTTGGAGATAACTGTAGATTCACATGCAGTTGTACAAAATAAGTTTTATATTTTGTTCCCAGCAGTGTTAGAACGTTGGGTACAGGCTCTGTTATGGGTCTGTTGTCAATTCTTATTTTACTCCATTTCTTCATCTTCTCATCAATGCATGTTGCATACAGATCACCCCATTTCTCCTGTTTTCTTCTGGTAAGCACTTATATGTAGACTATGTGCACAGGTAAAATTAGAATTTCAGGGGAAAAACAGTCTTAAATAAAAAACGTTAGTTAAGTAATGTTCTAGTTGTCCACCTGGTGTAGAGGAGAAGTCTTAAATTTTAATTTTTGAGGTTTTCCTCCTTATGGTGATTTGGACAGACCATTAAATCTCCCTGACCCTCAGTTTAGTCCTTATAAATGGAGCTAAAATGACTCATTTAGTTATTTTTCTGGATCACTGAAAGGAAATGAGATTCTCAGTAGAAAAGCTGTTTTTAGAAGCTAGAAACTGATTTTCACATGCAAAGTATTACTGGCAAAAGCATTGTTCAAAACCTTTGTGTGAAAGGAAGTTTTACTTTTTAGAGCCTTCGGTTTGAGGACTTTATGCATCCAGCCCCTGCAGTGGGTTAAAATATCTCTTTGATGGGCAACATGGGAACAACACTCTGGGATCTCCATCTGACTTACCAGAGTGATGCTTGAGAGATGAGCCCCAGAAACCCATGCAGAGTGCCGGGTACCCACTGTCTCTCTGCTCCCGCCACCAGAGCCCACAGCGTCAGAAAGCATTGGTTTCCAGTGCTTCTCAGTTGTTTAGAAGAAGAGGAGAGTGAAGTCCATCTACATGCTGCCCTTTTTTAACACTGATGTCTTTCTAGGTCAAAGCAAGTATTCGGACCTTCACTCCCAGAGCAAAGCGCTTCATTGAAGACAGCCGCAAGCTGTCCAAAAAGGTAGGTCAGTGCAGTAAACTGGCTTGTTGATACACTCAGCACCTGGAGTTCTCAAGCCATGGCTTCTCTGCATCCCTGCTTCCCTCTCCATTTCCTTCTCTCCCTTTCTCCTTCCTCTGTCTCCTCCCTTCTCTCCTCATCTCTCTACTCCTTGGTCTCTGTCTCCCTCTCTCCCTAGACAAGGACTTCAGTAGAGCTCAGAAGGAAGGGAAAGACTCAAAACATATCAGTCAAAGCAGAAGGTGTCAGCTTTCCATTCATCCCCTGAACCGTTTTGTAAACAGAAATTCCTGGCATCAAGCCTCTGTCAAGTTCTCCTGAGTTTACTTGCCCTCCCTTTCCTCCTTTATTGACAGCCCTTTTAGTCTCTGTCCTTGGAAGTTTCAAGGAGGTATTGTGCCCATGGGGTGGGAGGGGGGGCGTCCGTCATGAAATTAACGCAGTGGGTTCACCCACCACTGCCCCTGCCACACTTGTATTGCCTGAATTTGGGATGTGTGGGCACCTTACCTCCTACTAAATTAAGTCTCACTCCTCTGTCTGTTGCCCTTAATTCCGCTCTCATCAGTTCAACACAAAGTGAAGATCAGGGCCGAGTAGGGGAAGTTTCACAGTTTTTTGGTTTTTTTTCCCTTTTTTTTAAAGATGACCTTTACAGTTCTTTTCAGAGCCCCTCCCTGTCCGATTCAGAGACAGTTCAGGATTTCACTCTGTACCTATTGTCCCTCTTCAGTTGTGTAACAACGAACAAAGTGTCCCCCTTTTAAAGTGTTTATTACTTCCACCACTTCCCCTGGAGTGAGCAGCTGTGGATTACATAAAGCAAGTTAAATATAAAGCCATCTTATCATCTTTGGTTTCCCGTGAACTTCTGGACACACACGGAAAAGGTCTAAAACCTCTTCAGAAGGAGCGTCCACATGTTTTGTTTTGCGTCTGCCGTAACACGGAGTGCAGTATTTACTTTGTGTAATCTGAGTAAACTCCTTATTACTACTGTTGCCTTGTGCTCTGTTTACTTGAAAGCTAATACCTCAGTTGAGGTAGGTGGCAGAGCTGGCTTTGCAAACAAAGTGAAATGAGTCTGCGTATGAACGGGAGAAAAGACATTCCCTTGGTCAAGCTGGACATCCACGTGGGGTGGCTTTGGGCTCTGAGATCGCCAGGACATTTGGGGCTGAGACCCTGGAATATCTTAGGATCCTCCCCAAGTGCCTCTCACCACTGTGTCTCCAGAATTTTTTAAAATTGAAACATGTACTTATGTTGCAAATGCATAAAATCACAGTATGTGACAGGCTCTGTTCTAGGCCCTTTCATTCTCTCCATAGTCTATGAAGTCAGTATTCATATCAACCCCAGTGTCTAAGAGAGGTAAAGAAACTGGCCCAAAGTCACACAATGAAAAGACAGGAGAGCTGGATTTCCTTCCCAGAACTATATTTTCCTGTAGAATAAACTTTCTCTTCTGAACGAGATGAGCTAGAATACTTGTATGCTTGTATTGTAAACTTACCCATTTCTCTACAGACTGAACAACATAGACCCTTATTCCATTCTCTCTCTCTCTCTCTCTCTCTCACACACACACACACACACATCAAATGCCTGACTGCTGTATTTTTTACCAGTTCAGTTTTGTGCTGAATGTTATTGAAACAGCCTATTCTCCTTCAAAGGAGCTACAAAATGCATTGACTTTTCTTTTCCTCCCTGGATGATCATATTTTAAAAAGAATTTTAGAAAAAAGTATTAGGGCTCTTCCTTTCTATTGTGTTTTTAATTGGCAGCTATACAGAATGTAATTAAAATGACCAAGCTGTCTGATCTAAAGAGAATATTTGGAGTGTTTAAACCTAGCTCCCTGTTTTCCATTTTTTTTTTTAAATCAGATCTTATCAAGAGACGTAGACCGCGTGAAAAGAATCACCATGGCAATATGGAATACAATACAGTTCCTTAAAAGCTGTTTCCAGTGGGAATCCACATTGAGAAGTACAGTAGCATTCTTGGTAAGCTTCCTTTTTTATGTCCAAATTATTTGCTTCTGAGTCCTAAATGCAAATGCAAATGGATTTTATTTTACTTACATCAAACAAAATGATGCACATTCGACATTGCTGAAGTTTACACCCATAAGGAAACTTTGAAAAAAATGGTATCCATTCATCTTCCTAACTAATATTACAGCATGGGGGATTATGTAGGAGATGTCTTACTAAGATCATACTTGTCAGATTTAACCTTGGAAATCCCTTAATTTACCCAGATCTTATTCATACACTATCTCTTGATGAGGTTCAGGGAGCCACTGTTGTATGCTTTTGAAATGTTTTTGTGGTAGTTATAATCATTTTATAGTCCCTACAATATATATGTCTTCTTCTGTACCCATGAATGCCAGTGTTTTTTGAAAAATGGCAGCTGAGGGAGTTCCTCCTGTGTCTCAGTGGGTTAAGAACCAGACTAATATACATGAAGGTGTGAGGTTGATCCCTGGCCTCTCTCAGTGGTTTAAGGATCTGGCGTTGCTACAGGCTGTGGCTCAGATCCCACGTTGCTGTGGCTGTGGTGTAGTCCAGCAGTGTGTCGGTGTAGCTCCAATTCAGCCCTAGCCTGGGATCTTCCATGTGCTGCGGATGCGGCCCTAAAGAGAAAAGAAAAAAAAAAGAAAGGCAGTTGAAAAATCATAGGAGCAAGTTAAGACTCACTTGTTTGAACTTATGTTTTAAGTAAATCATTGACAAACTTTGATATAAAAACATTGTCTTGAGACATAACTAGTTACTTAACTACACATCTCAAGTTGACTCAACACCACAAAGGAGAACCACTCATGTCTGTGAGATGTACTCTTATAATACTATTGGCTCTGCCTTCTGAGCATAATAAAATCACAGGATCTCAGAACTGCTTGAGATCATAAAACCACCTGTCAACCACTGAGAGTCCAAGAATCTCTTAAAGACTTGAAAATTAGCACAGCGTCCTTACTTTGCATCTCTGGGCATTCTCCCTCAACTGTAAAGGGACTTATCATTGAGCAGACTGGTAGTGTCAGACATAGGAGAAGAAACCAAATCGCACAACTGCTAATTTCCTGCATTTTGTATTATGCCATTAATTTCTGTACTGTGCAAAAATCTCACAGTAGGGCCTGATACAATGTATAAGTGGTTGAGTCCTGATCAAGTTTCTTCTGTCTCCTGTTTTCTATTGTTAAGTGTTAGCTCCTACCACCAGCACATATCCTCGTTAAGAAAAAAAAAAAAAAAAAAAAACCCTGAGGGCAGTGGGTTCAAGGTCACACCCACCTTTATTATGCAAACAATATTCTAGCTTCTTGAGAGGCTTTTCTTGGCCACTGGAATGCACTCTATTTGGTCTAATGACTGTCAGTTTTTCATTGCTTCAGGAAGTAGGGGGCCTATGAAGCCTGCAACCTTGGCCTTTTGTGTAATAGTTCTTTGGTTTGAAGTAGCTGGAACAATTGGCCTTGATAACAACATTAAAGAGGAATTTATTAATCTGTAACTGTCTTTGGCTTGGCATTTATTCATCCGCTTCCCCTTTTCACACTCTCTTCATGTGTTGTGTTCCTACTCAGCCTCCCTGTCCCCCTTTCCCACCTGAATTTTAAAACTTTCTGTGTGATTCTGGGCCAAAGAGGACGTTCTGTGTGATTCTGGGCCAAAGAGGTAAGTCAGCGAGATTGGTGACTTCTTCCAGTCAGCACCCCAGCCAACCCCTTGGAGGAGGAAAGGATTTCCTTTTTCTTGAGCTTAGTTTCTGGCACTGAGATTTTTAGAAAAACAGAGATCTGTTGCACTGGATTATGTTGGGGAGTGACAGAAATGATTAATGGGCTGCTGGCCTGATCTGAAGAAAGATTAGAGCAAATGAACAGAAACAGGTTGTTTCCTAGAAGGGACTTCTAAAGGGGGAGGCGGCCTTGGTGGTGGGACCACTTCTGCCCTGCCTGTGCCTTGAGTGTACCCTCCTGGCCGACGCCACACCGCAGATCCCTCCACCAGGCTGGCCGCCAGATGTAGGCTTCCACATTGTCCTTTAAAAGCCCTAAGACCTATGGAACAAAAGATACAGCTCTTCTAGCTGGTTTGCTAAAATGTAATTTTGCAAAGCTGAGTTTGTGAGACTGTTGGAGACCCCACTGCGTGTGTGGCTGGGGACATTTTCCATTGGACATCACTGAAAAAATGCACAGTCCATTAGGAGTGATGCGTGCATTCATATCCCCTCCCTCTCTCTCTCTCTCTGTCCGGGTTGTCCTCTGGGTCCTGGCATCAAGACGGACTCTCAGACGCATTTTGTTTTCCATTTTCATATGAAACTCCGTTTTCGAGTGATCATCTCGTATTTACTTTGACCTCTCACGGTGGATCTCAGAGACACGGAGAGGCAGAGATCGCCCCTTCCTAAGCCGATAACGTGCAGTTTCATTGGAGAGTATTTTCTTTTTTGCTACTCTCATGATGGTCATCCCTAAACTATTTCTGTCCTTAAAGGGAGAACATACGAAGAAAATACATTATTAAGATAAAATAATGTATTTTAGTCTCTCATTTTTTAAAAATAAGGTCATGGGTAACCAAGCCTCCATATTTTTCAGAAAATGTTTTGCGGGCATGGCTCTTGCTTAGGCTTATCCTCATTGTGGAGTACTGATGGGCGATTCCTCGCCTGTAGGGGCTGACATGAGCTGTGTCCCTGGCTCTGTAGGACCCCATTAAGGGTTGTCTTCCTGGAAAATGTTGGATCCTCAGGTGACCTGGGACAGAAAGGGAAGAAGGGAGGCAGTGATGCTGAAACACTCCACTGTTGAGAACACCATGTTTGTCTTTGGTTGGTGGTACAGCTCACACTGATGTTCTCCTCTGATCTACTGCAGACAGAATGCGCTCCTGGTCTTTATTCATCCATGTGATACTTTTTTATGCTTCTTCCACTTGTCCCGGCATTACAGGGGCCGAACAGTTTTGTGCTGTCCTGAAGCAAGGGCTTAAGCCAAGGAAGTATTAAACGATAGAACTGCATGTAAATGCCTTTATTAGAAATTAGGCTAAGTGCTCTTTGAGGGCTCCTTGTATAGGTGTGAGAAGAACCACTTTGGCTGAAATAGTCTCCAGTGGGGCTTTTCTTTCCCCTAAAGGCACAACACCACAAGCTAAGAGTGGAATCATAGAAATTCGTTTCCACTTCTTTTTTGTCAGACAACGTAAAGTTGCTTATTAACACCATGTTCATGTCTCTATTTTCAGTTGATGCAAAGCATGGGTGTTATAGGATCATGATTAGTATATTCTGGCTGTTAATTTTAAGACTTTATGAAAGCAAGTCGTACATTTTCTAAGGAATACTATGAGTGTGTGTATGAATATATCATATCTTGTCGAAAGCGGAAGTTAAAGGAAAGCAGCCTCTTAAGATCTAGGTCCATCTGTTGTCCAGTCAGAAGTGGATGGACAAACATGATAAAATTTATGTTAGATTGTGTAAGCCGACACCGCCCCAACAGCGGATTAATCCCCTCTCCACTTGGATGGTCATACTCCGGATACTAAGAGAAGAAAATTCTCTTTAATTCACTGACACCTACTTTGTGAATGTTAAAATATACTGTTTAATTCATTGTTATTTTAAGAAATTAACTGTGGACTTTTTTCCTTTAATTTTTATTGAAGTATAGGTCATTTATAATGTTGTGTTAGTTTCAGGGTATATAGCAGTGATTCAGTTTTATTTTTATTTTTTAAATGATTTTAATTTTTTCCGCTATAGTTGGTTTACAGTGTTCTGTCAATTTTCTTTTTTTTTTTTTTTTGCTTTTTATGGCTGCACCTGCAGCATATGGAGGTTCCTAGGCTAGGGGTCAAATTGGAGCTACAGCTGCTGGCCTACACCACAGCCACAGCAGCGCCAGATTCCAGCCCACAGTTCATGGCAACACCAGATCCTGAACCCACAGAGCGAGGCCAAGGATCAAACTGCAACCTCATGGTTCCTAGTCGAGTTTGTTTCTGCTGCGCCACGATGGGAACTCCTCTGTCAGTTTTCTACTGTACAGCAAAGTGACCCAGTCACACATACATATATACTTTTTTTTGTTTTTTGGCTTTTGTCATTTTAGTGCCACACCCACGGCACGTGGAGGTTCCCAGGCTAGGAGTCTAATCAGAGCTGTAGCTGCTGGCCCGCACCACAGCCACAGCAACGCCAGATCCAAGTCGTATCTGCCACCTAAACCACAGTTCACGGCAACGCCAGATCCTTAACCCACTGAACGAGGCCAAGGATCGAACCCGCAACCTCATGGTTCCTAGTTGCATTCGTTAACCACTGAGCCATGACAGGACCTCCACATGTATACATTCTTTTTCTCACATTATCTTTCATCATGCTCAATCGTAAGTGACTGAATATAGTTCCCAGTGCTATACAGCAGGATCTCATTGCTTATCCATTCCAAAGGCAATAGTTTGCATCTATTAACACCAGATTCTCAGTCCATCCCACTCTCTCCCCCTCCACCTTGGCAGCCACAAGTTTTATATATATATATATATATATATATATATATATGTACATATATATATAATTAAATAAAAATTTCAGATTTTTTTTTCCATTATAGGATATTATAAGATATTGAGAATAGTTTCTGTGCTATACAGTAGGTTGTTGAATTGTGGCTCTTTTTAGGGTGGTCAAATAATTCCAAATCACATTTCCATAGGCTCAGTCTTTTTGTTGGATGATTATAGGAAACCTTGCTCGTTTCCTCTTTTGAGTCTTTCTCCTTCCTCTTATGTTTTCTAGGTTTTTAAAAAATGTGTTTTCTGAGCTTTAAGTGTTTTAAGTTAAAAATAATTGTTTTTTTTTTCCACTTAAAAATTCACATTCGCAGTCTCCCCAGCTGAAAGAAATTGATATGAGGTGTCAGTTTATTGATGGGACCAAGTATGAGTAAAATACCATACCTAGAAGAAGTACATCTGTATATTTCCCTATGAATGGGTTTATAAATACACGTATTTTATAGACATGCCTATGGTCTAGTCACAGGCTTTGAACTTTAGATATGTTTAATAGCTCATGTGGCTTCAGTGCTTAACTATGAGCAGATACTGTCCTAAGCATGTTATAAGTGTTAGTTCATTTAATTCTTACAACAACCTGCTGATGTAGGTGCCAATTACAGTATTTCCTTCTTTTTACAGATGAAGACAATGATCCTATAGGGGTTAAACAGTGTCAGTGCTCATATGCTTTCAAAAGGCATAGCTGAGATTTAAAACATACCAACAAGATTTAGAGCCCATGCATTTAACCATTAGGCTACACTGTCTCTCACTGATGCTCAGGATTCAGTGATTATGGTCCTTGTATTTAGATAGATGGTAATGGCTCTAGGGACAACCATGTGTGTCATTTCAGATACGTATTTAGATTCTATTACTGGGAGTTAAGACTATTCCAAGTTGCTTTGGGAGAAGGAAATAGTCATTATATGGGTGGGAATAATTCTCAGACATAGTCACTGTATTCACAAGACATGGAAGAAAATTAAAGAAACAAAAGGTGGAAATGTCTATAGCATCTTTGGAGAACAGCCCGGACCGTGGGAATCACATGATATGACATCCTTGGAATTCAGCATGATAGTCTGGAAAACTTCAATGCCTGGTTCTAGGCTGAGCACCAAGCTGAAGTCTGAGTTATTTTTTCTCACTTTGAGGGGGAAACGCTTAGATAATGTAAGAGGGGGCTTTCAAGAGACGAAGGAAGGGTGAAAACAACTAAAGGGGCCATGAGAGGAATCTTTACTTTTCATGTTTTCTTCAAGAATTCCAGGTTGTTAAGAATAAGAGAAACAAGTAGAGAAGATTAACTATCTACATTAATACATTACCACCAAATGTCTTAAAATAGTAGTTTTCAGAGAGTTAGGCCTATATTTCTAGTGCAGGAAATGTGCTATGTTGTCTGTTCCCATGTCTCAGTGCAAATACATTGTTTGATGATAGTTAAGATGAACTGAATTTGTTTTCAAAAGATAATTTTGCATTGTGATATTTGTATCATAGAACCAATCATCCATATGAGTTTTTTTTTTTTTTTTGGTTTGTTTTATTTTTCTCTTGGGTAATTATATTTTACAAATCTCAATATTGTCTATAAAAAAGATCTAAAGTTATATTATAGCATAAATGCATTAATTTTTGCATGACAAAAAACATTTACTTAACAGATGGCATCAACAGAAGATTATTTTAAATAGCAAAGATCTCCCATTGCTTTTTTTAAAAAAAAAAAGGATTGCATTTATGTAGTTTTGTTTTCCACCAATCTTTCAGACACTAACCTGTTCCATCAAGGGAGGGATATCTGGGGAGGAGGGGCATTGATGGATTCCTTGTCTATTAAATTTTTACTTGGATCTTCAATGTTAAAACATTAATCTAAATCTATGGTGTATCAATGGGTATCTGCGTAGAGCTATGCTTTTTACATCTCTGACTTTTTTCCTAAATTGTTTGATTGTGAGAAAATGAATTAATTTTTCAGAGTGGCCGGGGCCTGCAATATGATATATAATTTAAAGCATCAATCCACCTTCCACCTCCCCAGTGAGGTTAAAATACAGTTCTTCACTTTCTTGGTCATATCCTGTATTTAACAGATACAGAATTCTTAGCTTTTAGGGCTCCTGGAATTTTGAGAAGTGTGAAATGATCTCACATTGAACTTGAAAACAGCAGCAATAGTAACAGAACAGACCCTTCTATCACACATCATGTGTGAGTACACACGCTCACACACAAAACAGTGAGAAGCAGAGGGCATTTGAGAAGCAAAAAGTTTTTGCTGTTGAACATTTTCTGAGAACAGTTTGGTAAAGATTTCATATGAGACCTTGCAGAGTGGCCCTGTCTGTGACCCCTCCTGTGGCCCATAGGCCATTGAACTTATATCGAACGTTGAATTGAACTTACTTTGGTATGAATGACAACTACAGTGGACATTTTGCTTTCAGACAGGACTAATAAAATAGTGCTGATCAGTTGTCTTTTTGATGCTTTAGATATTTATATGTTAACTGGGTCTCAAAGATTTTTCTTTGTTTTTTAAAATTCTGTCACCAAGTTATTCACAATTAGATGCATTGCATGTGATTCAACTTTTCAGTGTCTGTTTCCACATCCACCATGAGTCACAACTGGATGTGCAAAGTAGGCATCATTGCCTGTTTGGTGTGTGTTTGTGCAGTTGCCACTCTTAAGAGTAATGGTACTTCCATAAAGCTGAAAAAAATCCACAGTTACAATCACCATTTTGTCTGGAGGAGAAAAAATTTTAAACATCTTACAGGTGTATATGTATGTATATTTATATATAAAATATTTAAGTGTATTGTATAAAATGCTTAAAATATTGGCCAGTTTATTATTTGTTGTATTTAACATTTTTACAGTCATTTACCAAATCTTCCTTTTCCCTGAGGACCACCTAATATACTTTCAAAAATATCTTAAAGTTCTTTCTTGGCTTTTTTTTTTTTTAAAGAACAATCCATTATTGCACATTGTGATTATAATTTTTTACAGCATAATTGCACCTTCTATTGACAACTTCTCAGGCATTAACTAATTATGCCATTTAATAAAATTACAGTAATTGCATTAAAAGATTATCTGTTGAAAATTTAAAAGGATACTCTTAGCTATTTTAGAATATTTTCATGTTTATATTTTCAACTTTATAATTGAATTGCATTTCCAGGCAGAATCCTAGCTCCACTGAATGAAATCCACTTGTGTTTTGGAGCATCCCAATTTTAACTAGTAAGCATTAGATATTCATTTTTTAAACCCTAAAACAAGCATACATTGTCCATCTTCACGCGGCCCTGTTAGTTAATAATAAGTGAATGGGTTTGATAGGTCCAGGCCCTGTTTGGGACCTTTCTGTCAATACCTCCTGCCTTTCCTGAGCTTTCTGTTGGGATGTAGTTACAAGCACACATTTTTCTGCCTTCTGTGAATTTCCTGATTAGGAGCCATTGTCTTTTACAGATGCCAGAGAATTCAGTCCAGTTCACTCTTCTATCCAGAGATACTGTAACTGTTCATTTGAACTTGATCCTAGCTTTAGGAACTTCAGTCTTAGAAGACTTTGATACCCCCCCACACACGCACTGCTTCTGCACCTCTTTCAAGCTCACCCCTCTTCCTCCCTCCCTTTCCACAACCGTTATTTGTCCAGTGTCTTCTATGCTCTTAGATATTGAGATGCAAAGGTGAAATACTCATTGTAAGTAAGTGCTCATCTGTCCATCCGTCTTCCCTCTTTTCTTCTCTCCCTTCCTTTATCCCCTCTCCCTCTTTCCTCAGCCCATCTACCCCGCCCCTAGCCTCTCCACAGCACCCCCTTCACCTCTCTGCTGCTCCCTTTTTTTCTCCCCCAGTTTCCCTCCAATGTCCACCTCTTGTATTTGAAACCAAATATAACCTGCTAATTATTAAAGCACACCATAAGAAAAATTAAATTTGCCCTTTGGAGATCAAGTTAAATCATAAGCATGGAAATATTTTAAACATGTGAAATGAGCTGCATATGTGGGTAAGAGTCACATGATATAATTGTTGGAAGGTGATGCTCTTCTAACTCAGAGAAAAGCTTTGCTAAAGTGGGTGCAGGTACACGCACATGCACACATACACAGAGTTGCTGTTTCATTGTCAAGGATGTGTTATATAAGAATTTGTGGAGAACTCGCATGAGGATAGGGTAGAAATGCAAACCATTGTATTCTATGCCATGTAATTAATATTCAGGGGTCAACTACTTCTAGCAACATGGATGGACCTAGAGATTATCATACTAAGTGAAGTAAGTCGTACAGACAAAGACAAATACCATATGATAGCACTTATTTGTGGAATCTAAAAAGTGATACAAAATAACTTATTTACAAAACAGAAATAGACTCACAAACATAGAAAACAAATGTATGGTTAGCAAAGGGGAAAAGTAGGAGGGAGGGATAAGTTAGAAATTTGAGATTAACGTATAAACACTCCTATATATAAAATAGATAACCAACAAGAACCTACTGTTTAGCACAGGGAACTATAGTCAGTATTTTGTAATAAACTATAGTGGAAGAGAATCTGAAAAAAAATTACACACACACACACACACACACACACACACACATATCTGAATCACTTTGCTGTACACCTAAAACTAAAACGACATTGTAAATCGTTTTACAAAAACGATTAAAAGATTTTTTAATTTTTTTTATTTTATTTTTTGCTTTTTAGGTCCTCACTTGTGGCATATGGAGGTTCCCAGGCTAGGGGTCTAATTGGAGCTACATTGCTGGCATTGCTGCCGGCCACAGCAATGCCAGATATAAGCTGCATCTGTGACTTACACCACAGTTCATGACAATGCCAGATCCTAACCCACTGAGTGAGGCCAGGGATTGAACCCACAACCTCATGGTTCCTAGTCGGACTTGTTTCCACTGCACCACGGCGGGAACTCAAAAGCTTTTTTTTTAAACGAGTCAGCCATTTCTAGGGCTGATTAATATACATGGAACCAATAAATGTCAAAGCTTGTGGTTCTGTCTTTTAAGGCTGTGATAGTACTTTTCATGTTTGTCCTAATTAAATCCTTTACATCAGAAATTGGAGGAATTTTATTTCAGTGACCTAATAGTTCAGATTAGTGTCATGTGATAAAATATCATTCAGTGTAACATAGCCATATGATTGAAGGATTGTGTTTGAACATTGTTAGCAGCAGAATGAATGACATAGGCCCAGTCTGTTATCTGTGTGTACCCTCGTTGCTTATGATGGTGTTGAGTACACTACAGGCATCTAATCAATGCTTCTTAGTAGAATACTGGAACTAGTGCAGACCATCTTTTGTCAGATACTGCTTTCCTTTTATTGCAGCTGTACCTCTGACCATAGCAACCTGTGACCCCCACCAGAAGGTAAAGTTCAGAGATGACTGAACAACTTCATCATAATCTTTTCTGATGGGCTTTTTTCCAACTTTTTCTCAACCCTGCTCATCGGTAGGGGTGGTGCTAATTTGTAGCAAAATGGCCAAAATACATTCAGCAGGAGGAGAACTGGGGGAGGAATAAGGGAGCCGGCACATCTCTAACCTGGATCAACAGCTCCTGAATCCAGAGGGATTTTATTTTTGATTCTTACAGAGCTGAGTGATTCTTCTCCCCCTCCATCTGTTTCTGTATACGACACCTGGATGTGCAAACATTTTGTATGATGCAAAAAAAATGGAAGAGAATATTTAGAAATAAAATAGAAGGGGTTGGGAGGGAGAGAAAGAGTGCTGGTGTGTGTGAAACCAGTCATAACCAATTTCCTGCTTCAGTTTTGACCTGTTGAAGAACCAGGCTCAGCACTTATATTTCTGGCTAATTTGATATTGCCTTTTTTGTGGTCCGAGCTTTGTCATTTGTTTGGAAGTTGTCATTTTTATTAGTCTCTCTGGCTGATCTTTGGGGCTCCCCATCAGGTGGCACGTGCTCTCCGTTGTCTGGCTGGGCTAGGCAAGCCGCTGGCCCTTTTATTGCTGTGTGATGCGGGCATGCTTGCCGGGCAGCCTGTAATTAGACCCACCACAGGTGACAGTTACAAGAGAGCCTGGTAATCATTCTAGCTGCCTGATACTGATGTTTATGGAGAGCATCCTTCTTTGTGATCTGGTTGGGGTTTACTATACTGCATCATCCCTTTGCCATTTGATTTATAATTTAGGAACGTGTGTTTTGTTACCTCACCGTCTAGCTTGGGGTTATGTCATTGGCTTTTTACATGACAGAGCTAATGTGCACAGGGAAGGGGGAAGGGGTGCTAATTTTCATTGAACCGATATTCTAGCTCCCACTTTTATTTCAAAAGAAAGAGATAGGGAGACAAATCAAAAAGCCAATTCCTTATGTCATCGTCTAAACCATGTTCCTGCACAACGTTTACTGACTGTTTTAGTCTCCCTGGGATTTTCTTTTAATCCAGATCCATATTTTTTGGCCCTTTAAAATGACTTTTCTATTTCTGGCCAAGCTTTTTAAAATTTTTATTTCAACTCATTGCCAGGGATCCTTCATTTTTTTAAGGAGAAAAAGAAAAAGAAATATACTTATTTCAATTGGTGTTGAGATGAGACCTCCATGGCTGTGGTTTTAAGTCTGGAAAAACATGGAGCCATGGAATGTTAAACCGGAGGGTCTTTATGTTCATTCAGAGGGGAAGAAACTGAACGCTTCAGGAAAGTGATTTTCCTCATGGCCTATTAGAACATGATTCTCAGCCCTTATGCCATTTTTACAGCGTGTGGCTTTTGTGGTCATAAATTTTGCAATTATGGTTTTAGTTCTTGAGTATGAAGTGCATCTAGCACAGTGTCCATGGATTGTGTTATTAAATTTTTTTTTTTTAAAACCACACTTTTCTGCAAGTCTTACATTTGGAAGATATTTTATAAGTCTGGAAAGTTGATACTCAGAAGAGTACTATGCCCTGGAGGAACGAATATCTGTAATATTACTTCATGGGGGTTTGGCTGACCCTTTTCTTTCTTTCTTTTTTCTTTTAAGGGCCGCACCTGCGGCATATGGAGGTTCCCAGGCTGGGGGTTGAATCGGAGCTGTAGCCTTTGCCACAGCCACAGCCAGAGCCACAGCCACAGCAACGCCAGATCCAACCGCATCTGCGACCTACACCATAGCTCACAGCAACACCGAATTCTTAACCCAGTGAGCAAAGCCAATCTGCAACCTCATGGATACTAGTCAGATTCATTTCCGCTGAGCCACGACAGGAACTCCCTGGCTTGCCCTTTCCTTACAGCAGATGAATCTTCCTCCTCAAGGTTTGATGGGGATTGTGGTAATGATGATGAAGATGATGATTTGAGGATGATGAAGATAGTTAGTGTTTGCATGTTCTGGGGGTGTTTAAGTTTTGACTTTTGCAATTATACTTGTTCTTACTTTACTGGAATAAAATACCACTTTTAGTGGAATATGGTCTTACAGTGTCTTTTGTTTAAAGAGGAACAGAGTACTAAATATGAATTTGCTAATAGCAGCATATTTTCTGCTCTGGTATAATAAGCCAGGTACATGCAATTAGCAACTACTATCATCTATTCTATAGCAAAAGCAGTTTTCCTTTGGAAACCACTGAAATCCTTCACATCTTTGATAAGGAAATTTCTGTAGGCTTATTCCTCCTCTGAGTTGAGTTCTACTATGCAAAATGGGAAAGTGTGATGTGTTTATATCTTAAAAAAATTAATGCCTGTGGCTTCTGTTGACTACACATCTTTCGGTAAATTTTATTTTGTGTTTTACTGGAGATTTTTAAGCTTTCAGTAATGTACATATTTCAAAAGAAAAATAATTGGCTTCCTGGAAATTTATTGCACGTGCATACACACACACAGGAACATACACAAGGAAGGAAAAGGAAGAGGAGAGAAAGGAAAGGGGAAAAGAGAAAGAATGGCAAATAGCCTTTCCATTATTAGATTTTACTTAAAGATAGTCCTGCAGGTGGCGATAGAAACTCATAAATGATAAAAATCCCAAGGTAAATTTCTGTGCACTGTTTCTTGGGGGTTTTAATTTCAGTAATTTATTTTTAATTTGATACAATCATCTACAAGCAGAAATCATTACATAAGGGAAAAATTCAAATTTTCATGTTGTGTAATCTCCTCTGTTTTTATAAAAAAAATTTCTCAGATATTTTATGGTTTGTTCATCTTTATGCATAAGAAATAAGATCTAGATTATCACTGAGCTGGTACATATTTTATATGAAAAATAACCATTTTAAGCCTGTGTTGGTTTTTTTTTTTAATTTTATTTTACTGTTCTTAACCTATAGCTAAAATTGGATGCCTATGGCATTGGTTGGGTTTATAACATCTTTTTCTATTAAACTGCATAAGCATAGAGAGGGGTGTGTGTGTGTGTGTGTGTGTGAGAGAGAGAGTATCAAATCAGTTGCTTCCAGAGGACATTTCCTGCCTTAGCTAACTGTTGAAGGTTAATTTTAATCTGAGTAGAATGACAGATTCTTTGAAATCTACCTTATCCAGCAATAAAATCACAGAATAAAGAATTTCATTGAAAACATTAGAAATGGCATAGTGAATATGATAACTTTTTTCAATTATTTTAGTTATTTCATTTTGGATATTAGGCATTGTTCAAGCAAAGTTAAAGCATTCAGTAAATCTTTCTTGCTAGTTAAAGTTCAAAAGTTCTTAAATTGCTTTTTTGTGAATATATATTTTCATTTGCCATTTTTTCTTAAGTTAGGATTTGAAGATGCAAACTCTAAAGTGATTTGCTTAAACATAAAGCTAATTTTCAGCTCTCTTTTCATGTAGCCTCATTTAAAAAACCTTTGCTGTGCACATTTTCAAGGGAAACTGCCTTGATTCTAAGAAAATGTAATTATTTTGATTTAAATGCTTTATACTTTAGATGTTGAGTGTCATCCACAGACAACTGTGATGGTCTTGAGCAAATTACATGAAATTCAGTCTTTGTCTCTCTTCTGAGTATTTCACTAAGTCTTGTGGTGAAGTTCAAAACCAATAAGGTCTTGTATACCATACGCTCAGATACAGAATTTCTTATAATAGAAGAGAGGGAAAAAGATAAAAGAAAAGAAACCTTCAAGCCTTCTTATATTCTGTTTCAATTGCTATTCCAATTACTCATGAGGAGGAAGAGTGGGAAGCAAGTCAAACTCTCAGAAAACCTATTTTGCTGCCTTCACAGAAAGAATATTCAGTTCTCTGCTCTGTTAGCAGCTGACCAGAATCTAATCCATTAAAAAATATATCGTGGTAAGCAGTTCTTGAAAATGTTTATAATAAATGGTAAAAGCCAAGCTTCCACTGGGAGATTAGCAGTTGGAACAGGATGTGTTCATCAGGAAATCGGTTATTGCCCGACCAGTGTGTGTCCTGCCATGTAACCTGCAGGCTAGATGAAGATTTAAAAGCTTGCAGTGCAAGGAGTTTATTTGATTTCCCCCCTTTGCTTTCTTTTGCGTATTACAGTGTTATTTATCACACATGGTGTTTTTCTGAATGGATCTATTCTGAAGTTTATGTTAAAGACAAAAAAGCATCCTGTGTTTTGGAGGCTGCACCCCCCCACACACACACACGATGCTTATCAGTGATCTGTCCATATTAATGTAACTAATTCACTTTTACAGAACGAACTCTGTAGCTTTAAAAAAATAAGAGAACTGTGAAAGATGGTTTTCCAGTAGTCTGGACTCAACCACACCACCCCATCTTAAAGATACAGGAAATACTGCTGTGGATTATGATGATTTTCCTGCTTTTGGCTTGATTGCGTTCCAGTGTCAAAGCTAGTGGACAGTAGTGCTAATGAGTAATGCCTTCTGCGCGGGTGGACGATACCTATAGTAACACACACGCAGTGACTAAGAGATCAAATACACTGGCTAAAAAGCCTTAGGGAAGCATTATGTGTCTGAGGTCTGATCTATTGTCTGGGAGGTCGAAAAGTGTTAATGCACTCTGCAAAGATTACACTCCCTCTCTAATTGCTCCGACACTTCCTTAAAGGATTTAAACAGTCAGGAAAGGTGACGCTCCTTGTCAATTTTTGTCTTCTGCCTGCAGTTGAAGTTTATCTGTCTTTCCACTGAGACCACTAGATCAAGTAGCCTCGCCAGTGTCAAAGGCATACACTCTGAATTCAGAGTGAAAGCAGTGAGAGATGTTATTTACAGCTCCATTATTACTTGCTCCTTAAATACTTTGCATTCCATTTCTGGTGTTTATATTGTGAAAATGACAGCATATTTGTGTTCTAAAAGGGGGTCTGTAAGAAGTCCAAGGCTTCACTTGGACTTTTGATCAGACTTGTTTTCATAATCTTTTCTCAGTGTCATAAGGGCCAGTGTGGCATTTTGCATTTAGGTTATTTCAGTTGAAGATGTAGAGAATAATGAACGGTAGCATTTCCTCTATGTCGATTCTCCCACCAGCATGCATGCATGCACACGCGTGAGCTTTTGCATACACACACACACACACACACACACACGCACACTGTTCTGAAATGTTTATCAAGACTGATCTAGGAGTTCCCGTCGTGTCGCAGTGGGTAACAAATCTGACTAGCATCCATAAGGACACAGGTTCAATCCCTTGCCTTGCTCAGTGGGTCAATCTGGCATTGCTGTGAGCTGTGGTGTAGGTCACAGATGTGGCTTGGATCCTGCGTTACTGTGGCTATAGCATAGGCCAGCAGCTACAGCTCCCATTCAACCCCTAGCCTGGGAATCTCCATATGCCGCAGGTGCGCCCCCCCAAAAAATAAATAAATAATAAAAAAAAGACTGACCTACATGTAGAACTGATAACTTTGTCCAGACCATCACTGTAAATCTCATGTGTTGTGCAAACACATTTTCAAAAACCTCTCCTCTCTGCATTAAAGAACACTTACTCATTCCCATGTGTCCGGAAACTGAGATAGTAATTTTATCAGACTCTGGGTCTCTTACTTTGCTTTGATTATAACTCAGTGTTTTCTAAATGACACTGAAAGACTTAAAGAAGCTTTTAACAGCTCTTCCAAGATGGTAGTTTAGGAAGTCCAGAGGATCTGTGTGTTGGAGATACCATATTGTACTTCTTAAATTCGTAGTCTGCATTGCTGTAGGAGTGGGAACGGGAAGCTTGCATTTTGCCCTGAGCATTTTCTGCCGGCTCTGTACACTTGCATCATTGAGAGGTAAGAAATCCTCTTAGATCAGTTCAAGTTGCTAATATATGTAGCCTACAGCCTGCAATATAATATTTCTGTAGCTTCCAAAAGAGACTTGGGAGAATTCCCTGTAATTCAGGATGGTAGTCTGAATGATGGGTGTAGATGAATTTTTTTTTTTAAAGAAATCCTTGTTTGTCCCATGGGATTTTCACACTTTTTGGCTGACGGCACTGTATGTTACTTATGTTGTATAAAGCTGTCAGTGTATTCGTTGTATGTGTCTCCTGAAGACTCTGAGCAGATGACGGAGAACTATAGCTAGAGGGAGAAAACACATTTGAATCAACATCTTCAGGAGAGAATTTCTCTGGTGCCTCCTGTCCCTGCGCCTGCGTTGCCCATCCCTTGCACTTCTTCTTGTGCGTTCCCTCACACTGTTGGTAGATTACCCTGAATGTTTCATCTGTATATAAAAATTAAAAATTCAAACAAAAATCTGGCCCACATGAAGAACAGGCCCTTTGGGCATATGGTTCATTATGCGTATTCGTTTAATTACTAAAACACTTGGGATGGCTTTCCTGCCCTTGCTTTCAACTTGAAAAGTTGGATCTCTTCTACTGCACAGAAAATGTAGCACAGAATCCTGTTCTGAAGGAGAAAAAAAAAAGAAAAAAAGGAGCCTTTGAAGAAATTATTGGAATTCACCAAAAGAAGGTATGATTCTCAGTATGAAACCCATAGAAGTCAGAATCTCTCTCCTTTTTTTTTTTTTTTTCCCTCTCTCCTTTTTTGTCTCTTTCTCCCTCCGATAGCTGTTGCCCCTGAAGGCTAGTTTTACTGTGGTTCATTTATATGAACACAAGCAGGGCAGGAATGTGAGATTAAGGGTTTGGGTTTCAAGTGCATTCCCTCTGAGCGACTCAAGTCTCACGATGAAGCTGTCTAAGTTTTATTGGTTAGAAAGGCAGTGCTATGAAAGTGTGACTTTAATTGATTTTTCAGGGCAAACAGGTGGTGATGGTTTAGACATGCCCTAGCCCCAGTGCCACTCCTAATTTGGAGCGGCTCATATAATAGCTTTATTAAAATAAACAGTCTCCTGGCTTTGCTTTTACCTGAACATCTGCCTCTTGGATATTAAGGGCCTTTTAAAATGTTTTCATTCTGTGCTTAAATGGATCCGATCCTAAAAAAGCTGAAGAAGACTTTATTTTCTATTTATGTCATCAAACTTATTACTTCTTGTTTGAAATGAACAACATTAAAATTCAAACAGCTTCTTTAAATAGGATCATTGTTGTTTTAGGAATTTTGTTGTTGTTTTGGGCACATTTATTTACATGATGCAACAGATTTTAAACCTATCAGGCCAAAAATTGAATTTGTATTTGCTGGGTTTTGATTTGAACCATTATTTTGGTGAGCAAAAGATTGTTTGAGTGTGAGTGTGTGTGTGCTCGCATGCGCACATACATGCTTAAAAACCATATTCTGGGTTTCTTCCCGGTTTATAGTGATGGCTCAGCATTGTCGGAAAGCTGCTTGGATTCCTCCCGATCAAAATAAACTCAGGACTCCTAAAAGCATTTTTAAGGGAAAGGAAGATGCAAACCTTGGCATCATTTTTGTTTTTAGTGGCAAGTGCGTGTGGCTCTGATACAAGCACAACTTTCTTTTTGATTAAGCAAATAGGTGGTCTATCCGAGTAATGGGAGACCAGCCAAGACATTCTTGATATGATTCCTAAAGGAATCCTACTTTGCTATAAATAGCATCGTTCCCTAACCCGTATTGGAGGGTTCCAGAATTAAGGCACCTTAGTCTGTTTTAAGCACGTTGAACGTGTAAAGAGCTATTGTAGGCTTAATGTGACCTTATTGCAACCCTGCTTCTTTTGGTGCCAGAAATAAGGATGCAAGAGGAGTAACTTAATCTATCGAACTGCTTTATTCCATCACTGCGCTAATGCTAATTAGATACACTTACTTTATTACCCAGAGAGCTTTCCTGTGTTCGTTCTGATCCAATCTTTCTATGAACATGGAGGAGTAAGTCTTAAGTGTTAAGTTGAAGTTTTTAGTCACAATTGCAGCCTGGTGTTCATGTGACCAGAGTCAGAGAAGACTTTTAGAGAATATGCTTTGGCCACTTAGAGGACAATTAGAGCCCCTTTGGACTTCTGCCACTGAGAGTGCCCACGGGGCCAACAATTAGGCCTCTGAAATGAGTGAGACGCTTACCTGTACCTTTAATGGACTTTTTTTTCTTGACCTCCTCGAGATGGCCAGCTTTGTGGGGAATAAATAAATGTGTGAGGATTTTTCTTCCCTTCCTTTAATCAGAGCAGATAATTTGCTGATGGCTTTGAAAGAGGTATTTACCAAAATCAGACGTTCAAATGCTCAATTACCAGCTTCTATAAAGAGCATAAGGAGAAATTTATTGTCTGGTTCTAGATGTGAAATTAGGATCATTCTGGGGGGGGAAGGTCAGTAGTTGCAGCACATTACATGCTTTCTTTCTTTTATTTTAGTGCTTTTCTACTTTTTAAACTAGGTGTTCTGTCTTTATGAGTGGTGTGGGGGTTTTATCAGGCTGTAGCTGATTGTTGACTTGTTTCCATTTATATGGAATCGTCAGGAAATGTATAGAATCACCAGTAGCATGATATAAACGTTAAGATGATGGGATTTTAAAAAAATGCTTTATATTTAAAAGAGGGGAAAATGATGTAGTTAGTAAGAAATGTGTGTATAAAATACAGGTCAGAAGCATTTAAAAGAATCCCATTATACAGTCAAAATGGGAAATTAAATGTGAATAAAAACTCCCTGTCTAGAAAAATACAGTCTAAAAGACACCAATTTGTATTTAATATTAGTATTATATGGACTGTGTATATATATATGTGTATATATATATAATATATTATGTATAGACTTCCTCTTAAATAGTGGAATAAGCTACACTTTTTATAGAAATATTCAGTATAGTGTTATTGTGCCATTGGCAGTTTGAAAATTACATACATTGTTTATTCAAACAGTTATAGAGGATCATAAAAGCAAGGGACTCATACCCGGGATATCTTTCTGCAAAAGTATTAGGAATAAACAGCCAGTTGTGATCATTCTCACACAAAACTGGAACTCATTGATGGAGTTTTCTTTCTAAGAAAGAAGGCAAGACTCCCAGGTTGATTTGTCTAAAATGAACTGACCAGATTCCATGTCTTGTGGAACTAGCCAAAGACAATGCCAAATACACACCCGAAAATCTATATTCCTAAGCCCAAGAAACTAGGCAGTTAATGTTGATTTGTCAAAGTTTCTATATATATAGTGGCAACCCTAGCATGATGTAGAAGCATAGGTTGAAATACAAAGATTGAGAGTTCCCATTGTGGCTCAGTGGTAACAAGCCCAACTAGTATCCATGAGGATGTGGGTTCAATCCCTGGTCTTGCTCAGTGGGTTAAGGATTAGGCATTGTCGTGAGCTGTGGTGGAGGTTGCAGATGTGGTTTGGATCACGTGTTGCTGTGGTTATGGTGTAGGCCAGCAGCTGCAGCTCCGATTCAACCCCTAGCCTGGGAACCTCCATATCTTGCAGGGGCGGACCTAAAAAGTGAGAAAAAAAAGGAAATACAAAGATTTTATTAGAGAACAGGTGAGAAAAGTGAAGGTCGGAGCAGGGAAAGGCATTTTAGTTTTGGAGCCAATCAGAGCTGAGGTTTGCCAAAGCCTTTCTTCTGTGATTCTTCTAGGGTGCTGTTCCTTACCTCTTTCTAGGTGGAGACTGGACTCTGGAAAGAACAAGTCCTCTCCTAGACCCACTTGTCCTTCCAAAGGAGTAGAATTGGTTTTTTGGTCAGTCTTGATAGCCTTTCATAATTTCCCTAGGACTGGTTACCTTTTACATTATACTAACTTTATTGGTTTTCTATTGCTGTTGTAACAAGTTACCACACACTCGAGTGGCTTAAGACAGCACAAATTTGTTATCTTCTAGCTCTGGAGGTCAGGAGTCTTAACACAAGTCTCACTGGGCTAAAACTGAAGTGTTGGAAAGGCTATATTCCATTCTGGGGAGAATCTGTTCCCTTTCCTTCTCCATCTTCTAGAGGCTGCCCACATTCCATGGCTCATGGCCCCATCCTCCACTGTCACATCCAGCAAAGGCATGAATGGGCTAGTTCTAGAGGGCAATCAAAAGGAGTAAGGGGACAGGGAGTGACTTGAAGTCTTGTCCAGGACTCAAAGTAATTCCTGCTAAGTGTCTGAGTGTTATTGGTCATAAGATCTCCACTTGTTTCCTCACAGTTAATCAAATTCCAAGCCATGTTTAAAGAGACAACACAAGCCTTTATTCTCTGTAAATTATGCCTTTAGGATTGCAGAGAAAAGTGATTTTGCCCCTTCTCCTGGGCTGTTACTGTTTCTTTCTAAAATTTTTCTCAGTTTCTTATTTCCTCACCCCATTCCCGTAAATAAGGATACTTTGCTACTAGAATTATCTAATTAAATATCAAATATTATTGTTATTATTCTCTTAAAAATCTCTCTGTGAATTCCCATTTAGTTTACAATCACATCTTCAACTTACTACCTTGACATACAGTTTTTCCACCAGCTGGCCTACGTTTTCGTCTCAGTGCCTTAATCCAAGCGTCCCTAAGACAGTTCTGTCACCACAAAGAAACTCATTCCTATTGTCAACTCTAGCCCTGGCAACCATTTATCTATCTTCATCACTATAATTTTGTCACATCACAGATGTCATATAAAAGGAGTCATATATTATATAACTCTTTGAGATGTACTTTTTTCACCCAGCATAATAGCTTTCGGATCCATCCAGGTTACCTGCATCCGTGTCATGAATTTGGAAAAAGCAGAATACTGGGTAATGTCAGCCCTAATTCCACATGATATCAGTCAGCTAAAGTTGAGTAGGGAGTGGACTTCTTGGAGAAGGGTTGCAATCTGACCTCACTCTGGTCCCCACCTCCTCATGGTCTTACACCTGGTCTTCCCAAAATTTATATTTTACCTTAATCCCTGTGGGCATCTAGGTCTATAAGTCTTGACGGTAGCTACCATTTCTGAAAATGATATAAAGTGAGCAGTGTTTCATCAGTTAATATATGCGATATAGGACAATATATTGTATCCTCCTTCCCAGATAAGTTGGAGAAACAAAGTATCAAGAAACAAAGTAGGTTTTGACAGTTTTTTTTTTAATTACACATGTTCTGATATGTTTACAGTGTCTACAAATGTATTAGACCACAGATTTTTTTTTTAACACTTTTAACTACAAAGGAATTTGTCCAGATGAGGGAAAGGTCTTGGAGGTCAGAGGGGGTGAGAGTGTTAGGAGGAATGACTGCTGCTCTTTTATTCCTAAGGATGTTGAGAGAGAAAGTAAGGAAACCATAGTGAGAACTGCTACACAGGAGCTCATCATCATCCTCCAGTTTTGGCCACATCATAGTTTTGGGGTGGGTGTGTGTGTGTGTGTGTGTGTGTGTGTGTGTGTGTTTATTGTTTGGCAGGTTTCTTTCCTCCTTTGCTTCTTTATTCTCCATCCTGGCCTCTTCACTTTCAAATTAAGTTGCCTTTCAAAGCAGTTGTAAACCAATAGAAATGACTGCTTGGGAGCCCTCAGTTCCATGGCTTTTGAAAGCATCCCTAGCAAAATCATATCTATTGTTTCTTGTGCTATGTTACCTTCTATGAAAGTTTTATATAAAATTTATCATTTATACAAGGGATTTTATAAAATTATGCATATATACATACACATGCACACCTTTTTTTTGTCTTTTTGCCTTATCTAGGGCCACACCCGCGGCATATGGAGGTTCCCAGGCTAGGGGTCTAACAGGAGCTGTAGCTGCCGGCCTTCGCCACAGCCACAACAACGCAGGATCTGAGCCGCATCTGCAATTTACACCACAGCTCACGGCAACGCCGGATCCTTAACCCACTGAGTAAGGCCAGGGATCGAAACCGCAACCTCATGGTTCCTAGTCGGATTCTTTAACCACTGAGCCACCACGGGAACTCCAACACACACTTTAAAGAATAAGAAACTCTTGTTTACTTTCCACCCAACTTAAAAAATAAAAATCCCCTTTATTTTAGAAGTCCTGTCTCTGCCTCTTTTGTACTGAATCTTTCTTCCCTCTTTCCTAGAAATAATGATAACACTGAATGCTGTGCCATTGATTCACTACTCATTGTGGTTTTATCACCTTTGTATCTATCCTTGAGCAGTGTTATTCAATTTTGTCTGTTTTTCAAAGATTTTATAAAGTAGTTATGTAATCCTTTTAGGTCTTACTCTGTGACTTGCAAATTAATTCACTCAATATGGTTTTTGACCTTCATCCATGTGGTCTAAACATGACTTTCAGACGTCTTCATTATGGATGACATTTAGCCTTATGTGTAAGTGACATCATTTATCTGTTCTACTCTAGATGGACATTTGCATCGGTTCAAGGTTTGGTTGGGCTTTTGTTTTTGTTTGTTTTGTTTTATGGCTCTATGAAAAGTGCTTTTGTAAACATTGTCACACATTTCTTCTGGGTAAAGAGTTTATAGCAATGACTCCCAGGATGCGGTGCTGGACAGCAGTATTAGCATCACCTAGGAACTTTGCAGAAATGAACTTCCCCACCCCAAACCTGCTGAACCAGGAACTCTGAGGGTGGGGCCAAGAGATCTTATCTACACCAGTCCTGTGGTGTTTCTCATGCATGGTGTTTGAGCCAACTGCTTCCAGGTTTATACCTAGCAGTGAAAACTCAGGTTATCTATTATACACATTCTGCTTAATTAATGCCAACCGTTTCCCAACCATCAGCATCAAATTAAAGTTATTGTTCTCTGTCTTAGAAAACACTTCGCATGATCTAACTTCTAAATCTTCTTAATCTGATGAGTTGTCATACTTTGGTATGGTTTTAGTTTGCATTTTCTTCACTACTAATAATATTTATAGTTTGGGGGAGCTTTTCTCTCCTTTTTTCTCCTTTTTGCAATTTTATTCCCTCCTTTTAACTTATTAATTTGTAAAGATGTTTTACGTCATCCAGATAGGAATTCTTTGCTGTAAAAATATCTTCTCCAAGGTTGTGGCTTATTTTTTCTCCACTGTATATTTTGAAAAACAAAATTCTTATATTTAATATCAACTTCAGTAATTATTGTCACTATGGCTTCTGCGTTTTGTGTCATTATTGAGGAATTGTTCACTATCCTAAAGTCATATATATGCTCTTTAAATTTTTTTTTATGGTTTTGCTTTTTATACTAAATTTTTAAATCTGCTTGTGAGTTGATTTCATTTTTGTCGTCTGGATACTGATTGAAGCAGTACCGTTTCTTAAATATCTACTTTCCCCCAATTATCTACAGTCTCCACCAGGTCATAAATAAGTTTCCTTTTCTAGGTGGACTTGTCCATTCATTGGTCTCTTGTCTATACCTGTATCAATGTAACACAAACATTATTTGAACTTCACATTGTTCTTCTCAATTTGTCTTTCATCTTCAGCAATGCCTAGGCTATTCTTGACGGTTTGCTCTTCTATGTAATAGTTAGAATTGCCATGTTACATTTCATAAAGTAGAACAATACAAAACCAATATGGAAATAAGTCAGAATCAAAATTATTGAGGTAACTGTCCAAATCAAGACACTGAAAAAGAACAGCTGAATGAAGCCAAATTAACTAGAAACAAAAATAAGAGAAAAATCAATGAAGTAGAATATATGTATACAATAAAAATGAACAGCAGTTAAAAGCTGTCTCTTTGAAAAGCTAACAAAACTGGTTATTCTTTCCTGAAAGTTTTCAATATACAAAGAGTAAAGACAAATAAATAACAGCAGGCATTAAAAGGTGGGATAATTCAGATGATTCAGAGATTAAACATAAGAGGATATTATAAAGTGTTTTGCTTAAAGTGTTGAAACATATGAAATAAAGTGTATAAAAATGACTGAAAAAGAATGAGAACTTGAATGGTCCTATACCCACTAAATAATTGGATCAGTGGTTTAATATCTTGCCAGAAAGTCAAACATAGGCCCAGGCAACTCCCCCCCCCCCTTTCTATATATATGTGTGTGTATATATATATATATATATTTTTTTTTTAATGACCACACCCACAGCATATGGAAATTCCTGGGCCAGGGATTGAATCCAAGCCACAGCTGTGACCTCTGCCACAGCTGGGGCAATGCTGGATCCTTTAACACAGTGTGCCAGGCTAGGGCTCGAACCTGTGCCTCCACAGTGACTGGAGCCACTGCAGTTGGATTCTTAACCCACATAGCCACAGTGGGAACTCCTAGAAACAAATTGTTATCAATATTCAAGGAGCAGACAAATCTGGTTTTATATAAAATCTTTCCAATTGTCTTCTGGCTGTTATCTTTTCTATTGAAAAGTCAGTTGTCAGTTTGATTATTGTTCATTGTGGTGGAGGGGAGGAAATATGATTTTTTTTTTTACCTCACTGTCTGCCTTCCAAGTTTCTTTTGGTTATCAGTTATATACAGTTTTACTATGAGGTGACTGCATGTGGTCTTCTTTATTTTCTTTCTATCTGAGGTTCTTTAAATCTGTACTTTCCAGCTTTTCTATTAGATTTTTAGAAATCCCCAGCCAATATCATTTGTAGCTTTTCCTCATTTCTCTCATCTCTTTTTCTGGACTATTAAGTTTTTATGTATAAATTAAACCTTTCTAAATGTGTCATGTATCTTTTTTTGTGTATTTATTATCACTTTTATATCTGCTTTAAGTATAGATATTTCTACTACTAACTCCAGTCACACATGCTGTCTTTTCTGTTCTGCTATTAAATGCATTCAATGAGCTCTTCATTTCACTTTTTAAAAAAAAATTAGGTTTCCATTGGATTCTGTTTTATAGTCCCATTCTCTGCTGATATTCTCCATGCTTTTTTAATCTATGTTCATGTATGGATGAATTATAGCTATTTTAAAATTTATATCTAATAACTCTAACATCTAAATCAGCTTTTTGTTCTTATTGTCTGTTTTTCTCCTGATTTTTGTTCTTTTTTTAATCAAATACTGGGTAAAATTTATTAAAGCATTTTGGAGGATATGGAATATATTATTTACCAAAGGAGAGGATATAGAGGAGGCAGTTAGGGTCTAGCAAGTCAGAATGATCCAATCAGGGATTGAAATGATCCACAGTATGATTTTAAGCATTTTGGGGTTGCTCTATTTCCAGTTTATCCCTATGCTTAGTACATAGTCCTTCAGGAGTTTTAATAAAATCCTGTAGTGTTTACTAGAGCCCTTCTTTTTTAAATAATCCATAACCTCTGGTTTTTATTTCCCAACTCAGTGAGATTGCCAAAAGCTTTTCATTCCAGCTTTCTGCTTGGCCTCAACTTTTCATCCTAAGCACGCACACTTTAGGAAACAGCAAATTTCTCAAAGAGAAATGCATGTAGAATGTCAGGCTTGAATCTCTGCTATTCATTTCATCCCTCAATTCCTGGCTTCCATAGTTCCCCTGCACTCCAATTTTTACATCCCTAGATTATTAAGATTGAAGCAATCTCTAAACAGCTACTGTGTGCTCAGTCACTATGTTCCACACAGGGCACTTGCAAAAAATAAAATTAACAGAAACTCTGAAGTAGACAAGGCAGTTGCAAATGAAGTTGTATTTACTGCATTTGTCTTTTATCCTTGATCTTGTCCCCTCAGATGCTGGGTGCCTTGAATCCCCTCAAATGTCTTCAAACAGAGTTTGTTTGTGTAGATTATTCAGTTTTCACAGTTGTTTTGGGGGGGTATTGTTTGTTTGAGGGTTGTTTTGTTTTATACAGAAATGTTGAGATAAAACCTTTCATAACTTCATACTGAAAACCTGCAACTTTACATATCTATTTAACAGGTTTAACAACAAGGGTATCTTAGGATTTTTTAAATCAACCCACACCTTTCCAATATATGGACTTTTTGCTATCCCCTGTTTTACTTGTAAATTGTCTCAATATACACAAATTAGACCTTTTTTTCCCCCCTCTGTAGGTCTGTTTATTTAGATTGGTATATATATTTACCATTGCTTTTGAGCACATACATTCTTACATCAGTTGTTACATCAGAGACAATTTTCCTTCTCTTTGAAATAAATTTATTATATATGCTTTCATGAGGGTCTTTGGGTGATAAGCGCTTCTGGTTCGTGCTTTTCTGAGAAAAGTCTCTGCTGTACTCTTAAGACAATTTGCTCAGTACAAGTTTTAATGGAAAGACTGAGAGCAAATATGTGTTAAGTATTCTGCTCTTTTCTTGCTTCCCTTGTTGCACTGAGATATAAAGTCATTCAGATTGCTTTTTTCTTTGTAGTTGAATTATATTTTCTCTCGAGCCTTGTGGATATTTCCGTGTTTTTTTTTTTTTTTTCCCCCAGGTATTCTTTATTTCTACCATGACATGTTTAGGCCTAAATTCTTCTTTCTCGTGCTAAGGGCTTTATGGATCTTCCTATATGGGTATCTGTCAACATTTCTGGAAATTCCCTGGGCGTTTCATCTTCATATATTGTTTCCTCCCTATTCTCTCATTAACCTTCAACACCTATCACTCATATGTTAGACCTTCTTGTTTCTGTCTTCCATGTCTCTTAACCTCTCTTATGTATCTGTATCTTTATTTGTCTCCTCTACATTCTGAATAATTTCTTTAGAATTATTTCTCAGTTAATCGATTTTCTCTTCAGCAGATTTTAACCTGTTAATTAATACATCCATTGTATTTAGTGTATAATTCTCTGGGTTGTGGTGAGGGGATCACACTTCAGAGGTGAGGAAATGGTCAAGCAGTAGCTTTCTACCTGAGAGGAGAGTATGTTCAAAAGCAAAATCAAGGACACCATTTCATTTCTTGAGGTCTGAAAATAGAATAGCATGATTGAGACTCTAGAATGTGTGGTTGGTGTTGGTTTATGAAGTACAGTCAAGTATGAATCAGTTCAAGGATGGTATTAGATGTTAAACTATGAGATCTGAATGTCATAAGGCAGGCCAGAAAGCAATAGAAAATATTATTCAGATGAATGGGCATGGTAAGACCTGGAGGTAAGTTTTGTTGTTGTTGTTTTATATTGTTTTATATTATCATGGTGGTACATAAGGCACTTTTTTCTCTTTTAATGACAATGAAGGCAGGTATACTTTCTTGAGAAGTGGCTAATTACTGACTTGTCATAGAAATGAACATGTACTTTGTCAAATTTAAAAACTGTTATATTGTTTTCTCTTAACAAAGGCAGTACTTTTGAGTTATTCAGAAATTTTGCTTCATTTAATTGAGCTATTTGCTCATCTTAAATTCACTCTCAAAGGACAGAAGGACACAATTTCAAGATAATTTTGGAATTCCTGTTGTGGCTCAGGGGTAACAAACCCGACTAGTATGCATGAGGAGGCAGGCTCAATCCCTGGCCTCACTCAGTGGGTTAAGAATCTGGCATGGCCATGAGCTGCAGTGTAGGTCACAGATGTAACTTGGATCTGGCATTGCTGTGACTGTGGCTGTGGCTTAGGCTGGCAGCTGCAGCTCTGATTAGACCCCTAGCCTGGGAACTTCCATATGCTGTGGGTGTGGCGTAAAAGGATTAAAAACAGAAAGATATTTGAATTTCAAGATAATATTAAATGGGGAGATGCTAAAGTATTTGGAAAAATAGCCATGCTATTTTATTTGTAATCCCAAGTTAACTTCTGTGAAGTGAGGTATCCTCTTGGATGTGTAGAGGATATTTAATAATTGGTTGGTTGATACATTTTGTAGACTACTTTGTAATGAAACCTGAGAAAAACAGCCTGATTTGTTCTTTAAAACTCTTTGTGATATAACTTCCTTCTTAGCCCTACCTAAAGAACAATACGTAGGGAATTTGTTTAAGAGATTTATTCATCTTTGGCAATGCTGGCTAACTTCTTCCATTAAAACTGCCTTGAAACCACTGACTCCCCAAGATATTTCTATTTTTAGGATTTCCCAGGAACACACAAAGTATCTTTATGAATCGCTTTTTCCCATCTGAGATTTAGCATGCTTATATTCTTTGTATCCATTTTATAAAAATGATGTCACACATATTTTGAGGTATAAAGTGAAGAAATATTTTTAACTGAAGATTTGAAATCGTTTATTAAAGTTCCGTTTTTGGGAAAGGTACAGATTGGGTCACCTTCGCATCTGTATCTGCATCATGGAACTTAGGGACCTGTCTGGTAGGGTGAGAAGCTTCCTTAGTGTCAGAGAAATCAAGCTCTACTGATTCTGACATATTATAGGTGGTTCTGGTTTACTTCTGAATAGTGTTCCTTTGAATGTGGATAGATTATATCTGCTTATTGGTGAACTTTGGAGCTGTTGCCAGTTTTGTTGTTGTTATTATTTGAAATAAAGTTACCATATGCTGAACATTTACGTGCCAGTCTTTGGGGTCCTATGTTAAATATCTAGGACTAGAAAGGCTAAATTATAGAGGTGCATGTGCAGCTTTTTGGGAAACTGCCATGTGGTTTTTCAAATCAGTTATTTTTGGTTCTGACCAGGAATGTATGAGACTTTTTGTTGATATACGTCTGTCAACACTTTATCTTGTCATTAAAAAAAAAATTAGCCTTTGTAATGTGCATAGTGCTATTTCATAGGGGTTATTTTCCTGATGGATAATCATGTCAGATATCTTTCCATGTGCTTTTACATACTCATATAGAGTTTTTTTGTGTGTGTGAAGGGTCTGGTCAAATATTTTGCCAACTTTTATTGAGTTGTCTTCTTAACTTTGTCGTAAGAATTCTTCATGTACTCCAGATACATGTTCTCTTTCAATACATATATGGAAAATATTTTCTCCCATTTTTAACTTGTTCTGTTTTTTCATTGTTTAAGTGTCTTCCAAAGAACAAAGGAAGAATAATTTCAATGATGTTATTCTTTTAATTACATTATTTGTTGTACTTTTTGTGTCCTAAGAAATCTTTGGCCCACTGTCCTTAATGGCAAGAGTTTTTCTCAGATGTTTATTCTAGAAGTTTTGGAGTTTTAGCATTTATATTTAGATACTGTGATCCATTTAGAGTTAATTTTTACATGTGGTAAGTGGTAAGGGTTAGTAATTGCTTTTTTCAATGCATATATCCATTTGTTCTAGGGCCATTTGTTGAAAAGACTCTCATTTCTCCCACTGAATTACCTTGGCAACATTCTTAAAAATTAATTAATTACATATATGTGCATTCTATCTTCTTTCTATTACTATAGCTTGACAGTGAGTAGTAGAAGCTTTATTTGTTAAAATTGCTTTGACTATTCTGTCATTTCCAATTCCATATAATATTCAGAATCACCTTGTCAATCTCTACAAAATTGGTGTTGCTTGCATCTATAGACCCATTTGCAGAGAACTTGCTACCTTAACAATATTGAGTCTTCCAATCCATGAACGAGTAGCATTTCTGTCCACCTCTTTAGATATTCTTTAATGTCCCTCAGTAATATTTTATATTTTCCTGTGAAAAGGTCTTTCTCATGTTTTGTGAATTTTATTCCTGTGTATTTTATGGATTTTGGTTCTATTATAAATGGAAAAGTTTTCATTTTATTTTCCATATTTTGCTGCTCGTATATAAAAGTAAACTTTATTTTTTTTAAAGTAACTTTGACTATGACTATGACTTTG
This sequence comes from Catagonus wagneri, assembly GCA_004024745.2. Classification (NCBI taxonomy): domain Eukaryota; kingdom Metazoa; phylum Chordata; class Mammalia; order Artiodactyla; family Tayassuidae; genus Catagonus; species Catagonus wagneri. The sequence goes on along the minus strand of PVHT021183630.1, from coordinate 9,580,617 downwards.
TCTTCGACTATAGCTACGACGGCTGGATTTGTTATGTTTAGGGTTTCCTTTCTGGATTCCTTAGGGTTTTCTGTGTAAAAAAATCAGGTCATCTATAGAAAGAGACTGTTTCACCTTTCTCCTTTCTGATACTCATGCCTTTTATTTCATTTCTTTTACCTTATGGCAATGGCTAGAACATTTCATCCAATACTGAATAGGAGTAGTGAGAGCAGACATTCTTGCCTCGTTCCTAGTATTAGAATGAAAACATGCACTTTTCCCCATCATAAAATCATTTGATCTGTTCTAGAACTTCATCTAAATGGAGTCATACTGTATGTGCTCTTTTTTGTATAAGGCCTTCTTTCATTCAGCATGTTTTTGAGAATTATTCATGTGATTTCATGCCCGAATAGTTTAATTCTTAGCATATATTAATTTTTTTAAATTCAACTTCTCAAAGTATAATTTACACACAATAGACCATTGCCAAATATGGTCAAATATGGTACCTATATATTATTGTGTTCTTTATCAGTTAGAAGAAATTCCTTCTATTCACTGTTTGTTAATAATGTTGAATTTTTTTATCCATTCTTTTTTCACATCTGTTTAAGTAATGGAATGTTTTTTCTCCTTTATTCTGTCAATATTGTAAATTACACTTATTTTTCTTAATGCAAAACTAACATTTTTGGACATTCTACTTGGTCATACTACAGTATATTTTTAAATCTATTTTTTTTTCTTTTGTCATTTTAGGGGCACACCTGCAGCATATGGAGGTTCCCAGGCTAGGGGTCTAATCAGAGCTGTAGACGCTGGCTGATGCCACAGCCACAACAACATGGGATCTGAACCGCGTCTGCAACCTACACCACAGCCCATGGTAACACCGGATCCTTAACTCACTGAGCAATGCCAGGGATCGAACCCACAACCTCATGGTTCCTAGTCGGATTCGTTAACCACTGTGCCATGATAGGAACTCCTTAAATCTGTTTCTTGATTGGATTTGCTATTATTTTCATAAGGATTTGTGCATCTTCGTTGCTGTTGTGTATTTGCCTGTAATTTATTTTGTCGTTGGCTTTGTCATGTTTCAGTATCAGAGTAACACTGGCTTCCTAAAATTAGTTGTGAAGTGTTCTCTCCAATATGATGTTCTTTCTTCCTTGAACATTTTATGAAATTCAACAGTGGAACCATTTGGACTTGAACTTTTCTTGGTGCGGACATTTGTTCAATTTTTTTTAAGTTTTTGAATACATTTTTCCCCTTGTTTAAATGGTCTCATTTTTTGCCACAAAGTTGTTCATTTTGTTTTCATCTCTACCTTTTATGCTTGCAGTGTTTATTCCATTAACATTTAATGTAATTATTGATAGGTTCTGAATTTGAGTTATCATTGTATTGTTTTGTATTTACCTATTACTTTTTTATTCTTATTTCCCTTTTCTTGCCTTTTGGAATTCCATTTTACTTCGTCTATTGACTTTTTATCTATTCTTCCCTGCAGCATTCTTTAGTGATTGCTCTGAGGATTAATACAAATGTGTGCAAGTGTTTTGTGTTTGTTTGTGTATAATCTCCCCTTAACACTTGACAGTCAGTTTAGGGTTAATAATGTATTGCTTCACCCAAAACAGAAATACTACAACTTATCTAAGTCTACCCTCCTTATTACTTTAGTTTTCATATATTACATCTAAATACATTATAAATCCCACCAGAATAATACTCAAAGCATGGCCTAAACAGTCATATGGATTCTAAAGAAAATAAAAGAAAAAAATTATCTTTTACATTTACCTATCCACCATTTCTGATGTTCTTCATTTCTTCCTGAATTTTGAGTTCCATCTGATATTACTTCCCTCATTCTGAAGAATTCCTGTAACTTTTGTTGTTGTGCAGATATGTGGTAAAAATTTTTCTGTTACCTAAATCTTTTTTCACCTTCATTCTTGAAGGATATTTTCACTAGATACAGAATTTTGGGTTGACAGTTTTTTTTGTTTTTGTTTTCACTTAACACTTTACAGTTGCTGTTGTACTGTCCCCTTGCCTCCATGGTTTCTGGTGAGAGATTCATGGCCATTCAAACAGTTACACTCATGTACATAATGTGTCATTTTTCTTCAGCTGCTTCCAAAATTGCCTCATTATTTTGTTTTTCAGAACAGTGATTATGATATATATACCTAATCCTGTTTTTCTTTAAATTTATTGGGACTCTCTAGGAAATGTTTAGCCATTAGTTAGTTATGCATTTTTTTTTAAACTTTCCTCTTTTTTTCTGGGACTCCAAATACTTATGTTAGAACTTTTGAAATTATTCAGTAGGCCATGAGCAGTCAATTCAGTTTTTTTCCCCAACTTTTTTTCTCTCTTTTAGACTAGGTGATTTATTTTGATATATCTTTATGTTCCCCAACTTTTCCATTTTAATTCTACGCTTAGCATATCCACTGACTTTTTAAAATTTTTTCGTACGTTACATTTTTTGGTTGGATAATTTTCCTTTTAATTCTTTTTCATATTTTCTGCTTACATTTACTGTTTTGAATTGTAGCTTAGATTTGGAGTATTATGTGGTGGAAATACTAAATTCTCTTACATTGATGAGGCTGATTTTATTTTTTTAAGACAGCATTTAATTCTATTAGAATCCAGCTGCACATCTGGTCACACCTGCTCTGGATGGCAGCTTTGATCACAATGCATACTGCTTTGAGCCTGCCCCACGTTTACTGTAGAGGCTCTAGCAGAGTTCACATACAGAATTTGGGGTTTTCCTTTGCTTACTCTCTCCTTCCAGTGTACTTCTACATTCTTTGGTGACCCTGATTGTCACTGACTCCTTTGTCTGTATCCTTCCTTCAAAAAGATGGCAGATTTTTCTGTTGAGTTTTAACCAATTGGTACCACCACTGTGACTGCAGCTGCTCTTGAGTCAAAGATGCAAAAAACCTTAGGTGACCCCAGTGACCCCAAGATCTGAATTCTTTTCCTAAGTTTTCAGCTCCCATATAAATTTGATAACTTTATTTTAGACTACCAGATAATTGATCTCCCCTCCATTCTGGGAAGGATTTCTATTTGTTTTCGCTTAGAAGATGTTGTTAGGAAATAAATCCTTTATTACAGAAGTAGGAATTATGTATTGGTTTTCAAGATGTTCCTAAAGGTACTAGAGTCTCTAAAAGAGTTTCAAGTCCTTCGAATGTGATATTTAAAGTAGCTCAATTTTTTTTTCTTTTTCCTTTTCTTTTTTTCTTTTTTTTTGGTAAAACCATTTCTGGGATTAGTTACGTATACTTGGTAAAAGCAAATATGGCAGGTGAGGTGTTTATCTAACTAAACCATCCCTCTAATGTTGGTTGATGTTCAAGCAATTTTGTTGAAAATATTTTAAAAATAGTTGCTTATGAAGAAAATAAATTAAAAATATGTTGTTTTCCATTTTTTTGATAGTTTCATGTCAGCCTCTTTTTACTTGAAGTTATATTTAGCAACTTAAAAGAATAGTAAAATCCAACTTTTCCAATAAATGAACAGTAAGAAACAGTAACCCTTTAGAATACAGTTAAAACTTCTAATCCTAAAGAAAAACTTTAAGAACAGGGGAAGGGTAAATCGGTAACAATGAGGAAATTTACTAGTTTTACATAGTAGAGAAGTTGTACTATTTTTTCTACTTTATGTTAGTCATAATAAAACAAAAAGAAATATTTAAAGAAACCATTAGAAAGAAAATTATAGGACAAGATGTGTTAGGATATAATAAATTAAATTGATAAAGGAGGAGTTCCCGTCGTGGCGCAGCGGTTAACGAATCCGACTAAGAACCATGAGGTTGCGGGTTCGATCCCTGGCCTTGCTCAGTGGGTTAACGATCCGGCGTTGCTGTGAGCTGTGGTGTAGGTCGCAGACGCGGCTCGGATCCTGCGTTGCTGTGGCTCTGGCGTAGGCCGGCGGCTACAGCTCCGATTAGACCCCTAGCCTGGGAACCTACACATGCCGCAGGTGCGGCCCTAAAAAAAAATGACAAAAGGCAAAAAAAAAAAAAAATTGATAAAGGACACCAAATTAATAGACTGGAAGACATCAACAACAAAATAATCTGCATTGATTCAAAAAGTATTTAAAAAATTCTACACTTATTAAAAATGTATAGAGATTTAGCAGCAAAAGAAAGTATAAGTAACATATAGATTTGGGGAGCAAGGATGGACCCCCTACACACACACACATACACGGTTATCTTTTGGAAGAAAACACAAGGAATTTGCTTTCTCATCTCAGTGTAGAATTTGAGTAGAATGCCGAACATTAAAAGTAAAAATCCTTAAACTGAAGATTAATATGTTTGACTATAGTAAAAAGCAAAAACACTGTTTCAATCTGTTTTCATTGATAAGAGAGTATAATGGAAAAAGTGTAGAACATTCATTGGAATGGGGTACCATATATCAGGTAAAATGAATATTCTTGAATTGTACATATACCATCTGTAGATCTATAAAACATAGTGTTGAATAAAAAATTGGCAGGGTGATCTCAACATTTTGATACAGTTTATGTTATTTCTAATATAAACCTTAGGTCTCCTCAAGTGTCAGGGATTCACACTGATCATCATTTTCTTGTGGCCATCTAGCCTCAAAAAATGGAAGATTTTAAGATTTTTAAAGAGACTTCAGAAAACTGAAGTTTTTATCCAAAATATTTGAAGTTTTCAACATTGGCAGTCAATTTAAAAAGTAATCATTCTGTCTAGTTCAGATAAATCTCACTCTTGGATAAAAATGAATACAATGAGGTAAAAATGAATAGGTAAAATTTGGCCTATGACCAGCTTCTCTGTGACCTTTGAATTTTCCATACTATTTTACATAAATTCTGGTACACTAAATCCAGGAGCAAAAAACTGAATTTGGTTGATAGGGTAACAAGTTTTCCAGACAGAGGAACTGTATTCCAGGGTGCAATTGGCCAATGTTCTATTTGCCTCAATTTACTACTAGTTCTAAATAAAATGTTAATTCTCATGCGTGTGTGTGTGTGTGTGTGTGTGTGTGTGTGTGTGTGCATGCATGTGATTTAACCTACTTGGAACTATAGAGAGAGAGTCCTGGGTTTAATCCCCTAAGTCAATGAGTAGGAAATGAAGATTGCTCACACACTGTTTTTTCAAGCAGTCATTTTGTCTTTGTCTTCCAATCAGGTGTTTTTAGTCACTGTCTGGAATTTTGAACTTTACATGATCCCACTGGCGTTATTGCTGCTCTTTGTCTACAATTTCATCAGACCCATGAAAGGGAAGGTTGGCAGCATCCAGGAAAGCCAGGTGAGCAAAGATTCCAATAATTGCGAAATTTAACTAGAGAAAAAAAATGCATGAACCATAAACAATCACCACCAAATCATGACCCAAGTCCACTGCATTTAAAATTTGAGGATCAACACTGCACACATACCCATGTTACAGGGAAGATATTTTATCACATGTAATCTGGAGTCTTCCTTCTAAGCCATCTTGTGTTCCTAAGTCTTGGCCTACATTCTTAGTATGACTGGGCCATCTGGCTCTTGGTCAGCATGTCCATGCAGCAGCACACTTCTGTATGTATAACTGATTCTCCTTAAGGTTCCTGGGAATAAGATTCTCAACCACTAGAGAAAAGGCTTTGGTGGCTCCCTGAAACCCATCAGGGCATACACAACATCTAGGAGGCTGTCTCCAGGCCTCTCCCCTTAGTTACCCTGTGTGATTTTGTTCTGTAACCTGAAGTTTCAGGGGATTCTCAGAGGCTTGCCAAATCCCAGGAAAATCAGAGATTAGATGAGCTTGAGTCCCTCTTTCTTGAGTGCCCAGGTTTTTCTTGCAGTTCTCAAATGCTCAGTAATATTAAAGGAAGCATTGGCAAAGCCTCTTCTCAAAGATAACCCCAGCATTTATTGTTCTTACTGTTTCTCTGACTCTCCTTCCCCCACCTCTCAGTAATTATATTTATAGACTTGCTTTAGGTATAATCTTGGCATTCCAAATTCAAGAACTAGATTTTTAAAACAAAAAATCAAAATTCTTGGGAGTTCCTATTGTGGCTCAGCGGATTAAGAGCCCGATGTATTCTCTGTGAGGATATGGGTTCGATCCCTAACTTCGCTCAATGGGTTAAGGATCCAGTGTTGCTACAAGCTAAGGCACAGGTCTCAGATGCAGCTCAGATCCAGCATTGCCGTGGTGTGGGCTGGCAGCTATAGCTCCAATTCGACCCCTAGCCTGGTAACTTCCATATGCTGTGGGTGCAGCTATAAAAAAGAAAAGAGAAAAGAAAGGTCTTGAGACTTGATAACGTCCTTTCTAGAAAGATCACCTCCATGTAGGGTTTTCCAAGACTCAAAAGCTGAACATCTTCACCTATTTTTTTCTTATAATGTTCTCACTATTAAAAAAAAAAATCACTGAAACAATAGATATTTAAGCAATGATTCTGTTTTCATTTGAGATGGTTGGAGGGAGGAAATGAGTGTTATGGGAGGAAGTAAAACCTCAGACAAATTCAAAATTTTATTGTTTGGTTTCTGATTGTGTAGTTCAATAAACATGTGCATATATCAATGATGAGGGACCTAAAGATGCTAGAACCAACTAACAAATAAATAGCTTTAAAGTACAGGTTCATTTAAGGACTAAGTTTTACAGAGGTACGCATTAAGGAAATTTTTACAGAGAAACATCTGTTATAAAAGTGCTGGCAGCTAACATTTTTGTAACTTAAATCAGATTTTATTTTTCCATCTGCATATGTGATGTGTATGTTTATAGCATGTGTATATATTGCACATGTGTATGTATGTAGGTATATATGTGTACATGTCAGATGTATTTGTAGACAGGTGTGTGTTGTGTGTGTGTGTGTGTATATACATACACACATATATATATGTTTGTATGTATGTATGGGTCCATAAGTCTACTTGTTCATATATGCATACATATGGGTGTGTTAAACCTTTTTAATTTACTAAACATTTTCAAATTTATTACTTAATTTAATCTTGTTAACATAGCAACAAAGGAGTGAAGAACTCATAGTTTCATTTCATGCTTGATGAAACTAAGGTTCAGAGTAGCCAAATGATTTGCCCAAAGTCACGCAGCAAAATTGTACTGGAACAATGTCCCCAGCAAAAGCCTTTGTCTCAAGATGAAGAATTCTAACTCCTAATTACAGTGTTTTTCCCCCCAGAACATTTTTTTTTCATTGTATCGTTTTTATCCATTTGCTTTTATGAAGCATGCTTATTGCTAATATTGAATAGGTTACTTCTCCAACAGTGTAAGTGCCCCACAAACTGCTAGTTTGTAGTCATGTAGTACCAGCCCTGGAGAAAATGCTCAGTGGTTTGTGGAGGATAGCAGAGTACTCTCTGGATACTTCAGAGTTACTCCCTTATACAAGCATGGTATTGACCATCCTTTTTTCTGTTGGGACAATGACATAAAATTAGTTATCATGCCTAACCTCTGCAAGGTTAAGCAGAAAGGTAAGTATTTGAACTGAAAATAGACCCTGGTTGTCTGATACGCAGTTTTCTTTCAGAACTACCAGATCATTTGATAATGTACCAACACGTGGTAGCTTTTAAATGTGGCTATGATGTGATTAAAACTTACCTATTAAATAACCGAGATTTCTAAACTAATCAGAACAAGCCTATTTGCAGCATAGCTAGTGCTGCAGCCCCTGAACTGTAAAGCAGGGCATCCTTTAGTACAGATCTGAGCCTTGAGTTTCCTTCCCTCACCAGCCCCCCACCAACCCAAAGCCCAAGGAAAACAACAATACCGTGTAGAAACCTGTAACTTAGTCTTGAGATTGATTACATTCAGACTAATGCATTTTCTACTGTCTAATGTTTCGGTAATGGCCCCAAAGGAAAAGAGAGCAGTCATGATAACAATGAGCCCAGCACAAACGGAGTATGATATTCTCAGCCTTAACATAGCAGCTGGTTCATTTGTCAGAATAAGAACAAAACTGTTTACAGAAAGTACAACTCGGCAAAGCATTTTTAAAGCTGGATGACTTCAAAGGGCACTCGCATAATAGCTTTATTTATAGTTAACAGTTTTATGTAGATTATGCATATTTACAATCTTGCCACAGAGTCCCTTCACCTTAAAAGTGACCTTTTTTAAGAGGTTAAAAATGTATTTTAAAATTACTAGTGGTCCGGTTAGGTAGTAAAACTTTAAGCATGGCTGTACATTTCATTTGTATTTGGTAATTTTGGTTGATGTTTCATTCACAAATTTGGTTTCTCTTGCAGGAAAGCACAGACGTAGATGAGGAGGAAGACGACGATGACAAAGTGGGTATACTTGAGAAAGGACATGACAGATGAATGTTTTCTGCACATAGCGTTCTTATGGGCTGAATCCAACTGCATTTTTTTTTTACTCTATAGAGTGACCAGTTTAGCGATATTTTTGCAATTTATAAAAGATATCCCATTTTTAAGATTTTTTTAAATGAGGCTGTAAAGGGGTGAGATATAAAGAATAACTGAAATGCTATAAAAGCGTCCCCCTAGGAGGTTTGTCATTTGAGGCAAAGATTAGCCTCCCCCTCGGTGGATGAAAGGTAGATGAAAGGTAGCCCAGGAAGTCAAAAGTAAATCAAGTGCGATTGCGGCTCCTTTAGGCTCGTGTCTGCACTCTGCGGGGTGGTCACCCGCTTCAGAACCTGTCACTTGCCCAGCTGTTGCTGGCAACGTTTTCAACTCTATGTCTATGTACATCTGTCCTTTTTCTCCTCCTGGGAGAGTCTCTCAAATCTGCTGCTTTTGTTGTCATTACGCTTTCAGACAAACCTTCTGGAATAAAATGAAAAAAGTGAAACGGCAAATAATTCGCTACTAGCTTCACGGCTTCCCAGTCCTCTAGAGCTGTGGGTCTGTGGGGCTCATGGTAAGAGTGTGTAGGAGGCTGGCAGAGGAGGCAAAGGGCAAAGGGGAGAAAGTTAAGAGTTAAGTATCCAATCTCAGCTGTCCAGGAAATAGAAATGAATTCAAAAACACTAGCTCCATGACACACACAGCCTTAAAATTAATTGAGCGAGCCAGATGGCTTTGCCCATTTGAAGCAAGTTGGGCAGCTTTACAAACTAAATCATATTTGTTGTGCTGAAATGATTATTAATAGCAAAATAATAAAGTCTGATATTTTCAAAAAGAGAATCGACCCTTTTTAGAGTGAAGGTCACATGATGCAACTTTCTTCTAGATGAATTGATGCGAGTGGCTTATGAGCAGTGTAACTCCTTGAGCATTAAAAATAGAGCTAAGCTAACACACGTGATGGGATGTTTTACCAGATTAAGCACAGGGATTGATGAAATTATTTTAAACCTACACTAAGCAAAATTATCCATTTTCTTAACCCAAGTTTGGAATTGAGGAAAATTTCTTTCTGTTTGGCCAAGTCTGGGCTTGGGGGGTGGGGAGGTTTGTGTTTTTGTTTTCATTTTTGTTGGGCCTGTGGCATGCAGGAATTCCTAGATCAGGGATGGAACCTTCACCACAGCAGTGACCAGAGCCACAGTGACCAGACACGGTGGTGACAGTGTTGGATCCTTAACCCACTAGGACACCAGGGAACTCCAAGGGCCAAGTCTGTTTAAATGAATCACCTGTGAGAGAGGACTCCATCCACCCTTTAGAGATACTTGTCACTGTGGATTTTTATCCTTTCCGACAGTGGAGAAATCCAGCAAGAAGGCAAAGAATGCAAAAATGGTGTTTAGTAAATGGGCAGGCAACAAATGCAGCCATGAAAGTTTAGACCAGGGGTTGTCATGGTCTAACCTTCATTGTGGTGCCTCAAGGACCACCTGGGGGCTTGGCAGGATGGAAGTAGAGCCATATGGGTGGTGCTTCAAGCCTTGCTGGTCAAGGATAACTGAGTAGGAACCACACCCTCAACATGGATGAGTCTGGGAGCTATTGTATTAATCCAAGCATGGCCCTCCACATCACAGGTGCATCAGCCTGTCCCACGCTAAGGATGTTGGCACTAGGGTTCTCCACGTTTCCTCCAGGGCAGTCAGGGCAGTTTCGTTCTTGAGATAATTTGATTGTAGTATGTTTGTAGGGCCTTTAATAGCCACACCGTGGCCATGTTTATTTTGCTTTCTCCATTATATATATATATATATATGTGTGTGTATATATATATATATATATACACATATATATATATATAATATGCATGTGTGTGTGTGTATGTATTTTGAAGTTCTCTTTGCCTTTTATTTTTAAATGATTTTCATTTTTTCCATTATAGTTGGTTTACAGTGTTCTGTCAGTTTTCTACTGTACAGCAAAGTGACCCAATCACACATACATGTATACATTCTTTTTCTTACATTATCTCCATCATGCTCCATCATAATTCATTTTATATTTTTATGAAACATTCTAGAGGAATAACTCTGAAATGAATTTGGCTTCTGTTTTGCCTCTTCTGCTGAACCCAACCCTTCTGTTGTTAGGGGAGACTGGCAACTTTGCAGCCTCTGTCCACATTTCTTCACGCTCACCTCTCTAGGAGATTCGTCAACTAGAGAGATTTGCAGCGTTACAGCGTCTGGAGCACAAATCCACCTATACAGTACACTTCATCATTTCTTTTCCACATATAGCAAGCTCCATGACTGGGATGTGTTCTCAAGCTCACAGGCAGGGCCACTCCCCTCCTCGGTGTGCTGAATCAAAGGGCTTCCCCACAGCGCCCTTCTGGCTTCTGTTGTGTGTTAGACATGACAGACGGGCTTCTGGGAACTGTAACACACCCAGTGAGAGATGAACTGTTTACAAATTATAAACACACAGCCGTTTCCTTCCAAACTAGAAGAAGAGAGGAACTCCTTTCTACCCGAACTATCCATCTTGAAAGTGACACTCCTTAATTGCTAGCACCCCTTCCCCCCAAATACCATCACAGACCAAACTGTGGAAGATGAAAGCATGCCGGGGGCCCTTGGCACAACTTCCTCAGGAGATGGACGCATTCCCATATTCTGCCTGTCTCCGATGCACAGACCAGGACAAGGTCTGGGGTCTGTCATACTTTTATTGTCTGGAATGGGGATTGTTGTAAAATGACATCACTCTAGCCTCTTGCTTCTTCACATTGTTAAAAGTCCAGGAGAATGACCTGTATTTTTAGAAACCAGATTAGACTCCACAATGTTATCTTCCTTTCTTTTGGGAACTTTCACTTATAATGTAGAATGTTCAGGTAACTGGTTTTTTTGGCTTTTAGGGAACTAACTGTACAAACTAAACTTTGAAGAGAGGAAATCGTTCTTTCTTATCGGATGGCCCCATGCAACAGATTGCTTCGTTATAAGTAATAGTTTGCTGGGGACCCCAGTGCAAACAGATAATGGCTAAGTTCAGCCAACAGCAATCAGCTGACATTTCCCATTTGTATTAGATTCCATACGTGGAATTCTTCTATGTGGACCTTATTTGTACGGATGGATTACAATGAAAATTGCATTAATTTTCTAGACAGTAAAGGTCAGTAATTGAAGCATGAACCAAGAAACTATTGTGTAAAATGCTGTATCCCATATTTAGGAAAGGTCATACAAAGCAATAATATCTTGTTTTCATTGCAGAAGGTATAAAGACTTGCATTAGAGTTTCTTTCTTTTTTCCAGCCCAACAATCACTTATATAGAATATTTCAGCATTTGCTATTAACATCAGAAAGAAAGAATCATAAGGGCATGCAATAAAAAAAAAAAAAAAACTGCTTATTGCTATCATAAAGAAACTGCATTTTGATGCTGGCATTGTGGGTTGGTTTGTTTTTAACCCAGCTCTCAGAAAGAGGACCTGAATGATCCATTCTTTTAAGATTAACAATGAGTTCACAATTTCCTTACAGTGTTGCATGGAGAGGTCATCCTTTCATGGCAATTATGGGTGAAAAACAGAGATGGATGTTTTCCTTTAAGAAAATAAGAAACATCCGATCCATTTTTGTTGCCTGATGGCAGAAATTTTATCATGAAAGGATGCAAATGAATACGATATCTATATTCTCTTTTCATAAATTAGGATGTTATTAAAATTTAAGTATATTTTGAACCAGCAATCTTAGTTTTTAAAATGATTTTCATCCTCCAAATTGATTAGTCTCCTCATCACTACCCAGGCAGAGCCTTTTTAGAGAGAAGCATATATATTTAGGAGTCCTTATAAATTAACCTACATAGTCCTTTGGATGAGTACTTTAGGGCCATCGTGCCCGATTCCCTGTATGTTCTTGTTCCGGAAAGAGAAGATGGTCTGTAGTATCTCAACCAGGAAAGACTGTCGTTCTTGGAGGAAGTCTCCTTACAGTTTATTAGTGCTTATGATTCCCTTTTGCCTTCTTAAGAATGTCCAAAACAGTGTCAGCAAATTAGTGCGATTAGTGATTTTTTTTTGGCTATTATTTCATATTATCGTATCATATCATATTATCATATTTTAAGATGATAAAGCCTGTTGTTTTAAAGAAAATGAAAAGTGAGATAATGTCTTTGAAAGGTTAATAATGACCGAATACGTACACATATCTTCAGGGCATATATAGTCCATATACAAGGCATATTGTGCAGCACCTGTTTATGGGTAATTTTCAGGGGAATAAAGTAAATGGTTGTTCAGATTTAACTCCTTTTAATTTGAATTAATATTATTTTTAGTGGTGAAATGACTTAATTGCTAATATTTCTATCATATCCTCTTACTTTCAAGACTTTAATATTAAAATGGACTCCAGCCAGTTCTTAATTATCAGTTGATACATGTTTTAAATGGAAAGGAATTGGCTTCCCTCTTTCCTACAGTCTTTTCTCTGACACATCGACTTGCTCAGATTTCCCTTTTAAAAAGACGAAACTTCCATTCTTATAGATGTTTGACTTCATTACCTTTAGAAGAAATCCAGAAGTGTTATTAATCTGACGTTTTGAAATATTATTCACCCCACTACATCAGGCTCACTAATATCCCTAGTACTTGTGGATTTCCTATTCCGCATTTCTACTGTAAGAATTATACCTGGTATGTTACTCCCAAAGATTGTGAAATATGGTATACCAGACTATGAATTAGATGGGCTATGTATCCTTTCATTAGTAAATGTACACTAACTGAGACTCTGATTTTAGACTGCCCTACACCTGGATATTTATCTTTGCACTACCTAAAAGTTTTACATTATGCTAATATAGGATACAGTGGACATTGTATCTCAATTATCCACAAGTCATTATTTTCCTGAGGATTGAAACCAATCCTCTTATCTCTCCTAATGAAATCCCCTCTATTTTAGTGTGGTTTGCCATAAGTCCCAATTATGCAAATGAATTTGCAAGGTAATTGATGGATAACTTACAAGATAAATTGATAGAGAAGTGGGGACACCGCTTTTTTTCCCAGAGAAAAATTAAGTAATAAATGACATAAAATGATTTAAAATGTGACCATTTTAAGGATTATTGAAATGATTAGATTTATAAAATTATTCATATTTATAGACTGTTTATGATTTTCAGGCTTTTTTTATGCTTTGGCTAATTCAGAACTCAAAATAAACCGTTAAGTTTGATGTTATTTCCCCATCAAATGAACAAGGCCAGGTTATGAGAAATGATCTAACACATCTGATATTTCCCAGCCCAAATAGTAGCAAGACTCAAATTCAGCTCTTCTGATTTAATCCTCCTTATTTTGGACCATGTTACATTGTTATGAAGGAAACATTAATTTATTGGTCCATTTTTCAGCGTCATTATTAACAACATTTATGGGGTGTTTTCTCTTTATCAGAGCCTCGATGGATACAGAGATTACAAGTATAAACACAGTGCTCAAAGTATGTAATCAAAGCACAGTGTGATTGCTACTTTCATCAAAATTTGTACACTATGTTGGGTATTAGAGATGCAGTGCCCGGGTGAGTCGGGACTGCTTACAAGTAATGTTTGAGCCAAGTCTTAGGTAATAAATATTTCAGTCTTCTACCCTTCTCGCTCCGCTACCTCAAAGAAAACTAAAGGACACACACAGCTAAATCAGCAAGTGTAACTCATTCTCTTTTTACCTATGGTGGTTACAATTATTAGAAAACTGTTAGTCCTGTTTCCCTTGTAATGGTGTGACATCTGTCAATTGGCTCAGAGAATTTTTTTTTTTTAACTGTCGTACCTGTGGCTTTTGGAAGTTCCCAGGCTAGGGGCTGAATCCCAGATGCAGCTGCTGGCCTGTGCCACAGCCACAGCAATACTGGATCCGGGCCACATCTGTGATCTACACCGCAGCTCGTGGCAATGCCAGATCCTTAACTCACTGAGCAAGGTCAGGGATCGAAACCACATCCTCACAGACACTATGTCAGGATCTTAACCTACTGAGCCACAATGAGAACTCCAGAGAAACTTTTAATGAAATCAGTCTTCCCAGGGTCTAAATTCCAAACGTTTTTTTTTTTCCCCAAAACTGTTCCCAGTTTTTCAGTTGTGTTTTATCAACATCTTCCTCATGATGCAGTTGTTCATTCCTTTTACTTTTTCAGCCCTTTCATATGATTCCAGATGAGAATCGTGCTGCAAGCCAAAGACACATGCTGGTAAATACTAGGCAATGTAGAAGGACTTTATGAAGTGAACAGACAGGGCAGTTTAGAACTACTTAGAAATGATATTGATCCAAAATATGGTCTGTTTTATACTTATTTCCCAAAGTAAAAATGCTACCCGAGAAGGAAATACTCTCCTGAAAGAGTACAGACTCCCCACCCCTTCTATTTTAATAACATACACCATGAAGTTGTGTGAGGTGTGTGTGTGTGTGTGTGTGTCTTCATGCACACATGACATATCTCATGGGAAGAAGCCTTAGAGACAGTTCCCAGTGTACTAGGCCAGATTCCCAAAGAACAATTTTTAATCTCGTGTATTAGAAATATTACTTCTTGTGCTTTGTTATGACAGATGCTGAGAGGTTTTTTTTTTTTTATGCTAAATGCCACTCAGTCTATTTCTGATGTTTATAATTCTTCACGTTTTCAAATTGCAGGCTTTTAATATTCAGTGGGATGAAACAGACCAAACAGATTCCCATTTAAAGTCTCAAGTTATGTTTGTACATCTTTGCTCTGAATGGTTAGCATTAGTGGGAAGCTCTTGAGATAGAAATTTTGCTTTGATCCCTTTTGGGAATCCTGGGCATCCTGGGACAAATACTACTCAATTTTTAAGTATGTCAAAAGGATATTTCCTGATGTGGTAAATTTTCAGGACACTCTCTGGTTTTGCATAGGTAATTAAAAGAGAAATGGGAAATTCTCCTAAATCAGAACATGTGAGAAATATTTAAAGTAACGTACTGATTTTATAATGAATTCTTAGTTGTAAATTCATTTTGATGGTGTTAATTCTGTCCCAGAGGCTCAAAGCTAGTTTTTTACACCTACAGTGCTATGCTTTTTAGAGACATGGAAAAATCCAATAAGAAGTTGAAGAAGGGAAAATCCACTGCCTGATCTATTCGTTTATTTATTTTTTGGTTCTATTCTTAAAGAAAACCATAGTACAGCACACATTATTTGTTCTTCATTCACCTGCCCCTAAAACTGGGCCAAAAGACTGTTTTTTGACATTTTATAAACAAATGGACAATGACAAAAATAAGGATCTTGCATTCATTTTTTATAATAGTATGCATTTTTAGGTTACAGAGTTGGAGTTTGTCATTATTTTTCTTACAATTACTGCTAAATACATTATTTTCTTAGACTTGTTTTCTGTAGTGTATAACTAAACAAAGGAACCTTTCGAAATTTGAATTCTGGATCTGAAAACGTCGGTGCTTTCATCTCTTCTGTCATATGGCGATGCATACTTGCTCGTGAAGTGGACCCTAAATCATGTGCAATTTACTTAGGCCTCTGTTTTTTCAAGTTTGTAATGAGAAGTAAAAATCCATTCTTTCTCAAATGTAGACATCTAAAAATAGGTGTTCAGCCACAGTTATCTTGTGCATTGGTTTAATCACAACAGTGGCCATCACTATCTTTATTACACATTTTCCTCTATAAATGAGAAGGCTCATATGTTAAGGAAAAATATAAGCACATGTGATAACAGTTCCGTCTTTCTGAATGAATCACTGTTACTCTTCCTAGGCAATTTGGTAGCAGCAGCAGATGAAATGCTGTGTTTGCTAAACTGTGTTATCACCACATTCCCTGGTTCAATCTGAAACGTGTAAATAAAGCCAGCATGATGCAGATAGAACTGCCAGATGATCTTTCCTGCAATGCAGGGCAACATGAGTAGACTTGTCCTGGAAGATCGTTGCTTTTGAAACTTAAGTGAACCCCAGGATTCTTTAAACTAGACAGAAGGTTATCCCTTCTTTTGTCTCTCTGCATTCTCGAAGGGAAAGGACTTATATGTATGAAGCACCTGGAGTGTACCAAATGCTTTGCATATGATATTATATTTAATTCTCCAAACACTTCATTCAAGGTAAGGATTAGGATCTCCCTTTCCCAGATAGGAGAATTGTGATTCAGACACCATTAGGAACTTGACGTGATCACGAAGCTGGTAGTTTTGAATTCACTTCCCTCTGACTCCATAGCCTGTTTTTGTCTGTGTGTTTGCTTTCCTTTTTAGGGCCCCACCTGCAGCATATGGAGAACCTTAGACTAGGGGTTGAATTGGAGCTGCAGCTGCTGGCCTATGCCACAACCACAGCAATGCAGGATCTGAGCCGCATATGTGACCCAGACCACACCTCATGGCATCGCTAGATCCTTAACCCACTGAGCGAGTCCAGGAATCAAACCCGCATCCTCATAGGTACTAGTCATGTTCGTAATCCACTGAGCCACAATGGGAACTCCCTCCATAGCCTGTTATTAATTTTATTAATAAAATACGCAGGCCTGTTTAGGTGGTATATCTTAAGTTACGTAGGCTTTCAGCTTGTGCTTTTAGCCTCTGCTGTGGTCTTTTACTAGTAGCCCAGGAGGTGCTTGTCAGTTATGAGAGTTCTCACTGATACCAGATTAAATCCAGCAACCAGGGATGACCTGATTCTTTGCAAGCGCTAACTAAAACTTAGCTTCGGAAGAAAGCTTTTGGATGGTCACTGATAAGATAAAGTGCTCTCAGATAAGTTCTCCACTTCTTATCTTGGGCAGTGATGGAGAGGTCTGTGGTGACCCCAGGCAGCCATGTGGTGTGTCAACCTGTCATGGCAAGGCCATTACCAGGGTGGTCAGATGCATAAAACCTCTAAGCAGCCAGTTCAGAGTGATTAGGGATGAGAAACTGTGGAGTTGATATATATTAAATACATGCAGAATTTAAAGAGTCCTACAGATAAGAGAATAAAAAGTAGTCTGCACTCTTATAATTTCACTAATTATTTCCATTAAGTCTGTGCTGACATTCTTTTACTGCTTAAGTGATGCTTTTTCAGTGAGCAAATAATGATAAATAGAAAGAGTACCTAGTTAATAAATAATCAAGTATTAGTAATCCACTTCTCAAGATAGTTGGTGACGAACTAACTAATGAATGTTCACATTTCCTGTCTATTCCTGGGCCTGTGATCATATCACTGATATTTGTAAACCTAAGTCACAAACCAACCGAAGGACTTGGAGCAGTCATGTTCTGGAAACATGATTTCAACACACAGCTCAAAAAGTATGTTCATCTATCTCTGTATAACATGACTTTTCATTTAGATCAAATGACTGTTCTTCCACCTTGCCTTCCATTCCAAGGTTTCATTATGCATGTATGAAAAAGGGCAAGGTGGGTGTTAATCTGTTGACTCCAGTAGTGTTGTTAACATATTAAAACTTGTGAAGAGTTGAATGATGTTAGTCTCCTCTGCGTGCCATGAAATAATTCACACAGAATAACAAATAAGTTAATTCTGAAATTGTAGCTCTGTACAGTGGCAGTATCATAGCCAATGAGGCATAATTATTGCTAATTGAACGTTATCCATAAAACCCCACCATAAAGACTTAAAAGTGTTGTAATTTTTTTCATCCACTATATGGAATCAAAATAAAGCTTTTGCAAGTTCATTTTACAAACAGTGGAATCTCTGGCACAGGGAATGCTATAGTAAATTGAATTTAAACAGTTAGCATTGAGGGTTATTTAATTTTGTAGGGACAAAATGAACACAAATTTTGATGAAGCACAGCATCATGACTAATAAGATATTCATGTAAATTGAAAGAATCTTTGAAGTGAAATGTACGAGTGGTAGACCCTGGCCCCTGATTTTCCATGATGGTGTACGGACAACACCAATTGAAAAAAAAAATATTTATAAAATATTTATAAATTGCCACATTTATAAATATTTTATATATACAGAGTTGAGATAGGCTCAACAAAGTTTTTGTGGCAAAGATATATCAGATATAAAATATACTTCGTTTAGCTTGGCAGTATGCACTTTTAATTTGCTGCAAGTCATCATTCTGATTTAAGAGTGTTTGAAACCTTTGAGGAACTCTCAGTCAATTTAAACATTCCCAAAGCTATTGAACTGTTGTTTAAAAAAAAAAGGAAAATCATTTTTTAAATGTTGGTTGCATTTTGGTTGGATCAGTCGGAAAAGTTTTAATGGAAACTTTTGATGACAGAAAATGCTGAGTAATTTCATCTTTGGAACCCTTTAGTGAATGCAAGTGAATTTTAAAACAGTCAGCAAAAAAAGGATACTGATTTTTTCTTTCTTTACAAAAGCAAAGGATATTTAGTACAAAGCAGACTGTGAAGTCAAATGCTATGCATGGTTGAGTGTTTAAATTCTGAAGTGGCACATTGGATTATCTCAGTTTATGGAATAAAAAAATCTTTTGATTATTAATAGGATAAATATTATACCCAGAAATGGAGAGAAATTGAAAAGCCATTTATTTTTCAACATAAATTTTGTGTACATTCAAAAGAATTATGGAGACAGCTTATTTCAGGTTTTGTCTTAAAAAAAGTTTGACAGAGAATGTTCATATGAATGAATACAAAATACAGTGCCTTTGAAATTATTTGGGCTGAAATGTATACATATTTTAATACTCAAAAAATAGAATTGAGAATATTTTTCATGTATCACATTTTTGTTGTGTGTTTTCAAGGTACCTGGAGAGAGAATATTTTTGTAATTAAAATTATGATCTATAGTAGAGTTAATTAAAGGTGTCAATTTAATGACCATTAAGTGCAACTCTGAAGATAATTAAGGACAATTTTATGAAATACTATAAATGAAAAGATGACAAAAATACATTTTTTGAAAAGTAATCTTGACATGGGAGTATAAATAGTTAAAACTAGGAAACCAATTAAATATATGAATATGGAGCATGAATAATCATTCTTCAGGTATCATTTAAAAAATTCAGATAATATGAACACATTTCTTTTGTTCTCATTCATGTAATATATATATTAACTTTAAAACAATGTTATTATAAAAATAAATCATTTTATAGGTCCACCTATGTTAGAAAACCAAGTCAGTTGATACATATTATGTAATTCTGATCACTTTCACTCTTAAAAATGCATAGATGTGGTCAATAAATTATCCTGTTACTCTAGACACAGTGGGATTCTTTAGCCTAGTCTTTAAATTTTGAACACAAACTGCAAATTCATTAAAAAGTAAAAGAACATTCTGAGAATTATGTATTGTTTTTGGTGTACTAATGCAAGCTTTTATTTACAACCAGAACCTCAGCATTTGGGTGTTTCACAGGAGGAAAAAAAAAAATCAGTCAATTGAAATTGGGAATTTTTATGAAATTAAGCCACATGGAAATCTGAGTCATTTTCCAAGAAATTGTTTTGACCTGAACTCTGTGCTGCTGAAAAGAGGAAGCCACTTTTGCCCTTTGGGTCAAATTCCCTGGTGCTTTCAAATCCTCTTTTATAAACATGAATACTTCTGTGGCAGACAGAGATGGGTTTTCACCATTGTGCCCGTTAATAGATGTTGGTAGATTGCTGGGCAAGAATTAAGTGGTTCTGGCAGCATATCCAATTTTTAATGCAAACTGCTTGAAGAATTAGAGTCAGAGAGTAAAGGAAATAAGAAATTCAAAATTAAAGCAAAAAAAATAAAAAATATCTTGGAAGATTGACTTTGCAAGAGGAAGTGAAGAGTATGACTTTTGTGCAGAAAGGTTGGATAAAGGAGTACAGAACAGATGATGGTAAGAAGTTATTCAAACCATCCCACCACCTTTATTAAAAGGGGGTAGCAATGGGATATTCTAACCTCAGCCCCTCTCTCCTCTAATTCTTCCAAGTAGCTCCATAAATAAAGGCGGGGCAAGAGGGAAATCTGAGCTTTTTGACATTTCTGCCATACTGAGTTTTTTACCAGTCACTCCAGTCACTATGGGGTGGTGTGTTTTCTTTCATCCATCTATGGGTCCAGTTTGCTGGAACAGAACGCAAGATGAGAATGATTTGTTTCTCTTTACTGCAAAGATGGTTCTTATAGAAATGTCCCTTAAATTTAGAATATTTCTCTCAATAATTTAGTACAGTTCTAACCCAAGTAAGAAAACTAAAAAGTTTTATTAGACTTATTTGAGGATGTAGGTATTATGTTGTTAGACGTAACACCTATTATGATGCAGTTAGGCATCAGCTGAGAAGTTAGGCATCTAATTACAATAGAGTTCATAAGGGAAGTAGAATACGGTATCAGAATGTAAGAAGTAATGTAAAAATGCCACTCTTCACGGGTTCATCTTTTCTCCAGTATTTGAATACTTTCTAAATTATTCTTAAAAGTGTGAACAACCTAACAAAGTTGAACACATTTAAGGCTGTCTGTGAACAAAAGCAAGGATAATATTCCCAGAAAGCCAAATTCCACAAACGTCTTCTGAATATTCAACATATCCTATTGCTACCTGTCAGAAACCTTTCTAAATAGGAAGGGGTAAGTAAGCTAACCTTGTGAAGACAGAGAAGTTAGAGTCCACCAGTGGAAGGAATTGCAGAGTTCTCTGACAGAAGCGGCAACTCCACAGGGAAATGGAGGTTTTTTCTCTGTACGGCTCCCATTCATCAGCTCATGATACTGAAGTCCTGACCGGTGCTTCACACTGCAGGTGGTCACCTCTCAGTGAGTAGGCAGGGATCCTGGGGGGTCAATAAATGTTTCAGGTGTGAAAAATGTAAATGTATCTCCTGGAGTCACTCTGTTAATACTAAGCATGTTATTGTAACATGGTTAATAATTTCTACAGCAGGACAATAAAAATGAAGTAACTGAGTTAAATTTTGCTTTTATATTTCTTAGGAATCTGAGAAAAAGGGCTTAATTGAAAGAATCTATATGGTACAGGATATTGTTTCAACTGTCCAAAACATCCTGGAGGAAGTAGCTTCTTTTGGAGAAAGAATTAAAAAGTAAGTTCTACATTTGTGTTGTGTTTTGAAGTGGGGCTGCCATCCGCAAGGTCTAGTGAGGGTGGAGGGTGGGAAGCCTTAGGGAGGGTAAGATCAGAAAATGCAAAAATCAAAAACAAAAGGAACCATCTCGGGCCTTTTAACTTTGGTTGGTTTGTCCTTTTAACTTGTTTGTTCCTTGGGCTTGTCATTTTCACAGTGACCTTGTGGCCCGGTTTATACCAGTTGTCGCAGTGTAATTATTAATAATGCCTCTTTCATTCTCAAAACTATTCTGGTTTAAGTGATAACTATAGATTAAAAAAATAGTTAATCCAAACTATTTCGTTTAGAATGGATAAACAAGGAGCTCTTATTGTACAGCACAGGGAACTATATCTAATCACTTGGGTTAGACCATGACGGAAGATAATATGAGAAAAAGAATGTGTGTGTGTGTGTGTGTCTATATATGAGACTAGGTCACTATGCAACTGAAATTGAGAAAACATTGTAAATTGAATATAATAACAAAAATGTAATAGTTTATCCTATACAGAAGTAAAAGAGAAGCTAATGTGCTCTAAAGGAGCCTTTTTCGTTTGAACCACAGAATACAGTAAATGCCTTGAGTTAAACTTTTTCTCTCTTCCCCAAAGAATGATACGTAACTAGTACAGTATCACATGTACAAAGATGTGAGGTCAACTCATCACAAACATGTACACCTTGGGACGGGCCAACAGACTCTCTGCAAAGGGACCAAGAATAAATGTTTTCAGCTTTGTGAACTATGTGGTCTTTGTCACAGTTACTCAGCTCTCAAGTATAAAGCAGTCACAGCTGATGTGTAAACGAATGGATTTGATATTATTCCAATAAAACTTTATTTACAAAAGCAGTGGGAGGCTAGACATGTTTCAAATCCAACCCGTATCTTGCCATCCCTCTGCCTTAGGGCATAAGGGTTAAATTCTCTGAGTGAGTCTCAATTGAAAAAGACTTTTTCTTTGACTCATGTTTTTATTTGTTTGATTGTTTTGTTTTGTACATGGTATACTCTGTGTAACTGGGTCTACATCCAACACCAGTGAACAGAGCAAGGTTTTTTTTTTTTCCTTTGAACCGTAATCTTATTTCATTTCCCCCTTTAAATCCAGAATTATGTCAGCCACATAGTTCTTTCTAAAAATTAATACTTTTTTTCTTATTTTATTGGCCATTCTAGTTTCTTTAAATAAAGAACATAGTATTTGGAAATTACATGGGTAATGAAGAGATTATAATTAGTGCTAGAAGCCAAGTGAAATTTTGTCTATTAAGATGCAGTGAGGAGTTCCCGTCATGACTCAGTGGTTAACGAATCCGACTAGGAACCATGAGGTTGTGGGTTCGATCCCTGGCCTCGCTCAGTGGGTTAAGGATCCAGCGTAGCCGTGAGCTGTGGTGTAGGTCGCAGATGCGGCTCAGATCCCGCGTGGATGTGGCTGTGGCTGTGGTATAGGATGGCAGCTACAATTCCGATTAGACCCCTAGCCTGGGAAACTCCATATGCCGCGGGTGCAGCCCTACAAAAGACAAACAAAACAAAACAAAAAGATGCAGGGAAAACAATAAGTGATGATTAACATCAGGAAATATAAATAACTGATGTGGAATTTTCTGTGGTTACTGATCTTTCTCAGTCCTTTATTATATGAAACTGCCTTTGAATGTCCATTTAATAGTGATGTAGAAAACACATTTGTCTTGCTTAAAAAACAGGTTAAAAGACATCTGTAAAGTGAGTTTTTACTAAATTTACAATAATAAACAATGTCTTAAGAAAAACTTGGGAGCAGTAAGGGTTTTGATCCCTTATATTAATATGTCTGCTTTTTATTTCTCTAAGTTTCATGTAAATTGTAAAATTATTCTTTAATGTACCCTCTTTGTTTAGCAAAACCCTAAGTGACAGTAGAAAATAATGAAATGATGAAGAGGGCAATATAATTCTTCATTCACTCATTCAGCTATCACTGTTTGAGTTTCAGGTTTAAGAATGAGAAATGCATCCATACTAACAATAATAATAGAAACATCAACTAAATGTCATATGCTGTTCTAAGCCTTTTACACACAGCAACTTTACTTAAGGGAAATGGATTAAATGATTCCAACAACCCTACAGAGTAAAGATTCTTAGTATCCCTCTTTTACAGAAGAGGAAACTGAAGCACAGAATGATTAAATATGAAACTCAGATCACACAACTAGTTAGCTCAGATCTCACAACTAGTAAACTCAGATTTGAACCTGCCCTCTTCACTTTGCAATGTCATTATCTTCTGGGAATCTGTTTTCTGTTTTTGTTGGTTTTTTATTTTTATTTACTTATTTATTTATTTATTTATTATTTTTTATTTGCTTTTTAGGGCCGCACCTGTGGCATATGGAGGTTCTCAGTCTGGGGTCTAATTGGAGGTATGGCTGCAGGTCTACACCACAGCCACATGGGATCCGAACCACATCTGGGACTTACACCACAGCTCTCAGCAATGCCAGATCCTTAACCCACTGAGCGAGGCCGGGGATCAAACCCACAACCTCATGGTTACTAGTCAGATTCGTTTCCGCAGAGCCACAACTGAAACTCCTTTTTATTTTTACTTTTAATTCATTTTGATTGTGGTATAGTTGACTTACAATAGTATGTTAGTTTGAGGTATACAACATAGTGATTCAAAATTCTTATAGATTATACACCATTTAAAGTTAGTATAAAATATTGGATATGTTTGCTGTGCTATAAAGTATATCCTTGTAGGTTATTTATTTTATACGTAGTAGCACATACCTTTTAATCCCCTACCCTCGTCTTGCCCCTCCCCGCCTCCCTCTGCCTGGGGATCTGCCTTCCAGTGAGGAAGAAGGGCACTAATAAGACAATTAGAATAGCACTGATACTCAGTAAGGAGGTTAGAGAGGATGCTAAGGAAGGTCTCACGTCCCAGGAAGGATCTAGGAAAGAGAGAGACAGAGGAAAATTCTGAAGAAGCAACAACTTATCGGTGTCTCTGAGAATGGGAGGTGCTAGCTGGGCATAGCATTGTTGCATAGGAGCTTCAGTAGGTTGGCACCTTCGTGCAAAGCCTCAAAGCCTGAGACGGTGCCTGATACAGGGAGCTGGGGAAAGGACGTGAGTAGTATGTCCGTCCCTTTGGGGATGGTCATGGCAGTGCCTGGAGTTGAGGCAAGTCGTGCAGGATCCTGAGTAGATGGACAAAGGCAAGAAAAAAAATTGAGTGAAGGATGTACTGGCAGCAAAGAAGATACGAGGATGTCGAGTGGGGGCAGGACTGGGGAAGGAAGGCCATGTCCTTTGGTAAAACTGTCTCCGTGCTTGAATGTCTCTTGTAGACAAATGTGGCTCTTGTGCAGTTGATGATGGTAAAGGAAATGTGTCTGATGAGAAGAGGGCAGAGTGATTTAAACAGGCACCCAACTCTACAGTGCTTTTGACGGCAGCTGTGCCCAGCACAGCTGCGGTGGCCATGTCTGAGACGTATTTTCAGCCATGAACAGAGCACTGTTCTATCCAGCTGCAACACAGGAAGGCGCATGAGGCTCAACTCCTATTAATTCTTTGGCCATTCATTAGTACAGTGACCTTAAAGTTCCTGCTGGGCTTTCAGATACAACGTCATGTGTAACTCTGTTGGAATTCCATTGTAATTCGGTGCTTAAGGACCGGGAAGGCTTTTACCCAGCTTTTGGCAACAAGCAAATAAATAGGCTTACATAAATCTCTCAGAGCAACACTTCCCCATTACTGACAGGGAAGACACTGATGGTTTTGCGCTTACACAGAGTGAATGGTCTTTTCTTTTCTCTGTATTATCTAATTACCTTCTCTAGTTGCATACTGATTTCAAATGTATACATATATCAGGCTAACATTTGCTTAACAGGTAGCATTTATATTATCCCAGGCAGCAGGCAAGATGGGTCAGAAGAGTGATGTATATTTTATGACCTGTCATTATGGAGTGGCGGCTCCAATGCTTGTGTCCTTGAGTGATTAGGGAAACCTCCACACAGGAGATAATGAGATTCTGGTGGTCCTAAAACAGGGGAGTCAAAAGTTTGTTTGTTCCAGAGTAAGTCTTAGGAGGTACATTCCTAGGAAGAAGAACTTCTTTGACTGTGAAATGATGTTGAAAAATACTAGTCAGTGAAGATGAGAAAACAGGATGAGTAAAGACTGAATGACAGTGAGGACACGGGGTATGATCATTGGATGGATTGTGCGTTTAATCTAAGAGTGACATGTTGAAAGGGACAGGAGGAAGGCAGAAAGACCAGGGTGAGGACAGGAGGCCATTTGCAAGGAGAGAGTTCACAAATTGGGATGAAAACCATGTACATATGAAGGAAAGCATCATGTGGAGTACATCACAAAAGACTATTCTACAGGGTTTTATGACCCTTGTTTCTGTTTCCATGGGTAGAAGAATCAGAGGACTTAATTTGCCCATGCCTAGAAACTGAGGAAAATAATTATTCTGTTGACCCAAAGGTCAACTAATGGGGGACCCAGTTGGGAGAGGAACTCTCCGATGGAGCTGTTGCCCACCTTACTGGGTGTGGTCACAATCATTTCTGGTTTTTATTTTGAAATTTTGTGAAAGATTCTTAGGATATATTAGTGGATTAAATGAGAAAAAGTTTGCCTTTTTACATTTTCTGAAGTGTCTACTGTACAGGCAGTGAGTGTGGGCTCTTGAGCCAACTCTCTGAATTGAGATTCCAGTTCTGCCACTTATACTGGAAATAAGTGATTTAGAGCCGATTATTTACCTTTTATGACTTGAGAATTCTCATCTGTAGAATGGGAATAATAATTCCTACTTCATAACATTTCTGGAAGAATTAGATTTGGTGCCTATAAAGAGTTTAAACAAGTGGATGCCATGTGGTAATCACTTAAAAATATTAACTATTAGTATTATTTTTGGTAAATTGCTGTGACCTTCCTCTGTGTCCAAAACTTTTTTAAAAAACTGAAGCATTTAAACATTTACCACTAAAATCGTGGGTTGAGGGAAAAATTCATGAATTATCTGACTTAGCTGTTGGGAGGGCAAATCTGACAGGATGTTTGCACACATCTCCATTTTTAGCGTTCAACACATAAACATATAGGACACACACACGAGGAGACAACCATTGAGATTTTTTTTTAAGTATTAATTGGGGAAAATTGACATCTTGATAAAATTTAAGTTTTCTAACATATGAATGTAATATATTCCTTCATCTATTAAGATCATCTTTATCTCAGTGTTACTTTAGAGTTTTATGTATAGAAATCTGACATAGGAGTTCTCATTGTGGCTCAGTCGCTTAAGAACCCAACATAGTGTCTATGAGAATGGGGCCTCGCTCAGTGGATTAAGGCTCCAGCATTGTCACAAGTGTAGGTCGCAGATGCGGCTCAGATCTGGCATTGCTGTGGCATAGGCCTGTAGCTGCAGCTTCTATTCAAGCCCTAGCCTGGGAACTTCTATATGTTGCAGGTGCAGCCATAGGAAGGAAAAAAAAAAAATCTGACACATCTTTGTGAGGTATATTCCAAGATACTTAATTTGTTTGATGCTACTTTAAATGTTTTTTTTTTCAGCTTTCATTTTCTACCTGTTTGCTACTGGGATATAAAAGTTAAATTAATTTTCTTACATCAACTTAGTATCTATTAACTTTGATAAACCTAGTTATCCTAATTTTTATATGAAGATGATTATTCTGGATATCGTGTTACATAAACATATCATCTAGGAATAAAGTTTTTCTTTCTTATTTCTCAGTCCTTACACATTTTACTTTGTTTCCTTGCTTCATTTTCCTGGCTAAGTAGCTCCAGTATAATGTTGAACAGAATCGATGGTGGTGAACGTTCATTCCTCTCATATACGATCTCAGAAAACTTTTAGCATTTCACCCTTACGGATAATGTTGTCTACAGACTTTTTAAACATGATTTATCAGTTTAAGAAATTTCCCTTTTATTCCTAGCTTGCTAAGAGTCTTTATAGTGAATGTGGTTTGAGCTTTGTCAGACTTTTATTCTGCATCCGTTGAGATAGCCATGTGCATGTGGTAGTTTTGGTTTTCTCCATTTTTTGTTAATGTGGTGTACTGTTATGATTGATTTTCAAATATTAAGCCAATCGTTCATTTCTGGAATAAACTCAGCTTCACCATGCTATCCAATCTCTTTATACATACCTGTATGTTATTTTCAGGTTTTTTGGCTTAGAATTTTTCAGCTATGATCATCCATGACATCTGATCTATAGTTTTCTATTCTGAAAAATTCCTTATGGTCAAAACTACAATGTGATATGAATTCTTATCTGTCAGTCTATTTTCAAAAAGACAAGAAACTGCAAGTGTTGGTGATGATACAGAAAAAAGGAAAAAAGCTGTACACTGTGGATAGGAATGAAAACTGGTGCAGCCACTATGGAAAAAAGTATGGAGTTTCCTTAAAAATCTAAAAACAGAACTATAATACTTTTCATCAGTTCCACTCTGGGTATTTTCCCAAAGAAAATAAAAACTCTAAATTGAAAAGAAAAAAAAAAATTCCTTATGGAATGAAGGTTATTCTAGACTCATGCAACAGGTGGGCAGTGTTCTCTCTTTATTATCTGGAAGAGTTTGTATCGGGCCGGTATCATTACTTCTCCTAAGATTTTATAGAATTTTCCAGTAAGGAATCCAGGCCTGGAATTTTCTTTCAGGGAAGAATTTAAGACTACAGTTTCTGTAATATATATATATATCTGTTCAGCCATTCTATGTCTTCTCATATGTTTCTTTAAGTTGTCACTTTGTGGGAGTTTGTCCATTTCTTTTAAATCATCTCCTTTTGACTTAACATTGTTTATAAATACATCTTACTATCTTTGATGTCAGTAGGATCTGTCCAATTGTCTGCTTTTATATGTTTAAAATTAATTACTTTCCCTTCTTTTTTCTTAATGGGCATTTATCAATTATATTAGCCTTTAGAAAGAACCATCATTGCCTTTGTTATTCTTCCCTGTTGTCTCTTTTCTTTTCCATTAATTACTACTCTTATCTTTATTACTTTCTTCCTTCTACGTTCTTTGAGATTAATTATTATTTTTATTCAAACTCTTTAAGATGGATAACTAGATCATTTATTTGCAGGCTTTCTGTTTTCCTAATATAAGCATTTAAACTACCACAGTTTCCTAAATGCTTAGCTCCATGGAAAACGTTTTGGCACTGGTATTTTCACCATCATTCACATTTAGTAAAAACTTTTTTTTCCAATTTATATTTTGATTGCTTACTTGCCAAGAAGTATATTGCTTAATTTCCAAGAATGTGAAGATTTTCAAGTTATTTTTTTGTTCTTGGTTTCTAACTTAATTGTTTTACAGTCAGAAAATATAGACCTAGCAAATGGCCAACTTTTATAAATTTTTATATCAGCTTGAAAAGAAGATTATTGAGTGTACTATGTTATTTATCTATATATTCATTGATTAAATGTGTTGATTTTGTTCAGATCTTTTATATTCACACTGATTTTTATTTTTGCGTATCTTCTTGTATTAATGATGTTTGTTAATACCTTCCACTGTGGTTGTGGATTTGCCTGCTTCTCTTTGTATTTTAATCAATTTTTGCTTTCTATATTCTGAAGTCATGTTATTTGGTTTGTACCTGTTAAAAATGTTATATTTTCCTGGTAAATTGGATCATTTATCAATAGAAAGTGACCTGTTTATTTCCAAGGAATAAACAAATAACATAAAAATTTGTTCTTAAGTTCTTGCTTAATTAGTATGGCTATACTCTCTTCCTTTTTCGTGGGTTCTTCATAATGCAACTTCATCATTTTCTTTCAACTTTACGTGTTTTAGGGATCACTCTTGTTTCTGACACTCACTGTGTGTTTTTTTGGACAGTTGTCTCAATTATAGCATGTAGTCCCTCCAAATTTAATGTGGTTACTGATAATACTTAAATCTGTGTTTTTTTATTGTGTTTTTTTTGTGCTTGCTTTGTTTTTTCCATTATTTTCTGTAATTTTCTTCTGTTTTCCTCCATATGTAAGCACCTTTGCCACTGTTTTTAGTTGTTACCCTAGAGTTTACAGGATGATTTGCCATAGTCTAATATTAATTGTTACTTTTATCATCTTCCCATTCAATTCAGGAACCCTCTCAATCTATGTTCCGTGCCTCTTCTCCTTGATATTTTCTGCCTTTTGCTTTTTGTGATGCCTTTTAAGTATTTTCTTTGCATTATCTTGCACTACCTTATTTCCTCTGCTGTTTAAAATCCTCTTTAATCCATGCATGAGGGTTTTAACTTTAATCTCTGTATATTTTTTTAAAGTTCTACTTGCTTTGTTTTCAAATCTTCTTGGTCACTTTTCATCATCTCTTCTTTAACCATATTTTTGGGCTTTTGTGTTACGATTTTTAACTTACTAAACATTATTTTTTCATATATTTTGTTTGCTTTCAGTATTTGAAATATTTTGTGATTTTGCTGTTACTTCTGCTGGCTCTTCCTCATGACCCTGTGTGTCCTTTTATATTTTGCAGTTTTAACTAGGAACTCATATTCCTTGAGTGTGTGTGCATGTGCACGTATGTGTGTGTGTAGCATGCTCAGATATTGAGGTTGATAGTGCATTTCCCTAGAGAGGATAACTGCTCGAGTCGCCTTGGGGTGACTCAACCTGGGATCTTTTATTTATTAAAATTTTTGCTGAGGCTTTTTAAGGTAGCATAAACTCAGGTGATAAATTGCCCTACATGGTGCCAGCATCACGACACACAGAGGGTCCTTTGCATCCACTTCTATGTAGTGAATCTGTTCCTCCCTTCCTTCCTTTCCCACTCTTTTTCTCTGCCTTTCTGTCTGCCTGTCTCATTTCATCCTTACACTGAATATGTAAGTTTTATGCAGTGTTCTTCTATTTTAATCTTTCTTTGTGGAGGCCCTAGGCTTTATCTTCTGCCCCTCATGCAAATAACAGACAGAAGTTCAGAATTTCAATAGGTGGCAAATTGACTTTAAAAGTTGGGACTCTCCAGATTTCTTGCACTACATTAGACTCTACACTCTGATGTTTTCTTATTTTTATGTCAGCCTAGTGGTAGCTTTCTCTTTTCTTAAAAAAGTTTTTAAAAATTGTTTATCTATTATTTAACTTTTTTAAAAAGGCAGATTTGCTATTTTTATCAAAGGAATCATAATGTGTATTTCTTTGTAAAAAATAATTCATGCGTTCCCCGTAGCTTTTATTATCTTCAGCATGCTGCCTGATATAATTAGCTTTTTTCATATTCATGTTACTTTTGTGCAATAACAACAAGAAAAAGGAGGCCAGCTAACACTTCCTGAATAATTACTAGGTGCCAGAAATTGTTCTTAAAGGGTTTATACTTATTAATTCGTGAATCCCCTCAACATCTCTATAAAATAGATACAATTATTATCCCCACTTTACAGATGGGAAAAGTAAAGCACAGAGGAGTAGTGTACATTGCTTGGAGTCACATAGCATGTGGAAGTTGGAACAGAATTATTATTAAATTGTAAGCTACTAGGTCAATAGTAATTACTACTATGCCAGAGTGGAAAGAAGATAGGTTCATTGCTACCTAGCTGTGGATTTGTTTCCAGGACCTGGTCTTTTCTATGTCTCTGCTATAGAAGTCAGTAACAATAAAAGCAGGGCACACAGTTTTATATTTGTTTTTACTTGTTTATTTCAGTTTTAATTTATTGATTTTATATTTTTATTGTAAGTGTGGTATACATCCATTATAAAAGTAATCAAACAAAAAACTACCTTTTTTTTTCTATAGCTCCCACTTTATTCTTTCCTCTCTTTCCTCATCATATTGAGCTATTATTCACAGTTTGGAGTATATCCTTCAGAGCTTTTCTCAGAGTGTGTGTGTACTTATGTATTTCTACAACTTAGTTTGTCACTGTATCTAGCTTCGAGCCTCTGTGTTGAGGGCAGAGGTATTTGTGTGGGTGTTCTTTTTATATTCTCATTGTTTTTTAAAGCCATATTATGTTGCAGAGGGTAAGCCTATTTTGTTTTCCCCCTTTATTTAGATATTTTAGATATTTACTTTATTTAGATATTTTCTCATTAATGATACTGAGGCCATTTCCTTTTTTAACTACCATAAACTACTGCTTCAGCCATTCAGGTACCATGCCTGCATCCTTGTGCAAAGGTATTTGCAGGTTAAATTTCTTGCTGTGACATAACTGGGATAATTGTGGAGTTCAAAATATTTTCACAAATACTGTGAAGTTCTCTGCTAAAAAGTTTTACTGCAAGTTCTGCTGTGGAAGAGAGTAATCAGGAATGGACCTAAATATGTATAGAAATTAGAATAACATAGTAAACAGTATGATAAATGGGTGGGGGAAATGTTGATTATTCAAATTCTTGATGTCAAGTCACTTGACTAAGGGAAGTCTTTTACAAGCAATACCAAATCTAGAAATCAACATGGAAAAAAATGATGAATTTGCTCATGTAAAATATATAATTTTTATCATTAAAAGTTATAAGCAAAATTTTTAAAAGGCAAAAAAGCAACAAACTGGGAAAATGTTTGCAATAAATATGACAAAGGACTGATTTCTTGTGTATCCAGGGAGAGTTTATTTGAGAAAAAAGTCAAGCACAGCAGCTTGAAGGAAAATAGACAAATAGTAACTTCCTTCTTTTTTTTTTTTGCATTTTTACAATGTACTAGATATCAAGCTCTTTTATTTTTTCCATAATAACTATGGCATAAATTTGATTTTTCTTTTTTTTAAAGTATAGTTGATTTACAATGTTGTGTCAATTTCTGCTATTCAGCACAGGGACCTAGTCGTACATGTATGCACATTCTTCTTCTCATATTATCCTCCGTCATATTCTATCCCAAGAGATTGGGTATATTTCCCTGTGTTCTACAGTAGGACCTCATTGAACTAACTCTTTCAAATGCCAGTTTCTGTTTAATTCTAGCAAAACTACGCTACCGTTATTATGCCAATCATGTAGAGAAGAAATTATTGTTCAGATTGATGAAAACACTTTACTGTAGTCTTTCAACGTTTTTAGAGCCTGAACTCAAACCCATGTCAATTTGTTTAGAAATCAGTTTTCTTAAGCACTTTCCTAAATAGTTGCTACTGGCAGGTAAATAAGCTGGATGTCACTGAGAAACAAATTAAAATGGCCAACAGTCATATTAAAATGTGTTCAAATTTGCTCATAATTTAAAGAACTGCGACATTAAATACATACATATGTATATAATATTGTATCTCTCCATAGGCAAAGATTAAAAACAATTTTAACAAGAAGTAGAGGTGTAAATGGATTCCTCTTATATTTTTGATGGAGTTGTGATTATTTACACAAATTGAATAAACCCTCTCAGCCTCAAGTTGCTCATCTATCAAAGGGGGATAATCCTTATTTGGAAGAAATATTGTAAGCATGATAGTCTAAATATGTTTTAAAAATCTTAGGACAGTGACACATCCTAAGTGCCTAATAACTGTTATAAGATGCTCCCCAAAATTCCCCAACACCGCTATCCCTCCCCCTCCAAAAAAAGACAGCAGAAATGTCTTTTATCTCTTTGTATTCCTAGCACAAGGCAAAAGATTGCTAGACAAACATGTAAGTGAAGATGAGGCCAGGAAGAAGAAATAACTCTAGGCACCCATTAGCTCTTACTAGGGCACTGGATTTAATGATCATTTTCTAGGATTATGCAAGGATTTCCACTGTACATTCAGTCCCACATCCCATGGTCTAGATCTCAAAGCAAAGCAGGCAACAGATAAAACAAAAGGAGCTAAGACCTCATGAAAAGAATATGTGCCAACATTACCTACATCATCTATGGGTTGGCAGAGTGATGTTTTATCGCCAGGTGCTCTTCAGTCCGTTTCAGGGCGTTATTCACCTTCTGGAGCAAATGAGTCTGGAAATTTTCAATAGAAGTTATTAGGAGAACACTGAAGCACTATAATAATACCCTGTCTTTTCTAAATATTTACTGGCAACCATGTGTTAATTGAGAGAGCAATGCTGACTTTGAAGCAACCTGATCCACCCTTAGTTTTGAAGATCTGTATGCACGGAGCCAGCAGGACGATACTGCTCTTCTTAATCACTTTTGAAAACCAAAGACTTCTCTTAAGAACTGTCAGTTCCAGGAAAGGCAGAGTCACCAAGATTCTGACAAGCTGAATGGCAACCGGTCTTGTGACCTTCCCCTCAAGAATGTTTTTCCAGTGCCCAGTTTGGCATAGTTCACTCTCCAGGTTTTTAAAGGAAACTTTTCCAGTAGACCTTTTCCACTGGTGTAACTAAGAGATAAACATGGCAAAATGAATATACAGCTGTTCTTGAGCATGAGAGGAAATGACATTTATGTGGTCTGTCCACAGCGCATTTAACTGGACGGTCCCATTCCTTTCATTCCTGGCCTGTTTGATACTGGCAGTGGCCACCATCACTTTGTATTTCGTTCCACTCCGGTACCTCATCTTAATCTGGGGTAAGTTTGGCACGGTCCTTTTGCTAGCAATCAATTCCAGGTAAGAACCAATGACTCATTTTTAAAGTATAGCTATAAACTTTAAATGTGCTCTTGTTAGCAATTAAACATGAGATTACGAAAAGCATTTGGGGAACAAAAACTTCCAGGACCTCCCTGAAAAGGCCAGTTGCATGAACAATCAGCGTAGATATTTATAGGCCTCTTGTACAATTGCAATCAAATAAAAATGTGATTGTGCATGCGCTTTCCCTTTGGGCTTCCGTGGTCATAAATACTCTTGAATAATATACTGCCGTGGCCCAGGAACTTTCAGGAAACACTGTTATTCAAACAGTGAGCAAATACCTGCATCTTACCCTTTATATTAGGCAAAAGCAGATCTAGCCACTGCTAGGCTGTCCCTGACACTTCATCTCCCCTGCCTGGAAGGGAAAAAAAATAACCCAATACTTAAATCTAGAAGCAGTGAGGTGAAAGAGAGGGGCACTCAGTTACCACCTAACCAGTGCCTGAAAGGAAAGGAAGCTATTATTTACCAGGGGAAATGGTGAGCCTGTATAAAGTTCAGCTGCTTTCAAAAAGTAGAAGCAAAAATGGCAAACTGGAAATAAATTTCAGGACTTGATTTACTACCCAAGCTAGCCATTGGAAAAATTACAAGCAGCTTTGTGAATACTTGTGTCTGTTGCTGGGTGGGCTCTGGGTTGATATAAGGAGAGTGCATTGCAGTAAATTAATTGGAGAAGTAATCAGCTCTTCCCTGGAAGAGGCTGTCATTCGTGGTTTTCAGTTCTTGGCTCCTGTGACTATGGCTGAGCTCTGAACCACAGTCACTTCTTGGGTTCTTCAGGTGCTAAGAGATTCAGAGAATTTACAAATTTAAGTGACCGTGTTGAGTGTGTTCATCTTTAAGCAAAAGCTGAGAGCCTTCAAAATGCTAGGGGTGGGGGAGGGGTTTGGTGGGGGAGCTACAATATTTCTAAAACCATTAAATGTAGGACCTTTCCAGAGAGAACTAACAGAGGTAGAATTCTGCTGACAAGGAAGGCCAAGCTGCAAAAGTCATGGAAGAGAGAGACTAGCTTATAACATTTCAGAAGTAGAATGGCTTTGAGAA
Source organism: Catagonus wagneri (assembly GCA_004024745.2). Taxonomy (NCBI): domain Eukaryota; kingdom Metazoa; phylum Chordata; class Mammalia; order Artiodactyla; family Tayassuidae; genus Catagonus; species Catagonus wagneri. Next base: position 9,545,362 of record PVHT021183630.1, on the reverse strand, counting down.
AGCATAATCTGTTCATTATCTATTTGGACCAGGAGGCAAAAATCCTATTTCATAAAGTCTCTCACCTTCATAATGAGCCCAAGAAAAGGAAAAGATATTCCAAGTCCCTCTTCAGGGGTCCGTTTTAATACTTGGTGACTCACTCTTGGGGAAAGTCTTTCCATCTCCAAACTTTTGTGTGTTTCTGTTGTGTTTTGCAATTTGAGCACATAGGTCCATATCTGACCTTTAGGAAAGAGGACAGGGAACTTTCAGGGGGGCACTGATAAAGAAGGAATACGTATTTTATAAAAGCTTTTCCCTGAATATTCATATACTGAATGTCATCTGAAAAGACTGAATAATCTCATTTTTCTTGTTTTTCATAAGTATTAGTTTCTCAGTCCATTTACTGATCATATTTAAAACACAGATATTAAAACTGTTGTCTGGCCGTACCAAGAACCTGATTCAAAATTACAACCGTTTGGCCAGCGTTTTGTTCATTTTTAAGTTGGTGTAAGTCAATGGTATGGTCACATTGCTAGAAACAGTTGCCTGTGATTTCTTCATCATTCTGGTACACACTTGATTTGTTTTTCTGCATCTCTCCCTCCATGAAGAAGACTATAGTATGTTTCTTCCTTTGATTACCAATTTTGGGATTCTAATCCCTCTTTCATTTTACCCAGTTCCCTTTGACTTCTCTTCTTAACTTCCAAGTTCTTGGCAGCTTTTCAACCCAACTTTTTGCATTATACTTAATGAGACATTGTTCTGTTTATTGTTTAGCTTATGGATGAAATTATGAAATAGCATGGAGTTTATGATATTCGCCTGGGCGAAAAGTAACCCTTTGAGCTTTATATTCTGTGTCTGGTTCTTTAGTACTATGTTCTAGACAGAGGTTTATAGTTTATCGATGAGTTTACTGTAATGTGGCCGATACCTTGACCATCACGTGATCTATTGCCTCTTCTCATCATGTAAAACCTGCTATATCATCATGGAATACGTTGTGCCATTCTATGAGGGCTTATTCTTTTCCAAGACAAGTTGGTTTGTAGCTAGCACAGACCTAGGGCTTTCCTTTGTACATCTCTTACAAGATTGTATTCTTGGCAGAGAATTTATCATGTAGAAGAAAATAACTTTATCCATTTTAAATTGCTAGTGTTTCTTTTAACCATATTAAGGCTCAGAAGACTCTTATTCTAAGAGTTACTTATTCATTTTCATGGAATCCTAAAAGTGGTGAATAAGATCCTTAAATTGTGCATTCAGTGTTTTTAACCTTTTGGAACAAAATTATTTAATTCTATGTTCTATATTTCCCTGTTTTTTACATTTAAATAACATTTTTGTATAAACATTTGTTGAAGAAGTGCCACGATTATTTAATATAGGCCTATGAAAACAGCCTAATTTCATGATGGCCATGGGGAATATTCCTTGACTCACCAACTTTATTGTGATGTTTTAAAGCGTAAGACTCTTTCTTCTTTAACCATATAATTTCTAGTGCGGTAACATATGTAATAGAACTTTTATGAATACTTGACCAATATTTTATGAGTGGATGAGTCTGAAAGTTTAGTACCTGTGATCTATATAGATGGCATTTTTTTTCCTTTTTTAAATTTTTAAAAAATTTTCCATTATAGCTGGTTTACAGATTTCTGTCAATTTTCCCACTGCACACTGTGGTGACACGGTTACACATACATATATGGATTCGTCACAAGTGATTAGACATAGTTAGATGGCATTTTTTTGTCTGCCACCTCTCTCTCTCTTTTCTTTCTTTTTTTTTTGTGTGTGTGTGTGTCTTTTTAGGGCCCCACCCGCAGTGTGTGGAGGTTCCCAGGCTAGTGGTCAAATCGGAGCTACAGCTGCCAGCCTACACCATAGCCACAGCAATGCCAGATCTGAGCCATGTCTGCGACCTACACCACAGCTCACGGCAACACCAGATCCCTAACCCACTGAGTGAGGCCAGGGATTGAACCCGCAACCTCCCAGTTACCAGTCAGATTCGTTTCCGCTGTGCCGCAGCAGGAAGTCCCACCTCTCTTATTCAGAAGTGTAATTTTTGAAAATAAAGTTAGAAATGGTTTAGGAGGGATGTCTGGAATTTTCTTTAGGAAACTGTATCTATACTGAATTTTGGTCATTTGTTTGTTATATGTATTTCTTGAAGGCTAGGCACCTTTTATAATTAAATCTCAAGTGGGTTTTCTGTCCCTTTTGAGAGGTTTCCCATATTATTTCCATCCTGTTCTTCATCACAGATGCTCTAATTACAGCTTTTCGTTTCTGATCTGAGCCACGTCTGGTTTTCCCAGATAGATGAACTCCCCAAGCCAGATTTTGAGCTTCTTGAAAGAAAGTATCACTTATTTAACTTTGTATCTCCATTCGATAGCACACTATATCTTACATGGAAGACACTTAATGTTTGATACAGGAGCAAGCTAGGACCTTCTTCCCCACCTCACCCACCCCCACCAATTTATTGTAGCCAGTCACTCACGTAATGTTACAATTCAGTTGTTTTTGTTTGTTTGTTTTCCTTTTAGGGCCGGGCCTGCAGTATACGGAAATTCCTAGGCTAGGGGTCAAAGCAGAGCTACAGCTGCCCGCCTACGCCACAGCCACAGCAACACGGGATCCACACCTCATCTGTGACCTACACCGCAGCTCATGGCAAGGCTGGTCCTTACCCACTGAACGAGGCCAGGGATTGAACCCGCAACCTCGTGGAGACTAGTCAGATTCGTTTCCACTTCACCGCAGTGGGAAAGTGGTTATTCCCTAATGACCATATGTGCAAAGCAGCCATACAATTTTTCTTTTTCCTATCTCCAAGTGATTAAATTTTTTTTTTCCCAGAGAACTCACTCCAATGCACTGATCTGTTCAATCTGTGATCATTAAATGGTGTTTCCCGAATGTTAATCCCTTGGTATTTAAATCCTACTTTTTCCCTCTTTCTTTTTTGGCTAAAACAAACAAAAAGAAATCAAAATTCACAGCAGATCTCCTCCATCTGTATTGCTTAGGTTAAAAAACCTAAAGGTGCATCTAGCATGCTACTGGAGAAAGCCACAGGTTCCAAAGTGGGTGTGTTATCACATGCCTGCCAGTATGAAGTTTCCTCCATCACCGCCTCTTTTGTTTTCTTGGCTTATTGTCATCTACAATCTCAGTAATGATGGTAGCCCCCTTCGTTGTTATGGAATTTCAAATTGTAGAATTCTCTTGCCTATATCCTCCAATATGATTTCTGCCACCAACCTAAGGAGCTGTATAGAACAGGTCTTTATTATTCAAATTTTAATATAAGAAGTCTAAGGCACAGGGAGGTTAAGTAATTTGCTTGAAACTACACAGCTAGTAATACATGGTGAAGCCAGAACTGGGAACCAGCTCTTCCTGTTCCCAAACCCTTGTTCTTACCCTCTTGCCCTTTAGAGATGACCAAGGAATCTGTGATCCACTGTTGATGTTTGGTTTCGTACAGTAGATAACATGGTGGAATTACTGACATTTGAGCCTATGACACCTTAAAAAAGTAAGGTGTGCTTTTGAGGCATGCAGTCTAAGTTCCTTATAATTTTTATTCTAATGAAGTTTTTCAAACAGACTGTCAGAGTGCATTGTGGACTTCTCCTGCCCTTATTGGTGCATTTGAGCTACTGTGCAGGTTTATAATCTTCTCAGTGACTAAGAATGCAGTGTTTTGATCGGCTCTGGTATTATCCCTGCCTTGCTGTGCATTGTAAAGGCTCCAGATGCGCACACTATATATAATTAACAATAGAAGATATATCTTTTCTCAATACGTCTTTGTCTGCCTTCATCATTTTGCCTTGTCTGTTTTCTTTTGCCGAAAAAGCCCATGCTACAATTAAGTGTCTTTAGAATAACACAGTGAGAGTATTTTAGTTTAAAGGAACACTGGGGGAAATTTTAGCTAGAAATGTGAAGCTGGCTGTGGGGGTGGAGGGAGGAAAGGCATAGTGTGGCTTTGACTTGAGAGAAAGGGGGTTGTTTGTAGGAGGTCTTCCCCAGCCGGGTCAGCAAGCCATTGACTTGGGAACGTGGCTGGCTCCCATTTGCAAAGCAGATGTGAATCTGACCCTCTCCAAAGAAAGGACCTGAAGGTTGGCCCTGGGTCTGATATAGTGCCTCGGGGGAAGTCCAGTTCTTAGATGAAAGCAAAATAGTATTTAATAAAAGAAGAGAAAAACATCCCACCTTTTGTGTGCTATGGACTGTCAAACAGTGTAATTTTGCCTTGACTTCCTAATAAGAGCCAGTCAGGGTACAAGTACGGTGAAAATTCCTCCAGCATCGTGGGAATTGACACAGACAGAAGATATGGTCCTTGTTAAACAAGCGCTCTGTGGCAAGACTTCGGAAGGCCACCTTCGAAAACTTGCACGAAGAAGTGTTGACATTTGGTAAAAAGACAGGCGAATCCACCTCCAAGGAGCTCCGAGGAACAGAGATGGAGACAAAAGCTGTCAGAGAGGCGCCGCCCTGTGAAGAGGAAACCACGGGCAGAGCTGGTCCTGGATGTGCCCACGAGCCCAAGGTGCTGCCACCAAGGACGACTTAAACGACGCACCCCTCCTAATTACCATTGTCCTAAATCAGCGCCAACTCCATGGCCTAGCCATCCCACACACTGGTGCCTCGGTCCATAAATTAAGTTAGCAACCATAGTAAGATAGTTTTCCAATAATAACTTTTCACAGTTTCCTGCAGCATCAAAGTACAGTCAACATGTCAAGTTCTGTTCTGCAGCAAGAGAAGAGAAACCTGTGAAAATGAGTTGGAGGGGGGCAGATAGATTTCTGCGGGTTCTTTTTAACAACAAAAAAACAGCTCCCGCCCTCCACCTCCCGCTGCTACACTGGGTCCAGAGATCCCAAGCAGAGACTTGTTTGGGCTAATGAAGGCCTGTTCCCTTCTGGGACATTGGTTTTCCTAGCAGAGGAGGCTGTTAATCAGCATCCTCCAAAAAAACCAGTGAGCTCCACGGTTTTAGTATGTATTTCTGCTGCCCTGCTGCTGGGATTATAATGGGATTTTCACAGCTGAAGAAGGCAGAGCCCCTCTCCAACCATCCCCCCTTTCTTCCTCCAAGAAAAGACGTTTGTGAATGATTCTACGTGACAGCAACGTGTGCATGACTTGAGGTCCAGTCATTGTTTTCACACTAATTTGTTCCTGTGAACACCTCCCTCCCCCAGTCAGGTGAGTTTATAGGGAGAGACAGACGGATAGATAGACAGACTGGAAGACAGACAAAGATATCTGGTATTTCTCTTTTTCAGGCATAAATAAATTCACTAAGAAGCTTCGGAATCCCTACGCCATCGACAATAATGAGCTACTCGACTTCCTCTCCAGGGTACCATCTGATGTTCAAAAGGTATGTAATGAACGGGCACAGCCCACAGCGGCCCCTGACCCTGAAGCCTGGCCAGTCCCACAGCCAATGGGAGCACTGGGCCCTGTTTGTGTGAGCAATTTAGACCATGAATCAACAAATCCTTAAAGAGGCCTGGCTTGCAGGGAGGTGGCGATAAAGCCTTTGTCCAAAGCATGAGATGATGGGGGAAAATTGTCCTGAAAAAAGAGCTGCTTAGGAACGATCTGGAACTCATACTGCGAGGCTGTAATGCAGTGATGTGTGTCCCTTTTCTGATGGCTCACCTCCCCAAAAGGGATAAGACGGGCTCAGCAAGCAAGTGAGCAGGAAGAGTGTGAGATCCTGGGTAGGGGGTGGGGGACTTGCTTATTTTCTTCCTCTTCCGGATGGCAGGCATTTTACGGGAAGCAGGGACAAGAGGATTATTCTTTTTATTCTTGTTCACCCCGATTATCTCCTAGGCCTCCCTCCTAACCCTTTCCTTCTGAAGACTTAGGGGTGCTGAGGGCAAAGCTTACTCTAGCGTGCCTAGAGGCAGAGACAGTGTGAAATAATTTGAGATCAATCAGCAAGTATTATTCACAGGTAATGGTCACTTAGTCCAACAGTGTCCTGTGTCTGTGGATACATAGAGATTAACCAAGGCAACAATACCAGAAAGTCTATAGAGCATTCTAACTCAGCCCCCTGTGGATCAGGTTTCTGTAAAGCCGGAGGAGGGGAGGCATGCAACAATTTCTCTAATGGAGAAGAGAATCCTAGAATAGGTAGATAGGGAGACCATGGCGTGAAATATCATCATGATGATCAAAGCCGTAATCTTGTATTATCCCAAATAAATAGCGATTTCATCTTTAGGCCACCGAACCATACTTCGTTCCCTAGCAGCTCTGGATAGATTGCAGAAATGTAGGGCTGAAAGGCCCTGGAGTTTCTTTCCCCCTTATTCCAAGTTCTAGAGATTAAAATAGACTTGGTGATGCGTTTTGCTTTTAACCTTCATTATATGATATAATTATCTATTAAAATGCATTCTATAAATATGAATTTACTACCATTGCATTACACAATTACAAAATTAGTAATTTTGCCTGTTTGTTTTGCATTGAAAATTGACAAGAATGTCATCCCCTGCTCCCCTAGGGGACCTTCAGAAAACATGCACAAGAAAAGCATGCTTTTTTCATGTATCTGCTTTCCACCAAGTGTAGCTCAGCATATGTGATGGTGTAGGATCTCCTCGGGGAGTTTGGCACAGATACTTCGAATAGTGAGCACATGTGGTCTGTAACACAATACTTCAAAGAAAGCTCTTCCACCAGCAGCCTATCAAAGCCCACACACCAAAGCAATGTGATTGCAAAGCACCATCACTTGAGTCGCAATGTGAGTTTGTGCCTGCATCCTTGAAGAATGGAAATGTCACTCAAGCCCTCCTAAGGATTGTCTGGGAACAGTTGGGACACCAGGCCTTGGTGAGGTCATCCAGCTGGAGCTGGCATGAATACAGAGGGCTACAACAAAAGAACATAAGAACATTTGAGGAAGACATACAGTAAGCTAGTAAAATCTTCCGTGTATCTCCAAGAGCACTTTCTAATAACACAATAGACAGTTTGCCTCTGGGGACTCCCCAAGTGCTCATATTTGTCACAGATGTTTTAGCCATTACACTGTAAATGAAATTCGTCTTTGAAGAGAAATCTATATTAGTCTGGGCCAGTATCAATTTCAACATTTTTTCCCTCTCTGGCAAAAGAAATATGTATCATTTGCAGAGATTTTCTTTCCCCAAGATTTTAGATATTTTTTAAATGAATAATTCCTAGTAAGTAGCGGTATCATATACTAAGATAAACATTCCCAAGAGGCCATTATTAAGCTTATTTCTGGTTGAAAATGGGCACACACAACTGAAATCATCTAGCAATGCCCGAGAGCAGGTAAGAAACCCATGCATCTCATTAGAAAAATCTGCTTTTAATATTTTGGTTTCAAGAAATGATGCATGACTTCTCAAATCCTTCCTGCAATTAATCCCTCCATGTTCCTGTGTTTAGAAAATGATTCATTACCTTTGAACCTTCCTTCCTTTGCCTTGGTTTGTCCTTGGGGAGCCATTAACACACTGCGGTGAGCTAGGGTTACCTAACCGCCAGCATCACGTCTGTTTGTTTTCACAGGTGCAGTATTCAGAACTGAAGCCCTGCAGCAGCCAGAGCCCCCTTCGGAAGAAGCGCAGTGCACTCTAGGACACACGCGACTTTGGCCGCCAGTGCCCGATTCCATGTTGGGTTGATCAGACCAGTGTCCCCTCTCGTTCTGTGGTATCTGTGCTGTCATTCTGAAACATGTACCGAGTGGAGCCCTCTCTGTATTTTCCCCATTCTTTACGTCACAGATGTACACACATGTGTGCACATCCATGTGCACGGATGTCCTGGTTGCATCTTGAGTCAACCCAGCTAAAGGAAACCATCCGGAGACCGTGAAAGACTAGCATCCTTTCTCAAAAGACTACCATCTCTTGTCAAATAGGAGATAAAGCATTTGCCTGGGTCTGAGCACCCTCCTTGAGAACAGCCGGGAGGCCACTTGGATTCAAGCACGACTTTGAACTTGTTTTCACACCTCCCACGGATTCTCATTAAGATTCAGTCATTTCCATGCCCCGCCACCCCCCCCACCCCCCTCCTTTGAGATGACTGTTCATGAGTCAGTTATTTTTTCTCTGAGTTCACAAGTCTTTGATAGCCACCATCTATCCAAAGAATATATATTATAAATAGATTTTTTAAAATAATTACCAAGATTAGCCCAGTTCTTTGGGGATCTTTCAACCGTGACTACAAAAGACCTAGGTGTAAAATGTCAGTAAGCTGCTGGGTGCTGGATGCCAGCCTGCATCATGGTCCATTGCTGGCAATGGATGCCCCAGGAATGGCTCAAGGGACTCAGTCATCCAAAAAGTGAAGGTTTCATGAAAGGATTTGGTTGCCATTTCTTCTGGCTTGACTTTTTGCTCTTTTCCCAAATAAAAGATCACTATTTATAGCTTGAGAAAGAGGGAGAGGGGGATGAATGAATGAATTCTGAGAGTATTTAGAACAAGGGCTGAGGAGCAAGGGTCTAATGTATGCGGCTGCTTATCAAATTGTCATAATCCCATCATTTGCTTGCATTTTTAAGAAAGGAAACATGCTGTAGCAGTCCAAATTGATCTTTTGTTCCTGAGCAAAATAAGCTGCATATAATACAAATATATCTCAGAACCCATTCCTGTAAAAGTACCATCCCAAAGTCTTCCTTTGAGTGTGTCTGATTCCTACAGACTTCACCATTTCACCGTTATTCCCCACCCTGAGTAAAAATCCCAATTTTTGTGCATATATAAATGTGTGCAAATATCTTTCTGTTCAAATAATTATTTAATTTGTAAAGACTGTATTTTGTTGACACATACTTTGTATGTGCAATTATATATATAATATATATGTGTGTGTGTGTATGTTGTAAAGAAAAGAGGTAAAGAGGTCTGATTTAATAGTGAGTTTTACTATGTTTTTTTTTTCCTCTGAGTTGTAATTTAATAATCTTCAAACAAAATGTTTATGAAAAATGCCAAAGATTCTAAACCTTATCATCCTGTGTCTGTTTTTCTTCATATTCTATCTTCCTGGGTTGCTTTTTGGCTGAGCCAGATTTCTGCATGATTTGATTTACTTCAAGTTAATGAAGCTGGCTGAAAAAGAACCTTGCAGAAATTATAAAAGCTCCAGTAAATCTCTGAGTTGTACATACAATAGATACCCAAGAACCTCTTTTGTTAAACCAGTTACTCAATCTTCTGTGTAAACAATGCCTCATTGTCTCACTCTCAACTACCATCTAGTTTATCATAGTCTGTCATTTTGTAATGACCCAAGTCAGACATTTTTAAACAGACTCGTGAGATCTGATCAGTCATTTGAATGAAAACTTTCAGCAGCAAAATAACCCCTTATTTATTTAAAAATGGAACCAATACTTTATTGTTGCTCTTTTGCTATAGAATTTCAAAATGAAATAATTCGCCCGACAAGAAGGCATCATTAGTTAGACTTATTGCCTCTGTAGTCCAACTGGAATTTTCAGCATTAAGTTTAGGACCCAGGCAGCAGCTGGGAGGCAAGATCAGGACAGAACTGACCTTTAATAAACTGTATATGGAAAATAATTGTTAATTGATTAAGTAGGCGTGGGATGTTAAAAATGAATGTTATCTGCAACTGAAATGTTAAGATTCACACAAGTCATCAGAAACTTGTGTGAGAGATTCGGGGATGCTTTAGAGAAAATTTATAGGTTTTGGTTTCACAGTGTGATAATTAAAAATAATTTAGTAGGAATGTTGAAGTCTGGCCAGGCTCTCCTGATTCTCTTCTCAAACCTCACACCCTTGTTTCTAGCCCCATCTGGATGTTTTACAGTCCTCTCCACTTCAGTAGGTCAGACAGAAATTCAGCATTATCTTTCTCCCTCTATGTGTTCGGGACCCCCTAAACCTACAGTCTCCTTCTAGCTTTGTTATTTCCCGTATCGGCATAGGCATTTTATGAGCTAGGGGCCCTTGGCATCCCTTTGTCCCTCATGCTTCTTCCCCCCAACCTCCACCCCATAAACCTAGTAGATCCAGTGTTGACACGTTATCTTGTCCATCTCCCATCACAACCATCCAAGCCACCACCTAAGCTGAGGCCTCTAACTTCTCACAAGTCAAGGTACTGGTGCCAATTACGTGATCTTTCCTAGGACTTAAATCTTTCCAGGTTAATCTTTCCTAGGACTGTTCCTTTCACTTGACATACTTTCTCCCCAGACCGTCCAAATTAATTCTACCCTCTTTCAAAACTTTCAAAAGTCTCCTGTCACATAGGCTTTCTTAGTTCCTTGGCTGGATTTTGGATTCCACCCTTCCCTTCTATAACCCCACATCTTACTACCTTGCTGGCATCTGCCATACTTTGTCATAGCTCATAGTTACCAGAGGACTTAACTGCTGCTTTCTTCTTCTGGATAACCCATCTTATCTGGCACCTAATAGACACTCAGAAAATACATGATTACCTGACCAGGTCATGGAGAACTTTGCTTTCTCTGCCCTTTCATGTGTGATTCTCGTAACAGAGGGCTGAGCTAGATGCATTAGTGTGGTCTATCCAAGGAAATAATTTCTTGTATTAAATGTACAGCTTATATGGTGTGTTTTATTTATAAGCACTGGCCATGTTAATTATAAACTTTAAAATTAAATAAGGTCTTAATTTGGAGAAATTCTTACCTACATGTCAAAGGAAAAGATGTTTTCTGTAGGTGGTACAATTTTTTATTCTTTTTCTTATTTATCATTTAAGAAACATACCTTGCACGCTGATGATATACCTGCACGAACCAGACTGCATTCCCTTGGTAGAGCCAGACATTAAATAGATATTTTTCAAGCAGTAGCATGGCATTCTCAGACTCAACTTTTTAAAGGAGACTTCTGGCTGCAGTGGGTAGACTAGCAATTATAAATATCCAGAGAAGATCTGATTGTAGGACTTCTGACAAGTTGCTGGTGGTCTGGACTCTGAAATACGGGCATCAGAAAAAAAGAAAAATATATATAAGTGAAATTGACAGATTGTTAGGAGACTAAAAAGTGAGCAGGATTTAACAGTGACTTTACTGTGGGGTGAAGCAGAGTAGAATCAAGGATGGCTCTCAGTCTTGTCTCTGGGTCTAGGAAGAAGGTATTGCCTTTTAGCCAGAAAGAGAATTGTAAGAGCAGCTGGGGAAGAATTACGGGAGCCCAGTTTTGTTTGTTTGTTTGTTTGTTTGTTTGTTTTTGCTTTTTAGAGCCACACCATTGCATATGGAAATTCCCAGGCTAGGGGTCTAATCAGAGCTACAGCTGCCAGCCTGCGCCACAGCCAGAGCAGTGCAGGATCCAAGCCACATCAATGCAGGATCCAAGCCACATCAGCAGCCTACACCACAGCTCATGGCAACGCCAGATCCTTAACCCATCCTCATGGATGCTAGTCAGGTTGGTTAACCACTGAGCCATGAAGGGACCTCCAGGAGCCCAGTTTTAAATGGCGTTGAATTTGAGATGCTAAGAAGCCTCCAAGTAGACATGTCTAAGAGGTGACTGAATATATGGATATAGAGCTCGGGGAAGAAATACACTGTACTTGAGAGAGATACATTTAAGGGACAACAGTCATAAAAAATGAGTGAAGCTATATGGTTCAAGAGACTGAACACTCCTTAAGATTAGTCATCTGAGACTAAATTGAAATTGAGTTAAATAGAAAAGCAGTAAGCATGTGCCATCATAGAATTCAAGAATAGAGCATGATTCCAGAAAGTGGGTGTGGTACATGATATTAAATGCCACTGAGATCACATAGGTTGAGGACAGAATAACAACCTTAATGACATGGCAGGTAGGAGCTTGGCAACAAGTCATTTCAGTGGAGTGGTAGAAGAAACCAGATTTGGGTTAACATGGGAGTGAATATATGAACCCAGAGACTGAATGGAGACAACTTTTGAAAAGTTCCCCTGACGAGGGAGGGGAGAGAGAGGGCAGAGATTAGGAATAAAAGAAGGTCTATGAGGTGGTTTTAATAAGAAAAAAAAAAAAGATATACCATGAACTCAGTGTATACCTATCAGCTACAAAAAATTCTTCATGAGTATGAGATGGAATTAACCGTCTTCATTATTTAAAACTATGTTCTGTCAAAACCTACCTCTCCTTTACGTAGTATTAATCTAACTTTTATGGCAGCAGAATGGTTGAAAAATTGAAATAGAATATTCTCTGAAAATATTATGAGTAGTCAATTGGTAATTGAATGAAAGTTGAAGGGTGACTTCTAAAGAATGGCTTAAAGCACATTACCTCTTTATATAGGTCTCTTTGTATAAAGCCTGCCATTCTGTTCTGACGTTTTAATGTAATGATTCACATAGGGAAAATGGATAGTCAAGCACATCAAATAACTAACATTTTATAGCATTTATCAAATGCCAGGTACTTTGTAAGTTCTCTATATGTAATAGCCCATTTAATAATTTTTTTTAAAAAAAGCAACCATGATATTTCTCTAAATACTTATTTAAAAAAAACCATTAATTTCTGCAAACTCTCCTAGAAAATAACAAAAAGAATTACACTCTCCTACACATTTTATGAGGTCAGTATAATCTAAATTTCAAAACCCAAGAAGATGATACAAGAATATAAAATTACTTACCAAAATCCCTTATGAATATAGATGCAAAATTATGAAAGATATATAAGCTTCTAAACTGAACAAATTAATGAGAGGAAGAAGATAAACAAATGAAGGAATTCACGGGTTAGAAGTTCAATATATTAAGATGTCAATATTGTTTAATCTGATAAAAACTATGTTTTCTGCAGAAATTAATCAGCTGTTTCTAAAATGTATATGGAAATGCCAAGAGTTCAAAGATATTCAAAGCAATTGTTCAAGTGATTAACTGGAGCAGATGTCCAGATGTATCACAAACCATTGTTACCTAAGGCAGTGTGGTATTGGCACAAGGGTAGACAAACAGATCAAAGAAGTAGGAAAGACCAAAAGTAGACTCACACGTATTTGGTAACACGTGACCTAATTTATGTCAAAGGTAACATATTTGCAGTGCGTAGGGACCAGACCTTTTTGGAAAATGATGCGGGGTCATTTTAGTATCCATATGAATAAAGTGAGTCTTGACCTCTTCTTTATACAATTTACAAGAATCAATTCCATATGAATTTGCAGAGCTGAAAGTAGATGCAAAATAAAGATTTCAGAAAAAGACATAGAAAAATGTTTGCATATTTATGTGTAAGCAAAGATTTCATAAACAGATAATATGCTAATCATAAAGGGAAAACACTCTTACATTGTAGATCATTATAACATTTTTCTCAAAAAGTATGATTAAGAGAGTATAAAGATAACCACAGAGTGGTAGAAGATATGCAATCTCTATAAGTAGTCTGCTGAAGGATTCTTATGCAGACTGCACAAAGAATTCCTGCCGTGAAAAGACAAATAACTCAGCTTAAAAAAATGGGCAAAAGACTTGAACAGACACTGTACAAATGAACCTATCCAAATGGGCAGCAAAAAAGGTGCTTAAAACATTAGCCATCAGAAAAATGCAAATAGAAATCATAAAATGATACAATTGCACATAGCCAGAATAACTAAAGTGGAAAAGTCAATATTGAGTGTTGTCAGGAATATGCACAAAGAATTTTCATACTTGCAGGTGGATGGGAATATAAATTGGTGCAATTACTTTGGAAAAACTGTTTGGCAGTATCTGTTAAAGCTGACCCTATGCATACACTATGACCCTTCCCCCAGTTTCACTCTTAGGTATATAACCAATAGATATGTGCATATGTTCAATAAGAGACGTGCCAGAGAATATCCGGAGCAGTACTATTTGCATTAACTCCAAACTGATCAGTCTCCGAGTTGATCAGTAAGTTGTGACTCTACAGAGAAATGAAATGAAAAACTAACATTATATGCAGCAAGATGGATACATTTTCACAAACAATTGTTGAGCAAAAGAAACAAGACATGCACAGAAAAATGCAGTGTATGGCAATTCCCATCCTGGCTCATCAGTAATGAACCTGACTAGTATCCATGAGGATGCGGATTCGATCCCTGGCCTCACTCAGTGGGATAAGGATCCTCAGGCATTGCCGTGAGCTGTGGTGTAGGTCACAGACATGGCTCAGATCCTGCGCTGATATGGCTGTGGTGTGGGCCAGCTGCTGCAGCTCTGATTCCACCCCTAGCCTGGGAACTTCCATATGCCATGGGTGTGACCCTAAAAAGAAAAAAGCAATTTAAAAAATATGCTAATGTAGTGTATGATTTTGTTATGTCAAGTTCAAAAACAGGCAAATTTCGATCTATGGTGTTAGAAGTCAGGAGGCTGTGGGTGTAGTGACTAAGGTCCTGTGCTGGGCTCCTGGGATGATGTTAATGGTCAGTTGTTTTTAGTTTGGATTCCAGTTAAATGAACATTTCCTGAGCTATAAACTTATGCCTTATGTAATTTCTTCATGTATACTAAAAGGAAAAGAAAAACTATGAAGCATGACAAGTTTATCCCTAACTTACAATGAAAGAAACTGAGGCCCATCACTGTGGCATATTTTAAACGTGAGAAGAGAGAACCAAATATTTAAAATTGTGTAAGACTTGGGAGTCATTTTACACTAACTCAAAGATGATAGTTCCTACATAATCTTACTGCATTTGAATATTCAATTTCATCTTAACACAAATCAACCATCAATTTTAAAAAATCTTTATTATCAAGAGTAACTAAAAATGACTTCTTACTCATCACATAGTGAAGCGTTAAAATTTGCTTTGTATGAGCAAACTGACCCATAAAATCCCAAGATCTGAAGTGTTTCATACAATTTTAACTTTTTATAGTTTATTCTTAGGTTAATTGAGCCTGGCATCCTAGAACAATATATCTCACATGAGTTATTTTATTTATTTATTTTTTTTGCTTGTAGAGCAAAAAGGTGATGGAATTTTCTTTGGGATTTTAAGGAAGGCTATGTGTCTTCTCTCCCACAGAAGAAATAGATAGATAGATGATAGATAAATGGATGGATGAATATAGACAGAGAGAAGTAGATAAATATAGATGATAGAAACAGATGAAGGTGTATGTATATATGTATATACATGTATGTATGTATATATGTATATACATGTATGTATGTATGTATAGTTGAGGAAAAAATTACCTTCTTAAGCTTAGTAGTTGGGGTCCTACGAATTAAATTCAACAGATTAAGAGAAGGAACAGGTTTGCATCACGTACATGCATAAGGTAGTTCACAAAGAAATGTGACTCAAAGGGACAGTTAGAATTTGGGGTGAAGGAGTTCCCATTGTGGCTCAGTGGTTAACGAATCCAACTAAGAACCATGAGGTTGCGGGTTTGATCCCTGGCCTTGCTCAGTGGGTTAAGGATCTGGCGTTGCCGTGAGCTGTGGTGTGGGTTGCAGACGCAGCTTGGATCCCGCGTTGCTGTGGCTGTGGCAAAGGCAGGCAGCTGTAGCTCCTGTTAGACCCCTAGACTGGGAACCTCCAAATGCCACAGGAGCAGCCCTAGATAAGGCAAAAAGACAAAAAAAAAAAAAAATTGGAGGTGAAAACACCATCTTAAAAGGTGAGAAGAAGGGCACATAAAATGGGAAGACATGCTACTTGTCAGAAGAGGAAAGGGAGGAATGGCACATGGGAAAACAAATGATGTTTAGGAAAAATAGATGGGCCCATAGGAGACTAGACGGGTGGTAGAGAGAATAATTTGGTGGCAATGTTTTCTAGGTGTGGTGCCTTCTCATTGTCCCTGCTGTGATGTGTCAACTTTCCCAAGTTGCTCTTGGGCAGGGGATTTAAAACAGTTGAGTTATTTTGGGAGCTTCTGCTTTTAGTCAGATAAAGGGGTTCAGGAAAAAAATCGTCGTCTGTTGATTCTCAAATGCCTTCAGTTCGAAATAATTTTTGTGTCATAATGGTATATTCTGGAATCCTTCAATATGTATATGTGCACACACACATACAGTCATAAATTTTTGTGAAATTTTACATATATCCCCACAAACTGATCCAAAGACTCCAGTTAAGAACCCAAGAACAAAACATTAGAAGTTTGTCTCTTGCTGCATTTGAAACCTCAGGGTGCAGGGTGTGTTTTTCTAGGAGCCCAATGTCAATAGACTGCCCATTGCCAGAATCCGACTGATTCGCTTCTGATCCAGCTTTTCTCTGAGAAATGTTTTATTAGGCTAGTTTTCTATAGCTAAAAAATCCTAAAATTTCAGTTGGTTTTCCTTTCCTTTAATTCATTACAATAATACATACAAACTTCTACCTTCCCTGTATTTTCATTATTAGATCAAAACAACCAGTTGGAAAAGTGAAAACACATGAAGTCATTTGTGTAACTGCATAATAAATAGCTGACATAACTGATTCAGTATGCATCTACCCAATAAATGCTAGCCATGAGTTTGTTTTTGTTTTTGCATTTTTACCCCCAAAAGGCCTGAATAACCTAGAGAAGTGGTCCAGCCAAGAAATGTTAACAGGAACAAGTAGAACATTCAGTTAAGGGAGACTGCAGAGTGTTTTTTTGTTATTGTTTTTAGTCAAGGCCTGACTCATCCGTATGTTATGTGTACTGTATGTTGGGCTGAGCCCAGGTGGAAAATGGAGCTTGGTGGACAAGAATCCAGTATAGCAAGTGGGAGGCACCACCTCTGACTTTGAGAAAGGGTCAGACAGTAATGGCAGGGGACAGGTTCTCTGGTCAGGCAGAGCCATAATCCTGGACTGAGCTGTGTTTACAAGGGGAGAGATAAAGGCATTTGTGGTCTCCAGTTCTGCAAGTTTTGCCCTTGGCTATGTTTACTAATGCCCTCAGGTGCTGCAATTTTTGCCCCAGGGAATTTAGAAGTGCAAGTGTTACCTAGCTATGATTCTGAGTAGAAAAAAAGACCCTGTCATATAAGACTAATAGTTCTTCTTTTTCCTTTTATCTGTACTATACTCTGTTCCATTTTATTTATTTATTTATTTATTTATTATTTTTCTATTTTTTTCCCCTCACCCGCGCCTGCCGTCACCTACCCCTATGTGTTCCATTTTAAAATTACCTGAGGAGTTCCCGTCCTGGCACAGCGGTTAACAAATCCGACTAGGAACCATGAGGTTGCGGGTTCGATCCCTGGCCTTGCTCAGTGGGTTAACGATCCGGCGTTGCCGTGAGCTGTGGTGTAGGTTGCAGACATAGCTCAGATCCTACATTGCTGTGGCTGTGGTGCAGGCCAGCAGCTACAGCTCCGATTAGACCCCTAGCCTGGGAATCTCCATATTCCATGGGTGCAGCCCTAAAATGACAAAAAGCCAAAAATAAATAAATAAAAATAAAATAAGATAAAATAAAATTACCTGAAATATCTGTGCAGAATATTCCTTTCTCTTCCAAAGAATTAATAAAAATGCTACAGCAGGTCAGCAGATGACCTTGATTCCATCAGCCCAGTGACCGCACACTTCTTTTAGACTAGGTCCGGTAGCATTTATTACTATCATGACCTTAAAAAATAAATGTTTTTAAACCTATCAGTCTGTATTGTTTTTCAGCAGGTAAAACTTAAAATTGGAGCTTTGTAAAATACCACTGAACGTTCTTTACTGATTTTAAGTAGCAAACAGATCTTATGATCTTTTTCAGACAACCCCTCTCACTCACTATTCTCAAGTTTAAGCTTCATAGCTTATAGCAGTATATTTTGCTTTTTAGACTCTGGGCCCAGTTACAATCCCAATAGCTACTATTTATTGATGGTCATTTATATTCAAGGCACTTTGAAATCATAGTTTTATCAATTACAGAGATGCTTTGCATAATTAACAGAGTCTGTCTAGGCTGAAGGTTTTGATCTGTGCTCCAACTCTTGATTTTACATGAACCACTTTGAAAGAGTCATGGTTAGGAGGTTGAAGGGTGAATACTCTGAGGTCTGAACCATTTTAGAACTATTGACTTGTGAATGATAAGTTTTCCTGACAGCTCTTTCCCATGTTTCTAATAAATGGTTACTTGCTCAAGCTGTCCATTTCTATGAAGTATTCATATTGACCGTTCCTGTGAAAGATTTCCAAGTGAAGAGTATCTCATTCATTTTAATAATTAATGCCCCCTTTCTCCTAACCCTTAGTGTTCAGCCTAGATTTCGATTATTCACAGTCCTGTGGGAGTGTGCATGAATGCAATGCGCCTGTGCTCCTAAAACTTCCCATTAAGTTTTCGACTTTGTTCCAAACGTTTCTCCCGATGTCCTAATAAGCTATATAATTGTCACTTTTTGATCTATGTTTCACTCACTTGCTCTGTTTTACAAATGTCCATACTCTAACTCAGGGGCAGAAAAATTTTTACATGTCTTTAAATCGGCAGTTTTAAAGGAGAGGCGGACTCAGAGCACTGGATGACCCCAGATTCGGACTACATCAAAATGAATACCAGTTCTCTTCCTCCAACTGCCTTTCATTAACATTTGATTGTTATTGGCTTGGGGTTGGGTGACCTCAGTGACCTAAAACTAGAGAGAGATTCAAGTTTAAGACTGGGCATGATGGTGGTAATTTACTGCATGTCTCTGCACAACACACCTATCTTCCTAGAGCTCCAATTTCTTCATTTCTAGATTAGAAATAATAGCACCTAAATTATCAGATTTTGAATAAAGAATACAAATACTCGGCATAGTGTCAGGCAATACTGTTTGCTTCTGTTAAATTAAGAAATATATATAGGAGTTCCCACTATAGCTCAATAGTAACAAACCTGACTAATATCCATGAGGATGCAGGTTCGATCCCTGGCCTCACTCAGTGGGTGAGGGATCCAGCATTGTCCTGAGCTGTGGTGTAGGTCGCAGATGCGGCTAGGATCCAGTGTTGCCAAGGCTGTGGCCTAGGCCCACAACTGTATCTCTGATTCAGCCCCTAGCGGGGGGACCTCCATATGCCACAGATACAGCCCCAAAAAAGCAAAAAAAAAAAAAAAAGGGGTGGGAGGGGGAATATATAAATATATGCCTTGGTGCTGGTTTCATGATGATATTCAAATAGTAAAGATTCGTCAAACTACAGACTTGAGATATATATAATATGTGGAAAAGTGCATATGTCAATTCTGTAGTTTGATGAATCTTTGCTAATTGAATATCATCATGAAACCAGCATCAAGGTCAAGACACTTGACGTAACCTGCACTCCAGAAGTTTCTCCTGTGCCTCTTTCAATTTGTGCTCCTCAAAGGTATAGTCAGGGTGTCCCAGACTTGGTTTTACAATCAGTAGAATAGTTTCTCTCTTCCAAAGTCAAATCTACAAGTTAAAACATTATCACCTTCCCACAGTAACTTTTTTTTCTCCTTCCATTTCATTAGCTTTAAATTTTTTTTAACATAGGCATGCACAGATACACATACAAGTTTCTCCCCTTCCTTCTTAGAGAATTGGTTTTCTACTAAAACACTTTTATCCAACTTACTTTTTTCACTGAACAGCATGTTCTGGAAGGCACACCACCGCAGTGTATAAAGATGCCCCTCATTCTGTTTTGCACCTGTTTTGCAAATTAATAGTTACTTGGTTATTTCCAGCTATTGCTTATATAAGTGACCCTGCAATGAATTGTTCTGTACATCTTTTTGAAATAATTTCAGTAATGCTTCTGTCAGAGATATGTTCCTGGATGTCGGATTGATCAAAAGGTAAATATATGTAGTTTTGCTAGCTATCAATAAATTCTCTTCTACACAGCTTTTCCAATTTTGCATTCTCCCAAGTAATATTTGAGAATGCTTGTTCCCCCCAGGCTGACCAGCCCAGTAGACTGACAAACTTTTGAATTTTTCCAATCTGATAAGTGATAAATTATATATTTATATTTTTTCCATTATAGCTGGTTTACAGTTTTCTGTCAGTTTTTCCAACTGTGCTCTGTGGTGACCTGGTTACACATTCGTATATAGATTCGTCACAAGTGATTAGACATAGTTCCTGGTGCTACACAGCAGGATCTCCTTGCTTTTCCATCCCAAAGGCAGTAGTCTACAACTGTTAGCCCCAGACTCCCATACCATCCCACTGCCTCCCCGACCCTCTTGGTAACCACAAGGCTGTTCTCCAAGTCTGTGATTTTCTTTTCTGTAGAAAGGATCATTTGTGCAGTATATTAGATTCCAGAAATAAGTGATATCATATGATATTTGCCTTCCTCTTTCTGACTAACTTCACTCAGTATGAGGGTCTCTCTCTAATTCCATCCATGTTGCTGCAAGTGGCGTTATTTTATTATTTTTTATGGCTGAGTAGTATTCCATTGTGTATATATACCACATCTTCCTAATCCAATCATCTGTCGATGGACATTTGGGTTATTTCCATGTCTTGGCTATTGTGAATAGTGCTGCAACGAACATGCGTGTCCAAGTGTCTTTTTCAAGGAAAGTTTTGTTCAGATATATGCCCAAGAGTGGGGTTGCTGGATCATATGGTAGTTCTATGTATAGTTTTCTAAGGTACCTCCGTACTGTTTTCCATAGTGGTTGTACCAAGAAATTGTATTTTACTGTAGTTTTAACTTACTTTTCTCTTACTGTGAGAAAATGCTTTTCCTATGTTTTATATCTGACTGCATTTCTTTTTCTGTGAATTGTTTGATCATTTTTCCAGCCTATTTTTGTACAGAGATTTTGGTGTTTTTTATATTATTAGAAATTAATTGTAGAGGAATATTAACTCTGATACAAGTTGCATATGTTTTCCCACGTTTGTCCTTTTTTAAACTCTATTTCATCTTTTGCAAAAAAAATTGTTTTAGGGTTTATATTTTTCATAAAATCATTTTATCTGTATTTTTCCATATTTTCCTGGACTTTTCAGGAAATTTTCTTCATTCACAGGTCATAGAAAAACTCAACCATGTTTTTGGTCAGGGTTTTTTTTTTTTTTTTTTTTTTTTTTTTTTTTTTTTTTTTTTTTTTTTTTTTTTTTTTTTTTTTTTTTTTTTTTTTTTTGCTTTTTTATCTTGTTTTTTAATACTTGATTAATTTTTACTATTACATTTAAATATCTGCTTATTTTTCACTGGCATGGAAGTTGCTGGCAAAAAGTATGATATCACTGGAGTTCCCTTGTGTCACAGTGGGTTAAGGATCCAGTGTTGTCATTGCAGCAGTTCTAGTTGCTGCTGTAGCTTGGGTTTGATCCCTGGTCCAGGAACTTCCACATGCCACAGGCACGGTAAAAAAAAAAAAAAAGGCTGAGGTCAGTCTGATTTTCCATCATTTGTAAGTAATTTACTATTTTCCTTTGAAGTCCTATATTTTTACTAGAAAGTTGTCTACGTGCTGATTTTTCTATTCCAGTTATCTCAAGTCTATTCCAAAATGTAATTTCAAGTCAATATATAGGTTCTGCTGGGTATATCCTAGTAAAATTGCTAGTCACAGGTATGCAAATCACGTTCTAAAAGATATAGCCAATTTCCCAAAGTGGTTGTAGCTGTTTGTATTTCACACAGCACTGTGTGAGAGTTCCAGTGGCTCCACATTCTCTCCAACACTTGATATCTCCACCAATTTCATTTTAACCATTGGATGTATGTGCTGTAATATCTCATTGTGGTTTTAATTTTCATTTTCCTGAGACCTAAAGAAGTTAAGCACATTTGCACATATTTCCTAGCCATTTAGATATTCTTTTTTGTTTAATACCTATTAAACTCTTTTGCCATTTTTTTTCAAAATGAATTATCCTGGTTTTCTTTGATTGTTTTATAGAACTTCTTTCTGTATAATCTGTATATGAATCATTTGTCAGAGATGTGTATTATGAGTATTTCCTCCTTTTATGACTTGCCTTTTCAGTGTTTATGACTTGAAAATGGTATATTTTAATGAAAAGAAATTCTAGATTTTAACGTAGCATAATTGATTACTTTTAAAATTATCTGTGCTTTTTGTGTCTTGCTTAAGAAATTTTTGTTTACTGCAAACTCATGAAGATGTTCTCCTGTGTTTGCCTCTGAAAAGCTTTATTGAATTACCTTCAAATGTCAGTCTAAAGTCAATCCAGAATTGAGTTTGGTGTTCTGTATACAATAAGGCTCCTCATACCTATTTTTCCAAGTTGATATGAATTGACGTCTTCTTATTCATTTTTACTTAGAATTATTTTCCCTGAAGTTTTTTTATGTGGGGATGTGGGTCAGGAGAGCTTCACGGCTATTGTTCTTGCAAAGTGGCTAAAAAAACATGGCTTGCAAGGTGAGTTCTTCCTCTTCTCCTCATCTCAACCACTGGTATCTAAACCTTTTCTTTCTTTGGCCCTATTGTCCCTGTCCCATTCAATTTTGTTTTTTATTCATAGAAGTTTTTGACTCACTAGCAGATTTTATCCTGGAAGGAAGTTTTCCATTGGTTTTGAGATCTGAGAGTTCATAGTACCCAGGCAGCTCCAGCTCCCTCAGAACTTACCATGCACTCACCTAAAAACTGGAGTGTGCAAAAGTCCTTTCTAGTTTCAGCTACTGGCCTCACATTGCCTGCCCTACATCATCTTTTCTACTGGAAAAGTGGGGTTTCTTTTGATGTCAGGTCCATTAGATACCCCATGCCTCCTCTGTTGATGCCATGTAAGTTTTGAAATATCAGTAGTTTGTCTTCACCCACTCATAAATATATATATATATATATATATTGTGGTTCATGACAATGTCACATAACCTAGTTTGGGTGACTTGTTTTATATGAGTTTTGGTTATATTATTATAATTTCTCTGCTTGCCTTTATGAAATGATTGGAGAAGAGTTTATCTTTCTATCTACCTATCTATAGATATAAAAATAATACATAAAAACAATCTTCTGTAAGTAGAGATACATATATACATATGTATATGTGTGCATAGATAGACCTATCTGTATGTCTAAAAATATGCCTCCTTCATCAGAGTCTCTGAATTCCTGTCACTGAAACTGTAATTTGCATCTTACAGAGTAGGAACCAAGTGCTTAGAGAATCTTAGTTAGAGCCAGATAATGGCAATAATTGAAACAAGGCTCAATCCTATATCTGTAAAGCCCAACAAGATTGACAGAGTTTTACTTCTGTTAGTCTATAGTCTATTTATATTTATTTTTCTCATTCAAAAATCTACCTTTCTGGCATGTTTCATAACATACATACTACCTTAATAGTCTTGTACATGTATATAATTTATAAATAAATAAGAATATAACTATTAGGGTACTGTTCAAAATACTTTGCTCAGTTTTTACAGTTTTTTTAAAAGATCTAGTAACTTAATGGGCATTAAATTATGTAAAAGCAAGATGTTTGAGTATTTGCTATAATGAAAGAAA
The DNA here is from genome assembly GCA_004024745.2 of Catagonus wagneri. NCBI lineage: Eukaryota > Metazoa > Chordata > Mammalia > Artiodactyla > Tayassuidae > Catagonus > Catagonus wagneri. Next base: position 9,521,892 of record PVHT021183630.1, on the reverse strand, counting down.
ATAAGCTTAGAAAACAAAGAATCATTGTCATCTTCTTTATAATAGCCAGTTGTTATAATATGAGGAAAGAAGATGAAAATATGCAAGAAGTTATAAACAACAGCTTTCATATTTTGCATTCTGATGCTGCAGATATCTGTCTCATATGTAAGAGAAAATACACTTTACTGAAGTTTCATATCACATTAGCTGAATTAGAAAAACAGCACCTAATTAGAGAGAGAAACATTTGATGGAAATAGGCTAAATGCTACACACCAGACTATGTTTTCTCCCTTCCTTTACCACTGGTTAAATGTATAATAAAGTATACTGAGAATGTCTGGAAGTAGAGAGTCTCCTATCGTTATTAAAAAAATAAGCCTGATTGATAAGCAGAAATATTTAGTGAGGTTTAATTTTGATGCAGTGTTGAGCTGCATTAAAGAAAATCCTGCTGTATTGACCTCTATGGCTGCTGTAACAAATTATCGTAAATTTAGTGGCTTAAACAGTACAAGTTTATCACACAGTTCTGGAGGTCAGAAGTCTGAAGTGCTCTCACTTGGGCTAAAATCAAGGGGTCAACAGGGCTGCATTCCTTCCGGCGGCTCTGAGGTAGGGATTGGGGGAGGATTGTTTCCTTGACTTTTCCAGCTTCTAAAAGTTCACTCCTATATCTTGGCTCCTGGCCTCCTTCCTCCGTCTTCAGAGCCAGCGGTGCTGGGCAGTTTTCCTCACTCTGCTATCTTTCCTGCCTTTCCCAAGTCTTCCACTTTAAGGACTCACTCTTGGGACTTTTTGGGCCCCCACCTGGTTATCCCAGGATAATCGTCATATTTCTGTATTTCCGACAAGTTGATTAATGACGTCATGACATATGCAATCTTGAATCCCTTTGGCCATGTAGCCTAACATTTGCACGTTCTGGAGATTAGCATGTAGACATCCATGGTGGGTAAGTAATCTGCCTACCACACAGCAATAAGGTTTTCTCAGCTACAGTAACCGGTTTGGACAGGAGTACATTTCTTTTTTTCATGGAGACTCTGTCATCCATATTTATTTTCAAAGCAGAATTTCTTATACTTGCATGAGCTATACCCATACATTTACATGTTCATGAACACACACACACATAAGCATATTCCTCACTTATTCAGAGCACCCCTGAAAAACAGTAGTGTGTGAGGAAAAAAAAAAAAATACCTATTGACAATGGGAAAACATCCTTAATAAAAGTTCAAATGCAGCCTGAGTTGATAGAAGGAGCATCAAACTTTGGTATCAGAAAAATCCATGTTCTTGACCTGAATCTGCCCTTTTATAAACTTTAACATAAAACATTATGATTAGTAGTAATTAAGCTACATAGAGAGTCATGGGCATTTATTTATGTCAGAAGTATTCTCCATCATTAAAATTCCATTAGGGAGCCTCACAACCAACTAGTGCTCAGCTCCAGAGGTGAAGGATGGAAGGAAGACAAACTTACCCTAAGTTTAACAACTTAACAGAGAAGAAAATGTTTTTATACGGTTGGGCCTGGATAGGAGGCTCACCTCAGCTGATTAAGAGCCAAACTCCAAAACGTAATTCTTGATGTCATTACTAATACTAATTTTTAAAACATTCATTGCAAAATTGCAATACACCCTAAGCCAGTTTCTCCACTAAAGAAACAGGATAAAATATTTAGGACTAGAACCCTAAACACTGGCATAAGCACATAAAATGCATTATTTTAAGAACTTGTCAGGGGATTAATCCATTTGCTTTTGTAACAATACTGCCTCAGTGTTCAAGGAAAGAGGACATGGAAACCGATCATTAGATAACAGGTTTGGGTTTATAGTTCCCCAATTCTCAGTTTCAATTATCCATGTTACACTTATCGCCTATCGTTTCAGAAAATCACAAGTTGGCAATCATAATTACATAATCCCTTTGGAACAAGCTGTCAAAAATAGAAGCTTCAAACTAAAATTTCAAGTCCTTTAAATTGATTGGTTTGGGGAATTTTCTCTCTGGATTCGGGCCATGATTGGATTGAAGTAATTGGTCATCTTATTAATAGTATATTTAAATTTTAACCATAAAATTGCATTACTTCTAACTCACGCTAGGAAATGATTATATCAGAACTAGAAACCATAAAGCTAGAAAACGTATAATAATAGCAATCCCAATTAAGCTGTGAGTTGCAAAGACAGACTTGAATCTCTGCTCAAACATAAAAACAGCAACAGCAACTCACAGAATTTCTCTTTCTGAGTCTGTTTTCTATTAATACCACTGAGCTGCAAAGAACTCAGTCTGCAGAAGAGATATTAGGTGTGCACATTTGGGAACGCACATATGCTTTTCAGCAAATAGACAACAGGTCAGGCTAATGAGAAGCGTTCGCCTGAGGAATTCATCACGTTTTAATAGGTTTGTCATATTGACACGAAGGACTGCAGCTAGTCGGCTAGTCGTCATTGGCCACAAAGGTGAGTCCCTGCAGTGGATGATGATTTTGCATTTTAATATCTGATGAAGGAAAGTTCCACTACTGGCGTCTACTTCTGCCACCTCCTATCCTTTTGGATGTCAACGTAGCCTGGATCACTTTTGCAGAGAATTTTTTTTTTTTAAATGCTGAACCAAGAGAAATGTTAACTTTTTAGCTATGTAAACTAAAGTCAGTTAATGGTACTATGTTTTGGTTTTCTGATTTGGCAAGTGAGGGGTTTTGGGTGGATAAAATTTAGCAGTTCCATGCAGATAAGAGAGAGAGGAGAGGCCAGTTGTTTAAGCAATTTGGAAAATTGCAAGGTATCTGTATCGCTATTGGAGATGACGCTTTTTTATGCTGATTTAGGTGATACATGTTTAATACATAGATTTTAACATTGTGAAGTAATCCTAGTTTATTCTGAATTTTCTCTTTCATTAATCCTTTCAACCATATGGCTGCATTTTTTGTTCTGTTCCTATTATTGCGTGTTTCACCTTTGTATTGGAGATCAGAACACTGCTGTGCCCTCGCCCCCACCTCAGTCCCCTCCCATCTGCCACTTCCTCGTACCAGTTCTCCCTTTCTTCCTCCCGTGAGTCATACCTACAGGTTCCTGGGATACATGTCCTTCTCTCTTTCCTATGCTGAAGTACATCTAGAAACACCTTTCTAAGAAAGAATATACAGAAAGTAAAATATTTGTCTGAAAGGGTATTTATTAAGCATCCACACTTGTCCAGAGTTCAAAGGTCAGTGCTGGTTTCACAATAATTCTCCCTTAGAACTCTGAAGGCATTAAGTCCAGTGACTGACAAGAGGTTGGCTGCCAATCTAACTAATGCAAGCTTTATCAGCAACCCTTATCCCTTTCTCGTTAGCTTTTTCGTTGTCGTTGGTAAGAATTTTCGCTTTATCTTTTCTTAGCGATTTTACAAGATTTACCTAGATCTGTGGCATTTTTCACTTCATTCCTGTTGGCACTCAAGCTGAAGTGCACTCTTTCAAGCTGAAACTTGTTATCCAACTCAAACCTGGGGAACTGTCTCCTGGTTAGGCAACAGTTTTCATTCTTCCATTTCCTCTTTTCCCTCACTGAGACCACTGCAGGCAGAAGTGAGATGTCTTTGTTTTCCCTTTTTTTTTTCTTTCTTTCTTTTCACTTTTGTCTGCCCCAAGGCTTACGGGATCAGATCTGAGCTGCCCTCTCAACCTACTAAGCCACAGCTGCGGCAATGCCAGATCCTTAACCCACTATACCAGGCCGGGAATCAAACCTGCGTCCCAGAGGTCCCAAGATGCTGCTGATCCCATTGCACCACAGTGAGAGCTCCAAGATGTCTTTAAATAATCTTTTGTCTCTTTTCTCTCGTATTTTTCTTTTGCTCTATACTCTGAAACACTTCTTTGCTTTTCCCTTTCAATCATTTGATTGTTTAATTTGAACAATCATATTTTTAATTTCTAAGTTAATTTTTCCCTAGCCATCTTTTTTATCATCTTGTGACATCTGAATAGAATGTTTTCTTCCTTTTTTTGTCTTTTCTTAGGGCACCACTTGCGGCACATGGAGGTTCCCAGGCTAGGGGTCGAATCGGAGCTGTAGTCACTGGCCTACACCAGAGCCACAGCAACGCCAGATCTGAACCGCGTCTGCAGCCTACTCCACAGCTCACGGCAACGCCGGGCCCTTAACCCACTGAGCAAGACCAGGGATCGAACCCACAACCTCATGGTTCCTAGTCAGATTCATTAACCACAGAGCCACGATGGGAACTCCTCTTCCTTTTTTTTTTTAATTTAAGGTTTTGTCTATCTTCCTGAATCATCTATTTCTTCCATGTCATTTCATCTTTCACATTGCTTGCTTTCCTCAGAGGTATGTGAATTCATTATTGATTCTTCTTATTTGGGGATGAAGAATTGGAGTCACTGTTTTAGTCAAAAGCTGCAGGTTTCCTCTGCTAATGAGTAAGTAGGTCCCTTTCCTGATAAGCCTGTCTTAGGAAGGAAAGCTCTTTACATTTATTGCTGCCAGTTTTACTCTATATATATATTTTGGTATTCACCATGCATTGTTAACAGTGATTGTATGGGGCGTATTTGATCTTCTGATTGGTTTTGGGCAAGATACCTTATTTGCATGGGGAACAGGTTACAGAGAGCTGGGGTGAGGAAGGCCTACGTTCCCTCCCTAGGAGGGAGTGAGCAGCCCACGCTGCTCAAGGCCGGGGCAGGGGCGTTACAATGAGGCACCGCCAGAGGCTTTTAGGTTCAATCTCCTTGAAGGGAACTTGAAGCCTATTACACATCCACACACTTCTCCATGGCTTTTGTCGGAAATGACCCTTCCTCCACTCTCTTTACTCTTATAGATTTATTCTCGTTTGTACTCTGTTCTCATCTTGTTATAAGCTTCAGGCATTTTATTGTTTTCAATATGTCTAGACTTAAATCATGCTTTGACACATCTAAAAGCCTAGGTATAACACATCTGAAGACACTTGAAATTTTATTCTGAATGGATACTTATTGTGAAAATGTATTCAATTTCCACTAGTTCTTTCTATAACTTTTGAATACCGACTAGAATCTTAAGTATTCAGTCTTTTTTTTTTCTTTTTTAACGGCCACACCCGCAACATATGGACATTTCGGGCTAGGTGTCTAATTGAAGCTGCAGCTCAAGGCCTGTGCCTCAGTCACAGCAACGTGGGATCCTAGCCACATCTGTGACCTACGCCACAGCTTGTGTTAGATCCTTAAGAATCAAAACTTTATCCTCATGGAGACAGTGATGGGTCCTTAACCCTCTGAGCCACAATGGGAACTCTTTGAGTGAGTCTTGAAGATCTGTAAGACAAGAGAAATTCTTCTGCCTTTTAAAGCCTCACAATTTTGTAGAAAAATTTAATTCTAGATCTATTTCTTGGGTTTTAGAAATAAGTTTTACTAAGATAACACAAATTCATATTTAAAAATTTAAACTTCCCTATTGTTACCTAAAATCAAACCAGTGAAGTCAGTTCTTAAATATTTCAAGTCCCTGAATAAATCATTCTTTCCTGAGAGAAGTATCAGTGGAATTTTAGCCAGAAACTTTACCGTAAGTCAATGCCACCTCTTTACATTTATCGCTGCCAGTTTTACTCTGCATATATATATATATATATTTTGGTATTCACCATGCATTGTTAACAGTGATTGTCATGTAATTAAATCACTGCTCATCACAAGAGCCTGTTTTTATGCTGAGATAAGCATCAGAAGCCTGCTGCAGGACCCCTGGATCAATAAAGATGTTCCCAGTAGGATTACAAAGAGGCTGGGGTTGAGCAGGGCACCAGAATTAATTAGGAATGATTTCTCTTTTTCTTTCTACTTTCAATATATTTTTAATTGTTTTTCCATTTTCAGTGGCTTCTACCCACCTCTTTTTTTTTTTTTTTTAAATGCTGTGTGGATACTCAGAAACTTCTATCCAAACATCTGTAGAAACTGAGCTCTTACTCTCTTTTACTTTTTCAGCCATATTTCCAAACTGCAACTTAGTTTAGTCCTAGTGGTCGCAGGGTTTCATCATTTTTAAAGAAACTGGAACTAAAGATGGCCATCTAATTTGAGAAAGCTATTTGAAGTCCCCAATGTAAGCTCTGCCCTGCAGGTCATTTTTTTTGCTTTAGTTGGCGTGCTCTTGATAAAATGCAATATCCAGTTTTTGGAAATATCAGTATATTCTAAAATAAACAAATCAGAATCAAATGTGAATTAAAAAAAAAAGAAAGAAAACTTCAGGTGTTCAGTCAACTGTGTGTGACATCCTCCTAGTGAGTAATATGTGAAAGAACTAGGAACACAAAAGCTCAGTTTCTAGACTGCAAATGTCACGTTCTAAGTAAGAGGTGTGTCCCTGTGCAGGTGGGGCTGCTGTAACAATAAGTTCCTTTATTCTTAACTTCAAGGATTTTTAAAATTCCTGGCTTCAGGAGTTCCCGTCGTGGCTCAGTGGTTAACGAATCCAACTAGGAACCACGAGGTTGCGGGTTCGATCCCTGACCTTGCTCAGTGGGTTAAGGATCTGGCATTGCCGTGAGCTGTGGTGTAGGCTGCAGATGCAGCTCGGATCCTGCATTGCTGTGGCTGTGGCTAAGGCCGGCAGCTACAGCTCCTGTTAGACCCCTAGTCTGGGAGCCTCCATATTCCGCGAGTACGGCCCTAGATAAAGCAAAAGGCCAAAAAAAGAGAAAGAAAAGAAAAGAAATGGACACTAGAGTTAGTGTAGGAAGTGGTGGTGTTGGTGGCGAAAGGGAGGTAATGGTCTTTAAAGAGTAAAAGGTGATGCGAATAATTCCAGGAACTGAGAAATAGATTTCCCATTAAAGGGAGAAAAGAAGAAAATAATCAAGTATTCCAAAACAAGAAGGAGGAAGTGATCTATTAATGGTGACTCAAATGACCTCACAGTAAGCTTCCATTATCAGAAACACGTGGACCTTGACAAAGCAATAAAGTCATAGGATGGTGACTTTGATGCTTCTGGCATCCACTAGGCTGTAAGAATTAAATCAAGCATTCATTGTTTCAATTATTTCAATCACCACACACTTACTGAGGGCCGGCTCTTAGGGTTTGATGGCATTTAAGGGGGTTATTATATCCCATTTTCCACTGGAGTTCAGAAACCACTAAGAGATAGATGCAGGAGACAAACAAATGGAGATAAAGTAGATCCTTATTACTGCTGCTGGACAGCGAGGACAAGTGGGCTTCCTAAGACTGAACCCCAGAATGAAGTAGATTTACCCAGCCAGACGCAGAGAGTGTTAAACACCGGAGGCTCCATAGTGTAGGCATAGGCTGCTCCTATAAGACTCGGGGTGGAGAGGAGCAGAGCAGAACGCCTGGTTCCTGTAGACAGGTTTATTCCAAAACAAAAGGGAGGAATGGGTCTGAGTGGACTGGCCTACCTCCTGCTCCTGGGGAAATGTAGTGATAGAGGGGATGAAGGGAGGTCAGGGCTGTGACTCTCAATAGCTCTCTTCATGGCAGTCTCCTGAATGGTGGCCTAGGGGCAAAGACCCTTCCTCTTAGGAGTGACTCCATAGGATAGGAGAGACCCATGTATAGATTCCTGCCAGGCAGGAATCGGATATAGTCCATGCTTTCAAGGAGCTCACAACACAGTGTGGGAAATAGAGCAATAGACAAGCAGTAATAACACAGTGACCAGCTTCTTTTCTAGGAAGTGAAGCATGTCGGGGTACTTAGGAAGTAGCTGGCCCCGTAGCTTTCCAGTGGCTAGAACGACAGTCTCCCAGAAATACAGTTGCCTCCCCTCTTCGATCCTAAGTACGTACACTTGCCTTGATCTGGAACAGACTTATTTCTCTCTCTCTCTCTCCCAGTGGCAATATTTTTGTGATTTCTTTCCCATATCGCACTTCTTTAAGAAGAGTTTTTGATCCTCCCAGCATGCATAAGCTTTCCTGCTTCTAAATTTGTCCTCACTTTGCTCCTTTCAGAGGGCAGTGCCCTTCTACTTTATACCATCCAAATGCCTATTCACCACATCTCTGCCTCAATTGTAGTGCCATTATCTCTCAATGTCTTCTCACAGCTGAGTCAGAGACTTTGCAAGTGGACATAGTGTAGCAGAGTGAAGTTAACAAAAAAGAAAGTAAATGGAAGGTGGTCATTACCTAAATGTATTTCATTTACAGATACTCACTCATTCCAGTAGTCAATCAACACTTATGAGTGTCTGCTATGGGCCAGATCTTGGAGCTAGGTGATAAAACAAAAAGAAAGTTCGACGTAGTTCCACCTTTCCAGTAGGAAAATTGAAAATTAACATTCAGTACTTTATAATATTATCTGCTGCTGGCATTTACACATTTCTTGGGACTAAAGGAACAATGACAGCCTCCATGGAACCCCAAGTCCAGGGCAAACAGGTGGAGAGAAAAAGGTCTCCGGGCTCCTCTCCTTTTATGACTGAGCTGGCTCTGACCAGCTTCTCACCCCTGTCTGTGTGTTCTCAGATGTCCCCGTAGCCAGAGAAGGAGGTGTAAACCCAGTTGGCCAGAGTGACTTTCTGAACCCGATAGAGGCCCTGTCTTTCCAGGCAGGACTGTGGGTACCATTTCCTATTTGAGGGTCTTCAGTTTAGAAGGTGGCAGATCTGTGGTAAAAGGGAATTCAGATTTTGTGAAAAGTTCCAGGGGAATATGGAATTTCATTATTTGCTCTCTGCAGTCTTCGCATCATCCCTTTGTAGGCTTGATTTTCTCCATGTTTTGTGTTTTTCATAAAACAAAACATTTTTGCTTCGTAGTAGCAGCTTCGAGTGACCTTCGTGCTGTTTATTGCCTTTCTGGCTGAATTAAACCTCCAAGCTGTGAAGTGGGGATTTCTAAAGGACACAGGCCTCAAATCTGCCAACCTATCAATTTAGTGGGGTGAAAAAATAGAAAAGACTGCTTCTCACATGCTCAAAATGGTATTTGTAACAAACCTTCAGCAAAGATCACATTGTTCCCTATGAGAAACCTGTTTTTGCAGAGTTTGGGTCCACTGTCCCTCTCCCCCTCCCCATCTCAGACCCGTCCAATGCTTGCTCTCATGCTGTAAGATGGCATTGCTTCTGCTCCTTCTGCAAATAACTTTTTTCCCCAAGGACCATGATATAATGTCTACAGTGAGCTACTGCAGCCCACACAGGTCCCCAGGCTTTGGGACGTGACCTTCAGCACAGTAAGGTCTTTCCGGGAGAGGGAGGCTGGCCCTGGCATTCCCAACTCCAAGTCTGATATTCTCCACATTCAATCAGCTGATGCTTTTTGTGTGTGTGTGTGGGGGGGGGTGGGCGTTGTTTGTTTGTAATGATCTGTGGCTTTTATATTCTGATGAATTGTAAAATACCCTCCCAGGTTCTTTCTTTTGTCTGACGAATGTTACTCTCTCTTCAGCCTAGGTGAGTGAACCAACCAGGACAAGAGTTATTCCTAGGTTTCATATTTAGGCATTACAGAGAGCTGTTAGAGTGTTATTTAAATTTGCTAGGTTAGAAGGAGGCTCTAGCAGCTGTCTTGTCTGCTGAGTGGACAAAATCAACTACAGAATAAAATCCAAGAGAGATGATAGCTACGAGACATGGAGTTTGGCAGATACCTGGGACTGAGGCAAGACCCATCCCCATATATCCCAGTGAACTGATCTGACAATTTCTCTTTTTGCATAACTTACATTATGTTTGGATTCTGTCACTAGGACATGAACACACACTAATGCATATAATAATGAAACAGTGATTTCTCCTACTAATTTTCCAGTCTCGATTACATATAAGACTGAGCATTAACTCAGGTGGATATTTACCTTTCTTATGTTTCTAATGGTTTCCTCATGGTCTTTACCCATATGTGACATTTTTTCTTTTTGTTTTGTAATAACTTTTTGTATATTTGAAGTGTTAGTCCCTTTTCTGTCATAGATGTAGCAAATTTGCCCCCAAATTTTTGGCTGAGTTATACTTCAGGAGGTTTTTCTGGCAAACATTTTTCTTACGTGTTTTGCTTTCGGCATTATGCTTGGAGGGAAAAAAAAATCCTCTCTACTCCAAGATTATTTTTTAAATTCAGCATAAAAATAAAATGTAAATATTAGTAGCATTCTTCCATACTGGAAATAACCATTCAGAAAAGGAAATAGAAAATAAGATACCATTTAAAATAGCCAGACAAGCTATAAAGTGACTAGAGTTTCACCTAACAAGAAATGAATAAACACTTTTGGAGAAAATCCTGAAAGAATTGCAAGACATAAAGAAAAATTTGATTAAATGAATAGATATACTATAATCTTGGATGGAACAGCTTAGTAATAACTTAATATTAGCTAGCATTCATTGATAGTGATGATTGTAACATCGTTTACAAAGTGGTATGTATTTTCTATAGGACTTTTCATGTAGTAACAATTAAACCACTCATTAATCCTATGTGGAAATATTAGAGTAGGTTCTTGGTGAGGTTGGAGAAGATGAAGCCAGAAAAGTAGGAGGGGGATGATGACTGGGGAGAGCATGTTGTATAGACCACTGCATGGTAGTGAGCCATGAATTGACAGGTATTTTTGTATCCTGTTTGTTCTAATGTTTTGTTTTTATTTAGTGTATATTGTAGAAAGACTGACACATTCTTCAATTCTCTCCTCCTTTCCCTAAAATTTTAGCCAATTGCCTTAACTTATTTTGTGGATAATCCTTTCTTTCTCACTATTTTAAAATGCCAGCTTTATAATATTTATTGATCCATTTCTGGGTTTTGTTTGTTTGTTGTGTTCCAACAATAAGCTTGTCTCTTTTACACCAATGAAAATCTTTAAATTATATCAACTTTATATAGTTTTTTTGGCTTCCCACTCAATCAGTCACCAATTCTTTGTCTTCTAAATATTTATCAAATCTTTCCACCTTCCATTTCTAGTGCTCTCACCCTGGTTAATTACACTACCAGCTTTTTCCAGTTGCATAGCCCACTGTTTAATCTTTCTGTGTCCATTCTGAATCCATTCTAAGCTATTTTCCACACAATAGAAAAATAAATAAATAAACTTAAACCATTTGTTGCATCATGCACTTCCCTGCACAGAACCCTTAGGGAGATTGTCATAGCACTCAATATCTATTCCATTCTGCATAGTCTGCACATGATTGCTACTTACTTCTCCCTCCACCCCTGCCCCACATCTCTCTCTGGAGTACTGTTTTCTTGTCTACATTGTGATAGGGATGGAGTAGGCACAGGTAGTTCTAGATGTCCCAATAAAGGATCATAGAAAGGGAACTCTACGGGACTTTGGGAGATCACTGTAAATTAATGCATTTCTCAAAAAGCCATCAGAACAATGCAGGCTTGCTTGACTAATGAAATGTAAGAACTGCCTCAGGTTGTTGGGTGGGGGATGGGATTAAGCCTGCATTCAGATTCTGACCAAGGGCAAAAGTTTGAGGACCACCCTTCTGCTGATTTGAATACATACCTTTTGGGATACTAAGGAGGAGCTTCTGCTCCCAGAAAGAAAGACGCAAGCTTTTCCAACCCCCACTCCCCTTGGAGGATAAAACTGTGACTCACCAGATCCTTGGGGCAGAGCTTCCTTGCCTCCCTGCTTGCAACTCTCACAAATGTCCTATCCTTAATAAATCTATTTCTTGCCTATCACTTTGTCTCTCGCTGAATTCTTCTGCTCAGAGACATGAAGAACCTGAACCTCAGTGAGTCCAGACACAGGGTGAGTGATTCTAATCTAAAACCATGGGTTTAAGTCACAATCTGGGTTTAGGCTGGGTTCAAGTCCTGGCATGTGGGTTCAAGTCCCAGTCTGTGTTTTGGCTAGGTTCAGGTCGTTAGTGTTGTCAGTTTCCATTGCATCCATTTTGTTTCTTGACTGCAAACAGATCTTTTCATTGCGCGAACTTCAATCCTTTTTTCTTCCTACTGGGAACACTCTTTCCCATCCTCCCTTTGATCCAGGTTAAATGTCGCTCTCACCATTAAGACTGATGCTTCAGACTGCAGGGAGCTGCACACCAGGCCAGTGACATTATTTGTGTGCCAAAGTGAGTGGTGTCCTCTGATTTGGACAGAGAACAACAGCGCCAAGCACTGCTTCATACCTGTATCTTTCTTTTAAAACACTTTTTACCATTGGTAATCAGATGTTTGTAATATTTTTGACATTGTTTTTTTTACTCTCTCTCTCTCATTAAATTATAGGCTCCTTGAAGGCAGGAACTATGTCCATTCTCTCCCTTCGTCTCCCAAACAAAATGCACACAGTAGGTCCTCAAGTACCAGTGAATGATTGTCATGTGATTGGTCATGTCACCCCCTCTCACTCTTCATTTTAAAAAGTCTACCCAGCTTATCCTTCTACATATATTTTTCGGAAGATATTTTTTTCAGGCTCTGAAATATCCTACTAGAATTTTATTACGTTCATAAACTATTTTGGGATGATTTGCGATCTTTACAATATTAATCTCTCAGTATGTGAACATGGCATCATATTTTATAGCTTTGTTCATGTGAGTTCCACAAATTTCCTATAAGTATTGTTCTGATTTGTTTGGTATTTATGGTCCCAATTGGGTATAAACTATTTGGAGGGGAGGGCTCTTTTTCTTTTTTACTCTGTTTTCTAAGTAGATGTATTTCTAATTCTGTATGTCTTATATAGAGTTTTTAATCAACAAGTGTATTTACGTCAATTGTTTAATAACTTCAGGAGCTCTTATTGAACAGAGAGGAACATTCTTCAGACAAAAGAAAAAACCTGGGAGGCTGTTTTCCAATTCATCAGCCCCACGCTGATCTCTTCATTAGATTTTTCTCTGATTCTGCTGCAATTTAGGAAAGGGCTCTTCCTTAGACAGTCATTTTACAAAGAAGATGGTTGAAGAAAAAAATCATGTGATAAGTCCCACATAGAGTAATACTCAAGCTCGTTATTATTAATTCTGAGATACATATGTATTTTCCAATTTTCTTCATCCTCTATGCCATTACGAAATTGAGTATGAACATTTTCTTGAAAAGTAAGTGCTTCTACTGTCTTTATGTTACTCTTTGTTAATACGCTTTCATGTGGGTCAAAAAATTATTCAGAAATTTATTTAGAGTGTTATATATCCTTGATCATTTTTGTTACAGGGAGTTGAATCTCTTTTCTCTTTTATTATGGAAAAAGTTTTCTGTGTGTGTGTATGTACAATTGGAAGAAAAAAATAAAATACAGGAGCTATCCTACAAGGCAGCAATAGCCCATTGTCCTTGGGTGCCTAAATTAAGTCACAAGAGGTATGGGCACCCAATTCTTGCTATTATTTATAATCATAGGGACCCAAGACTCTCCCCTTCCCTGGGAAGCTGGCAATGTTCTTCTCCTCATGCCTGGGCATCTGTCATCCCAGTGGCCACCACAAAATCATTCTTCACTTTCACAGAACTGATTTCTGTTTATGGAGCAGCCGGCAGGAGCGTTCCAAGGCCAGGTGCTCCCTGAGAGGCATGCCTGCTTCTTTCCACTGTCAGGAGCTTTTAGAAATAACACCCTCCTTGGAGGAAGTCAGAATAGCAACAGGAAAATAAGTAAAACCTATTATAAAACAGTTGTCCAAGAACTTGGCCACGGCGCGGGGTAGAGATCGATACGCTGTGAAGGTTAAATCTATTTTCACACTGTGTTCTATTTCACACTTTAATGGTGTTTTAATGTGTCTGTCACTGAGCCCCTTCATGTGATGCAGGTGGAGGCTTTACAAAGGAGAAGGGAACCCGGCTTTTCAAGCTTCACTGTAACATCTTATTTACCAGCTGCGATCTGACACTTTCTTTTCCCTTCCAGAGTGACAGCAGGTCTGGTTCTTCCTCTCAGCCCCTCTGGCTCTCCTCTTCCACCCTCTTTCCTACTCCTGATTTTGCAGGAGGCAGCGTGGGGCCCCTCTGAGAGACTCTGAGCCTGCAAAGCTCTCCAGGATCCATATGTGTATCAAAGAGGAAAATGACTAAGCGTGCCTGACCCTCCCACCCCGTGTCCTCAGTTGGCATCCTTCATTTTGCAGAGGACCCTCGCTGCTCCTGGTTTATCTCCCGCCCCTGCCTTTTGTCAGGGCTTTTGCCTGAACCCCAGCTTTGTCTCTCTCTCCATTCCACAGGTCACTGTGCACGTCTCAGCTAGGGGCCGTGCCTCTGCACAGCCGTAGGACAAAAATCCCGATGATTTATTTATTTTTGCCCCAAAGGGGATTGTTACTTTTACACACTCTAAGCCACATAGTAATATGGCAACTATACTAGTTTTCCAGGGCTGCCATAGCAAAGTACCACAAATCTGGTGGACTTAAAACAGCAGAAGGTTACCCTCTCATAGACCTGGAGGTCCAAAGTCTGAAGTCAGGGGTTGCGAAGCCACGGACTCTCCCCTAGAGCTTTCCCCTCGGAGGCAAGTCACTTATTGCGATGTCAGAGTCTAGGATAGGAGTATTTTGCAGTCAGTCGGATGAATGAGTTGCATACTTCTTGGACAGATCAGGGCTTAAGATGAAAATCTGAAAACGTTAATATGTAGAGGGCGTTTGAACCATGGAACTGGGCAGAAGAGGAGAATGAGAAGGCAGTAGAAGGGAGATGTGAAGAGAGGAAAGAACCAGTCAAAGAGAGTAAGGGGTAGTGGTCAATGACGTGGGAAGACAATAAAATGTATCTTTTTGGAGATCACATGTTGAAATATTTTGAATTTCATGGTGTTTCACAACGAGAACCATGCTTTCTGCTGGTCTGTCATGCAAACAAATGTGGACATCCTGATGGAAATGTTTTTGATACAAAATAAGTATTTATTCATCTGCTTCAAAAAAAGGAGAAAAGAATGAGGGCCTAGGACAAGACTTTCCTTCCTTCCTTCCTCCCTCCCTTTCTTCCCTTCTTCTAGCCTTCCTTCCTTCCATGCTTCCAAAGTTTCATCAGAAAAAAATATGTAAGTGTCATTTATTTAGGCACTGGGAATATAAAATTTAATAAGATTTGCTTCCAAACAGCAGATAATTAAGGAAGGTTTAGCTAAAAATGTAGGACCTGAACTCAATATTTGATTTTTATGGGGAAGGAGGAGAAATCTGAGAAATACCTCTAAGAGTCACAGACTTGGATTTAAACATCTTATACCAGGGTTGAAAGATGCATGTGAATTTGGGAATTAAGGGGAAAAAAATCACTAGCTCAGTTAACTCCTGAGATATTCTGAAACATTATCATTTCTCCTCGAATTGAGACACTTTTTATCACCATTCTGCACTTTCCCAGTGAGGTTATGAACCAGCTGCCTATTGAACAAAAATATTACCATCCAATTAATATTTTGGAAGCAGTGACAGACTATTGTAACCTCCCGGCTCAGCAGTCTGTTCGGAGAGTCTGATCATACAGGACGTGGGATAAACGTGGGGCCGGTGAGTTCATCAGGTCTGCACCACGAAGAGCAGAGGCCACTTACTGAAGTCTGTGAATCACAGAAGGCTGCAGCAGGGGATTCTGCATTTGAATTATGAATATTTAAATAGGCTTATTAAAACCGTGTCCACAGAGAGCAAAAATGCATTTGCTCTTAAAACAATTAAAAATATAAGGGGCAGTGGAACAGTTGCTAAATGCATAAAATTTGGAGTTAGAAGACTCAGAGGGCACCCCTCGCTCCAGCATCCCAGTTATGTGACATGGGGAAATAAATGTGACCTCTCTAAGTCTTATCCAAACCCCCACCCCTTCACTTATCCTTATTTGTTTAGTCAAGAAGCAATGTTAAGAGCATGGTCTGTGGAGCCAGACTGTCTATATTTGAATCCTGGCTCTGTCGCTTAATAGCTGTTTGTTCATGTCACTTAGTATCTCTGTGCCTTGGTTTACCCTTCCCTAAATGGGGATAATATGGGCAACTCCTCAAGGGCTAGTTGTGAAATTAAATTTGTTAAGTTACATAGTACATTTAGAAGAGTGTCAGGTACATAATAAATACAAAATAAATGTCAGCTCTGACATTAAATATTACGTCATTAGTGTGTACTAGAAACTGTGCTTGGTGATGAAACAGTGAAAGATAAGTCATTGCCCAAATAGAGACGAACACACAGCAACAGAATAGGTGTTAGGAAAGTTTGTGATGGAATGTGCAATGCCAAAGAAACCCCAAAGTTACTGTTAAGAGGTCAGGGAAGGTTTTCAAAGAGAAGTGAAGTTTAAGACATGTCAGGGGAATAGAAATTACCCAGAGACAAAAAGAGGAAAGGAATTATTTGCAGAGATAAAAATATATGGGAGTTCCCGTCGTGGCTCAGTGGTTAACGAATCCAACTAGGAACCATGAGGTTGCAGTTTCGATCCCTGGCCTTGCTCAGTGGGTTAAGGATCCGGCGATGCCGTGAGCTGTGGTGTAGGTTGCAGATGTGACTTGGATCCCGTGTTGCTGTGGTTGTGGCGTAGACCAGCAGCTACAGCTCCGATCAGGTCACAACTGACTTCGGAAATCATATTAAGGAGTTTGGACTTTATCTTATAGGCATTGGAGATCCAAGGAGGGAATGGATACTGTTTCCATTTTAGAGGTACCACTCTGAACTGATGGGGATTAATGGAAAGCATGACCTAGAGGAAAAAAGCAAAAGCAGGGATACCAGTAAGTTGGTTGTTGAAGCAAACCAGTCAAGAGATGGTAGTGTCTTGAAGGATGACGATTCAGAGAAGAAGTGATATTTGAAACATTTTAAGAAGTAGAAGCGTGGGATTTAGTGATTGATTGGATATGTAGAATAAGAAAGGGAAGTCTCAAGGCTGGTTCCAGATCAATAGTCTGTGCAATAAGTGCATGGTGATAAACACTTTCCCTAATACAGGGGGCATCAGAGGTGGGCTCAATTTAAGGAGGATCGGATGGGCATGGAAAATGAACTTCAGTTTGGATCCATTGATTGAGGGTTGCAAGGACAACAACCAAATAGAACTCTCTGGTAGGAAAGAGTAAAGTCTGGGAGACATAGGGATCCATTCACACAGAGATGAGATCTTGATGGATAATGTGGAAAGTGAGATAAGAAGTCCTCCCTGGAAGAGAATCCCGGAGAAAACGTTTCTTCAGAGATGGGTCTTGGAAGAAGATTCTGCAGAGAAAATGAGGTATTAGAGCCGAGAGGTAAGAAAATGTGATCGAAGTCAAGACTTGAAAGTATTTCTTGAAGATGAGGTGAGAAGGGTTAGTCAAGACCATCAACAGATGAATGGATTAAGCAGATGTGGTACATATACACAGTGGAATACTATTCAGCCATAAAAAAGCACAAAATAATGCCATTTGCAGCAACATGGATTGGACCAGAGAGTGTCATACCAAGTGAAATACGCTAGAAAGAGAAAGACAAATACTATATGGTGTCACTTACTTGTGGAATCTAAAATATGGCAAAAATGAACCTATTTACAAAACAGAAACAGATCAAGGCCAAGGAGAGCAGACTTGTGGTTGCCAGGGTGGAGGGGGACAGGACTGGGATGGATGAGGAGTTTAGCATTGGTGGAGGTAAGCTGTTAACACTTTGAATGGATGGGCGATGGGGTCTTATGGTACAGCACAGGAAACTGTGTGATTAGGTCACTTTGCTGTACAGCAGAAATCAAAGAAACAGTGTAAATCAACTGTACTTTAAAAAAGTATAAATTCATACTCACTGTTCTTAAAAAAAATAAAGGAATCTGTTAAAAATCAAGTGAGAGAAGGAGTTCTGTAACCAGGAGACCACTGACAACTGCAAGCAGAGAAGAAGTTGAGGTGATGAGGGTAGAAGCCAAAGAGTGGGGAGCAGATAAAATAAGATCGTGTAGTTAGCAAATGTGCCCAACTTTATTCAAGAGTTCTGAGAACTAAGAACCATGAGGTTGCAGGTTCGATCCCTGGCCTTGCTCAGTGGGTTAAGGATCCGGCGTTGCCGTGAGCTGTGGTGAAGGTTGCAGACGCGGCTCAGATCCCGTGTTGTTGTGGCTGTGGCGAAGGCCGGCGGCTACAGCTCCTGTTAGACCCCTAGCCTGGGAACCTCCATATGCCGCAGGTGTGGCTCTACATAAAAGGCAAAAAAGACAAAAAAAAAAAAAGAGTTCTGAGAAAAGGGAATTGAGTGATGCAGGGAACCTGCAGGAGGGGTGAGGTCAAGGGTGAATATTTTAAGTATATAAGGTGAGTCTTAAGTTGTTTAAGCACTGTGAAAGAGGCCCGAAGAGAGGACAAACCTTAAGAGTCCCAATTCAGGAGACGGAGGCAGTTCCTCTGATCAGCAGGAACAAGGAGAGAGGGGGGACGGTGCAAGTACAAGTTGAAAGGGATAGGCTGTCCCCTTCAGAAGCTCTATCTTGATGGGTATATAGTGGTTTGCCTCAACAAGTCAGCTTCTGGTTTATAAACCAGTTCTTTTCCAACTTCAACATGCATAGGAAACATCTCAAAATCTTGTTACAATGCAGGTTCTAACTTAATGTGCCTGGGTTGGGGCCTGGGACTGTGCATTTCTGATGAGCTAACAGTGGGTGAACAGGCTGCAGCACACAGATACTTTGAATAGCTCTATAAGAAATTCTAGAGTGTCTCCCTGTGGCATATGGTGGCAGACTTTTCTGTCATGGTCCCACTCCCATGCTTTCACTGCTTGGGTCTTTCATGAACTGCAGAAGCAGATTTCTGTCAGAGCAGGACTCTTTCGGGACTGAGATTCCAAAAGATAGTCTTAGTCTAGGGTGTCTGTCTATAGCCTAGACACACTTTCGGAGTGCTTATCTTCCCCTGCCCATGACAGTCACCTGGGGAGCCATGAAGATACCAATTCCCAGGCTGCATTATAGGCCAGTTAAGTCAGAATTTGCATATATGTCCTAACAATTTAGCAGCCATGAAAAATAATAATACACATAATTTTGACAGAAAAAAAAGAATATTTGTTTTTGATCTGAAATGATCCTCCTCACTTACCAGTAGGATATGCGTGCCTGTTGGTCACTGCACAGCTCCACACCCATTGAGATGAGGTTGACCTCACCGTTGGTCCAAGCGACGTTTCCACACAGATTCTACACAGCAGATTTGGTGTCTGGTGAGGCTCCACTTCCTGATTCCTAGACAGTGTCTGTTTCTGTGTCCTCACATAGCAGAAGGGGTTGGGGATCTCTTTGGAGCCTCTTTTTGAGGGCAATAGTTTCACTCACAGAGGCTCCACCTTCGTGACCTAATCACCCCTCAAAAGCCCCACCTCCTAATACCACCGCCTTGGGGGTTGGACTTCAACATATGAATTTCGAGGAGGGGACACAAAACACTCAAACTGTAGCACCATTTCTTTTAATACAAAAGTCACATATTGATTAATTCATATGGTCAGTTATATACCGACTCTGTTTTGGTGCTCATGAAGACCTCTGTATTTCCTAGCTCTTAATTAACCTCCACTGGAACACACACAAAGCAAAGCAGAACAATACAAGAGTAGGATAAGAGGGAAAATGTGATGGGGTGATTCTGCCATCATCATAGAATGGTTTGGAGTGTTACATCTATACCTCAGAAGCTGGCTAGGAGAGCTGATGGTAGAAGAAGTCAACTCAGTTTGTTATAATGACTTCAGGGCTTTGTAGGGTCACGTCTATTCAGGCAAAGAGCTCACTGAGTAAGGAATCAGGAGTATTACTATGCAAGTGAAGAGGGAAATCTGTCACTGCCCTCAAGAAGTGACTAGCTTCACTGTCTTGGGCTCAGTTCTCTCTGAGACAAGGACTCAGTGGTTTTCCAAGAAGTACCAATAGGGTTGTGGGGAAATGGGACAGAGAGTGAAGGAGGAGGCTAATGAGCTGCACTGATGAGCAAGTTACTGCTGCCAACAACTGGAACTCCATCTGGCTGGGGAAATTCGGGAGATGAGTGAGGAAACTGCTGTATTTATATATTGATTTCCATTCCTTATTGACTGGAAACTGCTTCTAAGATGTATTCAATCCCCAGAACTCTTTTCAAGAGAAAGCTCTGGGAAGAGTCCTGGGTGTAGATGCTTAGGTAGGATGCCATTGGCATGTCCCATAATGGAGAGGACTTGGGGTCTGGGCGGGACATAATGGTATCTGTTCCCTCTCTGCTGTCAATAATGGATCCAGTCAGAGATCTAATGATCAGCATGAACTCATCTGAAATCAGTCAGCTGGGAAGAAGGACCTGCTTTATGCTGTGTCAGTAATCAATAGTCCTTTTGTGATCAATTTCTTGTTCCCTTGAAACTGCTACTATACACTTATTAGATCTCTTTCCCTTTATTTCTTTTTCTTCTTCATCTTTGAATTTTCTTTAAACATGTTTTCTTTTTCTCTTCGAGGCAGAAAATATATCAGGCTTAGAAGAAAAACATTTTAGTGACAGCCATGCATATCCTAGCTTTCTGGAATATTGAGATGCCTATAAGCCTAGGTAAAACTTGAAATTCATGTAGTTAGAATTATAAAATTAACTTCTCGTTGGGAACAAATCCATTTTCTTATCTGAAAAGTCTATAATCAAGTATCACCCTCCCCCCTTTTTTACGAATTTGGTTTTGTCTTACACCCTCTGCCCTGTTTCCCATTCAAGACTACTAGTAAGGAATGAGCATAAGGAATTGCTATTTAATAGTAGGTGCTTAAATGGTCAACAGATTCCATCATGTGGTTTTAGGCACAGAACTGAAATTTCCTTTTTGAGAAATACAATAAGAGCTTAAAATTAAAGATGGTCAAAAATTGAATTATGAATGTTACTTTTAAAACTCTGAGACAACTAGATATAATGAGATGTGGATGCTGTCTGGTGTGTTATACGGCTCAAAGTATTAGCATGCGGCACTAGCAAACTATTAGCATAATGTTTGAAAATGTATTCTAGAGACAGTATTTTATCCAGAAATACAAACTGCACTGACCGAGTACCATTGTCCAAATTCTCTTAGCCCTTCTAGTTGAAGGCAGCAAAAGAAGTATTAATATGAGTTATAGGAAAAAAAAATTTCTTTTTTGGCTGCACCCGCAGCATACGGAAGTTCCCAGGTTGGGTGTGGAATCTGAGCCACAGCTGTGACTTACAGTGCAGCCGTGGCAGTACTGGATCCTTAACCCACTGTGCCGGACTGAGAGTCAAACCCAAGCCTCAAGAACCAGTTTTGCTTTGTTAAACTGTACTCTTCTTTTGGAAGGAATTAGAAGATCAGTGGTACATAAACAATTACCTTTGCTTAAATGCTAAACCTTGGCCAAGGAGTCAACAACTGATAGCTTGAGGCATGAAGAGCTTCTTCCCACTCATATTTTTAGAGAAATCATTTGACATGTTACTTCAACTATGTATTTTCCTAATAGGACTGTCTTTTTTGCATCTTTCCATGGAAGGAAGAAGCCACTGGGAACATGGCTATCCTCTGTGCCTAATGTTGGATGCCTGTCCAACTTGGGGAGAAATCATGTATTAAGACTATGACTAGAGGCTATAATAATAAAAAGATTTAAAGAGACTAGGACTAGAGAAAACAAGACTAACTTGCTGATGCTTTATAGATTTTAGGAAAGTTTATATATCTGCAGCGTAGCTATTACTAATGAGATTCTTTGCTTTTAACATAAGATGGGATGGACTTTGCCCTGTGGGATTTAATTTCTCTATATCAAATTGCACACCTTGCTTTCTGTGAAATTCACCCACCCACCTGATATTACTGAGTTCTTTTCCATGTCAGGGTCTGGTGTAGGTGCCAGAGCTGCATATAAAATGGTTTCCTTCCTTCATGGACTTACTGTCCAGCTTTATATTGAAACAAGGGAAAATGTAAATGATATGGGTATAATGAGGTAGTGGAAGGAAAAAGGAATTGAGAGAGGATGGAAAGAAGGAAGAATGGAAGGATAGAAAGAAGAAAGAGGGAGTTCCCCTCATGGCTCAGCGGTTAATGAACCCAGATAGGATCCATGAGGATGTGGTTCGATCCCTGGCCTCGCTCAGTGGGTTAAGGATCCGGTGTTGCCACGGGCTGTGGTGTAGGTCGCAGATTTGGCTTGGATCCTGCGTTGCTGTGGCTGTGGTGTAAGCGAGCAGCTTTAGCTCTGATTCGACCTCTAGCTTCTGAAGTACCATATGTTGCAAGTGTAGCCCTAAAAAGCAAAAAAAAAGGTAAAGAAGAAGGTGAACAAGGAAGGGAGGGTGGAAGCAAGGATGGGAGGGAAGGAGGAAGAATGGAAGGATGGAAAGAAGGAAGGAACAAGATACAAATCCAGTGGTTTCTAAGTACTCACCAATGTTTCTCAGATGAACCCCTTCCTCCTCTATTCAGGGTCACCAACCAAAGCAGATCAGGGATCTGAGGAACTCTCCAGTATGGAGCCAGCAGGTCTTCATCCAAATCTTGGCTCCTTTCTTTCCAAATTGAGCAGAAGTCAGTCTGAGCTCCCAGTGTTTCGGCTCACCTTTCTTTTCTTTCCCCAAGCCATCACTGCCGTTATAGCCTACTTTGCCTTACTGCTTCCTTTCCAACTCTCACTTTGCTTATTAATAAATATTATTCAGAGGCAACAACTAATCAAGATATCAAGACCTTGGAAACATTTATTGTTCAATGTAAGAGCAAAACAACCAAAGTATAATGGTAACATGGAAGCAGAACCTAATGCTTATTTTTCAAAGATATTTTTCAGACTAGTCCTAAAATGAGGTGTCAACCACTCACTTTGTTTCCACCAAGAAAGTCCCTCAGGCATTGTCCCTCTAAAACATTTGCTCATTGAAACATAGGATCAACTTGTTGCTCAGGAAATTATAATGCATTTGCTTTTATCTCTGTAGGATGGGTATCAACCAGGATAAATCATTAGTAAAGTATGGCGTGCCACCAGGAGAAAGAGAACATTTGTCACCAAAGATGCTAGGAATATAGTAGAGAATAAGAGAGACCTGGTCCTTCTATTGTGGAGTGTATGTTTTGATAAGGAAGATAGACATGGTAGATTTCATTAAGGACCAATCAAAGTGCTAATAGGAGAAGTATCAACATTTACAGGAAGTTCCATATGACAACCTGAGATACCAACAAGCCAATATTTTGCATCCAGTTGACAAATACTTCCTTTTCTAACTTACTGTCTCTTGAATCTTAAGACATTTATGATGTCTTCTAAGGTCTTTGAATTTCTTCTTGGAAAAAAACCCTGTTATTATTATTCTCCCTTCAAGTATTACAGAAGGGGAAAATTATTAATAGATATTAGAAGTAGAAGAAAGACCCAGAGGAAGTTTGTGCTAAAGTTTTATTTTCCAAGTAAAACCCTAAGTCTTCCCAGTTTGCTGATGAGTAAAGAATGTGCTTTCTGTCCCTACCAAAAGACCTGCTCTCAGTGCATTCTGGCCCAGCATAATCCTCAATTCTACTTACGGTGCCTTGTAAGCCAACTTATCTGACAGAAGCATACAGCAAACAAGAAACAATGAAGCACCAGTACTCTGAAATGAAATCTTTGTTTTAAAATCCAGCCTTTCACCCCCTCCCTGTTTAAACTTCAATTGCCCAGAGCACAAGAGAAGCAGTGACAGTCCTCCAGGAGGTGCCACGGTGGCAGTGACTCAAATTGCTTCCTCTCCCCAGTCTATTCCTCTGAACTCAGAAGGGAAACCACTCCAAGGAATGACCCGTTCCGTCATTATTTTGACACTGCCACATTTACCCAGATTAACAGCAATTTTTTGTGGTACAATTTTGAGTTTTATTCTTTTGATCTTTCTTTTTCAGGAGATACATTACATTGAAATATACATTGCAATTTCAACTTAGATTTTTTTAAATAAGTAGTTTATTCAATTACAGAAAGAGAAATGGTCTTTTTTTAATTAACGTATAGTTGGTTTACAATGTTGGGCTAATTTCTGCTTTACAGCAAAGTGACTCAGTCATACATATATATGTATAAGAAAGAGTATACATAGATACTCTTGTATAAAATATATATATTTTAAAAATAATATAATACATAGATACTCTTGTATAATATAATACATTTATACTCTTGTATAAAATATATATATATTTTAAAAATAATATAATATAATATAATATTTTAAAAATAATATAAAATATATGTATTTTAGAAATAATATATTTATTATTTTTAACATATTCTTTTCTATCATGCTCTACCCCAGGAGACTGGATATATTTCCCTATACAGTAGGACCTAGCTTATCCATTCTAAATATAGTAATATTTTTATTTTGCTACCATCCAGCAGCCCACTGACACTTGTTCACTGGATAACAAATAGGCAAATAATCACATTTTAAACATTGCAATTTACAAATATTCTGATTTTACTGAAAGATTTTTTTTCCAAAATAGTCATCTCTTTGAAAAGAGAGGACTTAATGCAGTATTTATTTGGCTTTCTTTTTAAAGAAAGATATAAAAGTATGATGACATGAAATCAGTGTTAATGGCTTAACAGCAAAAGATTTAAGAATGGAAAGAATCTTGGGAATTATATATTTCTATACTGACTTTTCAAAGATTATCGAGGACAGAAATGGGAAATGACTTACTCAAGGTCATGTGTACAAGGGCTTCTTTGGGACAAGAACCTCAGACCTCACCTTTTATTCTGACAGTGCAATACTCTCTGTGTAAGTCCGGACTTTAAAAAGCAAAACAAACAAGCAAAAACACAATATTGAACTGTTAAATAATGTTAGACACAGGTTCAGCCATCACACCATTTTGACAAGCAAGGAAATGTAAAGATGTCAAGGAATTTTAGAGGGAAAAAAAATAGGAAGTTAGATGAATCCCATAAGCATAGTAATCTTCTATAAAGAATTCAAAGCAAAAGAGACACACATTGTATTCTACCTGGGTGATGGAGGTAGCTAGAAGGGGTTCGGAGTGCTGGTTATATTTTGTTTCTTTTATTTTATTGAAGTATAGTTGATTCACAATGTTGTATTTGTTTCTGTTGTACAAGAAACTGATGCATTTGTACATACATATGCATATTTTTTCATATTCTTTTCCATTATGGTTTATCACAGGGTAGTGAATATAGTCTCCTGTGCTACGCAGTAGGACCTTGTTGTTTGTCTATTTTACATAGAATAGTTTATATCTGCTAATCCCAAACTCCGAATTTATTCCTTCTCCCCCTTCCCTTTTGGTAATCATAACTTTTTTCTCTTTCTGTTTCACAAATGTTTCTTTGTGTCATATTTTAGGTTCCACATATAAATGATATCATATGGTATTTGTCTTTCTCTTTCTGTTTCTTATCCCTTGAATACACGTTAAGCCAACAGAGTGTAATATGAGTTCTGAGTCTGAGTCAGGTAGGGATAGCTAATCTTTGAGTCATTCCAGCCCAAACACCAGGCAGTAAAAATGAAGAAAGGTCCAGATGATTCCAGTTCTAGGCATTAAGTTACCCCCCTCCATATGGGAAGTAGTCATCCCATAGTGCTCTCACTGAATTCCGGGCCCACAGAACCCCTAAGCATAATAAAATGATTATTCTAAGTCAGCAAGTTTGGGGATAGTTTGTTAGACAGCGAGAGCAGCCAGAATGAGAACATAAGCAAATCTAAAAGTTTCATTATGTTTAGCCAATATCATTCCCAGGGAGACACAGAGCTTTTTTGTATGAGCAAGGATGACTTGAGATTTTGGAGGGTCAGCATCAGAGAGACATGGGTCCTGATGCCACACATGGCTGCTGACTCAGCTTTAGCTGTGCCATTCCCCAGGAGAGGACTTCCAATGCCTTCCCTAACGTCCTCACAGAGGTGTTCAATGAATCCTGGTAAAGAGTTCCCATCATGGCTCAGTAGTTAATGAAACTGACAAGTATCCATGAGGTCGAGGGTTCCATCCCTGACCTTGCTCAGTGGGTTAAGATCCAGCATTGCCCTGTGAGCTGTGGTGTAGGTTGCAGACGCAGCTGGGATCCCATGTTGCTGTGGTGTAGGCTGGCGGCTATAGCTCCGATTCCAACCCTAGCCTGGGAACCTCCATACGCTGCAAGTTTGGCCCCAAAAAGCAAAAAAAAAGAAAAGAAAAGAAAGAAAAGAATCCTGGTAATGCAGAGGAGGGCATCCTCTTTCTGAACTACAAATCCTGAGAGAAGGGGATATGCTTAAGAGTTATTTGTCCTCCATGGTGGAGATTTTTTTCTTACTGATCCTATTGACAATTGCTTGTCTTCAAGACCAGGTAATTTTGTGAGGACCACAGGTATTTCTAGAAGGACTGGACCATTGAGAATATCCATAATATCCACCATGTTGTCCGTTGAAATATAAAGCATCGCTCATGGTGCATTTTGAATCTGGTTCTTGTGACAGTACACTAGCTGGGAAGTGAGCACAGACTCTAGTTAGAGGCAATAGGAGGCTGAGTGTCAAAGAACAGAGCAATCTGTATTTGCGGTTGAGGCACGTCTAACCTATTTAATTTCTTCGCTCTACGGGGAATGATATTCGAAGAATAGTAAATAGAGAGTTTTTCATAACTGTAAGGTCCTACATCTTTTGTCACCAGAGTTTTAAAACCAGGGACTTCGAGCTATTCAAGATGAAATGAATTCTCTCTCACTGGAAAATAAAGGCATTCCTAAACTCTACTGTTTGCAGAAGACTTCATTCTCAAATCTAGCTGCTGTGGGTGAAGCATGAACCATAATCTGGGCAGCATTGACTCATTTAGTTCTACTATAAAATGAGTCTAACATTTCTGACCAGGAAAACTTGTAACTAATATAAATATTTGGGACTCAAAGTACAAGGAAAAATTAGTTGATTAATGCTGTAGAAGATTTGACAAGAGTGGGGGGGGTTATCTGAATAATAGATAAGGGAACTAATTCTGAATATCAGGTTAAATTTGCTCTTTTACATTCCTTTCTCTCTCTCTCTCTCTCTAAACAGTATTGTATTTCATACACCGTGTGGAAGCCTCTTCCCCGTGTAGATGCTGGATCACACCCCCCACCCTGTATCTCTTAACAAGCTCCTTAGTGCAGCTGGAATTAATGCTTCCTGTCGTTTTAAATAATGTGACATTGAAATACAATTTTTTAATGTGCTGGCATTTAACATGCCACAATATTTCAGTTATTTTACATTCATTTGGGTGCTCTAGTGTTATTACAGCTGTTATGAAATCCTGACAAAGAGGTGCATTTCTTTTTTCTGTTCCACCATAATTGCTTTTTGCCGCATCTCTGAACCGTAACCATGGCGATCTGCAACATTCATCAGAAGACCTCTTGTTATTTCCCTTGTGTGAATGAAAAACAAAGTGGTATAAATACTCAGAGAAGTTTTAAAAAAGCTTCTATCCTCTTTCCTTCCTTACTTGCTCCCGTCCTTTTCTTCCTTCCTTTTTCTTTCCTTCTCTCCTCTTTGTATTCTTTTCTCCCCAGTTTTCTTTTCTTTTAAAGTTCCCAAATGTAGATAATCTATTGAGGGGAAATTAAACGGCATGGCTTGAGATTTTTCACTTTTTTAAATGAAAACTTCTTTTGTATAAAGAAAGCACAGAGATAAAATGAGAACTTGTCAGTGCCTTCAAGAAGGAACTGCTGTCATCGAGAATTTTAAAAAGGAAATGAAAGGTTTAGTCTTTTCTAAATTTGACTGGTTACAAATAAGTCCTTGTTTGCGCTACTTAATGTGGAATATCATTAACATATCAGGACCATTTTGTTGATATTTTGACTTGCTCTTCCTTTTTAGGGGGTGGCTGAAATTAGCATGCCCTGGTTGCATTTTGCACTTGCCATCTTTCTGGCAATTTGGGAGGATGTTGGGAGGTCAGCCAATATCTGTACTCTATCTGTACTCTTCTCAGCTCTTCTGATCAGGTGTGGCTTGAGGTTTCAGGTAAAGTTGGTACAGAATTTCCATTAGATATCCCCTACTGCAGGTGTATTGGGGGCTATATCCATATGTAACTACCGGCAACAGACCCGGGAGTCAGCTCTGCCTGAAGAGTCAGTTAATTTCCCATGATGCTGCTACTTTACCAATTTGAAGGAAAGGAGGTGTGAACCCTTCTCAATTTTACTGAAAATTATTTTTGAGGAAATTCAGCATAACTCTGGAATTGTCTGCTGAAAGCATGTTGGATTTGAATTTGGTCTCATTATGTTTACCTCTCCCCTGAAACTTTCAGCTATTCCAACAAACTATTTCTGCTGAATAGTTTACTGAAATGTTAATAATAGATATTCTGAAAAAGACTTCAAATTTACCTCACATATTTTCCAAATTTTTCTTTTGGATACCTAAAACTATTAAATACTTGGCAATTTCTATTACATAGAAGATTTACAAGAAGGAATCTAGCTCTTAGTACTACCTAAAGCAAATGGAGTTAGTTTTTCCAAGCGATTTATATTCTACTGTTTAACCACTGTGTCTATGCAATCTATTCTTGGGTTCTTGTGACAAGATATCTCAATAACAGTCATGTTTTACTTTCATGGCACAATCATTACAAAAACAACTCTCTATAAATAAGGAGTATTCATGGAATGGTTTGGACCAACACTGCAACCTTTGTGAAAGAAAATTATTTTTAAGGAAATTCAGCATAACTCTGGAATTGTCTGTTGAAAGCATGTTGGATTTAAATTTGGTCTCATTATGTTTACCTCTCCCCTGAAACTTTCAGCTATTCCAACAAACTATTTCTGCTGAATAGTGATATGTTAAAAGCATCAATAGATATTTTAGTTTTTTCTTTTTAGGGTCATACCCGAAGCATATGGAAATTCCCAGGTTAGGGGTCCAATCGGAGCCACAGCAACTTGAGATCTGAGCAGCATCTGTGACCTACACCACAGCTCATGGCAATGCATGATCCTTAACCCACTCAGTGAAGCCAGGGATCAAACCTGCATTCTCATGGATACTAGTTGGATTCATTTCCCACAACGGGGACTCCCGCTTTTAGTAAATATGATAGCTATGAGAGTGTGCCTTCTAATGTTCAGCTTCATGGACTTTAAGTGGCCAAACAGTTCTAACTGCTGTGCTCTGAAACCACTGCCCTGACTGCATCCAGGCCACACTTCCCATGATTCCCACATTCTCAGCCAATGATTAAGCAAACATAAAATTAATATTCTTCAAACAACTCATTGTTATATATGACTAAATAATTTTTTTTAATTTTTTTTAGGGCCACACCTGTGGCATATGGAAGTTCCCAGGCTAGGGGTCAAACTGGACTTGCAGCTGCCAGCCTACACCACAGGCACAGCAATGCAGGATCCAAGCTGCATCTGCCACCTACACCACAGCTCATGATAATGCCAGATCTAACCCAATGAGTGAGGCCAGGGATCAAACCTGCGTCCCCATGAATACTAATTTGGGTTCACCATCCCCTGAGCCACAATGGGAACTCCCATAGCTCTAAATAATTTGCAAAGTATTTCATTTTCTCACCTGAGTGTCTTGTATATCTAACAATAATTCAGTAAGTTGGTAGACATGTCATTATCGTACTTATTTTATAGATAAGGACTTTGGAGCTCTGGTTACATGGCTTAATACTAAATTATGTTTTTCTGAGGATTCTAGACTCAACTCCTCTTCTAGATGAGCAAAACTTTACCCATTCATTTATTTATTCAAGAAATATTTGGTGAACATTCACTAGAGTCAGATACTTTATTAGGTGGTGGAAGTAGATCATCAAAGATCTGCCAGCCCAGAAACAGATGCTCAGGTGATTTACTCAACCCAGGAGGCTGGGCAGTGTGAAGTGATTTCATCTGATCTGCATCTGACAAATGCCCAACCCTAGATGACCCTATCCTTCTAGTTAGTTTTTTGTCTCTGCTGTAATATAGAGTAATATTGAACCCCTGTAACTGGTTTCTAATTGATGCTTTCACATCTCTTATGTTCCTGCCTTCTCTTTACGATGAGTCAGAGTGAGTCTTTCTGAAACCCAGATCTTCCCACCCTCATCTCCAGACCTCCTCATATGGTTACCTTCAGCAGTTTAAAATACATTGGAGGAGTTCCCGTAGTGCCTCAGCAGTTAACGAATCCAACTAGGAACCATGAAGTTGCAGGTTCGATTCCCGGCCTTGCTCAGTGGGTTAAGGATCCGGTGTTGTCGTGAGCTGTGGTGTAGGCTGGTGGCTACAGCTCGGATTAGACCCCTAGCCTGGGAACCTCCATATGCCGGGAGTGTGGCCCTAGAAAAGACAAAATAAGTTAATAAATGAAATAAAATTAACTAGTCTTCTTTTGAGGAAGTTTGGCCAGTATTTTTGTTTTAACTGCCACCAAAATAGGTATCATATATGCTATTCCATTCTGAAGTTTTAATGAGAGGCTCAGAATTACTAATTGGGAAGATTTGTGTTCTGTTTATCCAGGTAAGGAAGAAAGACAGCGACAAGTAAAGTATTTAATTTTTTGCTATTTTCATACAGCAAAGTAACATTTGACATTCTGTCTTAGCTGATTTCTCACTTAAAATTATTTACAGGTATATATTTTCTATTAACCTTTATAATGGTAAAATAGAGACTCTGACTATTGACATTTTGTTTTATAAATGAAATGAGCAAAGTCAAATTAAATTTGTTTGTGCTCCAATGTTTCCCTTAAGGGTGTCTGAGATACACAGTACTTAGCATTTTCTATTAAACAGATAATCTATAGGGCATGATCCAGTTCTAAAACCAGCTGTAAGCAGAGTATCCTTTAAAAGGCATCAGTCAGATTATACTGTTTCCATGATTTAAGCTTTCCAGTGGCTTAGCCTGCACTGAAAATCCAAACTTCACACTGCACTCTACAAGGTTCTGGCCTCCGTCCTAACTCTGATTTCACTTTCTTCTCCTTGAGAAATGTAAGGTCTGCAAGGGTTGGGACTTTATCTTATTTTCTTTTTTTTTTTTTTGTCTTTTTGCCTTTATCTAGGGCCGCACCCGCGACATGTGGAAGTTCCCAGGCTAGGGGTCTAACAGGAGCTGTAGCTGCCGGCCTTTGCCACAGCCACAGCAATGCGGGATCCGAGCCGCGTCTGCAACCTACACCACAGCTCACGGCAACGCTGTATCCTTAACCCACTGAGCAAGGCCAGGGATCGAACCCGCAACCTCACGGTTCCTAGTCGGATTCGCTAACCACTGAGCCACAAAGGGAACTCCTATCTTATTTTCTATTGGAACTTTAGTCCCTAGAATGGTACCTGAAAGATCTGAGAAATCCTTAAATTGTGCAGATGCATCTTAGGGTCAAGTTGAAAATCCATTACATCCAAAATGAAGAAACAAAGGTCCTAAATTCGAAGAACAAAACAGGATTGTAACAGCTGGCCCCAGGCTCAGTAAGTACGAATCTGGGTTGAGAGGACCAGTTGACAAAGGACATCTACATCACCAAGTTGTGGGTGCCAGTGGTTACCATGATGCTCTTATAATAGTCCCTGAGTCCAGACATCCATTAGTCTTTAGCTCTGATATGATCCAATGTAAAAACTTACCTTTTCTTATCAGCCCTAACTCCCAGTCCCTAGGCATCAAGGATGGAAAGCCAATGGCTTTAAGGCAAGAATCTCATTTCCTTGGACTCAGCCTCTTCATAAGTATTTGCATGGAGTTTTGGTTGGGTTCTGACACTACCCAAAAAAAGCCAGAGTCCCACGGTTTCTGTCTTTGATTTAGTCTGAGATCCTCAATCTAAAACTTAATATGGGTTT
Organism: Catagonus wagneri; assembly: GCA_004024745.2. Classification (NCBI taxonomy): domain Eukaryota; kingdom Metazoa; phylum Chordata; class Mammalia; order Artiodactyla; family Tayassuidae; genus Catagonus; species Catagonus wagneri. Next base: position 9,490,060 of record PVHT021183630.1, on the reverse strand, counting down.
CTACCCTTCTTGCGTTGCACCAAATTTAGGAATAACTCCTTCTAGATAGAGACCATTCTCTTCCTCCATGACCATGGTAGACACTGCTGAAAAAATCAAGGTCCTTTTTTTCCTACAAACAATCTCCAATGCCACTTCTCAGGGCATCTCAAATATATCTCAAGTAGCAATGGGTTGTATTCAGGACAATTTGGCATTCTTTCTTTAAGGAACAGGAGATACCAGCTCAATAGTATTAGCCTTCTTATTTCATACCCCAAGGAAAGGCAGTTAGATCTCTTCCTCACAATTTTCAATTCTCAGGGTCCCCATTTGCTTCCTCAGTAAAACTAACTTTCTAAACAAAGGATGGCAAATGCACTCAATCTATGTTACAAATTCTGATCAGCCATTAGTGGCTCCTGGACTGTAGACTTGAGAGTGTCGAGGCCATGTCTGAGTTCAGGAAAGAGTGTTTTTTTGGTCAAGGATGAAAGATGCTATGAATTTTCCACATTTCTTCATGTTTTTTTCCAAACTGCCTCCTGTTGGATGAGGCTGACAACCCTGGGCTTGTTCCCTGGACTCAGGGCCCCTGGTCTCTCTGAATTTACTGACTTCTTAATCCTCAGAAGCAACAGAGGCAGCCTGTGAAACTTCTGCCATCTTAAAGAACACAATCTCATGGGCCCAGATAACTCTGAAACCCATACAGGACACCTAGTGTTTTATTTTAATTTAATTTCCCCTTCTTTGGTTTCTGGCAGCACAAAGCAGAAGATCAGGGGCATGGAGTGAGACATGAGCCATTGAAAGCTGCCCTGGCTTTTCCCTTCACAGTACACTGGGAGACACCATGTGGTGTGAGGCATTCATTTGCTGATATAGAGACTGTAAAATGGTATTCTAAAATTAAAAAATTTTAATTAGAAGGCAGCATCTGTGAACCCTTTGCTGGAAGCCACTGTTTTTTTCTGATAAATTATCCCAGCTCCATGGCCCCTTATCCCCCTCCCACCATGTCAGAGATTAGAAAACCAGCCTTTCCTCCCATTTTAATACTCCTGTAACAGTCAGATGGAGATTTCTCTGCTTAATATTTAACAGGCAACCGATACTGCTTTCAATACCTTGAAAAATATTTAATTTAGAGCTACTTCTTTCTTTATAGATTCTCTTGGCTTCCCTATTTTCCTTACAATCCCTTATTTCTTGAAACTGTGTGAAATCGAAGCTGGATATGGGCTTCTGAGAGTGCATTAGTTTCTTAATCCCTACCTGAGGCCATCCTCTTCTGTTTGAAACAATATAATCCACCCCAGCAGCCAATTTGGGGAGCCATGGGTAAAGGGTTTTTTATTTCCAGTGGGAGCTATTTTATCAGGTGCAATAATAATAATAATAATAATAATAATAATAATAATAATAATCCTGCCTAGCTACAAAGTTCTCACATTCTCTTTTTCTGAGCTGAGCTAGGCAGCGGTTGGACAGGGCAAGCTGTGAGGCAGCACATAGCCGGTAGTCCCAGTGGGCCAGAGGTATCTATGGGTGTGAGATTCTGAGCAATCAAGGTTCACAGCTGAAGACGGAGGACTAATACGCACAGATGAGCTGTTAGGATCGAGGATCCAGTGGTGTGTTGAAGCGGAAAGAAGCGCGTAAAGAGCTGGATCTGAAGACCAGCTCTGACTGAGCCCTTGAAATGAACATAGAGGAAACAGAACAAACAGTCAGTCACTAAACTTCTGGTTTTGAGAATCAAGGATGACAAACCAACAGAGATGAATGTCATTTAACTAGACTAGAGGTCTGCAGAGTAAGGAGTAAAGAGGATAGATTAAAGAGGCTGGGTCACAGGGATGCAGGGGCATTATTAAGCATGGGTAATGGGCTGAATTGTGACTTCTCCAAAGATGCTGAAGTCCTAATACTCAGTATCTGTGGATGTGACCTTACCTGAAAATAGGGTCTTTGCAGATAATCAAATTAAGATGAGGTCATTAGGGGGCTGTAATCCAAGATGATTGTGTTCTTATAAAATGCGGAAATTTGGACATGCAGACAACACAAGGAGAACACCATGTGATGATAAAGGTAGAGATCAGGGTGAGGGATCTACAAGCCAAGGAACACCAAAGATTGCCAGCAAACTACCAGAAGCCAGGAGACAAGCATAGAATAAATCCTCTTTGAGAGCCCTCAGAAGGAACCAAGCACACTGACACCTTGATCTCAAACTACGAGGCAATTATTGGACCCATCCGGCTTGTGGGACTTTGTTACAGTAACCCCATAAAATTAATTCAGTGATATCACACCCGTGAGGCAGATATGGTTAGTTTCCCAATACCCAGTCTCCCTGCTTCCTTCGTAAAAGAATCTCAACTTTTATCTGGTTACATTGTCACCTGAAATTTTGCCTATATTTCCTGACCTCATTTGCAGTTGTCCGTGGCAATAAAATGTACTGTGATGAGTTGTGAGGAACTTTAAAAGGCTTTTTAAAAGGGGGAAACAGGAGTTCCTATTGTGGCACAGTAGAAACAAATCCAAATCCAACTAGGAACTATGAGGTTGCAGGTTTAATCCCTGGCCTCGCTCAGTGGGTTAAGGATCTGGCGTTGCCGTGAGCTGTTGTGTAGGTCACAGATGCTCTTGGATCCTGTGTTGCTGTGGCTGTGGTGTAGGCCGGCAGCTGTAGCTCCGATTTGACTCCTAGCCTGGGAACTTCCATATGCCGCAGGTGCAGCCCTAAAAAGCCAAAAAACAAAAAAGAAAAAATGGGGGTATGGAGGGGAGACAGTAAGTTTTTTTTTCCTTCTTTTTAAAAATTTTGGCTTTATTGAGGTAATTGAGGTATAAATTAAAAATTTATATTTTAGTTTTTAAATTTCATGGAATTCCTATTGTGGTTCAGTGGTTAACAAACCCAACCAGCATCCATGAGGACACCGGTTTGATCCCTGGCCTTGCTCAGTGGGTTAAGGATCTGGTGTTGCCGTGAGCTGTGGTGTAGGCTGCAGACACAGCTCAGACCTCGCGTTCCTGTGGCTGTGGTGTAGGCCGGCGGCTACAGCTCAGATTTGACCCCCAGCTTGGGAACCTCCATATGCTGCGGGTGTGGCCCTAAAAAGACAAAAATAATAAAATAAAATAAAATAAAATAAAAAATTCTCTGTTTCCTGGTTCTTCCAGTAGGCATCTTACTTATGAGAGTTGGAACTCTAGCAGCCGTGGAAAGCGGTGCTAGAACGGTGGGGCAGAGCGATGGCGGGAGCAGGGTTCCCTGTTGCTCATGAAGCTACTGTATCAACCCCACACTGCCTTCCTCCATTCTTTGCTATGAGAGAAAAACTAAGCTCCATATAATTTCTCAGTTTTAAGAAAACTAAGCTCTGACTAATCTCTATGTGTTCGAAGATTATTATGATAAGACGTGTAACTATCTCTAACCAACACACAACATTTGTACATAGGAGGAGATTAGATTTGGATCCAGGGACATGGTATAACTCACCCATGACAGCATAGCCCCAGTGCTTGTGTTGGAAGGTGGAGTTTTAAAAAAAAAAGGTTATTTTATTGAAGTATAGCTGATTTACAATGTTGTGTTAATTTCTATTGTACAGCCAAGTGATTCACAGTATATTTTATTATATACACATATACATATGTATGCATTCTTTTTCTTTTCCATTATGGTTTATCACAGGATGTTTAATATATGGGATGTTTAATATAGTTCCCTGTGCTATATAGTAGGACCATTTTTTTTGTTTGTTTTTAGGGCCGCACCCTTGGCATATGGAGGTTCCCAGACTAGGGGTCCAATAGGAGCTGCAGCCGCCGGCCTACATGACAACCACAGCAACTGCAGACCTGAGCCCCTCTTGCAGCCTGCACCACAGCTCAGGGTAACACTGGATCCTTAACCCACTGAGCGAGGCCAGGGATTGAACCTATAAACTCATGGATACTAGTCAGATTTGTTTCTGCTGAGCCACGACTGAAACTCCAAGGACTAAGTCGCTATCCATTCCATATATGATAGTTTACCTCTGCTACTCCCAAACTCCCAAACCATCCCTCCCCTCACCTACTCCGCCTTGGCAACCACGGGTCTGTTCTCTATGGCTGTGAGTCTGTTTCTGTTTCATAGACTGAGAAGGAACTTTGAGACCAAAAACGAAGCAGGCAACCCATGAAGTGCTATTATGAAGCTTATGATGGGTGACTCACATACAGGTAGGGTTGGGTGAACAATGATCCAGAGGCATTTGCAGCTGCACTTTGCATCACTGAAAGGCATAAAGGGGGTTTAAAGGGGGAAAAGCTAAAAATAGAATCTGACTGCTAGGGAGAGGCATGTCTGCACCCACAGGAACAGGGATTTTAGTCCTGGCCCTGGGAATCTCATGACCATTAACCGCTTGCATCAACAAAAGGCATTCTTCCAGTTTTCGTATTATATGAAGGCAAGGGTAGAAATCGATGGGGAGCATATGTGGCTTAGGTGTGCTCTTATGTGTAGGTTAAAGAGGGGGCAGGGGGGTGGGGGCAGAACTGTGGGCCTAAGATGGAGCTGACAAAATTGAGTTAGTGTGGTTCAGCCACACAACTTGGCCGAAGCCTGAATCAAAGTTTAGTTTGTGTGTTTTCTTCCATACTCCAGTCTTTATTAAGGTGAACTCCATGTAACCCTGTTCAGAATTACTGACAATGATGTTTGACAGTTCCAATTTATACCTGTGCTCAGCCCATTTCAGTCTGCAGTATTGGACCCTGGCAAATTACATTTTAATTAGCAGCTAAGTTGATTCTTAAGCCAATGAAAGACTGAGAACCTCCCCCAGGTCAAGCCACTTCATACTCAGGTACTAGATCTAGGATGCAGATTCCAGGACCCAGAAACAATGGTAACTTGTTCCCTAATTGTGGTCTTATAGTCCACCATCTGGAGGATGCCATTGAAGTGAATTCTTCAGTAGTTTGTGAACAGGAAGCAGAACCGTCTATCACATTTGCCTCTTTTTTTTTTTGGCCATGCCAGTGGCATGTGGAAGTTGCTGGGCTAGGGATCAAACCCATACCACATCTTTGACCCAAGCCACAAAAGTGACAATGCCAGATCCTTAACCTGTTGCACCACCAGGGAGCTCCACATTGTCCTTCTTAAAGGATGGAGAGTTAGGCATCTCCTGCATTTCTTGGAAACACAGGATGGGTCAGAGAAAAATACTGCTTAAAGCAAAATTACTGGTCATTCTTCCACGCTCTACAGACATCAGTGTATGTGGTGGATATGAGTCATCCTTTCTCCCTATTGCCCCCCAAACCTCTGATCTTCTGAGGCTTCATCCACTTTCCATCTCAAAGCCTTCCCATTAATCCAGAAAAATCCTGGCCTCATACCCACTTGACTGACTGCCACTTCCATCCTCAGGTTAACTTCCTCTATGCTTTTTTTCCTTGCTCTATTTTATTTATTTATTTTTTTGCATTGATGAGTGTAGGGGAAGAGGAAAAATATTGTTAATTGAGTCCTGTACATATAACTTTGTGGGGTCCTCACAGTTATAACCTCCCTTCCATGTCCCATTGACTTTGCATAATTTCTTTTTCCTTTTTCTTTTTTCTTTTCTTTTTTTTTTTTTTTTTTTTTTTTTTTTTTTTTTTTTTTTTTTTTTTTTTTTTGCTTTTTAGGGCTGCACCTGCGGCATATGGAAGTTGCCAGGCTAGAGGTCTAATCAGAGCTACAGCTGCTGGCACAGCCAAAGCAATGCCAGATTCGAACGAACGTCATCTGTGACCCACACCACAGCTCATGGCAACACTGTATCCTTAACCCACTGAGCGAGGCCAGGGATCGAACCTGCAGCCTCATGGTTCTTAGTTAGATTCGTTTCTGCTGTGCTACGACGGAAACTCCATGCACTACATAGTTTCTATTAGAGCAACTTTCACTTTTCTCTTTCTCTGTGTCTCACCCACTGTGAATGTCTTCAGAAACAGGTCTTTGGTGTGTGAAGATGTTTCAAGACGTGATTTGAGTTCCTTCACTTGTCTTCCCTATTTCTTTAAATATTGATTTGTAGCCCACCTCTTATTCTCCTTCATCTTTTACAGTACAAGAAGTGTCCTTCTGTCTGGAAAGATCCAATTCTTCTCCCTGTGTGCTCACTGGTGACCATATTATAACCGTATCGTATTCCATTTAGTGCTATTTACTGAGAATGACTTAATGACTGGTGTATGGAAAACACAAATAAATAATGTGACTTTATTTTCCCAGAGACAACTGGGGTTACATATGTGTCAAACAGAACATAATAAATAGAGATTTATTCCTCCATTAGCTTTTTAGTTTTGCTTATCTTTCAGAGTAATTTAAATTGAAATGGAAGACAAATCCTTATTTGATTGTTTGGCAATTCAGTGCTATTTATTTTGTGTAAGTTGGTGTGGGATCTAAGTGCACTGTTGTTAAAAGACTATTTAATGTCACATAGAGGGCCGATTAATTTTTTCGATAAATTGCCAACATGTCCAGTCAATTGCATACATTTAATAGGGAGAGTCCATTCTTCTGAAGTCTGTCCCTATACTTTGTGGTAATGTGCTATAGTTTATGTGCTCTTAGACATGCTAAGGCACTGACTTTTGTTATCAAAAGTCTGGAAATAAATCTTAAAACAAATGTGTGGTTCTGTTAGAAGAGGGTCAAAGGATAATGTGAGTTTTGTAGCACGACTTACAGTCAATAGGCAGGGCATGGTGGGGATTGTTTTTTAAACTATTCTGGATGATGTGCTGTGTATTGATAATGAAAATATGATCATTGGCGTTGAATTTTAACATGTTATTGGTAAGGAAGCATATTTATTTAGGCTTAAAACAGGACCTTATCTTGGGCATCATTTTCTTACTTGGTCTGAAAGACTAGAACTCACAAAGTTGTTACTGTTTTCTTGTCTACAATCATCATATAATGCTAATTAATGAGCTAATTAATTTTTATTCCTGGGATAGATGAATTGCCTGTTGAGAATAGAGAGAATAGGGGAGGAAGGGACAAGATTATCATACATTTCAAGTGAAGTCATAAATTTACAATGACTCATTTTCTCTTTCATATTACCTGCTGACAAACAATGTAAGGTAGATTACAAATAAGGTCCATACAACCAGAAGTCTTATATGCTTTTGTTTGTTAACACCTCTGTAGAATGTAACACCATGCCTAGCATATAGTACAGTTAATAAATGTTTTTCGAATGAATGGAAGGATAAAGGTAGAACAAACCCTAGGTGTAATATGAAGAAAAGAAAATAAATTATCACAGAAATGTTGACTACATTGCCAAGAATGTAAAGGAAAAGAGGCCTTGCTGAAAGTACAAAAATAAAGTGAGGACAGATTAAAATTAACAAGAAAAATAAAACAAACAAAGAGTTAAAAGGCCTAGAAAGAAAATAAGAATAAAAGGAGAGGATCCAGCTCATGTATTATTGGTACTCCCAAGAAAGAAAGCTGAATTAATTGAACAAATAAAAATTGTTTAAGGAAATAATTTTTAAAATTTCTACAAGTGAAATAATTCTTGAATCTATAGACTCAGGAAGTATTCTGTGTCAAGGGAAAAATTAACACATATATATATATACATACATAAAATTAACATATATATGTACACATATAACAAAATGTTAGAGTAGTGGGTACAATATCATTGAATAAAAAAAAAGATGATTACAGAATTTTATATACAGCCAAAGTACTATTACTGTATAAATGAAACAGAAAAACTTTTTCAAACATGCAAGAATTAGGAAAAAGTGTTACCATGAGCTGGTCTTACCAAAAAAAAAAAAAAATCTAGAGTTTCATGTAGAAAAGATGAACAAAATTTCCAGGAAAATATTTAAAAAGAAAGTAATGGAGAACTAGCCAGCCTAGACATCACACTTATTATTTTAAAAATTATAATAATTAGGACAGTGTTGAAGAATGAAAAGTTCAACAAAAGCTTGAATGGATATAGGAATTTTATATATATTGAAAGCTATATTAGTGAACAAAATACGAATTATTGAATAAACGATGAATACTGTTCTAGATTAAAAGGAAAAAAATTGGATTTTTGTCTCATACTTTAAACCAAAATAGATTCTAGATTCATAAGAATTTTCAAAATAAATATTGAAACCCTAAAATATTCTGAAGAATATGAGACATTTTATTTATTTATTTATTTATTTATTTATTTATTTATTTATTTATTTTGTCTTTTTGCCTTTTCTAGGGCCACACTCGAAGCATACAGCTCCTGTTAGACCCCTAGCCCTACAGCTCCTGTTAGACCCCTGAGGCTAGGGGTCTAACAGGAGCTGTAGCTGCCGGCCTTCGCCACAGCCACAGCAACGCAGGATCCGAGCCGCCTCTGCAACCTACACCACAGCTCACAGCAACGCCAGATCCTTAACCCACTGATCAAGGCCAGGGATCGAACCCGCAACCTCATGGTTCCTAGTCGGATTCATTAACCACTGAGCCACAATGGGAACTCTGAGACATTTTATTTTTATGATACAGGAAAAGTTTTTCTAAGAATGATACAATCCCACAATTCAGAAAAAGTCAATAAATACAATCAGATAAAAGTCAAAAATTGCTACATGACAAAAAATATTAAATGAAAGTCTAGTAGGGGAAAATAGCAACTACAAAAGTATACTTGCAATTCATATAACAGGCCAAAAGCTACTTTTCCTAACATATTAAATTCTCCTAGTAATCAACAATGAAAGACGAAGAACCTAAGGATAAAAGGGTAAGAATTAGACAATTCACAGAAAATGAAGTGCACACTGCTGTTAGACCTCTGAAGAGTTGCTCAAACAGTAATCTTACTGTAAAAGAAATGAAAATGAAAACTGTGGAAAAACATTCATTATGTATAAGAGTGACAAAAACCAAAATGTTTGAGGTTGAAGAAGTTCAAGGAAAACACATTCTTCCATACTTTGCTCATGGAAATAAAATTTGACAGCCCTCTAAGAGGGAAACTGAGCAAAATTTGTTCAATTTTAAATTTGGCTATATTCCTTGATCTAGGAATTTTACTTTTAGGAATTTATACTACTGATAGAAGCATACAGAATATTACATAGGTACAGAGATATTTATGGAAGCAGTAGTTTAACAGTACATGTCTATAAAAATACAAGATGGCTATAAATAGGGGACTCCGAATAAATTATGGCATACTCATACAATTGAGAAATAGACAAGCAAAGAAAAAAAGAAAAGGAAAAGGCAGTTTTACATAAAGTGATATGGAAGGAGCTTGAAGAGATAGATATGTTAAATGAAAGAAGAGAGGCAATGGAAAATACATGTAGTATATTGTCATTTGTTTTTTCCTTCTAAGGACCATTCATAACGGGTGTATGTCCAGAGATATCTGTAAAGTTCAGATGAAGCCAGTAATAGCCTCTGGTGAGGTGGATGAGGGAACCAGGAAAGACTGTGAGCATGACTTAGATTTCCTTGATTCTATCTTGCCCTTCTAAAATAATTATTGAAGAAACACAGGGAGATGCATTTTGATCCATTTCTAATTCATCTACAAAGACTGCGACCATAACTCTTTCTTTTTATTGGTGACTTCAGGTTGATGCATTTAACTCCCACTCTGGTGGCAAATTTCACCGGGTTTGCATGTAGCTTTGCCACACTTGGTTAGGTACCTGCTGCTTCCCTGGCACTTGAGGATGTTTACTTCATTGGTCTTTCTCTCCTTCAAGCAAGAAAGAATTGACCTTGGTGGAGGGGGCTCCCGAGGGTGGGGTTCAGTGTTCCAGTGTTTGCTGCTCCCTCAGAGCCTACTGCCTCCCCGAGTACCCAGATGGGGCAAAATCTTTTCCTTGGATGGCCCCACCCCCACCCCCTCTCATTTCCTTTGGAGCCTTCTCAACCTTGAGACTGAGAACTTAAGAATGTGGCATTAAGGAGTTCCCTGCATGGCTCAGTGGTCAATGAACCTGACTAGGATCCATGAGAATGTGGGTTGGACCCCTGGCCTTGCTCAGTGGGTTAAGAATCCCGAGTTTCTGTGACCTGTGGTGAAGGTTGCTGACATGGCTTGGATCTGATGTTGCTGTGGCTGTGGTGTAGGTCAGCAGCCGTAGCTCTGATTAGGCCCCTAGCCTGGGAACCTCCATATGCCACAAGTGTGGCCCTAAAAAAAGCAAAAAAAAAAAAAAAAGAATGTAGCATTTACAAACAGACTCATAGACACAGGGGGAGGGAGGAAGATGGACGGGGAGTTTGGAGTTAGTAGATGTAAACTATTACATTTAGAATGGAGAGGCAATGAGGTCCTACTGTACAGCACAGGGAACTATATCTAATCTCTTTGGAACTATATCTAATCTCTTCATGATGGAAGATAGTATGAGAAAAAGAATGTATGTATGTATATGACTGGGTCACTATGCTGCACAGCAGAAATTGACACTATACTGTAAATCAACTATACTCTAATAAAATTTTTAAAAAAAGAGAACGTAGCATTTACATATTGCCCTACATCTGTTAGTGTGGAAGTATCTTTTCAGTCTTGCAAAATGCATTTCTTAGCCCCCTGATTCACTTCCATCACCCATAGCCCACCACCATCTTCTTAGAGGACAATCTGGCTGTAGGGACCACGCGGTTATCAATCAGCCCAGCATGCCCAGTGTTGTGTCTTCCTGATAGTGGAGACCAGTTTCTGGAAGTTGCTGCCGGAATATTTGGAATTAAAAGGGAAATTTCCAGGAAGCCCCCAGTAAATTGTTCCTTGATCAGTTGCAGATAAACAGCGGTCTCCCTTCACATCTGTGACAGACCTGTTTTGGTCATGGGGTTTCCTAGAGGGTGGAAGCAGGAGCAGAGGAAGCCAATGACCGTCTCCGTACCTGGGATCTCCTGTGTCGCTAGCCCCGTCAGGCGTCCCCATCCTTACCAACTTAGTGGATGTCCATTCTAAGCACATTTCCTCAGAAACGTTTTCAGAGGCAACTTTGTTCTGAAGATTTGTCCTGAGGAAACTGGCTATTGGAAGTTTCTGGTTTAGTCTCTCAAGTTCGTCAGATGGTGTGAGCTTTTGGAAATGAAGTCTTATTGGAACGTGGCCACATTTATGTATTGTCTGTGGCTGCTTTCACGCTACGGCAATAGAGTTGCATGGTTGCAAAGGAGGCCATATGGTCTTCGAAGCTAAAATATTTAGTAACTATTCTTTTACAGATAAAGTTTGCTGACCTCTGCTCTAGATCATTCAAAGTCTGTAATAATTATTTAACTCCTGTGTAGCTGGAGATGCGTATACTTCTGAGTGCTGGCCACATCCTTAACCCCCTTCTGAGGGCAGCCCTCTTACAATCTGGTACCTCTCATCTTCCGCTGAGATACATAACCTTCATGAAAGAAGGGATCTCAGGGCGCAGGGAAGAGAGAGGTGTGGAGATAGTTGTCTGGTCTCTGATTAGGTGTTATCGTGATTCTATCACCTCCCATCTGAATAAACTTGCAAATAACATGACCTTTCTCTGTCTAAGTTTCTTCATCTACAAAAGATAGGAGTAAGGCTTTTATTGTGAAATTCAAATGAGGGTTTACGCTTAGCTCGTTGGCACGTAGCCCACATAGTCATTTAATATTACTTGTTGTTGTTCCTCAGACACCGGGAGCCACTTAATTTATTATATGCCACCACACCTTGGCTGGCCTTTCTGGACCTAAGAGAAGCCCTTCATCCAAGGGAAAGAGGTCCAATCTATGGGTTGTAAGGATTCAATGAAGAGGCCAGATCAAAGTCTTGGTGTATCTAGTATGGCTGATACTTGAGGAGAATACATATACCCTCATTTACTGAGGAAAACCCTTATGTCCTTATGTTATCTTGGCATAATTAATAGCTCTCTTTCATTCTTATGTTTAAATTTGGATAATAAGCTATGTAGTCACTGTATCCGTACTGAAAGTTTAGTATCTTTAGATACTTCAAGGAGTTGCTATTGGGAGTTGAAGTAGGAGACCCACAGAAATGACAGGAAGCAAAGGCTCTTAGACAGCTTTAGAGTCCATGGGGAAGTGAGCACTATGGGACTTCCTGTGATAAAACAGTAAATACAGTTGGGAGAGATTCTGCTGACATGATACCTAAATCTAACTTCTGAGATAGAACTTGTGTTATGTGCATGGTTGTGGTTTGACATAGAACAGCAAAATGAGGCTTGTCAAATCCAAGAAGAGAGAGAGGGGAATTGCGAGTCCATGGGCTGGTCTGAGGTCAAAGTTTCCTGGAGTTAACAAGGACCTGAGGGGACCTAGACCAGGGGCGGGCTTATCAAAATAACTCACGGAGCCAGTGGCTGTTTATATCAGGGCTACAGGGACCCCGGAGGTGGGGCTCTCCTTCCTTGGTGAACCCCACATCTTTGTGCAGACGTGTCAGTTCCTCGACACCTTGGACAATAAACGAACCAATCTAATAAAAGATTTTGTGTGTGGGGAGGGTTGTAGAAAGACAAGTGGATGAAAACAAAAACAACAAATGAAGACAAGCAAAACCTGCTAAGCCTATACCTAAATGGTAAAATGGATTCTGATTTTAGAAATGCTGTGTGTCTTAGCTTTGTAGAAATCTTGTTTTAGGACTGAGGTGATATGGCTCAGAAAGCTGAGGCGGGCTGTTTGGAAGCAGTTTTGGGGCGGAGGCTCATGGCCTGTGCCCAGGGTAGCGAGGCCTGAAGGGAAGTGCTCAGCTGTAACTACTGGCTTCCAGGACCCAACTGGTCAGGCTGGTGTCTGTTAAGGTGAAGTAATTCCAACCATCAGGTCGATTCAGCATTAGTGAGAAAGCTGAATAGAAGGACCGAAGCATAGCCAAGCGAGGGACTATGGCCGGAGGCTCAAATACTGCAAAGAGAGCACAAGAACTCTAAAGTCCTTGGCACAATCACGCTGGGTCTTCTAGTCATTTGTTCGGAGTCAGGACCCCAGCTCCTCATGCTGCTGCTCCAGACCCTCAGAACTCCTACTTGAGACCCAAGCGGTCCATACCGTCAGTAGGCAGCGTCAGTGTCAGGGCTTCTGTCTGTATAAAAGGTGCAGGACCCCAAACTCTGGTTGGCTAAGTAGGGAATGGGAGGCGATAGCTGCTTTATAGAAACTCCTCCTCTGAGGAAGGTAGGGAGGGCGCAGTCAATCTTACCACAAGCTTGTGCCCTGAACCCAGGGTGTGGTGGGACATCCTGTATCTGAGCCCTTGTCCCCAAACTGCCAGGAAGCCTGTCCCAAGTTTCCTCTCTGGAGGTTAAGGGGATAGGTTATTTATGGCAGAAGGAACAGTGCCTCCTCTCTTCTGTAAGATGTCAAGTAGGACTGAAGATTTTACTCTTGAGGCTAGAGTTTGGACAAGATGAGTTAATATGTTTGAAATAGCATTAATTAGGATTCGGAATTACCCACCTCAATTAGAAGTTATTATTACATTCAGTATCGGTTTTATTGGATGTCTGAGTACAGGAGAAGGGTCAAGAGTGGGGAGACAAATCCTCTGGCCGTGGTCAAAGATGAACTATTTCCAAATGGACTCAGGTCGAGGCCCACCTACCCGACTCTTATGCCTGTGGTTATTACAATTTCTCCAAGGCAGCACTTCTGAAAGGTTGAGGCCACACTCAACTTAGAGCAAACCTCACAGACGAGGAAACAAGAACACCTGACTGTCCTGCCTACTGGCAGCTTTTCTGCAGGAACTCAGTGTGTTCCAGCTTGGGCAAGGTCAAATGTTTGTTTCTTATCCATTGAGAATACTGTCTTTCCAATAGATCATCCTCCAGTGGTAGAAAAATATGAGTGCACTAGACACTGAGGTAAGAATCTTCTAGCTATCTTTTCATCCCTGGAAAATAGTACAGTAACTGACCCTTTTACTGATTAGGACATTAAAAGTCAGTCTGCATGTGTTCAAATCCCAGGCAAGGCACATGCTGGCTTCATGACTGACTTCCATGCCTCAGCTTCTTCATCCATAAAAAGAATCTGATAATGGTACCTTCTTTCTGGGATGTTATATGGAATAAGTGAATAAGAAATGTCATATTTTATGCTTCTAGAATGAACTCATTCTCAATCCAAATGCCCCCATAAGTAGATGTGAGATATCCAAGTTTGGGAATATCTTTTTTTTTTTTTTTCCCTAGGATGGTACAAAAATGTGGGAGTGGGGGTGCTGGTTAAACCATGCCTAGCAATAGGGAAAGGACCTCTTGCTTAATGGTTGGCATGACCTCAACCACTGAAATGCTCCTTGTCCAAATTCATTTTAAGGTCTGTAGTTCTATCCTCTGAAGCCAGTTTTGAGTTTATTCCCCACCTCACACATTAAGGTCACCTTACCTGAAATCATGACACTGCCTTAGCCTCCACAGCTAGATTTGAGCTCTCTTAGTTAAGAGACAGCAAAAGGAGGAACTGAAGGGAACTGTTTTTGATTAAACATTTCAGAAGATTTCAGACAAGGGCCATGGCTTGAAGCTGGTAGAATTGTTTAAGGGGGATTTCAGGGTGCTGAAGCCGGGCTGCTCTGAGTTAAAACAGTTGGTGCCCAGCCAGAGAGAAGCTGTTCCCCTATCTCTGCTCAGAACACAGCGATGTTTGGCAACCAAGAGCTGGAAGCTTCCAGAGCATCTGGCATCCTCTGTCTGGTTCCCTAGATGAGCAGTAATAGTCAGGCTGTGGCTGTGTGGACAGCAGGTGTGGACAGCTGGGAGAGGAGTAGGGAGCAGGCCTGGTGTGGTATAGAGACTGCAGAACAGAGAGTGGTTCAAGGGGCTCCCAGAAATAACCACAGGGCACTGGGAGGGATATTAATTTTCAGCAGTCAGGCCTGCAGGGGTTCAAATGCCATAATTAGGTCATTAAAAGTAAATGTGATAGAATTTTATATTGAACCAAATGCTTACTCCAAAGGGACCATGGAATAAGAATATCTGCAGATAGGAAAAGGAAGACAGAAAACTTCCTTTTATGCATAGACAGAGATGGGCTGGGGAATAGATCCACCTTCACATTTACAAAGAAGCACAGATTTCAGGCTGATAAAATGGTACAGTCTCAACACTAGGTGCCAGTTACTCTCTATTCCAAAGCTTGGTTCTAGATCTCCTAAGACAGTTTTCTTTCTTTCTTCTTCCTCTTTTTCTTCCTTCCTTCCTACCTCTCTCTTTCTTTCTTTCTCTTTCTTTCTTTCTCTCTCTCTCTCCCTTTCTTTCTTTCTTTCCCTTCCTCCCTCCCTTCCTTCCTCCCTCCCTTCCTTCCTTCCTTCCTTCCTTCCTTCCTTCCTTCCTTCCTTCCTTCCTTCCTTCCTTTTTTAAACTTAGGGCCCATACCAGCAGCATAGAGAAGTTTCCAGGTTAGGGGTCAAATCTGAGTGTCAGCTGGATGCTGCCCTATGCCATAGTCACAGCAACTCAAGATCCAGGCTGAGTCTGTGACCTACACCACAGCTCACGGCAACACTAAATCCTTAGCCCACTGAAGGAGGCCAGGGATCAAACCCGCGTCCTCATGGACACTAGTCAGGTTCATTATTGCTGAGCCACAATGAGAACTCGCTAAGACAGATTCTAAAGGAGACAGGTGAGCACTGGTTTGGGAACTATAACTGGCCACCCAGCTCCCTGTTTATAAAAGAGGTTAGAAGGACCGGGGCAGGAAAAGCTTGAGACTGGCGAGCACAGGCTGGCCGTCCTGGGAAGCTGTGTTTGAAGGAGTAAAGACCTAGAGAATTTGACAAGCATACCTGAAGCCTGTGTGGCCTGATTCAAATGAAGGAAATGTCTTGAGGATGCAAATCTGGTCTTAGCAGCTAAGGCAGCAAAACGGAGAACTTTGGGAGGTGGCCCATGTCCAACAGCCCACAGGTATTATGGGCCAGGTGAGAGCCATCAGTGGGGACATTACATATGGGCAGGTGGGGGGGGGGACCAGAATCATATCCCCAAGTAGAGAGGGGAGGAGCTGGCAGAGGTCCAGAGGTAAGTAGCTGATCACATACCACATTCTTGACTTTAAGTTGTAGCCCAGGCGGATGGAGAAGCTTTAGTTTTGATGAAGTTCAAAATATTGCTTATTATATTGGACAAGCCAGTTATTAACTGACTGCTTTAGGGAGTAATGTGACAAAAGAATGGTTTTGTGAGTGGCTGGAGAAATCCTGAGCCCCGCCCTAGATTTCATTTTAGGGTTGGGAGAAAGCTGGTATCACAATATTTTCAAAGGGAGATGGTTGGTGGAATGAAGTATGAAAGTAATATTTTTTATTATACCATGCAGGTACTTTGCTTAGTGACAACTGGTTAGTCACAGCCACCTATAGACATAGCCCTTTAGGCCCCTGCCTCATTTCCCTGTCTCTCTCTTGCCCAGTTTCCCAAAACTAAAATGACACGCTCCCTCTTTACTCTGCCTAACACTCTGTGCCACACATGTATTTCCCCATAACCCTCCTGGCTGTGGAGCAATACCCTGAATCCAAGTTCACTTGGCTGGGGCCCCGAGGTGCCACCTGGCAATCAGTAGCCTCTTTCTTAGGAAATGAGATCATGTCCTAACATAGCCAGGCTTCTGGCTGAGGTCCAGCTAAGATGAGGCTCCTCTCTTCCCCCTCCCCTCTTGCTCCTTCTTCTCCCCCAACCCTCCTCCTCTTCCTCCTTGTCCCCTTTCTTCTCCTTCCTAGTCCTGTATCACCACCAGACTTTCCCATGTCTTGTCTGAGCCTCTCCATCATGGCAGTTGAAGATCCAAATGGTTTTGGTAATTTTGGTTTGGGAATTTCTTTTAGAGCCCATGGCTGTGGAATCATTTTCTTTTTCTTTTATCTCTCTCTTTCTATTTTTTTTTTTCTTTTTAGGTCGCACCTGTGGCATATGGAAATTCCCAGGCTAGGGGTCGAATCGGAGCTGTAGCCAGATCCGAGCTGTGTCTGTAACCTACATCAAAGCTCATGGCAATGCCGATCCTTAACCTACTGATCGAGGCCAGAGGATCAAACCCGCATCTCATGGATACTAGTGGGATTTATTTCCACTGCACCACAATGGGAACTCCTTCTCTCTTTAAGAGAAAAAAAGAAAAATCTTGCCCATTATATAGGCAACACATGTTTAGACATAGTTTTGGTGTCATGTAATTCTGGTGTCAGTATTAAGGTCTTTTTGCTGGCTCTACCTATTTTGTTTCACTTGGCAGGACTAACTTAGAGTGAAGCAACAGTTAGTTGACATACAATATGCTGCACTGAGTTGGGTATGAAGTTAGTATGAAAGAGAAACAAACAATAAACCTCACACTCAAAATTCAAATCTCTCTCTCTCTCTCTCTCTCTATGTATATATATATATATATATTTAAAAGAATATAAAAAGGAAACTACAGTTACTAAGTTCCAGTTGAGCTGCAAAGATATGGGTGGTCAGAATCTTTTTATATTCCTGTCTCTTTGGTTACCCTGACAGCTAAATTATCAGCAAGTATGATAAGAATATACTTTACAGTTAAGCAGGTGAATTTCTCAAGAAATAGACTAATGTTGAGGTTAAATTTAATTTACTGAAAATCTGGAATGAACACTTTCTTAACTTCCTCACAATTAGCCCTGGCCTCTGGGAATAAAAATGGCTGGGTGCAGGTATATGTGTGCATGTGTGTGCTTATATTGTTATTTTTATTCTCCCTAAACTACCTGTTTGATAGTAGAGATGCTTTTGTTCCTCATAATTCTTTTCAAATACATTTTGAGCTTTGTTTTTTTAGTTGTTTCCTTGTTTTATCATTTTATAAATATTCAAATTATAGACATTAGGTTAAAGGACTTTCTACTATGTTAACAAATGTGATTGCCAATATAAGATTCTTTACTTACCAAAAAAAAAGCCAAATTCACGTGGTTCAACTTAATGCATGGGTCTTCATGTCAGTTACTGACAAAAAGGTGAGATGAAACTATCTCCTTTTGCAGACAACAACCATATATTCCTTCATTCCTACAGATCCCCGCCTATGGCTTGCTGCTTTAGTAACAACTTGAATCCAATGTCATGAATAAAATGTGAACCTTTCAGGCAGAGGTCACAATGGAGAAGTGAGAACATGACTGGTATGGTGGATAACAAAACGTTCAAAACAGCCATCTGAGCATCTTCTCTTAAGGTGGAATTGGGCTGAGTATGTGCTTGATAAGACCATTCGTGATGAAACTGCTCATCAACAAGATGGAAATCCAACTCATTCAAAAGTGGTCTATTATGTGTTTAACAAGAAACCTACTCACTATCTGGGAAATTGGTTCGATAAAGAAACTTCTTATTGTGGGAACTATGACAAAAGACGAACAAATTTGCTGGAATAGCTAGAGATTCCCATTACTCCTCTCTTACGGTCACCAGGAAATATTGGAAAAATACAAACTGGGAGTTTCCTGTTATCGCTCTTGTTGGGAACAGTCACTTGTACTTTAGTACAAGTACCTAGACATTGTGGCTGTTGGTATGAACACACAGCCATATGGCTGGGACTGGTGGAATTCAAAGAAACAGGTAATCTGGAAGGATGTAGAGCTCTAGCTAACAACGGCCACCTTCTCCAGGTGTACAGAAGAATCCCATTAGGAGCAGAGAGCAAGTGGATGCAGAATTATAACCAAGGCTCATTGTGCCATGAACAGCAAACAGGATAATTACGGCTAAGATAATCAAGTACTTCGGAATTACAGACGCCAACATTTCAACCCAGAGTTGAAAGAGATCAAGGACAAGGAATGAGGAAAAAATTAGAATGGGAAAGTGAATCCATCAGGGTTCAATCAGAAAAGGAGAACCACTAAGATAGATAAATAGGTATAGACATATAGCTGTAGATACGTTAACAGTGAGTTGACTCTCCACAGTTGTGATCTCTGTAAGGAGCTGCAGTCTTCCTGTCTACTGCTGGATCTTGACGACCATGGAGCAGGAAGGAAAAGTAGGTGGAGAGGTGGATGCAAGATGAGGAAAACGAGCAGGAACCCACAAGCCTGAGCCAAAACCCATGAGGATGGACTGGAACCTTGTGGGTGTGGATATGGTGTCCTGCGGAAGCTGGGTCCTACATTGTGGAACTGTACATGCACACAACTCAGGAGTCAGAGAAGCACTGGGAGGATCCATGAGGCAGCTGGACTTGTTGCAGCACTGGCTACTGCCTCATGCCAGACGGGGAGGGTCAGGAGGTTAGCAATGAGACGTGTGAGCTCCAAAATGGCCACTGTTTCACTTTTCCAGATCTCATACCAAAAACTCTCTTGTGGCCCATCCTCAAATGAAACATACAAGTAATGAAATTCTGGGAAACGTGATTCAGCCTAGGCTAGTTGACACATCAGAGAAAGAGTTTTTGGGAAGCCTGATCTCCATGCATTTCTCCAAATTTCTCTGCTGGCATGCACTCCCCGCCTGTAAAGTGCTGGCCACCAGATCAAGCTGGGAGGAGAGAGAGAGAGAGCAAGGGGTCAGGGGCCAGCTAGCCCTGCCTTATTCACCTAAATGTGATGTTTACTTTGCCCTGAGATCTAAGCCACAAAGGGAATCCGTGAGTCAAAGGCTAACTGATGGCCAGAGCATCTGATATATTGCTAGGAGACACACATGAAAAGGCGGGCTCCTTATTCAAGAACAATGATTCAATAAGATTTTTGGTGTTACCTGCCATAACATGGAGACTCCACAAATTGAGATAAGGCAGTGTGTTGTCAGAAAAAGTCCAAGCCCGGCAACTAGGATGGGTGATATCACAATTTCTAAAGTCATCACCCAGTCCCGGTAAGCTAACTAAATGAAAGTGTCTACTGAAGTGATTCAGCCCCCAAAGGGGAACGAGGCCACTCATCCTTCTCATGTGCAGTCATAGAGGAAGACGGATGACTGTGATCCTCCTCATGAGCTAGGTGTCAACGTCTACCTGCCTAAGGACCTCATCTCCCGGTTCTGGGAGTAAACCTTAGAAAACTCTCCAGGGGTAGTGTGCTATGCACCAGTGACTTCAGGAAGCTCTCTCCCCTTCTACAAACAGGATTTTATTTGCAGTTATCCCAGATTAGCAGACTGGAGGGCTCCCCATTCAGACCCAACTAAGAATACACATTTTAGCCACAGAGTTTAGACTATGAGCAAGATGAAGCACTCAGACCTGTCTTTGTGCAGACTCCTTTTGGAAAGGTGAGTGGGTTGCGATTGTTCATGTCAGTCAAGAAAATGATTTTATTTATTTGTTTACTTTATTTATTTTTGTCTTTTTAGGGCTGCCCCTATGGCATATTGAAGTTCCCAGGCTAGGGATCAAATAGGAGCTGTAGCCACTGGCCTACGCCACAGCCACAGCAACTCGGGATCTGAGCCGTGTCTATCTGCGATCTACACCACAGCTCACACCAACACTGGATCCTTAACCCATCGAGTGAGGCCAGGGATTGAACTCATGTCGTCGTGGGTACTAGTCAGGTTTGTTACTACTGAGTCACAATGGGAACTCCAAGAAAATGATTTTAAATAAATGTAAAGTGAAATGACAGGAACACGGATGCTGAGTGGTCATGGGGTGAATTGGAGGGGCTATGCTTTGTTTTTGTCTCCTCTATATCCCTTCCTCTTGGGGAGAATTGACTCCTCTCAATTTACGTGAATCAGTGGGATCTTCATTCATAGCACTCTGCCCCCTTCTAGGTCAAAGCAATGGCCATAGCATTCAAGATATTCTCCCTCTCTTTTTCCACTCCCATCTTTCTCTGTGTGTATCTACCTACTATCTATCTATCTATCTATCTATCTATCTATCTATCTATCTATCTACCTACCTGTCTATGGATATCTATCTACAGATTGATGGCCGTATATGAAGGCACATGTATGTGTGTTTGCATATGAAAAACAGTGTTCTCCGTGTTCTGTTTCCACAAAGTTGGTCACTAAGCGTGCATGCAGGACTCTTTCCTTTGCCGTCTGCCTCTGGCCATAAGGAGGAAAAATCACCTGCAGTAGGAAAGAATGAGACCAAAGCACTACAAGAGTCAAAGCTGAGAGAGGAAGATCAGATGATAGAGCTTGAGACTGGGGGAGGAAACTGCGCCCATACTTGCACTTCCAAGCGATTTGAGGCAAAAAACTTCCCTTGAGCCAGCTTGAGTCTGGTTTCTGATACTTGTATCTACATGACTCTTGACCAATATGAAATGTCCTTATGCTTCAGCTTTCGTTTACATCATCAATAATACCCCCTGTCAAGCAGTGAGTATCATCTCTTCCTTTTCTTTTGAGGTATCAGAAACATGGAGTGTTTTAAGTGGAATAGCCAAGCTTGTCAGTAGCTGGCCTGGGACTGGAGCTCAGGCCTGTATGCCTCTGAAACACAAGCAGATTCTTTGTGTCCCAATGATTTTTTTAGTGTTCCAACAAACTAGCATCACCTAAAGTCTCAGGCCCAATCAGCCAGCTGCATAAGGAGAAAAAGATGCTTGAATAGACTTTCTGCAGCAACGAAGAGCATTTAGACATGCTTTCAAAAAAAAAACATGAAAAAAGTAAATTTATCCAGAATTATGTTAATAAATAACATTATATAGTAATAGCACCTTATGTGTATGGCTTTGTGTTTTACAGAGTACGAAGATATACACTATCCTTTTCAATAAATCATTGAAGTTATTCTGGTGAATTGGCATTATAATCATAATGTTTGCACAGAGGCTGTTTTCAAGGCTCACAGAGACTAGGTTCCTTGACTAATGTTTCACAGCTATAAAGTGATAAAAACAAACTTGAACCCAAATTTTCTGACTCCAGTACACAGTTCTCCAATTAACAGGAAAAATGGCATTTCTGAAACTGTGACCTTTTGAGGTTATTTTATCTGTGATGTTTTAAACACTGCTAAGTAATCTCAGTAAGAATAATATTTCCTTCTTTTCATATTTCTGCCCTCTTCCTTCCTTCTCTGAATCGCTCACTTACCCCATATAACCAGTGACCCGAATGTTAAGCCCAGAGACAATAAATGAATTGCTCGGTTGATGTCTATGGGCCTGACTGCAGCATACCTTAAAGAAAACCACTGCCGCACCGTTGAACTGTCATTACCAAATTCCTACCCCTTCTATTTTTTAAAATAAAACCCTGATGCCATTTTAATCACGAGTCCCTGTTTTAACATTCATATGCTGCTCTGTGTCACATCCTACCCCTCGCTTGGGGTGAAACTGACACAGCGGGAACGGGATTCTGGTCCAGGGAGGGCTCAGGTGAATGATAGGAGTATTCTGGGATTTGTGTTTCTGAAATGTAAGTCCAGGCCAGCTGCAGAGGGAGAGGGAAACAGCGCAGGCCCTTGCCAGCAGGCGAAGGACAATGGGCTGAACGTGTAAACACTGCTGACAGTGAAGCTGGGAGTGGTGGACAGATAGAGGAAAAGGAAAGAAAAACAGCTGAAAGAATGCATGCCACAGGTTCCTGAGCCAAGAGGCTGAGGCTTTGTAGCTTCCCAACTTGCTTTCCACATATCTAACTTGGTTTGTGAGATCAAGGTTAAATAACAGAGGGGAAATACTCTCAAGTGAATAATATGCTGTGAAAGCATGTGATTCTGCTTTAAAAATATCTTGGAGAAAGAAAACATTTCCAAATGTGTTTTTTCAATAACCCCCAAATTAATATTAGAAAGAAAAAAACCATCATGTGCAAATAGTCTGAATTTTAGCATTAATAAAATTAAATGGGAATTTGATTATGCTCTGTTATAGCTACACATAATGTTCTCAAGCATAACTTTTGCAAATCTGTTAATTCCACTGGTGATTAGATATGTGCATTTCAACACATCTTGCTGCCCTTTCAAATCTAGTACAATCAAGATGTTAGGTTGTAAATTATTTTCTGGTTATTAAGAGGCGTTTCAATCCTCATCTTTAATCAACTGAAGATTCGCAAGATGGCTTTGATACGCACACTGGTGGTGTGTGTGCCTGTGTGCATGTATGGTGCACACCCCGAATTGATGAGCTGTCATGCTCATCTCCCGGGTCTCAGGATGTACCCTCTGGTATATGTTATTAATAAGGAATCTCTGCTGAGTTTCATTCATTTAAAAAGGGGGGTGGTGGTGGAAAGACTCTTTGCGTCTCTAAATCCTGGTGGGGAGCCCCGAGGCTTGGCCCCTCCTGTCAGTGTCTATACAGGAAGGCGCAACTCAGCGAGGCGGAGGAACGCGGCCAGTTGGTAGATAACGCCTGGCTGCCCTCTGACCCTCAGGTTAAACTGCTGTCTGGGCAGCTCAGTCTGCTAAGCCGAGCTCCAGGGAGGGAGAGCTGCCTGTTATCTGTCAGCGTGCCCAGACAGGGAACACATCACGGCGAGGCTCCCAGACGAAGCCTTCCTAAGGGCCCCTGCTCTCAGTCCCCTTCTGCTGCAGTGCCCAGGCCACGCCGGTGCACATGGTGCAGGGAGTTTCTAAATGACCCAGGAACTGGTGGCTTCTCTGGACCTTCCAGGGAGGGTTGGGGAGGGAATGCATTTACGGAACGTCATATTTCAGGCCTTCATGTAGTTACCTAAACTGAGAGGTGGTTCTGCGTGTAATCCCAAAGTGGGACTGTCACCATGAAGAACTCTGCCGTCGCGTAATTTAAATAAGCGCTATAGAGAGCTCAGTCTGGGATGAGGGAAGGGGAGGAATAGGAGGAGAAGACACGGTTATTATTATTTTTTTAACTTGAAGTATTGTTGATTTGCAATGTATTCATTTCAGGACTACAGCAAAGTGAATCAGTCAGCAAAGTGAATCAGGGCCTGATGAAGAATCATTCTTTCTATTATTCTATATATATTCTTCAGACTCTTTTCCCTTTTAGGCTATTACAAAATATTGCGTATAGTTCCCTATGCCGTACAGCAAATTGTTGTTGATTGGCTGACCAACAGTTGAAATGCCACCGGGACGTTCGTACAGAGAAAGCAAATGTGGCAGAGAATAGCAGAGACAATGAGACAAAGAGAGAGACACATACACAGAGAGAGGAGAGAGAAAGAGAAGCAGAAAGAACGAGACAGAGAACGAGACAGAGACAGAGAGACTGACCCAGAGATAGAGGTCAGGCCAGAGAGACATACAGAGGGAGAGACATGTACACACACAGAAGAAAGGAGAAATGGCCACACAGAGAGAGGCCACGAGAGACACCCGAAGAGAGGACAGTAGAAAAAGAGCAAGAGACAGATGGCCAAACAGACCAGAAGAGATGGAAAGACACAAAAGAGGCTGCAAAGAATGCGATGGGAAAGCCCTTTGGGACTCTGAGGGGGAGAAAACCTGTGGCCATCAGGAAAGCAGGGCCTTAGCCATAGGGTGGTCGGTCCCAAGGCCATGGTTGGTCCCCAGCTCTCTGCTGGGGGCTCCTCTGGGAGGATGGACATTCAGGGCTGGCTTGGGGAAGGAGCCGAGAGGTGGCTGGGCAGGCAGAGAAACAGGTGGTGGAGCTGAGAATTTCTCCTGGCTGAGCGGGAGACACATGTACTGGCTTTTCCTTCCTCATCAGCTCTTCCTCTCTTCTCCTCCAAGATCCACCTCTCTCTCCCCTCCTCTTCTCCTCTCCATCTGTCTGCTCCTTTCTTTTCCTCATCCTTCCTTCTGGGAAGGCTCTTCTTTATCGTATTTTTATCCTTTTGTCCACTCAGTCACTCACTCATTCTACAAATGTTCATTGAGAACCTATTATGTTCTACACCTTTTTCTAGACGCTGAGAATAAATCAGTGGAATGAACCTAGTTGGAGATCTCCTTAATTAAAGGCTTTACTCTCTGGATCCCCAAATATCACACATGATAGTCACCAAGATCGTGATGCATAGCATGTAGAAACAGAAAAGTGGAGCCAGAGACTGGCGTGTTGAAAGAAGGAGGCCAGGCGGTGTTCCCACAGGATTTGTGTGGTGCTCGCGGTGCTTGCAGGCAAGGGAGCAATGCCCCGTACTGTTTCCCGGCCAGATGGTTTGTGAGTTTCATTCATCCATATACCAGACATTTATTAAGCATCTGCTAATCTCCAGGACCTGGGGAAGATTCTTCAGGGACTTTGGGGTTAGCAAGTCCAACATAAATGGATCTTAAAGTTGAGATTTCATCCACTATTCCCCTTTTCTAATGACAGGCAGGAAATCGGGGAAGATGCTGAAGAGATGAGCCAGTAATTAAGTCAAAATCAAATGTTGTTTGCTTGTGACTCACTGAGGAAAAGAATTCCAGGCAATGACGACCTCGTCCCTTTATCCAAGGCCATCATGCTGTTGAATGTTTTGGTTCAATGTCCACAGCCCTCAGAAAAAATTCAGTGACCTTGGTCAGGGTTTGTTATACTTCTTCGTAAAGTGCAGCCGGATTATGCAGAAAAAGAGTGCTGAAAAACTCTGGTGTAGTCCCTTGCTAATGGCTAAGCTCAGAGCCACTGGGCTGCCTGCTTGCTCCCAGAGGCACTGGAGCACTTTGAGGACAGCCCATCAGAGCCTAGAAGTTAAGTAAGCAAAATGACCCTCCGCTTCCTGGAGAGGCTGTTTTTTCAGACTCGTGTAGCTTTCACTTAAGCTCTGTTTAGTGCTATGGTGTGGCCTTGAAGTAGCTCACACTGTGGACTCCTTCTGGAATGCAGAAAGTCACAGTTCAGTAGGTGGTGCTGTTTACCTTTGCCTCAACCTCGGACCAGACCTTGGCCTTGAACTAGGGCAGCCTCAGGGTTGGAGAGCTCACTAGCTATATTAGGAGAAACTCTAAATGTCGCTTGAACATAAGAGAATGTGTGCTGTTTTCTTAATAAGGTTTTCAGGTACAAATTCAGCCAAAGATGACCATTTTTCTGTTTCTTCTAGAACTGTTTACTCATGTCGCACACAGGCGTTTATTTATGCACTGACTTATTCAGGCCATAAATACATACTGAGTTGTTCATCTGTGCAAGGGAGTATGTGGGATTCTTTCTGAGATTCTATTGAGGGATAAAGAAAATATAGAAAATACGATTTCTAAAATAAATAAATAAATAAAAAGTAAAGGAATTCTTGTCATGGCTCAGTGGTTAACGATTCTGACTAGCATCCATGAGGACACAGGTTCGATCCCTGACCTTGCTCGGTGGGTTAAGGATCTGGCATTGCCGTGAGCTGTGGTGTAGGTTGCAGACGCAGCTCGGAGCCTGTGTTGCTGTGACTGTGGCATAGGTGTGGCCACACTCCAAAAAAAAAAAAAAAAGTACTATTTCTGCTACCTACAGTCTTCAAACACATTAGCAAAATATATTAGTTGACTATATCTACTCTATGGTGGATACTGTTTGGTATGTATTATGCCTCATCTTTTGTGAACTTTCTGCAACTGTTACATTTGGAATGGATAAGCTATGAGGTCCTACATATAGCACAGGAAACTATATACAGTCTTTTGTGATAGAACATGACGGAAGATGATATGAGAAAAACTGTACATATACAGTGTTTTGTATATATATATGTATATATATGACTGGGGAACTATGCTGTACAGCAGAAATAGATACAACACAGTAAATCAACTATACTTTAACAAAAAAAAATTAAAAAAAAGAATTTTCACTTTCCAGATTGACAAATGAAATTTAAATTTGAAAAAAAAAAATTCAAAACAGTAAATGATTTGTCCAAGCTGGCAAAGCTATAAAGCGGCTAAAGTGGAGTTTGGGGCCAAGTCTATGTCCTTAAACTCCATTTCCGTTCCACTTCAGGAGGATTATAGGGCCGGGGCTAGAGTGAGACGAGGGAGACGGCTGGTGCTCTCATTCTGACACTGAGAAGAAGTGAGCAGAGAGAAGGAAGCATTTACCGATTCAGAGCAGAGTCCCCGGAGCCTACCTTGCTGGCTTCGAATTCCAGTATCATCTTTGAAAGGCTGTGTAACCTTGAGACAAATGACTTGATCACTGTATCTCATCTGTAGAGTGGGGATAACGATGGTGCCAGGCTTACAGAGTTGTTGTGGGGAGCAAATGAGGGCAAAGTATATACAATGCTTCAGCAGTGATCAACACACATACAAGCACTAGATGTTTTTATTGTTGTACTGAAATAATGACATGAAAAAGCTATATGTGAGAAATCTCCTCTAGAGATGCAGTTTAGGAACTTCGGGGGAAGAGGTTGTTTTGAACTGGGGTGATCTTGGAGGTTGCGCTGGGGTCTTGATAGGACTGAAGAGTTTTGACAAAGACAGGTAACACTGTAATAACAGCCTTGCTTTATTATGCCAAGCGCTCTGCTAACCTCTTTGTATCTATTTTCTCACTTAAGCCTTGCAAGAATTCTATGATGTAAATACTCTTAATATTTTGAACCAAGTCAGTGCTCTCTGCCCCACATCACCTTGCTGATAAGAAGTGGGACAGAAATGCAATTCCAGATCTGCTCGATCCACAAATGCATGCTCTTAACCCCTGGGGCAGCACCATGGAGTAGACTGGTCCAGACAGGGCGTGGGGTGAAGGTGTGTCCACTATGGGCAGATAACCTTGGCCTATTTGGAGCACAGTGAAAAATCCACATTAGCTTCTGTGACCTGCCTTTGGGAAAAGACTCTGAAAGAGAGGACAGGCGAGAACTTGAACCTGAAAGGTCTTCAAGGCTGAAAAGTTCAGATATTACTTGGTACTGAATGGGGAACATTCGCGATTTGAAGATTTGGAATAACACGTGTGTTTGCCACATACATTCCTATGATAATTGAGAAAGAGCTCAGATGACCTAAAGTTTGATTAGATTTACATTTTAGAAACAGATAATTTAAGATTAAATGCCCTTAAAATCTTGTATTGTGGAAATTATAGGGTTCTTTGTAGCCATCCTAGAAGAAGCTGTTTGGCATTTTACTTGAGTTAAAAAAAAAAAAAAGATGCAAGAGAAATGAGGGATTGTAAAGTGCCAACTGATGATATTGAATTACCTGCTTTCAGCTCTTCATTTCTGCCCCTTTCATTAATTCAAATGCATGTACCACCTAGGGAAGCATTTAGAAAATGCAGCCAGGCATTCTTGAGTGAGAGCGGGCCATAGGACATTTCTATAGATCCCAAAGAAAATTGTGCTCTGAACGTGGAATTTCACTCTAAACTGAGACCTCATTATTATCCAGAAAGATCCAACCACAGTGCTTTTTCGTGAATACTTAAATACCTGTACCTCTTTTCATCCCCATCCCTTTCAACATAACAGAGCGTCAGGGGGTTCTGTTCTTCTTCGCTGTTTTAAATTAATCTGGCCATATACCAGGAACACTGCTCGTCAATGGCAAGAGACAGGGTCCCCGCCTCCTTGTCTTTTAGCAAACCATGCTGGAAAAGAGAACTCCTAGCTACAGTGATTGTGGTTTACTTATTGTCTTAATGAGCCTTTGCTGTGTAACCACACCACCATTATGACCGGGCCACGCGGCAAGAAAAGGAAGTTCCCGTAACCCTCTCCTCACTCGTCTTTTCATGTTGCTGGAAGTCAGCTCCTCTTGGCTGCTTGCTTCACGGGCTTCCGGAGTTTGCAGGGCCTTTGTTCTTATCAGTGATGCCCTCCTGTGTCCCATCCCTCCCTCTCCCCCTTCCTTCTTCCTCCAGACGGGCCGAGGCCTCAAGTATCAAGCCGAGAGAGCCAAGGGGAGCATAATGAATAATGCTTCTTGGACCTGAACCATTGTGTCCAGTGATGCTGGCCAGGAAAAGGCGGCAGGCAGCCTACTGGAATGACAGGGTCCCCCTTTCTCCTCCTGCCTTTGTCGGTCTTAAATAGAAATGAGTACATTTCACATGATTTCCCCAGGAGACCACAGTTATTAAGAAAGTGCCAATGGTATATTTAGGAGGAATAGCACTGAGTAAGGATGTAGGCGTGCGAATTGATATGAAGTTGTACAGTGGGATTTCAAGCACTTTGGGGAAAATTTGTTCTTTGATTTGGGAGGATAAAATAGAGTGTCTCCAAATAAAGAACAAGGACCCAAGTCTCAGGTTTTCCATCACTTCTGCTACGACACCAGGTGACGTTTGATAGCTCCTTCTGTGTTGCTTTCTTCAGGGCACAACACCATGTGGTGCAGGTTTAGTTCATCCTCTTTTCCTGGGCAGCTCGGTGTAGTGATGAGAAGCACAAGCTTCAGAGTTGTTTGAGCTTGAATTTGAATCCCAGTCTCATCGTTCTCTCATGTGTTCTGGGTGCAAGGCTCGTAGCTCCCCTGAGCCCCAGTTTCCTCAGCTATACGAAAGGAAGAATAATACCTATGATGTAGACATTTTATGTTGGTTAAACAAAGGCAATACATGTAAAATATCACATAGGTTCTTTTTTTAAATGTTAAAATTTTTATTTGAGTATGGTTGATTTATAGCATTGTGCCAATTTCTGCTGTACAGCATAGTGATCCATATATATAAATATATACATACACTTTCTTTTTCTCATACTGTCTTCCATCATGTTCTATCCCAAGAGGTTGGATATAGTTCCCTGTCCTATACAGTAGAACCTCATTGCCTGTCCATTCTAAACATAATAGTTTGCACCTACCAACCCCAAACTCCCCATCCACCCCACTCCGTCACCACTCCCTCCCCACTTCCCCTTGGCAGGTAAGTTCTTTTTTATTTTTTGCTTTTCAGGGCCATACCTGTGGCATATGGAAGTTCCCAGGCTAGTGGCTGAATTGGAGCTACAGCTGCTGGCTTATGCCACAGTCACAGCATCAGTGACTTAACACCACATATCATAGCAATGTCGGATCCCTGACCTACTGATTGAGACCAGGGACTGAACCCACATTCTCATGGATACTAGTCGGATTCATTTCTGCTGTGCCATGATGGGAACTCCGATAGCTTAATAGTAGCTGTTCTGCTCCTATTTCTTCTTCTTTCTCTTCTCCCCCTCTCTTCTTCCCCTCCTCAACCTCCTCCTCTTCCTCCATTGTCTCCTTTTTCTTCTTCTATTTCTTCCTCTTATTTTTCCTATTATTGTGACTCCTTTTTTGTGTGTAATTCTGGGAACTGTGGGGCATAAGTGTCAGTTCTGGGTCCCATCATGAGGAGGTCTCAGCCAAATGTGATCTTGCTTGATGTGGTCATATGCATATGGGATTGGCTTTCCAATTAGACCGTCTCAGATGGACACAGAGGTCCCTTGATGTCATTAATGCAAAAGGAACTATAAATGAGTACAACTCTGATTATTTGACAGTTTCTTAATCTCTAGAGCTTGAACCAGGCTCTGATTCCCCTTCCCTGTATGCATACAGTGACTAAGAGCTCAGAGGATGAAAGGTCAGAAATTTCTCTGAAACACTGTGATTTGGAATGCAGAAGTGAGCAGATACCACTGATTACAATGGTACCATTTTGTCCATTTCATGACAGCTATGATTTTTCAGAAAGAAATTTTATGCTAAGAAGAGTAGCCTTAAGTCAATTTGAATCAGAAAAATAAAACACTGAGACTTTCTTCACTTTCTTTTTTTCAGTTAATATTTATTATATATCACTTAGGTGCTGGTGAAAGAGTAGAAAACAAGATTGCCATAACATCTGCTTCAGGGTCTGTGGTGACTTCATGGTGCCATGAATTTTTTGACCCTGACATTCAATTTGTACCTGGGCTGGCTCTGTGACTGTTTTGGCTCATAGCGGCACCATGTCAGTGTGTTCATTTTGGCTGCTGTAATGATGTACCATATACTGTTTAGCTTGAACAACAGACATGTGTTCCTTCAGAGTTCTGGAGGTCAGAAGTCCAAGATGAAGTGTTGGCTGGGTTGGTTCCTTCTGAGAACGTTGGGAAAGAAAGTATTGCATGCCTTTCTCCCAGTGTCAGGTGGCTTGCTGCCAAATGTTGGCTTGCAGATGCATCCCTCCAATTGCAGCCTTTCTCTTCACAAGGCATTTTCCTGTCTGTCTTCACGCTGTCTTCTCTTTGAGCATTTCTGAGTCCATGTCCAATATCCCCTTTTTAGAATGACTCCAGTCACATTGGATTCAAGTCCACCCTAATGGCCTAATCTTAACCTGACAATATTTGCATAGAGACTGTTTCATAATAAGGTTACATTCTGAGGACCTGGTAGTTAGGACTCCCATACATCTTCTGCTATGAAACACACTTCAGCCCACAATAGTCAATATTTTGGCCCAGGTCATAAGAGACCAACAACTTCTGCATCCTATCTCTTGGAACATTGCTTTTGGAAACCAGCCACCATGCCATGAGAAAATCCAATGGGCTTGTAGAGACCCATCTGGAAAGCAACTGGGGACTCCTAGCCAGCAGCCCTGACTTGGTCCCCCAGGACCAAATTGCCAGCTGTGAGTGAGCCATCTTGGAAGCTGACCCTCCAGCCTCTCCAGTGGAGCTAACACAATGGACTCAGTGGGGGGCTGACTTGTGCTGTTGCTGATGAACCTGAACTTGAACCAAACTGCATATTTGTAAGCCAAATAAATGTCTATTTTTGCTTTAAGCTACAAGATACATGAGCATAGGTAACCATAACAATATCCTTGAAAGGAGACATTAAATAAGTAGTTAAGGAGAAGTACAAGACCCCAGGGGAGTGTAAATAAGACAGCTAACATGGTCTGGTCCTGGTCTATTTCATTACTAAGTAAATGCTCTTGTCTCTACGGGTCAGTTGGAGGGGCTTTCCTAGTTTGGCATTCCCTACAAAAGGCATTTTTTTCTTGCCCACCCGACTTTCTGAAATGCATTTAATTTGAAAACACCTTCACTCTCTTTGCATCTGTGTTTGCCTTTTGGAAAGTGGGGAGGATGGAAATGCACGTCCATCGGGGATGGCAGTGACCATTCAAAGTGAACTCCTTCATAATGGCACAGAAAATGGAGCATAAAACTATCCTGTGGAAGGTTAAGTGCTCTATACTAAGTGTGGAGATCTGGAGGGGGCAGTGAAGCGAGGATCAGAGTGAACAAGGAGGGGTGAGTTCAGATGTGGGATTTGGAGGGTTTTTTTTTATGCCTCTATTACTACTGTTCATACCTAGCTATGTGATACAACAATTAACATTAAAGAAAGAAAGATAAGCCAAAAAGATGACCTCTTTTGACAGGAGTCCCTATCAAACTGGATAATCTGGGGAAGTCACCTAGAGTCAGCGGAACAGAACAAGGCCGTCTTGACTACAGAGAAAACTGAGGCCAGGTTGTTTCTAGTCCAAGGCTGTTTTTTCAATATTACCATGGGAATGCTGTTGGGAAGCCAGAATTGTGTTTATTTCAAAGAATCTGGGTGATCTGGGCATGAGTGGCATTCGAACTTTAAACCTGGTATCCCTGATTCATTCACTTAATGTACTAAGTGCCTCATAGGTGGGGGACATTGTTTAGGCACTGAGGGCACATCAGAAAACTAGACCATATTCATGTGAAAAAGAAAGACACACTCTATGCAGACAACAAACAAATGCGTGTGTGTGTAATTTTTGATGATAATGAAGTGATAAACTGGAGGATTAAAGTGGACTGTTGGTCCTCATCGAAAATAAACTTTACAGTTACCAAAGGGGAAAGAGGGTAGGGATAAATTAGGAGTTTAAACTATACACACTACTGTATAAAAAAAGGGTTAACCAACAAGGACCTACTGTATAGCACAGGGAACTATACTCAGTATCTTGTAATAACCTATTTTTTTTTTTTTTTTTTTTTGGTCACACTCATGACATGTGGAAGTTCCTGGGCCGGCAGTTGGAACCTATGCCACAGTTGTGACCTGCGCCACAGCTGCAGCAATGTTGGATCCTTAACCTGCTGTGCGACACAGGAACTTCCAATATCTTGTAATAACCTATAATGGAAAAGAATCTGAAAAAAATACATGTGTGTGTGTGTGTGTGTGTGTGTGTGTGTGTGTGTATCTGAATCACTTTGCTGCACACCTAAAACTAATGCAACATTGTAAATTAACTTTATTTCCATAAAGCTTTCTGTCTTTCTGCCAGTCCTCTTATTCAGCTCTCACATTCAAGCCCTGATATTTCCTCACGGCATGAAGAATAAAGGCCGAATGACTTCTTGTGGCATTTAAAAACCTGTACAATCTAGGTCTTGCTACACTTCCCAAATTATTATTTTTTTTTCATCCCTTTTTCCCCAGGACACATCCGTATGCTTCTGATTTGTGAAGGAGTTCAGACTACAGTCTCTGGATTCAGATTGCCTATGTTTAAATCCCAGCTCTGGCCCACACTAGTTGAGCGACCTTAGGCAACTTACTCAACCTCTCTGAGCCTTAGCCTTGACATCTATAAAATGAGTAGGATGTGACTGCCATCTCCCACGGTGATTGTGAGAACCTGATGAGATCATAGCCTTGAGAGGGCAGTGGCTTTGAGATACTTTTTCTTCCTGCTATTAATGACTATATTACATATGCGCGTGTGTGTATACATCCACGCATATACATATATAATTCAATAGCAACCCTGCTCTGAGTCAGAATATATTCATCTTAATGCCACATCGTAAGACTTGAACTGTGCCTGTTTTACTATTCATGCACCGTAGATAGATGCTGAATAAAATATACAACTCACTGGTGTGTCTTGCATCAGATGGTGGCGGGTCCTTAACCGGAAGGAATGCTGTTTCCCAGGGCTCCGAATGGGTAATTAGGAGCCTGTTAGTATGATGCTGTGAAGTACTGTCCTCTTCAGCTTTAAGAACTGCAGTTGGGGACCATTATTCTGAGATCTATGTGCGCCACTTGGCAACATTTGAATTCTGAGACAGAGCAATCTTTAAAGCGTTCCTTCCCTTGCAGCCGGGTGGTGAAGTGGCCTGGGCTGTT
>PVHT021183630.1:8633864-8855993 GCA_004024745.2 Catagonus wagneri | reverse complement strand
AGAAAAAGAATACCAAAATATTTTACCTTTTAAAACAGCACCCCAAAAAATCAAGTACCTGGGAATAAACCTGACCAAAGAGGTGAAAGACTTATGTGCAGAGAACTACAAAACATTAATCAAGGAGATCAAAGAAGATACAAAGAAATGGAAAGATATTCCATGCTCATGGGCCGATTCTTGATTTTAGAAGAAAAGCTTTTAGCTTTTCACTACTGATTTTGTTAGTAACGGGTTTGTGATGTATAGTCTTTATATGTTCACATACACCCTTCTATTCTCAGTTTTCAAGAGCTTTTATCATGGGAAAGTGTTGGATTTTTGTCAAATGCTTTTTCCTACATCTGTTGAGAGAATCATATGATATTTATTCTTCATTCTATGAGTGCAGTATATCACCTTTATTGATTTGCATATATTAAACCAAACTTGCATCCCAGGGATCAATCCCTCTTAACCACGGTATATGATACTTTTAATGTGCTGTTGAATTTGGTTTGCTAGAATTTTGTTCAGAACAGTTTCATTTATATTCATCAGGGATTTTGGCCTGTAGTTTCCTTTTCTTGTGATGTGCTTATCTTGCTTTGCTTTCAGTGTAATGATGGCCAAATAAAATGAGTTTGGAAGTGCTCTGTCCTCTTCATTTTTTGGTAGGGTTTGAGAAGGATTGATGCTAATTCTTCTTTAGAATAGAATTCACTAGGGAAACTGTCTGGTTCTGGGCTTTTCTTTCTTGGAAGGTAGATGCCATTTTCTGAGCTGGGATCATAATCAGGACCAAGCCAAGGATGGACTCAGCTCCTGTCCCTATAGGTTAGCTCCATGTGGACAAGGCAGGTTTATTTGCTGCTTTCTCCTCTCTTCACTGTGCCTTGCACATACTAGATGATAAAGAAGCATCTTTCAAAGGGATTAACAAATGAAAATGTGTCACATGTTATTCTTATATGACCACTAAGATTATCAATTAACTGATCTGATCAACTATAATGTTTTTAAAATGAAAAGGATGTCCTAATGGTTAAGACGTTACCTTTATAGGTGTATGTATGATACAGAAAAGAGGGAGGGAGAAGGCAAGGTTTCTTCCTTACCAGTTCTTGAACATGGACAAGTCATTTAATATCATATAAGAAAATAGATTGGCCTTATACTTCTCAACATGTCACTTCTGAGGGTTAAGACATATATGGAAACATTTGGGTAACTGCCAATGCCAGACGTCAGTAATCCTTCAAATGATAGCTGCATGCCCCCGGATACCTTTCTTTAGTTGTCTTTCATTCCAGCTTTCAATTCAACAAATCCCTCCCTGACAAAAAACCCACACAACTTTATTGAAAGAAATTATAGAGAACATGCAGACAGATGATAGTTATTATGTTTGAGTAGGTCAAGTTGTTCAGACCTTTCATAGTATGGGCAGTATCGTGTGCTGTGCTATTCTGCCTTATAAGACTTTGAGCTCTTGTTCAAGTTGCCTAATGGAACTCTAACTCTCTTGTGTTCAAATCTGGGTAAAGTTATCTATACATATAAAAACTTTTACCCTGGAGTTCCCTTCATGGCTCAGTGGTTAACAAATCCGACTAAGAACCATGAGGTTGCGGGTTTGATTCCCGGCCTTGCTCAGTGGGTTAAGGATCCGGCATTGCCATGAGCTGTGGTGTAGGTTGTAGACGCAGCTTGGATCCCACTTTGCTGTGGCTGTGGCGAAGGTCAGCAACTACAGCTCCTGTTAGACCCCTAGCCTGGGAATCTCCATATGCCACAGGTGTGGCCCTAGATAAAGGCAAAAAGACAAAAAACAAAACTTTTAACTGAATTGACGAGAATTAAACTCATTACATAACTACCTAATTCAATTAAGTACTCAAAATTTCTTCAGGCCTAAAATGTGCTCTTTTTACCCCCTAATAAACCCCTGTTTGTCTTAGAAATTTTATTGTGAGAAAGTATTTGTAGTAATTCAAGACAAAATACTGGTATACTAATACATGAAGAGTTCTTAGAAATCAGTAAGAAATTCCACAGAAGAATAGGGAAAACATGAAGAGTGATTTCTCAGGAAAAAAAAAATGCAGTAAATATGTGAAAGAATAAAATAACATAATTTATGAAACAATATGTTTATGAAGCACTTGTCATCAGACAAAAGCAAATAAAGAAACTAATCAATTTATGTTCCTCATGTTAACGATAATTACCAAAATAGTAAGTAGGGTTTGGCAAGGATACATGCTCATATATTATTGATAAGGATTAAGGATTGGCAGGAAATTTAGTACTCTCAAATGTAAGTTGACCCAGCAATCTCACTTCTAGAAATTTGTTGTAAAGAACCGCTGCCATCAGTACAAAAAACCATTTGTTCATGAGAATTTTCAAGGTAGATTTGTTAGTAACAATGAAACACTAGAAATAGCCCCATTACCCATGAAATAGGTAAGTGATTACCTGTCTTGGTATAGCTTTGTCATAGGACTCTAGGCATCCCTTAAAAATGCCTGGCAGGGAAAGACCTCTAAGACATCTATGTCAAATGGAAAAGACAAATGTCAACAAGTACTGCATTTATGCTTTCTAATATAAAAAGACCATATGTATAAATATGTATACACAGTTACCAAAGGAGTACTTGGAAGGATGTGCAGCACATTGTAGAAAGTTGATATTTCGGGGCGGGGCGGCGGGGCAGAAGGCAGGTATAGGAAGTCTGTGAAAGGTGAAAGAAGAGTCTCACATATGTGTTAGCCTGGGAACTTCCGTATGCCATGGGTGCAGCCATAAAAAGAAAAAAATATTATTACTTCCGTTTGTGGCACAATTGCTCAAGTAATTCTCTTCAAATTAACATCCAGGTAGATTGTGTTCAGTCTTCTTCTCCTGACAGTATCATTACAAAATAGCCAGTGGTCACATAAGTAGCACTGGCCCATGTGGTCATAAGGCTCACACAAAAGAATTCAATAAAGTTCTCCTTGGGGAACACTGTCAGAATTTGGGGGATGTGTGGTTTGCAAAAGCCCCGATCTTTCAGCTTCTGACTTAGGTGCCTTGAAGGGCATCTGCTTTCTTCTTCCTCCCTTTACAAGTCCCTCCCCCATATTAAGACATATGATTCTGTAGTTGCTACTTTGGGGATGTGATTGTCAAAAGCTAATATTGTAACTTACCGATCAAGATCTCTAAGATGTTAAAACAAATTTTTGTTAACTAATTGCCTCATGTTCTTGTGACCTTCTAGGAACATTCAGTTGCTTTGTATGCTGGCTCCTCTTGGAGACATCAGTTCTTCGATGAGATTTGCTGTTGTATGAAGACTGAAATATCAGGAACTATAAGACAGGTATCGTTGTCTGTACAGCTACTCTCTCCTTCCTCTTTCTTTAAAAGAATCATCTTGTTTGTAGAGATGGATATTTCCCTGCCCCAATCATGTGGTTCCAGAAGGTGCTCGGTCAGATACACTGCTCCTCTGACCAAAGGGGTAAAACTCTGATCCATGCTGGGTAAGTCAGAGCACCTCATTTCTTTTGCTAAAACAATTAGTTCAAGAAGATTGTCATAGGCAGAGCCATGCCTAGCAAAGATGTTCACATCCTGATCCTCTAAACTTGTGCAAATGCTGTGTTACACGGCAAAGGGAATTAAAGAGCCAGATGGAACTTAGGTTATTAATTAGCAGATCTCAAAGCAGAGAGAATACTCTGGAATATCTGGGTGGACCCAGTGCAATCACAAGGGTGCTTAAAAAGGGAAGAGAGAGACAGAAGAGAAGGTTAGAGTGTTGTGATATAAGAACTCAACCCATTGCTGCTGGCTTTGGGAAGGAGTGTGAACAAAGGAAATACAGTGGTTTCTAGAAAATGGAAATGGCCAAAATTTTTTTTTCCCTCTAGAGCCTCCAGGAAGGAACTCCACTCTGCTAATAGGTTGAATTTGATTCAAAAAAGACCCATTTCAGATTTCTGACCTCCAGAACTATGAGATAATAATTGTATATTATTTAAGCCACTAATTATGTGGTAATTTGTTATGACATCAATAGGAAACTAACACGAGTGTTTATATAAACTAGGCTGGGCCAAAAATATACTTTCTGGAGGGATTTTTAAGGTATAACCAATGAGTAAAGTATACAGTTGGTGAGATGTGATTCTGGAACTGCCAAGGGACCCTGTGAGAAAGCTTGTTTGCAAGAATGAGCTGAGAAGAGCATAGGTAAAGGATGAAAATATTCTCCTCAATTAATTGTTTCCTCCCCAAAGCTGGGTTTTACAGGATAATATATACCCCTTCTTTGAATGCTAGTATGAACTGGGGCATTCTGTTGCTTGCCTTTTGTCACCTGAGAAGTCTTGAGGAGCACAGGGGCCAAATGTTTATATGGGAGTGGTTTCCATCAAACAAAGCCCCAGAGGGATGAGACCACTATACAGCTCAGAGCTCCTTCAAGGCAAACATCTCTTTCATGTGATCACAACATTTTTGAAGAACAGAAACATGTATGAGGCTTCTGGTATCCTCAAGTCCAGCATTCCTTGAGTAGGACAAATTTTGGCTTATAAAGCTTTGAAATCTTTGAAACACATTTACATACTACATAAACATATGTAGGAGAATTACACAGGTTCTCACAAAATGCTCCCTTATGCAATGTTCATATCCTTATTTTATTTTTGTATTAATTTATTTGATTTTCCTCATGAGCTCTTCACCCCTCTGTTTGATGGAGGGGAAAGGGACATGCATGGGAGAACAATCTATTGATCTGTTTAACATCATTTGAAAAATTTCTTTAGACAGTGTAATCTCTAGCTAAAACATCCAGGAGTTCCTATTGTGGTGCAGGAGAAATGAATCTGACTAGTATCCCTGAGGATGGGGGTTCCATCCCTGGCCTTGCTCATTGGATTAAGGATCCAGTGTTGCCGTGAGCTGTGGTGTAGGTCACAGACACAGCTTGAATCTGGCATTGCTGTGGCTGTGGCATAGGCTGGCAGCTGTAGTTCCTATTCAACCCCTAGCCTGGGACCTCCCATATGCTGTGGGTGTGGTCCTAAAAAGTAAAAGCAAACAAACAAACAAACAAACAAACCAAAAACATCCGGTCATTTGGAGATGCCCCCATCCCCCTTTCTAGTCTTTGTGTTGGTGCCTAAATGCCTTTTCCGTACTCAGGTTTCAAGGAGAGATGAGGTTCCTGCATCCTCAGGGTATCTCTGGGCTCTGCCATCAAGTTGCTGCTCTGGGCTGCTTACTGCATAGCTGACACTCAGCATGAGGACTATATCCCTTGATATTTCTCTCGGATTATCATATAAACTTCTTTTTTATGGCTTAAATTTAGAAGAGGGTAGATTAGAATATCTCTGTTTGATCTTTCCCTCTGACCTCTCCTGCTATATCCCTTGATATTTCTCTCAGATTATCATATAAACTTCTTTTTTATGGCTTAAATTTAGAAGAGGGTAGATTAGAATATCTCTGTTTGATCTTTCCCTCTGACCTCTCCTGTCTTCTCTCCTTTGCCTTATAGGGCCAGACTTCTCTACTTTCCTTCATGAAATTCTCTCCTACATCCAGATTCCAGCTTCAGGGCTAAATTATAACCCTGTAGTGGGGATGGGAGTAGAGTGAAATTACTGGAATTTTCAAAATGTTTTACTAGCTATGCATATATACCATAAAATTTTATTTTATATTCACAGAAGAAATTGCATTCAATTACACCACACAGAGGATAGGGAGAAGAGAGTGATCCTTCTTCATGTAAACAGACATAAAACATACCATTTAACGTTTTTGTCATTGCTCTCTCACTTCGTTAACACATGGCCATAGGTGCTAGTCATGTGATTACAAGGTACTCACAACAGGGTAATTAAAGCATCTTACACTCTGAGTGTGAGATTCCAAGAGGGGCATCTAATTTTTATCTTGACTTCA
The DNA here is from genome assembly GCA_004024745.2 of Catagonus wagneri. Classification (NCBI taxonomy): domain Eukaryota; kingdom Metazoa; phylum Chordata; class Mammalia; order Artiodactyla; family Tayassuidae; genus Catagonus; species Catagonus wagneri. Next base: position 8,850,038 of record PVHT021183630.1, on the reverse strand, counting down.
AGTGCCCTGAAGTGGTCAGGAATACAGAATGTTGGTTCTCCAGGGAGAACTGTTTCCTAAATGTCATCTGAAAGGGAACAGAAAATTAATCAAGACAATGACATTTAAAAAAAGGAGCTACATAAGAAGTAGAGAAAGAACATGCATTGACGATTTAATAAGAGTATTGGGAAGCAGGCTGGAGCCTCCAAAACTAGCTCAAAACTGATGTTTCAACACTCAGGGGCATATTGACAAATAAATAAGCACAAGGATAGCTCAGTAACAGTATGATTCATGTGTCTATATTCTCTGGGTATCCAGAGATCCTATACATGTATTTTTGCCAATTTACAGGAGACAGGATCTAAAGGTTAGAAGGAAAAAATAAAAGCTCTGAAATCTATCTTTGAGCACAGATGTTGAACAGATGTAAAAATTGCAGCATACTTTCTTCCTTAGGTTCTTTTTCCTTTTCACCTTTCTCCCTATTTTGGAAATAATATGTATAACAGTCATTTGATTTCTGATACAACAATTATATCTATAAATTTAGAGGTGTTTTTGTTTAGTTTCCTTTATATTTTACATATGAAGATGTTTTACTGAAGACCTTTTGGGCTTTTCCAAGTCTGCTGTAGAGTAAGACTGCTGCCACATCTCATTTTCCTAGAAGACCTTCTCAGGAATCCGAAATAACTGCATACTTTATGGAGCCCTTATCTGTGCCTTACCTCTCATTTGTTGCAAGTCAGTCTTCACTTGATGTTGACTTTCTCTGGATAGGGTCAAAGCAGTTTATTGAGGACACATTTAGTGCAGTATCTCATGTAAACACTTCTAAGGGGAACTGACACTCCAGTGCACATTGGGCATCCATGGGTAACTGTCTTCCAGTGCCTTTATGGAGTCTGCAATATCTGGCCTGGAAGTCTGAAAGCAGTTGCCTAAAACATACAATTAAACAGGACTCTGCAAGTCAGAGCCAGCATCCTAGCTCCCAAACACAGCAGAGAATTGAAAACATGGGTTTGGAACTGCACCCTGACTCTACCACTTTGAGCAAGTTACTTATACCCTGGGACCTCAGTTTCCTCCCCTGGAAAATGGGGAGAATAACTTCACACTGTCAGGATTAAATGAGATAGTATATACACATCTTAGAGTTGGCAAATCTTATAATGTGTAGTGGCAGCCCTGCCATCTATAACTTGTATAAGCTGCCTGGTTCTTCTTTGATCCTCAGTGGGGATTTATTTATTTAGTGCATAAAAATCCAGGATATCCAGTTAAATACTGAATTTCAGATAAACAACAAGTAATTTTTAGGATAACATATATCTTATGACATATTTAGGATATAACTTATGCTAAAAAGACAGTATTCAGGAATTTCCACCATGGTGGAACAGGATTGGCGACATCTCTGGAGCACTGGGATGGAGGTTTGTCCCCGGCCCAGTACAGCATGTTAAGGATCCAGCATTACCACAGCTGTGGCACAGGGCACAACTGCAGCTTGAATCTGATTCCTGACCCAGGAATTCCATATGCCGTGGGTGGCCAAAAAAGAAAAAAAAAGGTATTCATTGTTTCCTTGAAACTGACATTTACCTGGGCAACCTTAGTTTTATCTGGAAGCCTCAGCATCAATCCCCATGTGTAATAAATGAGAATACTCAGGTTTACCCATCTTATACTAGTGGGTGATGGTGATGATGACATGAAAAAACATACATGCAAAATTTTGTAAGTCATAATATGTGATTCAGACATGAGGGAACACTCTCGTTATTGTTGTGGATATTGGAGTCATCGCCAGTTCAGGAGCAGGTTGAGGGTTACACAGTGAAAGTCAATGAGAGGCGATACTGTAAGTTATAGACAAGTTAACCTGTTCACCTCTTCTCTCAGTTACTTGCAATAGACTGCCTTTTCTCATTAATATGCATGTGTGGATCTCACTAGTAAGTACTTTTTGTACTTGGAGAGAGGAGGGAAGAGGAGGAGTATGAAGAGGATTGTGCTGAGGACTGCCAACCTTTATCCAGGGAGGGTTATTTCCTTTTTAATTAAATTTCTAGACATGCAATTTGCCTTTTCCGATGTATTAGGTTTTTCATCAGCTTTTTTTTTTCTCGTAGAGTGGCAAATCACGAAGAGCTTATTTCAGGAACAATCACAGGAGGGGCCGTTTGGCTGCCCACTCATGCCAAAGCTGCATTTTAAGCATAAATACTCCTTCAACAGAGAATTGCAAGTGAAAAGTCAAGATTCTAAAAATACTCCAAGAAATTTTAACTCTCACTTGTCAGGTGCATTCAGGAAACGGGAGCACTCAAATACTTTCATTCTCAAAGAAAAGAACATCAGGTCTTTTCCCTCCTTTCTCATGGCCCAAAACTAGACCCCCAAAGAAAACGTGTTCTGCCTAACTTGAGCAATTTCTCACAATATCATAAAAAAGGGAGAGAATGTGACTTGTACCTCTACAGTGCTCTATTTACTACCTAATTTAGTAACTTTAGTAAAATGAATACCTTCTATGTCAAAACTTAGCTAGATCAGCTATCTGATAGGATGTAGTTGAAGGAAGTCTCAGTCATGTAACTGAATTTGTATTTTCAAACCAGTTTTGCTAGCTTCTCAGAGGTAGGAGATACATGGACTAAGTAACTAGAGCAACCAACTTGGCAGTTTCTTACAAGACAGAAATAAACCTCTTGCAACACTTGGCCTTTGACTTTGGAATGCAAAGTTTTAGGAAAAAAGGAGAGTATGGTGAGAGTATGGGTTCCAAAGCCTGTAGACAATGCCATGCAAGTCCCACCCCTGAATGAAATCGCTAATTTCCCCTGTAGGGGTGGGGTAGGGGGGTGGGAAGGATTTTCAGCAGGCAAGCACTACAGACAGGATAACACTCTTTGTGTTTTGACACTCACTCAGGTCATCGCATTTTATGGACATGAACTGAAGATAAGATCTAGTGATGGAGTCTCCAGCCAGAGCTTGAGCCCATCAATGTCAGGTTCCCTTAAGTACCTGATGCCGGCACTTGGCCACAGTTCCAGTGGATAAAGGTTCTGGCAGGGTCAGTGTCTCATGTGAAGTTCCGGCTCTCATTTGCCATAAATGAAGAAGATGGGAAGTAAGTTGTGAGATTTTTAGACTAATATTTAGATAATTGCAATTTATCTCATCCTAAGGATCAAGATGATTGAACTTGAGCCGAGTTTGAACTGGATTGTGTTTACAAGGCCTCCTTCCTCCCAGCTACATGTTTAAAGAAAGAAGAAAAGCGAGAGCTGGGATTTCCGGCTGACCTTGGAACCAAAAATGGCCAATCCCAATAACAATAATAGCAAGAATAAACAAGCACAAATATTGCAATGCGCTCTCTCCAGCACTGAGAAAAATTAATTTCCTATTTGAGTCCCATTCACATAAATACTCATAATGATGTATTTAAATCCAGACTCTTTTAAATCCTAAACCCACAGTACCTGAGCCAACAACATGAGTCTTGCATTTAATCGGTTACTGTAATAAACATATAAAATGTGTGTTTTTTTTTTTTTTCATGAGAGGACAGAGCAGTGGCTACATAAAAGGACATCAAATGACACATCCTCCATCTCCCAGCAAATAAAAAAGCCATCAGCTCATAACAAGGCGGTGATAAAAGGTGCTGAGGCCAGTAAGATTAAGACTTTGTAATAAGGTTCGGGCGCCAAAACTGACAGCCATTTTCTTTTATATTTATCATGTCCTCACATTGGGGTGAGAAGCCATGGCTCTGTCCCATTGCTGGCTAGAATTTATAGCAGCTCCATTATTAGGAGATTGCAGTGAAATGGGGTAGAGGTATGGTTTTCTGAGAATGTTACGATAGCCTCCTACATTATACACTTGACAGGTTTGTCAGCTCTTAGTAACAAGCCTTGTAAAGTACTTTAATATCATTAGCACTATTTTCTTAATGTGTCTATTCTCCTCGCAGCCTGAAAATATCATATATCATAGGCTGGAGGGTAGCCTGCACAGCTATCTCCCCTTTCCTGGCTTCTTAAATGTGATTTTATAGTAACACGTAGAGTTGATATTTTAATCAAAATAATGCAGCCATTTTCCTTTATTGATTATCAAGTAAATATGTATAAATATGTAGTTAGGGGTGGGCAACCCTTTTAGAGAATATTGGAAACATATAACAGATGGCTTTCTTGCTACCTGCTTACTTTAGTTATGCTATGTGCCAGGAGGTTTTCCATTCTGCTCTCCTTACCCAAAGATCTCCAGAGTCCACATGGAGGAAAGGGGGCACAGGTCAGAGCCAAAACTCTGGAAGAATGTTCCAGGTAGGCAAGGCCTAAATAAGATACACGTATATCTTCCTTTTTGCAAATGAGCATAAATTACAATATATACTGTAGTTTGTGGTGCATTTCAAAAAGACCCACATTTAGTTTGAAGTACAGAAATCCTGTAAGGCTTTTTCTTCCTTTCCATGCTGAAATATTGACTTACATATGCCTATCTACAATGCTAATGTAAACCCAGCGACTCAGCATTGCAAGAGTTTTATAAGTGTTTCACATTTCAAAAATAAACATGTATTGCTTGGTGAATGTAATAAAATTATATACTTGGTTTAGATCTCATGTTTAAACAGGACATGCATCTTAATCGGGGTCCTATTTATTCTTAACCTTGTAAATATTCTCATAGATGACCTTGACATAACATTTCAATTATGGTCAACAATAGCCTTAAATCTATACCAACTATAAGGATAGATACACACATATACACACAACAATTTTATTATTTTATTATCGCCAGTAAAGTCTCAAATTGTCCTATGACTTAAAAGAAGGTCAGAGTCAAATACACAGTTCAGTTCTGTGCTACAGCTCAGAACAAAACATCAGCTTTGTGTGACCAGTGTCAATATCATGTAATTTACTAGACATTGCCCAAAATGTGTATTCTACTAGTCGCTGGATGTGTGCCCTACCCCCATCACCACTACCTTAAATGAGAAATGAAGGATTTGTGGACTACTTTCCTTTCAGTCAAAATCATTGCACCTAGCTCAGAGCCTATCATAAAGTAAGTAATCAATAAATATTGTTTGGAAGGGTGAGTAATGAATCTATAATTTCTTTCACCTTGTGTTGTGATTTCTTTTGGCTCATGGCCACCAAAATGGGTTACTTGCAAGAAAAAATACATATATACATTCAACGAGAGGTGCTATGGCAGCTGGATCTTAGATTAATTTAGTCCATGCTTTTCTTCATTAACTTATGTGTGTACCTTTGCATTTACAACAAGGCCATGGGTAGATGATCTCAGGCAATATCACTACATATTGACAACTAGACATCACTCTGTAACCCAAAATATTTGTTAACAAATTATTTGAATACATTTAAAATATTTCTTCTTAATGGCTCAAAAAACATGATTTCAAGAATAAGCAATCCAAGAAGAATTTAGACTTTTATCTCCATCTCCACTTATAACATTTATGTCCCTAGATTGTTCAAATATTCCAAGATAATATTTCACAAAGTGGAACAGTTAGATTAAATTTTGTCAATTTAATTTTTTTTTAATTTCGATTAGAAGTACCTCCCTAAATTCTATATTCCCATTGCACTTGCCTAATTTAGGTGAGAAGAAGAAAATTCATACTTTGGACCATCTCTCTACGCACCTGAACAAGAAGACAGACAGGGCAGGGTCAACCCCATATTTTTGTCTATTTTTATAGTCAGTACAATAATTGCCTGTGATGGATTAATTATATAGTAAGAAAGGCTAATGACGATTAAATCATGTATTTTTCAATGGGGTCTGGTCACCACATGAGAACCTAACCTAACCTTTTTAAAGAATTTTATGCCTCTTGATCTGAAGGAAAATAATTAATCTGATGTGTTGAGAAACTGTCCTGTGAAAATGCCACTGTTCACACAATCTTGTTAACATGAAGATGTTTTAAATATCTGTTGATAGGTAACTGTTCCCCAACCTCAGATGACTGGTCATAAAATCATTTAGTTTATTTATTACTAGAAATCATGAAGAATTAAAGTAATTTAAGTCTGTACATTTGCTAAGCTTATGACATTTGATACTATCAGATAAAATATCTTTTGATTAAGTCTTTATGTGTAAAACACCAGAGTAATTAGTTGAAATCATTGACTAAGGATTTATGGACAGTCATGTGTCTAAACAACTTGTATCTTCTCTGCACTCTTGTATTGACATTCAGAGACAATATTGCAACACTTAGGCCTAAAAGGAGACTTCAGCATCACACAGCTGGTCTTCCTGAGTCACTAAAACAAGAGAAGCAAATCCAAATTTTGCTGTCTGAGCTGTTTTCCTTGACATAAAAGCTGGGCAAGTCCTGTCAGACGACTTTTTCCCCAGGCCCAAATGAAGCACTCAGGGGAAGGTGGGCTCTACTTTAGTCCTCTGTAGTCTGGTGTTATTCTTTATCTCTCCACCACTGTCTTTGTGGCTCCAGATAGTTCTGGGCAAAGTCCTGGCCAAGCATCTTGACTCAGTTTTTAGCGTTCTTCAGCAAAACTATGTTGAGTTAATTGGCTAAGAACATTTTGGTTGAATGCTATTATACTCATAAGACTCAAACTTACGGTTATAAAGGAGGAAAGCGGGAGGGAAGGATAAATTAGTAGACTAGGATTAACACATACACACTACTATATATAAAATAGATAATTAACAAGTACATACTTTATACCACAGGGAATTCTACTTAATATTTTGTAATAACCTATACGGGAAAAAAATCTGAAAAAGGATAGACATATTCATCTATAACTGAATCGCTTTGCTGTACACCTGAAACTAACATTGTAAATCAGCTATACCTCGATAAAATAAAAGATAAAAAAGATTTTCAGAAGACTCTAAGAAAACTGATTTCAAAATAAAAAAGTCACCTTAAGGATTTAATATCTCTAGATTGAGTTGTTTTCCAGTGATTATGTTCATTATTTTGACCTGGTGAAGGTGTAGGACAATGGACGTTGCATCCACAGCTGAATGGAGAATAAATTGATGTAACCACCTTGGGCAACACATTGACATTATCAGGTAATGTGGAAATGTGTGTTCCTTCCAACACAGGTATTCAACTTCAATATGTATACATATAGAAATTCTTATAAATATGCTCAGCAGTACTCAAAATAGCCTAAAACTGGAAACAACCCAAATGTTCATTGATGGGAATTAAAAAACAAATTGTAATATGGTCATACAATGGAAGATATACACTGAAATAAAAAGAACGAACAGCCATCTGCATGGCCATCAATGAACCACAGAAACTTAATGTTGAGTGAAAGCAGGAAGATAGAGATAGACACATATGATTCCATTTCCACTAAAAAAATTAAAAAATAAGTCTAAATTTCATACTAATTAGAGATTCTTAGGAAAGCAAAAAAACATTAAAAGAAAAGGAGAGAATTATTAACACACAATTCAGGAAGTGGCATGGTGAGTGGGTGGATTAAAGAACAGGGATGTGATGGAAGAGGGTAAAGAGGGGTAAAAGTACTCCTACTGCACTGGTTGTGTAAACATTCTTAACCTTGGAAGGTGTGTGCAAGGGTATTTTTAAATAATTTGTGTGTGCGTGCGTGTCTTTTTGGGACTGCACGTGCAGCATATGGAAGTTCCCAGGCTAGGGGTAGAATAGAGGCTTCAGCTGCTGGCCTGCACCACAGCCACAGCAATGCGAGATCCAAGCTGTGTCTTTGACCTACACCACAGCTCAGGGTAATGCCAGATCCTTAACCCACAGAATGAGGCCAGGGATTGAACCCGTGTCTTCATGGATACTAGTCGGGTTCGTAACCACTGAGCCACGTTGGGAACACTTTAAATACCATTTTAAATACCAATTATTTAAAAATGTATACCAATGACATGCATTTTTTGAAAGTAAATTTCAAAATTCAAGAAAGTAACAATAGATAAATAAAGGGAGAGAAGAGGTAGAGTGGCTTAAAAGACACCTCTGTTCCTTTCTCTTGTTTTCATCATGAACAACAACAACAAAAAAGACTTTGACATAACTATTGAGCAGTGTTTGGTGTGGGCAAAAATAGGCACACCTCTAAACTGTACATTTTATTACACAAATAGAAGTTGTTTTTGTAGCATATCAGCTTTAAATCAAAGCTAGGCAGAGATTAGAGTACCTGTTGTAGCTCGTCAGTAATGAACCCAACTAGTTTCCATGAAGATGCTGGGCTCGATCCCTGGCCTCACTCAGTGTGTTAAGGCTCTTACGTTGCTGTGACTGTGGTGTAGGCTGGCAGTTGCAGCTCCCATTAGACCTCTAGCCTGGTTACTTCCACATGCTGCAGGTGTGACCCTAAAAGGGGGGGGGGGAAGCTAGGCAGAGATTATTTTATATACATGAGAGTTATATGAGATCTTGTGTGTTCGGTGTAATACATTACATATACACTTAATAGTCTGAGGATTATGATTTCAAATCAATTATTCAGACGTTGAAGTTAGCCAAATTCAGTCCATTAAAATGCCCATTGTTTTATGTTCCTGTCTCCTTTTAAGACAATTTTCAAAGACTAAATCAGGCACTTTACACTACCATCCCATTTCCTCCAGATGTGTTTATGATGTAACTTTAAAATCATCATTGTCGTATAATTTTAGGAGATTCAGATAGATCATATTCTTGCATTTTAAAATAGTGGACGCTGAACAGTTTTTACTTTGTCTTATTTTCCAAGAGGAAATGGAAGGTGACAGACACTCTATGTTGCCTGAACAAACTCAACAAGAACAATGAAAGGCACACAGCATAGAATCTCCTTTCATCCTCTCTTAATAACACTATAAGGTTCATACTACTATTAATTGGGAGCTTCTTACAGAGGATAAAAATGACGCACAAGAAGTATAAAGACTCTCCCAAAGAGGTGACTATGCTCAGGTTTGAACTGTGGTAGTTTGTTCTCTCTACCATTCTCATAGTTTGTGCTCCCTGCCATACAAATGCGCAGAATTATTCCTGCAGTTATGCATATGTTATATATGTATATAAGAAAAAGACTATCTTCACAATGTTTAGTAAATAGTTCATGTACATCCTTAAATGATTTTACAGATTCTCATTATGAGTAACATTTACTATAGGTAAATTATGTCCACATCAGGTAAGTAATATCGACATCTCTTTAAGTTAAAGTCATCAAAGCATTTTTAATAGAAATCGTAAAATATTTTCTTTAAAATATTTTTAAGCTCCTACTTCCTGAGTGAGACTGACGATTCTAGGAGATGATTGTCATGTGCTTATTTCCATTTTTCAGCACCTTACATGATCACACCAGGCTGGTAATTAGTAAGATAAAAATTGCTATTGGATAATGCACCATTTCAACTGTCATTCTGCTGGATTGGGGGGAAAAGTTATTCTGTAAAATGAGAGCCCAGTGGTGCGGTTGTATTGACTTTTATGTCATGTTTGTTTCAGTTTACTAGTCAAAACAAGTTTCACAGCTCCTCCTGGTCCAGAAGGTTCCGTTTGCTTTATGAAAATGAAGCTGTCTTGTTTTCTGCTTCATAAATCATTGTCAAGCGGAGCTAGATAACAGAAACAAGTTCAGATTCCAGAATGATTATCCTTAGAGATGATGTATTAAATATACAGAATACAACTTGATTTTCATAAGCCATGTTGACTTTGCAGAACTAAGGCTGCAGGGGAAAATTATCTCATAAGAGGAGGTGTGAGCGCTTGCAAAATCTAACCAGGTGGGAATGATGGGGGAGGGAAGAAAGCTGTGCATCTTCACATATAAAGACTCACGTGCTTTCTAGGATTTTTTCTCCGTTATTTTCCTGCTGTCATTCCTTTAAGCTTTTGGGTACCTCTTTCTTTTATTTCTTTAATGAACAATAGAAGAAACGTCTTTAGGAAAAAAAAAAAAAGAGAGAGACTGTCTTTCCCCTCTATTATCTGCCACTTCGTTTGCATCCTTTTCTCTGAATATAACGATATCTTGTAAAATCTTTCTTCTATCTCTTTATATTATAACCTCTTTCCCCATGAAATTATCCTGATTTCAGTTGCACCTTTAGTGTATCACAGTTTGTGCACAAGAGGCTTTCTAATGCCTCGTTGGAGCCAAACCAGAGGCAATGGGAGTGGAATCTAGAAAAAAAAAAAAAATTCTCGGTAGAGTCAGAAAAGTCACAAAGATGCCCTGAGGTCAGGAGCGCCCCTGTGACAACTCACCGGGCAGATGTCCTGTACACACCTGGTCCATAACATGCTGAGGTTAACTCTTCCTCTGAATGAAGAGCTCAGACCTCTTCAGCAAACTCAAGTACCTTTCACTGAGAGAGACAGGTCTTCTGTGTGAAATGTGTTTTGCCTTCCACCTGACTGTGTCATTCTTACTCAAGCTTCAAATCTCATTCAGTATCCCTCTCCTGATAACATTTTCCTCCTTCCCAGCCACCATCTGGGGTCCTTTTTCTCTGGGCATTCCCTCAGATTACATCGTTCACTGCTCCCCATTCCTACATACTATGGGATACTGCATTTACTGCATTATTGGTTTTTAAAATATTGTTCTCTATTGGTAAGGGAAAAATTCCACAGGCTGGGTGTCCATGTTTGTTCACATAGTTGTAGCCAGGCACACACCACAGAATAGGTTTGCATTACATTTTTGGAGGCAGAGCATAAGGAGAAATAGTCGTGTACCCAAAGCCATTCCAAATTCTGAGTAAAACTTAATTCTAGCAGGAGATTTGGGTGGAGATTCAAGTTGCATTCAAATTTGAATTCTCTCAATTAGGTTTTCTTGCTCAGAAAGGAAGGCCACATTCTCTAAAGAGCAAAATAATAAAAAAAAAAAAATTGCATATATGCTGTCATGTATTTCCTGTACTATGAAAAAGAACTTTCTCTGCCTACCAAGACTTGCTTGATTTTCCTTTTTTCTTCCTTCCTTCCTTCCTTCCTTCCTTCCTTCCTTCCTTCCTTTCTTTCTTTCTTTCTTTCTTTCTTCCTTTCTTTTTTTCTTTTGCCTTTTTTTTAGGGCTGCACCTGCTACATATGGAAATTCCCAGGCTGGGGATCAAATCAATCAGAGCTCTAACTGACAGCCTATACCATGGCCACAGCAACGCGGGATCTGGGCTGCATTTTCGACCTACCCCAAAGCTCATGGAAACGCTGGATGATTAGCCCGCTGAGCAAGTCCAGGGACTGAACCCGAGGCCTCTTGAATACTAGCCAAGTTTGTTAACCACTGAGCCACGATGGGAACTCCTGATTTTCTTAAGATAACACACTGCTGGGGAAGAATATTTCACCACCACAAGCCTCCATACTGGGATTCAAGGAGCCAGGCCCCTAGGAAGTTCTAATTTTGCATAATCTAGCTTATCTGATTGATTTATTCTTTATTTATATATCTTTATTTACTCATTTCTTGAGCAAGAAAGCAAAGTGAGGAATTAGAAAATTATTCAGAAACTTCACTAAGTGCTTCTGACTAGTTGGGGTCCTCACCTCAAAATGTATTCTCAACAACAGGCTGGGAAAGCTATATCATCTAGATAATTGTCTCAACTTATCACTTTGGGGTACTTGCAAAAAAAAATAAAAAGAAAAGAAAAAGAGCTTTTTATAAGCTAAGGGCAAAATGTCTACTTGAACTTTGGATTTTTTAAGATACCTAAGATCTCCAAGCAGTCGGTTAACACATGTGGAATTTTGCACATTTTATAAATATTTAGATGTTCGTAAATACAATCTTGTTTTATATACCATTGTTGAATAACATGGGTGCTTTGCTCTTTAGGAAGAGTGTCTTTCGACGGAACAATCAATAGCGAAACCCTGCATGGTTTATTTTCTATTATGTATACCTTACAGGTCATTGAGTCAAGTACTATGGCAGGATTTCTAAAAGGCTGGTGATTTTTAGGAAAGATCATCAATAACATATGTAGCCGAGCAAGCTAAAATAATTACAATCAAATTTCATGCTTCAGGGCATAAACTGATTTCCTGCAAGGGTCAGAAAGGAATTATGCTGCCTTCACCAATGTGAACTGCATCGAGTAAATAACTCACCTATTTTTGCTTGGTTTTGCCTTTTTTTTTTCTGAAATGAATATAGATCAGTTTTCTGAAGAAGGCAGCACCCATTAGCCCATGCCTTTCCTTGGTGGCATCATGCCAGGTCTGCTTTCTTCATGATACCTAGGAATTTTTCTCTGGAATAAGCCATGGGATGGATCACTGGTTGGGAAATATTGCCTCTAAAATGTAGATGTCTCTTTCTGGCTCCATTTTTAAAAGTTGATGGCCAAGAAGGAGAAAATTGAAGAGGGAAGAGAGTAAAATAATATGATTTGGGGTTTCAAGTGTGCAGGCTTAACACTCCATGAGTATCACATTTTCTGTCTGAGACCCTCTAAACCCCCTACTCTCAGTCCTAGGTTTTGTTCATCGCTTTTCTCCAGCTGACTCTTGCCATTGGCTCTCCCTCATTCAAAAATCTCAGTCAAATCATGTATTTGCTCTTCTCAGAACAGCTTCAGGAACAAAAGATTCTAACCTCTGTTACTATATTTTGGGTTGGGGGAGGTAGGGTGGGGAAGAGGTGGGGAGAGAAGCAAATGGTTATTCTCAGGCGCTGCTTCTCCTACAAACTTAGCACAGAGGCCTTGGAGCTAATTACGTTCTGTGTGTCTGAGCCAAGGAACAGAGCTTCATGCTGACACTCGGATACATCTGGGCCTGATAACAATTGCAAATACTCAGGGCACACTTTAAAAAAGAGCTTATGTTACAATGTGAAACAGCATGTTTTACAGTCCTCAGAAGGGTCAGATAAATAAAACAGCTTGGAGTCCAGAGCTTTTGAGGAGGGGGGTGGAGGGGAATGTATTTTGTAACATTTCATTTAGAGCAGAAAAATTTCCCCACTGACAAGGGAACATCTGACCCCAAGAAAATGTTAAGTTCTACCCACAGCTGTTTGAGGAAATGGGCAATACAAGACTGGGCTGCCTTCAATGATGTGAGCTATAAGATTACAATCACCTCCCTCTCAAAGAGACAGTTTTGGAGATTTGGGTCTGATTTGAAAGTGCCAAGGAGAATTTATAAAAAGCAACTCCTGCATATACATCCAAGAAGGGAGAGTAGGGAGGAGGTGCCTGCACATTTCTAGGGCATATTGAGCATACACGTTGAAAGGATCATTTGAGTTAATTTGGAAGTTGTCTTTGGGGGCGGGCTGAATGTGTTGAACACAGCTAGGTGACTTTCCAAAATAATCATTCATGCTTTGGCGGGGGTGGGGGTGGAGGGGAGTTGGACAGAGAGAGCAGGAAAGGAAAACAAATCCCAAAGCCAGAGTTTTGCATCAGAGAGTAACAATTGTCAGTTTCCACTGGGCCCACAGCTACCGCACAGTCCCTTCTGCACGCACGCTGCAAGTCTGCAATCATCTTTCTTCCTCCTATTGAGACTTGCAAGGTCATAAAAGAGGGGTATCGCTCACTTTAATCTGGTAATTTCCCCGTTCCTTGAATTCACATTTTTTTTTTTAAGTATAACTTCAACCCATTAGTATTTAATAGTCTTGCTATTCCCTTTAGTATGTGGTTTTGTGGCTCCAGTGCAAGTACCCACACTACTCATTTTCTTCATCTCATGCCCCTAATCTTCCAGAACATTTTTATTTAAAACTTGCCGATAGTAACCACAACTTTATTACAGAGGGAAGCAAGTAACAAGAGATCTGTGTGTTGGTCATATTGGATTTCACTGATCAGTCCATCTCTTCCTTTTTTAATTCTCAAAATAGGAGAGGGAGGGATTTAGCCCCCATTTGACAGAAGTAGTAACTGAGGCTCAGATAAACGTAGCAAGTTGTCCCAGATGCCACAGCAGTAAGCATCAGAGCCTTTGCCCAAGTCCAGGACTCACTGGCATCTGTAGCCAAATTAGGTGCCTTTATCCATTATATTACCTTTCAACTGCATAACAATTTCAAGTTTAAAGGCACTATTTTCTTTTCCTTTACTACGTCATCTCCTTTAATAAATAAATTCAAAGAACCCACCCATTTAAAAATAATTCTCAGTTCAGAAGCTTGGGGAAGTAATGTTAATTTCTTAATGAAGATAAACGAGCTAATGTAATACAAAGGTGGTTTTCCTTTTCTATAGAGTCTCTTACATATATGGCTATGAAATACATCTCTGAACACATGTTATTTTAAAGATTACATGCCGTATCTCTCAATTCGTTCTCTTAAGGGAGAAAATAAACACAGATTTTCTTGAATATAAGTACTGGGTTTAAAGCCCACACTTCACACTTTCCTGAATCCCTCAACTCACTCAGCTTCAAGACCTTCTGTCCTAAAGACAAAACAGCTTTTTAGGTAAGTTGTATGAAGGTTTTGTTTGTTTGTTGTATTTGTGGGGGTGGGGGCGGAAATCAGTTTCTCTGGAAAGCTGGCTCCTGTGTTCTCAAGGGTTATAAAAATGGGAATCATTTTTATTGGCAATCCACTGGAATAGTGCTGAGACAAATGGAAACTTGAAGATAAGGATCCTCAGAGGTGAAAACATACAGCTGTTGGGAATTGCGAGAGAATCTGACCAATAAAGGAAGTCACTATTTTTCCAGGCCTAAAGTGAGTTATAGGGCGAGACGGGTGTTGTATATTTATGTAAGCCAGCAGCAGGGAGTTTAAGCGGCTGTATATTGCTGAAAGAGCATCATTCACATTCAGGCTGAGACAAAACGTGGAAATGAAGTAACATCCTGGCTGAAGAAGGCCTCACGACAGAATAATAACATTTCAGAGAGGGGGGCCGTGTGCGAGGCTGTGGGTAGGCCTCAAAATGAGGAAATGATCAAGATGCCTTGTCAGGCTTTCAAAAAACAGTTACACACACACACACACACACACACACACACACACACACACTCAGTCAGGATTAAGGCCTGGCCCAGCGTCCTTGGGAAGGAAGGTCATTTATCTCACAGAAACGCGTACACAATTACTTGCAACCTTCATCAGTATAGTCAGCAAGATAGGTTTGCCAAAAACACTAGAAATAATATATATCAATACACATATTACGGTCGGCCCCCGTTTGGTATTTCTTATTATCATGCACTCCTGCATTAGCATGGATACTAATTCAGGACAATATCTGAAGGACTAAAAGTGGTTCTGGCCGCTCAGTTTCAAGGGAGGGGAGTGGGTTGGGTGGAGAGCGGGAGAAACTGTCTTATCTCCTGTGTTTATTTATTGTGTCCTTTTGTTTAGAGGAAGTTGCAAGTAGAAGAAAAGGGTCTTGAAATTACATTCCTCTAATGACAAATTGGGGAAAGAAAGAGAGACCATCCATTGCAGAAAGATGATCAAAAGGAAAGGGAAAAGAAAGAGTTTTAACATTCAAAAAGTATCCACAGCTAGTCCGAGGGACTCTTTGAAAACGTTGTGCTTCTGTTTAGTAGAAATCGGCTAGCCTCTGCCCAAATGCTAATTAAGATGTCAGAGATTTTAATGGTGGATTGGGGTAAATATTTCAGGAACTTTAGTCATTTTAGCAATAAAAACCGCAATGTAAAATAAGAATTTCCTGTCACACAGTGAGCTTTTAGTTAGTAATAAATTAGAATGGTTATTAAAATTTGGAATCACTGGGATGCAAATAGTATATCTTGTCCTTGAGGTTTGTTTATTTTTGAAACCAATATGACAATTATGAAAAACGAGTAAAATCACAAGGTTTTTATAAAAATGTGCGTGTCGTGTGCCATGGACTAGATTCAAGAGTTTTCCTTTTTAGGACAAACTGCAATGAGATGTCAAAGTGATTTTATCCTAGGAAAACATAATTTAAAACATAAAACATATATTTAAACCTTAGGAACAGTTTGCTTAAGTTTTAAGGCTGTAGTGGAGTTACAAAATGAATGGGCTTGCCTCTTTTACCTCTGCCTTTTTACAACTGAATATTAAACTTCCATTAAGAAAAAAAGTGATTGGGAGTTCCCTTCGTGGCTCAGTGGTTAACGAATCCGACTAAGAACCATGAGGTTGCGGGTTCGATCCCTGGCCTTGCTCAGTGGGTTAAGGATCCGGCGTTGCCGTGAGCTGTGGTGAAGGTTGCAGACGCGGTTCGGATCCCGCGTTGCTGTGGCTGTGGCGAAGGCTGGCAGCTACAGCTCTTGTTAGACCCCTAGCCTGGGAACCTCCATATGCCGCGGGTGCGGCTCCACATAAAAAGGCAAAAAGAAAAAAAAAAAGAAAGAAAGAAAAAAGTGATTGAAGTGATTGAAATGATTTAATTTCCTTCATTGACCAGTCTTTAAAAGTATTACTCCTTATTGTTTCACTCACACCTGGCAAGTTTTGCACATTCAAACCCCAATATTATCAGGACATAATATTTAGCAAATTTTCAAGAGCCAAAGGCCAGAGAGAACAAGAATGAGCATAGGACTCTTCTCCCTATAAAATGCTAATTGCAAACAGGAACAGTTTATAGGATATTTGCAGGTAAACTCACCGGCACAGAGCTGAAGACAAAGATTTCTAAGAATGACAACTTCAGCACATCCGTGTAATAATCCTACTTGTCAGTTTCCTGTTTTTCTATAGGGGACATTTTAAGGGCTGGAGTCATGTAAATTCATTACTGGCTTCTCAAGCATCAGGTAACGGCCACTGCCAAAGGTAGGATTCCAAAACCATTAGCCCACTGGGTATGATTCTATATGGGAAAACAATATTTTGACCACATCCCCTGCATCTCCTGCCATGGCTGCCTAGTACTAAAAATGTATTGGTGGAGAACATACTGAAATCGGGCACTCCCTGAAGCACACCCTACAAGTGCTTTAAGAAAAAAATGCCATTTGCACAGAGTTTGAGCTCCACTGAGGAAAATAATATCTTAAATACAGATTGTTCAGTGTCTCCACTCCTATGTTATATATATGTGTGTGTGTGATGTGTGTGTGTGAGCTATGCGTGTGTGTATATATATGTATATATATATATATAAAATCTGTACAGAATTTCTTGAAGAATTATTAGTCACACCTGCAGCAGCTCATATAAAAGGCAATAGTGGCAGGGGAAAAAATTATTCCTTTCTCTGGTTTCTCCCTTAAATGTTTGAGTAAGAATACAGTGGCAGGCATCCATGTGTTGTGGTGTGTTGAAAAAAAAAAAAAAAACCCTCCATTTAAACACGGATTTTAACCTTTCCACCTTAGCCTCTTACATTTTCTTTCCTTCTACTCAAAGCATTTAGGTAAATTAGGATGAGGTTCCTCCATAAAAATGCAAGGGGATCAGTTAAACTTTCATCTCTAATTTATTCATGAAGGAGCAAGGTCTTGCCTGGTTGTGCTGTGCATCATCCTGTCAGAGTGACTTTCTCTCTTGTTGAGAAGGGAGATGGAAGGACAGGAAATCAGGAGCTTGGGCCTTGCTAGTAATTGCTATGAGAATAAAAATGTTGGTGCCTTCTTGCTCAGTGAAGTGAGCATGAGCAAAAGTTTCAAAAAAGAAGACCAGAACTGAATGAGCATCTGTATGAGTGTGAGCACACCAATAAAAACATGTATAGAACTAATATTATATATCATACATACATAATATATAACATATATATTTTATATAGTGCATGTATAATCAAAACTGCATCCTATCTATCAGAACCTATTTATATTATCATGATTGTATAGGTGCTCCATCATTTCATTGTGCAAGTGGATGCAAAGTATTCACAGCAATGAAAATATACCTGAATTAAATTTCCTAAATCATACCATTCCCAGCTCTTCTGAGTTGTTGTGCTTATAACTTCATGGAAGTTGGGATCGTGGACTGTCCACTTTGACGATTTGGGTCCTTATGCTTAAAGATTAAGCTTTCCATTGCCCTCTGTGTGCAGGCAAAAGCATGCGTACATGACCTATGCACACTTGAATGTATGCAAGTTCTGAAGACTTAGCAGTCTTTTAAGAAATACCTCAATTTCTCTTTCAAATTTAACCATAGTTTTAAACATTTAATGTTCTCATTTAAAAGTTCATCTTTTTTTTTCTTCTTAAATCATTTCCTGTTTTCTTGATTGCTTGTTTCTTTCCTTTCTTCCACTTTCAAGTATGTTTCACTTTTAGAGGCTTGGAGGAAAGGAGTGGAGTCTTATAATGTGAGAGATTTTATTCCAGTTGATGAATAGGTTTCTTGGCTTTGCCATTCCCACCCCAGCATTAAAAAATTATCATCTTTTATACATGTGAGAAAGGGAGGGGGCGGGATCTGGCATTAGTTCTTTTAGTCGTCAGGAAATTACAGAATGTACACTTGCGAAGTAAGCAATTTTTGCAGTCTGCCCGCACATCCATCTTTTTAATGAGCCTTGTTTATAACCTGATGCCATGTTTCTAGTCACCTACCCTGTTTACGTCTTTGGCCCCTTTAATTAAGAGAAGAACCAGTTAAAAGAAAGTAAGAAGAAATATTAATATGATCTGATTAATTCAGCTAGCAGGAGGTTATGGGGTACCAAGGTTATTATAACCTATAAAGGCAATGTGAATAAAGCTGTATTCATTTGTAATTTTATTAGGCGGAGCAAATTAGTGAGTCTGCATAGCAGTGACAAAAGACCCATTCCTATTCTCCCTTACCCCCTACTGCAAGGGCCAGGTGCCCAAAGTTAGGCTCCATATTAGGCAAATGAGATCTGATAAATCTCAGCTGCACATCTAATGAGACCCTCCAGAGCTGGTGCTGTGCTAATTTGGAAAGATTAGCTGGGATGTTTGTGTGTGGCTGGTTTAAGTCCAATGGAATAAAAGTAAGGCACAGAGAAGAGGAAGCAAAACCTAGAAAGGGTTAAAGACATTAAGCCAATGGTCCTCTGGAAAAAGTAAGGCCAGAATCCATAATGGGCAAACTATTAGAAACAAACTATCAAGGGCAGTTTGAGGGGTAAAGTGAAAATACTATTTTGAAAGAAATCTCAGTGGTAACTAGGCCCTTTATAATGATAAAAAGCAATAAGGTCCACCCTGTGTGGGGCTGCACCTCACCTCCTGGAACATTCCCACTCCAACTCCTCTCACATCAGGAACTCACCTTTTGTCCACTATCGTGGAGTCAAAGAAAATTTCAGAGTTTGTTTCTGGCAAAGATGTGGGAGCCCTGATAAATTAAGGAGAATTCAAAGTAAAAGAAAGTAGGTATGGCTGGAGTTTTTAATTCAATACTGAAAAGGATTTCAGTATTCATCAAAGGAACATTCTCATAGGCTGGTCTGTGGATTTGGAAAAGAGGTTTCAATATTCTAGAATCCTGACTAGACAAATTTGCTTGGGCCTCCAATGTACAAATTATAGTTTCCTTTGTCTTGCTTCAATGCATCAATTCTTCTAAACTTTAAGTTCAGACTTGCTGCTAATATGGTATTTGTTCTGACTTGACTTGGCATCTCCTGCCCATGGCTCTAATCTATACCTGGCCTTGGTCTGAGTTCTCTGCTCTGACTTTAACACTGAAAACTTGGAGAGTCTCATATTCCACTATGGTCCGGGAACAGATATCTATTTAGTCGTGAGTGAATTGTATTCTATTCCAAAACTTGAAATGTATTTTGAAAATTCTTAGTCTAATATATATATCCTAAATTCCTGAAAGGCCCTCCTGAGCTGAGAACCAACTCCAGGTTAGAAAATTTAGTCTTTTACTATGAGCAGGGCATTCTATTGAGTGTACTCTTATAAGGAGAAAAATCATAAACTAGATAATAGCAGCAATGTAGTCAAAATAGATGATTTTAGAAACCCTATGGAAAAACGAAGCACATAAATCTTAAAAAGGTATTCTGATGGCCAAACTTATATAAATGTTTTAAATTATATTAGGAACAAGCATAAAATACATTTAAAAAATAAGTAATAAAAAAATAAGCCCTTCCTGGTTCAGGTTAGAAATGACTTCTCAAGATAAATAATAATTCTTATTGGAAATCAATGAGAAGACAAAGCATAATTTTAGACTTTTCTCTTACCTCCAAATAAAACATAACATTAAAAAAAAATCCTGAAAATATGAAAAAATAAATCACACATCCCAGCTCTGCCACTGAATGCTATGTGTCCTCAGGCAACTAACATAATCTCTCTTTGCTTTAGTTTCCTCATATGCACAGTGGGAAAAATAATAGTAGTGCTTACCTCTTGGAATTATTTTGAAAATTAAGTGATTTAGTACTTAATTCACTTAGAAAAATATTTAGCATTTGGTGACACTAAGCTCTAATGATCATTTTAACTTTTCTATGGGGTAGGTTTTATGGCAGTCTGTCTCCACACATGAGCCCTCTGAAGGCAGAAATAATTTTACCCAACTCCATGACACCTCATCACCAAGCACAAAAGCTCTATCTTAAAAGAGGGACTACATTACAACATTTTCACTGGCCGGGGGTAGTCATAAGTGAAACAACTCTGTCTAGAACAATGCTTTCACTCTCAACTTAGTACTTTGGCTTTCTCTCTTAATCAACTGTTTTCATTTTCAACAGCAACAAGAAAGCATCAGGTAACTATCACACAAAGCCACGTGGAAGTTTGAATGTTAAGAATCACATATTACAATAATGATAAAATGTTTACTTTATGTCATTACCTATTGGCTAAAATGTAGGTCTATGAAGATATATGACCTTTTTACTTCTCTCAAATAAAATATAGCTATGGATGTTAGGATACTCAAAGAAGCAGAAATTTTATAAAACTGGCTCTGTTAGCTTCTAATCTACTTTTCACATCTATTTAATGACAACACACACTTTGTAGGATTGTGGTAAGTCCCGGTAAGACAACATATGCAAAGTACCTGGTGCTTAATAAATGTTAACTGTTGTTATAACCATTATTTGTAGAAAATTTCACCTCAAATGGTTCTCAGGGAAGGAAAGACTTAGAGCAACCATAAGTGGGTAATAGCTGTGTTTGCATTTGTTGATAGTGCTTTGATAAGACGGATTCTGAGTCTGAGCCCACACTTAGGAAAATGGGTCTGTGATCCATAAGCAAGCCTGCCTTGTGCACTAAACAGGGAGGGTTGGCACCATGCTATGGAGATTCCAAGACAATGTCTTTCCAAAAATATCTGCCTATGATACTTTTGAAAGGTTAATAAAGCTTATGAACCTATTTTAGGAAAAAAAGTGATCTTAAATGTGATATAAAATTTATTTTAAATCACAACCATTAAAATGTGGAAAAGGTCATCATAGCATACCACACCCATCATGCCAAACTCATCATACCATAATATATGTGCTTCTTTGTTAGGATCCTAAATAATGAGATCCAGTGACAGGTCTCAAACCTACTATCTACCATCATTCAAAGATGTGCTGAGCACACATGATATTGTGTGAGTTATCTGTGACACATGTAATGTAATAGCATTTGTGTGACATCCCTTGGTAAAAATTCATAGGTATTGTTACTACAGTTATGATGTTTTCCCCATGTTTGTAATAAAAGAGAATGCTACATTTCAGTCAGAGATCAGTGTAAAGAAAGATGCAACTTTTATCTATGTGATCTGTGACCCCCTTGCTCTAGAACCACAAATGAAGAGTGACTGTGCTTAGAACTCCAAGTTAAAACCCCTGGTCTAAAAACCTAGAAATTTCTTTTCACTTAATCAGCTTAGCATACTGTGTTTTTCCATAAATCACCTCCCTATTTGCCCTTCAGCACATACACATCCATTTTATGAAGTTTGTAAATACTTTAAGAATCCAAGTCTTAGGAATGTTTTGGATACTTAAATTTCTCTTTCTACCTAGACACAGGTTGACATAATTATTATAGTGTTTATGTTTCTAGCAGATTGGAGTAACTTGGTATAAATGCTGGGATTTAAATGATTGTGAAGTTTGAATGTTTTAAGAAATGGAATGCTTTGAGGACAGTTACTAAACAGGACATGCCTTACGTCTTGGGAAACCTCATATCCAATTACGCAGGATGAAAATATTAAAATAAACTTTGGATAAACATGCAGACTGTGGGGTACTTTTTTTTTTAGTGTTTTACTTTTTATTTTTTTTTCTTAATGGATTTTATTTCAATTATAGGTGTACATAAATCATCACAAGTCCATTTTACAGATTTTGTATCCCAAATCCCCAGTGCATCCCCCACCCCCCAGATTGTCTTATTTGAAAAACCAAGGTTTTCCAAAGTCTGTGAGTCATTGTCTGTTCTGTAAGAAGGTTCATTGTGTCTTTTTAGTTTCCACATGTAAGTGGTAGCATTGGGTGTTGCTGTCTAATTGTTTGAGTGGTTTCACTTCGCATGATAATTTCTACGTCCATCCATGTTGCTATAAATGTTGGTAATTCGTTCCTTTTAATGGCTGAGTAACATTCCATTGTGTGTATGGATACTTAATTCAACCTAAACCTTAAAGAATTTTGACCTCAACCCATATTCGTAGATAAATGAAATAATTCATTCTCCT
Organism: Catagonus wagneri; assembly: GCA_004024745.2. Taxonomy (NCBI): domain Eukaryota; kingdom Metazoa; phylum Chordata; class Mammalia; order Artiodactyla; family Tayassuidae; genus Catagonus; species Catagonus wagneri. The sequence goes on along the minus strand of PVHT021183630.1, from coordinate 8,827,419 downwards.
AGATACGAACCAATTCTTCATTTTATTGGACTAAAAGCCCAGAGAATATGCAAGTATACATAGCTGGGTATACCAAAGCCATCTGGCACAGGCTGATGTGCATCTATAAAAGGGTGAACACAGTTTAGATTAGGAATCCATTGTAAAGATGGGTCACAAGTCTAAATTGCTTTCATATTTACAAATATTTTGCATGTTATTGGCTCCCCATGAAAGTAACATACCCAAAGGGATGGCACCAAAACATTTTTTTTTTTTTTTTTTACTTATTGCCTACGCATATTAGTACTAAGCATGGGAGTCTGCTAAATTTGACATTTAATAAGCAGACACACTGTGGCTCTTCTTTGATTGTTTTTATTTGTAGTACTAAAAAGATTAATTGATTGTTCAATAAATTATCACTTTACAGATCAGGCTAGCTCTTAAACAAACCACCAATCACCTTGTTAACATGTAGATATAAATGAACTGTTTTCAATAGGATGTACATTATCCCCTATGTAGGTGTGGCAATTAGATTATTGATTTTAGGTAAATGCCTAGTTAATTATGCAATAGGCTTCATTTCTTCTGTTAATTAAGCCACTGCTCTTTGAAGTCAATAACCCATAGCCTCAGGAGAAATGAGAAGTTTCCCATTACAAAGTCCAAGTACTTCCCCCCAAAAGGGACAGAATAGAGACCTCTCTCCCTCCTTCAAAACAGAGACTCAAATGAAGAACTTGTTAAGAGTGAATTGTATTTTCAGCTCATTCACAGTTCATTTCTAGAATCAAGGTTAAATGGAAATCTGAATAGAAATACATGAAGAAAAACCACTAATCTCTTTTTAGTTACTTTTAGAACTCTTTTTAGAGTTCTTTTTAGAACTCTAGAAAAAGAAAATCAGCTATCTCTGTCTCACTTGATATCACAAGGATCAGCTTTAACCTGCCTTTCAGCAATAACCACCCGGGATCCAGCTCCTCTCAAATGCTGTCATTATTCTTGTCACTTAATTGTTAATGATTAACCTGACCTAGCGGGAAGAAAAAGCTATTTCAGAGTAGTCCTGGGAACAGAGCCTCAGTACAACTCATAGTATCCTCACCAACACTCCTCACCCTACTTTCTTTCTTTTGACCAAAGATTGATCCATAAATGTTGACTTTTGTCCTACTCTACTTGGGAATTGTTACTTTTTATCTGTTTCCATTTTGGAGGAAAGCGTGGCAGTGGACCTCTAGCTGCTTTGCCTAGACACTTGGAATCTAAACTTGACTATGCCTTTCACACTGATTTCATAACTTGCTGATACTTCTCACAAGTTAATTGATCCCAAACTTTGCTGTGTCTACTCTGGCTTTGGTGTCAATGTCACAAAAATGCCCTCTATTGCAAATCTGATAATGTTTTACACATAGTAGGTGCACAATGCTAACTGAATAAGTGAATGGGAAGGTGGACATCAAACCGTATTTTTGGAAAAAAGCCCTGGTTAAATTCTATGCAGGAAAATCACCAGCTTTCAGACAATAATAAACTGATTCTTTTTTTCCTTAAGCATTGACTAACTATAGCCAACAGAAATAAAGACAATGATAATCATTGATATTTACTGAGTGCTTACTAATTGTGCCTTCTGGACATTATTCTAAGATAAATACCACATATTATCTCAGTTCTGTAAGAATACTTTTCAATACATACTTTTTGATTCTCATTTTACGAAGGGAGAAACTGAGGCATGGGACACAATGTCATCACTAAGTGATTCAAATCTAGGAAATACAACTACAGGGTCTGTATGTTTAACAGCTATCTAGGCACCAGCAATCACTCAGTAGACAAAAATCACTGACCAGAGCCAAAGGTTGAATAGTATATCCAATGGGTCTACTTGACTTGAAATCTCTTTGGTAAAAATAACAGCCAATATTTAATAAGAACTTATTTCATTGGCTCAGTTCCAAAATGACCATGCAGACTGTCATTTTATCATCACAACTTAACCAGTCAGGGAGGCACTGACATTATATGAGGCAGGTTGGGTGCTAGATGTAGGGACACTTATGAATTCAATATCAGCATCCCTCTTTCTGGTCACAGTTTTAGCACCAGATACATGAAATTTATTTTCTCTTGACCAAATTACTTGTTCACAGCATAGAAATAGCTACAGAGCTAGTACACGTCATACTTTAATATGAATATTCCTCAGCTGGTTTACAATAAGGTTGGACTTAGTCCTACTGACCACAGAATGACTCTTGCTCCTTCTTCAAACCTTGGATATTTCCTTTTATGGTAAAAGTTATAATTAGCTGAAGAATCCTAAACTGTTCTTGTTAAAAATAATCCACATATAAGAAACCTGGTAAAAGTTATGCTGGTGTTTGCATGAAGCCTGTTATACATAATTTTCTGAAGCTGTTTTCAATCATGCAAATGATTTTTTCCTTTGCAATATGCTAATGCAATCTGATTTATTTCAGTTGTAAAAGTTAATTACAATGTGTTTGTGAGTCCCTAAAGATGATGTATTAAATGTTTATAACCAGGATTATTAAAATGTCCTGTCTCGATTACAGAGCTTCTCTTTCAAACACTAGAACTAATTGTAGCCTTAAATCACAACAACCTCACCGTTAAAATTAACACAAGGGCAACATTGCATAATTTTAATTAATTTTAATTTGGCCAAAGCAAATTAATTTTTGTTTTCTAGAAGGACAGCTAAACTCTTTTGTAGCCTGCTTCCACAGAACATGGAGTTCATAAACTTCTTTTCTTCCTAGCATTTTCATTCCTTTGAGGATTGTATCGTGGAATTGAATCCTTATTTATGTTTCGGTTTCAATTTGCATATCTGGTTCTCCCCTCTCCTCTTGGCATTTCAGTAAGGAAAGGAAACCAGGGTAGAATGTATAGAGTTCTATGATCAGGAGACAATTTTTCATTCTGCGTTTCATAATCTTAACCCAGGTCCTTGCAGATAATGACATTAAGAGCCCAGGAGAGGTGTACTCTGACACTTCTATCTTTAGGACCCATTAAAAAGCTGCCAACACCTCTTTCAAAGTTTGCAAGACAATTTTCTAAGGGATATCTACTTAGAAGACCTTCTATCTGGATTATTTTCTCCTCTTCCTTGTGTTTAACATGCATGCCAAAAATCTATTATTTCATATGAATAGCCAACACTAAAACTTCCAGTGTTGTATCAGTCTGTGCTGGACTTGAAGAATAGAAACAACAGGCTAAAATTCTATTTATTCCTTAAACTGGCACATCCGTCTCTGGAAAGTTTCACCTCTAGTGCTCATTTCTTTGACTAGCATGGCCATTCTTGGTGTTCAAATGAGAATTGTTTTAAAACTAAGCGTACCCATGATAGAGAACCTTGAAAACATATCTTAGAGAGTTACATGGCCCTCCTGAAATGTAGAAAATTGGTGATAAATACTATGTAGGATCCCAGTGCTTTGCCTTACTGGTCATAAATTATTAATATTTTAAAGAAATGGATAAATTATGTCCTGCCTTGATTTACATAAGTGGATATTTTGAATTAATGTGAGTTCGTAATTCTGCTAATGATCTAAATTATATTCTGCCTGCTCATACTTTTAGGCATTTAAAATGCATTTGATAAACTAAAATCTTAGACACAATTATAATTTTATGACCCAAAACCATAGGCAAAATGAACCGTGGTCTTAGTATTAAAGTGTCAATTTATACCATATAAATAAACTCTAAACATATCAAATAATTCTTGTCCAAACTAACACATTCTCTTTAACAGTGAAAGAGGGTACTGTTAATAAGTACCTGAGAATGTTGTGCCTAAAATTGGAATCTTCTGGGAAAAGCAAAAGATTTATTCACCTTCCTTAGAAGGAAATGAAGTTGATGTCCTTCTAGTTGTGTATTTAGCTTATAAAAATGTCTACCCTCTTTATCGGGACAGAAGTCTGGCAATCATATCTCTACTGCATGATCCAAACCTGGATATAGGTGTCTGGATGGGAGGGCAGGGGCTTGGGCTGTTTGATTAAATTAGATCTATACAAGTTTGATTTGATTTTATTTATGTTTTTATTTATTGCTTTCTAGGGCCTCACCAGCAACATATGGAAATTCCCAGACTAGGGGTTGAATCAGAGCTGTAGCCGCCGGCCTACGCCACAGCCACAGCAACATGGGATCTGAGACACCTCTGTAACATACACCACAGCTCATGGCAACACCAGTTCCCTGACCCAATGAGCAAAATCAAACCCACATCCTTATGGATACTATTTGGATTTGTTTCCACTGTGCTGCAACACAAAGTTGTTGTGTTGGTTTATGTTCTGCTGTTCTCAAGTTTGTCTTAATTTTAATTAGGCATGAGAAAATTGGCTTAAACTTTGGGCGAGGCTAAATCAGACTTAGGCAAAACTGAGAGTTGTGGGGAGACTTGTTTTAGCCCATGTGATGAATACATCCATTACAAACAATAAAATGTACATTTTAGTTAAGGATGAGGTCCTAGAATACATGATCATATATGATCAGCTTCAATTTTTTAAAAATAAGATGAATATTTATATACAAAAGTAAGATTCTATTCATTAAACTATGAAAGAAAATTTTACATTTTATTTAGTTATAAAAATGACCAAAATTATCTTGTTAGCAACTTAAAAATATTCAGTGCAAAGAATTTTCAGTTTAAATTCGATGACTTTTAGGACATGTCTAGCAGAGAATATATAATCTTTTGAAAAATGGATTATTTTTAAAATTGTAAATTTGCAAACTAGTAAATTTTGTTTTTATCTTGAGCACTGATAACATGGAAAAGGTTATTTTTTTCCCTCATAAGTGAATATTTATAGTGGATTATAGGGCCTTTTGTATTTTTACTTGCTCTGGAATTATATAAGTGAGTGTAAGAAGGGAAGAATTTTATTGGTGATTCTAAGCAGCTATTTTTATACTTGGATGCCTCTCATGCCTATGAATTCTTTGAGGGCAGAGAAATTATTTTATTCATCTTTCTATCTCAAAGTTCTTAGCATAAATCTAAGAACATTTTATATATTCAGCATATGGATATGAACGGAAAAGACTGAGGAGAGTGGGTGTAGGCTGGAAACAAGGTTAGACCAGAGCCATAGTATTCACATTCTAGCTGGTAGAACAGGTAAATAAACAAAAGTAAAACAAACTTTAGAGCCTTAACCTAACACCTAGAAACTCTTGGCTTATCATTGGGGAAGTTTCTCTGATACTCTTAAATGAAAGCAAATCAGTCAGTAAGGATTAGTATGAGTGAGAGTAATAGAAGATGCTCAGGCCCATAAAAAAGCCTGAGCGGGGGTGGTGGTGGGGATCCTTTATTACCTCATTTCTTTAATACGCAGATTTCACCATTTATTCTGAGAATTATGCTGATAGAGAAAGTATAAATATTATTTTTCATACTCTTTCAATATATCAATTTTATATTTTACTGTGTTCTTCGTTTCTTTGAAAACTAGCATTTATAGGATCCATATCATATACAAGGAAGGCTAAGGAATTTATTAAGTTTACAAATCACAGTCATGAGCATATGTGTCCCAAATACTAAATGGTTGCCATTTCTTCAAAGAGACCTCAGCATATTATGAACTGAGTGTCTTCTACTCTCTCTAGTGAAAGGATGTAGGTAAGGAGAATGAACATAAGTCTTGAGGCAGACACCTACGGACTGTAGAAATAAATCTGACTTTGGCTAAATATGCCAATAATAAGACAACATTCCTTAAGTTCGGCTAGATTGCTGAATTTCATCCCAAGGCTTTTGGTGAATGACCGATTTAGACTTTGATGAATTTACAGTGGCAAAGGAAGGAATCTCGAGACCACAGAATTCATCTTATCTTAGAAAAATGTTCTGGTTCATGAAAAGATATCTCTTTAGAAGCAACTGCACTTTTAGATTAGGTAAATATTTTCCCAATGATATTTGATAATAGTTGTCAAAAGTTTAGGGTTAAAGACATACAGTGGCTAAATGGATAGAAAAAAATAAATATGACCCATCTACATCCATATACTGCCTACTCATTTCAATAAGGACACACAATGACTGGAAGTGAGGTAAAAGATGTATCATGCAAATGAAAACCAAAATAAAACTGAGGTAATTATACTTATTTAAGAAAAAAACAGACTTTAAAACAAAGGTTATAAAAAAAGACAAAAAAAGGAGCATAGTGATAAAGGGGATAATCTAACAAGAGAAAAAACATTGTAAATATTTATGTACTCAACATAGGAGCACTTAAATGTATAAAATAAATATTAACAGACCCAAAAGGAAAAAAAAGACATCAGTATAATAATATTAGGAGATTTAATACCTCATTTACATCAGTGTATATATCATCCAGACAGAAAACCAATTAGGAAACATGCACTTTAAACATAACATTATAATATAGCAACTCCATATATATATAAAGAACATTTCATCCAAAAATATCAGACTACACGTTCTTTTCTTGAATGCACCTGGAACACTCTCCAAGATAGATTAGATGTTAGGCCATGAAATAAGTCTTAACACATTTAAAAATATTGAAGCCATATCGCACATTTTTTCCTATGAAAATTGTATGAAACTAGAAGTGAATTACAAGAAAAAACTGGAAAAAATCATAAATATATGGAGATTAAGCAACATGATACTGAACAACCAGTGGTCAATGAAAATGTCAAACAAGAAATAAAAAATATCTTGGCACAAACAAAATGGAAATACAATGTATCAATATTTATGGAACACAGCAAAAGCAATTCTAAGAGAGAAATGTATATCAATAAATTCTTGTTGAAAGAAAAAAGAAATGAATTAACTTTACACCTAAGGAACTAGAAAAACAAGAAGCACAACAACAAAAAAAAAAAAACAAAGTTAGTAGAAGGAAGGAAATAAAGATTGCAACAGATATAAATGAAGTAGAGCCTAACAAGACAGTAGAAAATATCAATGAAACTTTAGAGTTGGCTCTTTAAAAAAATAAGCAAAACTGACAAACTTTGAGCTAGACTTATGGAGAAAAAAGAAAGAGGGCTCAAATAAATAAAATCAGAAATGGAAGAAGAGATATTACAACTGATACCATGGAAGGACTGTGGTGGATCATAATACAAAGGATCATAATCCATGACTATGAACAATTATATGCTAACAAACTGAACAGCTTAAAAGAAATTGATGAGTTCCAAGAAACACAATCCTCTAAGTCTGAATCATGAAGAAATACAAGATCTAACATATGTATATACACACACACGAAAATATATTCTAGTCGTATGAATGAAGGACATCCTACCATTTGTAAGACCGTTGATTAACCATAAGTTTGTGGACCTTATGCTAAAGAGATGAGTTAAACGGAGAAAGATAAATACTGTATGATATTACTTACATGTGGAATCTTAAAAAAAAAATAAATGAACTCATAAAAATGGAGAGTAGAAGGGGGTTTCCAGGGACTAGGGGCTGGGGAAAATGAAGAGATATTGTTCAAAGTGTACAAAATTAGTTCTGGTGAACATAAAGTAGATCATGATGACTGTTGTTAACAATACTGTACTACTTGAAAGTCACTAGGAAAGTAGATCATAAATTTTCTCAATATATACACAAACACACAAAAATGCACACACGGAATTAACTATGTGAGATGATGAATATGGTAACATTTTGGTCATCATTTCACAATATCTCTGTGTATCAAATTATCACCACACACATTTAAACTTACATAGTATTATATGCCAATTATATCACAATAAAGCTGGGGGGAAATGTATCATAGATCTACTTATAAAACTGAAAATTATAAAGCTTATACAAGAAAATATAGATAACCTTTGTGACTTTGAGTTAGTCAAAGTATTCCTAGAACACAAAAAAGCAGGAAAAAAAGAAATATTGATAAACTATACTTCAAAATTAGAAACTTTTGGAGTTCCCGTCGTGGCGCAGTGGTTAACGAATCCGACTAGGAACCATGAGGTTGCGGGTTCGATCCCTGCCCCTGCTCAGTGGGTTAACGATCCGGCGTTGCCGTGAGCTGTGGTGTAGGTTGCAGACGCGGCTGGGATCCTGCGTTGCTGTGGCTGCGGCGCAGGCCAGTGGCCACAGCTCCGATTAGACCCCTAGCCTGGGAACCTCCACATGCCGCGGGTGCGGCCATAAACCCGCGGCCATAAAATGACAAAAGGCAAAAAAACAAAAAAAAACAAAATTAGAAGCTTTTGCTTTTTAAAGATGTTACTAAAATGAAAAAAATGATAAAATATTTACAACATGCATATCTGATAAGTAACTACTATCCAAAGATTTATGAACTCTCACACTTAAGAAGAAAATAATCCAATATAAATCGGGTCAAAAATTTGAGCAAAAACTTTATTAAAGGAGATAAAGATAGCAAGGAAAACTATTCAACATCATTAGCCAATAGGAAAATGCAAGTTAAATCTATTTTGAGATATTGCTAAACTTTAATTATAACGGTTTTTAAAAATGACAATACTATCTATATGCTGGCAAGGAATGTGCAATGCAGACTCTCATACATTGTGGGAGTGCAAAACAACCAGGTCTTTTAGCAAACACTGATGATTTCTTACCACATGATACAGGAATCTCCCATACTAGGTTTTTACGCAGGAGAAACTAAAATGTCTATCCACACAACTGGCTGTACATGAGTGTTTATAACAATTTCAATTATGATTGCTCAAAACCAAATAGATGAATAGTCAGTTCATCTACTGGTGAATTAACTGACAAATTCTGGTACATTCACAGAATGAAATACGAGTCAATGATAATAAGGAATGAATTACTAATACTAACAGTATGAATGAATCTCAAAAACTTTATTCTAAGTGAGAGAATATGTCTACCAAAACACTGTCTAGTCATGTTGGTTGATAGTGCAAAGACATAAAAAAACAATAAACAAACACAAAACAAAACAAAAAAGGGAGCCTAAATGTCTATCAGCAGGAGAAAGGATAACAAATTATGCTATATTCACATGATGGATTATTATATGGGAATAAAAATACTGATAAACACATTACTATCCATGAATGTTAAAAACATCATGTTAAGTAAAAGAAGCCAGAAACCAAATACTGCAAACTGTATGATTCCATTTAGATGAAATTCAAGAAATAGCACAGCTAAATCAGGTGATTGAAATTAGAATAGAAAGAGTTCATGCTTGAGAAAGGGTTTGAGAGAACTTTCCAGAGAAATAAAATTGGTCTATATCTTGAACTGTGAAGTAGTTACAAGTGCCTATATTGACAAAAGAAATATACATTGGTAAAACATAAGTATATTGAGCTATGCAATTAAGATCTGCTCATTTTACTTAAAGAAAATTTTGTCTCAATTAACATAGATATAGAGCAACTTGGTGAAATTGATGTTTTTACAGAGGGGAGAAGAAGAACTCAGCTGATCCTGGCGCATCTTCTAATGTCAGAAAATAAGAAAAGGCTTAAGAAGCAAAAAGAGCTAAACTGAGGGAGTTCCCAGTGGCTGGCACTGGAATAATTTATTGTGTTAATAAATGTGATATGAGTTGTCACATGTAGAATTTTAGTTATTACTCAGGTCTTATTTTCTAATCGCCATTTTGTCTTTACTCAGAGCAAAGAAATATGTTTCTTGGTATTAGACATACGGAAATTTCAATTATTTTCTTTGTGGTTGTTTTTGTTGTTGTTATTGACTTGAGCTTAATTGTGTCCAAAGATCATATTCCATGATTAATTTTTTTAAAATTTTACAAGGCTCACTTTACAATGCACTATTTGGACAAATTTTGTCAAATTTTTCAATAATATGCCTCAAACTTTCTGTATTCTCACTGATTCTTTTTGTTGCCTACTTCTGTTACTAGTTACTAAAAGAAACTTATCATAAATAGCCTTTTTATGACTATTCATTTACTATGATTCTGGATTTTCAAAATTTTTCACTGTGGTTCTGAGTTTTGATTTAGATTGTTATATAATCCCTTTTAATTGATAGCCCATTTAATTGACACTTTCATTATTATAAATTATCTTTATTAATCTATATGAGTGCTTTCTTATAAAGTCTACTTTGTCAATATTGATATGGCATGGCAGTTTCCTTTTAGTTTGTGTTTGCATTATACATTTTTTCCCATCGTTTTAAGTATTTCTGTATCATTATGCTTCAAATGTCTTCTTGACACAGCAAATAATTTTTTTTTGGTAATTCAACAAATTTTGTATTTTTAATTAAATAATTTAATCAATTTATACTTAATATAATTTCTGATATAGTTGCAATTAACATACCCTTTTACCAATTCCATGCTCATTTTTCTCTATTCTTATGTTTTTATTTTGATTAATCATTTTTATTAATACAATTTTTTCTCCATTACTTTGCAAATTATACATTTTAAAATTTTTCTGTAGTTGCCATAGAAATAATCACATCATGACTGCTTGAGTTTTCAACATGAATTATTAGTTCTTATTACCTTCTTACAGGGCAATATAGGGAACTTAGACTATGATACTTTCTAACTTTTATATAATGATTTTTATGTATTTTAACAATTTAGATTTAAAAATACATAAGCTATTTAAATATGAACAGAAATTATTCTTTTGCCCACATCCTTCCCATTTTGCTCCTGCTTTTTGTTTTCTTTCTGCATTTCTGAGGTGCCACATGTAATCATGTCTTTCTGCATGAAGACTACCGTATATTGTTTACCTGATTATACTAATATTATAGCAAATACGCTCTTACACATATTATCTGATTATACAAATATTGTATTAAAATTCTCTACTATATTATCTCTTCTGAGTATTGAAAATTCTCATCTGTTATTTCTTCAAGTCTCTGTTATGAGCCATTCTACTCATATTTTATTCTTATTTTATGATTTTTTGTTTCTCTGTTCTTAATGCCCTTTTGAAGTAATATCCAGTTTATGAATTCTCTCCTTAGCTATGTCCAATTTCCTCCTAAACCAGTCAAGTTACTGATCTAATTTATACCTTTCATTTGGTTCTTTTTCTAACATAATTTTCAGTTCTGTGCCTGTGTGTTCCTTTACATCATTTATATCTACGAGCATAGTAAATATAGGTAGCTTCAACTGTATGCTTCACAATGCCAATAAGTGGAATACCTGTAACATCGTTTTTATTGCCAGTTGTCTTTGACTTTTTTTTCTCATATGTGTTCCTCTGTGTGTTTGTTCATTCATTACATTTATTATTTTGTACCTGACATTTGATAGAGTTTTTGTTCTGGGCTCTCAGTCCAGATTTAGCCAGTACCCCTTGCCCCTGGACATACAATTGATTTTTCAAAGATGAAACATAAACCAAGCAGAGCTAACCATAATTTTTCCTATGTGTTTTTTCCTCTAAATATATTAAGGAAACATCTCCTTTTCTAATGAGGTAGTTTACTGGAGTGGAATTTTGTGCCAGGTCTTGAAACCATCTTGTTACCATATCAAGAGATTCCATCTGAGAAGTAAGGCGAGCACAGTTAAGATCATGAAATTAGAAGACTAATATAGTCCTGCTTTTATCTGTTAAACTGTAGCTTGAGAGTCATATCTGTATCCACCATTCACATTCCCCATTTACCTGGCTCAATAAATTGTCTTTTCAGTGTAGATACTTTTAATTGGGTTTTGTCTCTTCCAATTAAAAAAATTCTCTCTAATTTGTTGAATTAATTCAAGCATGTGGAGGGGGGTTTTGTTGTTTTAAAAAAGAGCTGAAGTTTGAACAAGAATGAGAAGACCAGATAGAAGACTATTAATTTAAAAATAGTGAAATTCTAAGCAAATTACAATGGAAATGAGATAGAAGGGGGATATGGATTGGAAAAATTTCTGTTAGTAAGTATAGAGAAGTGACATGTTGGATGTGAAAACTCCCTAGTGATACTTTATCCATTACAGCATCTCTTTAAGTGAAGGATAACACATTTTTATGACTTTTTTGCACTTGCTTGAAATCACATTGTGTACAAAAACAGTAACTTAATTCAAAACATTTAACCTCTGGATAGATTAATTGCTTTAGCAATTTTAGTTTTACCTTTAGACAGCATTTCATTTGGGTTGTGAAATATGCAGTTTGTCTACTAAACAAAGAAACTTTCAATCCCAATCCCAGTCGATATAACAATTTCATTTATCTTAGTTTTTGCAAGTGATGATATAAAAATCATTTGCATTGTTCTACAGAAACTATTTCAGTTAAAAAAAAAATGCAATCAGCTCCCTTCCTCTCCAGCTTAAGGTACGTGTGACCAGGGAGACCTTTCAAAAATAAGGTTGTAAAAGTACTTAGATACTAGATAAGGACTATTCTGCCCCAACTGGAATAAAGGCAAAGGAGGAGATGATAGACATCTTGCCGGAGCATTATGTCTCTAGATAAACATTTCTGGTCAGGATGATTTTAAAACGCATATCTGTTTTCCTGTGTTTCTTCTATTCACTATTATTGTTGAATCCAACTCTAAAATTGGAATTTGTGGCAGAGTTGTGACTTGTTCTCCATTAAGGGTTATCAAGGCCATATATGCAGTTTTCCTCTTTCCCGAGTCTTAATTGTACTAGTAATCTCACAATTTATTTTGAATGGTGAGAAATAGGGAGGGGAAAAAGAACAACCAGAAAAGTGAGTTGGGTTGTGAAACATGGAATTGTTATGTCATAACTGCAAGATTTCTCATCGGAAAATCTCCTTCCCAGCTCTGGGAAAATAATAAAGATTACTTAGAAAAATCAGAAGGAATGAGACATTTCTCCCCTCATTCTCTCACACTTTTGCAGTAGAAGAAGCAAAGAACTCCCATGTCAGGATGAATCACCCGACTGGAATTCACACATAACATAAGATGAGGGGGCTACAAGCTACAAATGCCAGAATCAAATGTTACAGTTATAGCACATTTCCTAAAAGGCAACTTAAAGTCAGTTCCATCCCACTCACTCTTTCCAAATCCTGGTTTGTGTCTTGTCACCTATACTATAAACAAAGCAGTAGCATTCATAGAGATAAATAGATGTGTGAGGACAAAGCCAGGGTACTGGTTGGGAAAAGACAAGACATAGAAAGCCTTGGGTGCTTGAAGCCAAGAATGAAATAAAATCATGCATTCTGAGATGTGGGAAGATTCCTCAAATCTTGTTAAAGACAGTTAAGTTCAAACATAATTCTATCAACACTGATACTGAGAGAGTTCCCAAAGTCATATGGCTGCTTCTACTATGTGTTTCATCAATGGTTATGCTCTCTAGACTAGAAGGAGAAGTTAAAAATTACATCTGGCAAGAAGATACCAAATCCCCAGGGGTCTGTGTTAAGGTACACATTTAACTAGATGGTGTCTCCCTATTTGCATTTAGTAACACTTAACTCCAAGTGTTTTATGTTAAAAGAATATGTATGCAGATTTCATTACATGTTATAGGTTGTTGACTGCCCAGTAATTGTTTCATTTTTAGACATTTTTTATTACAAATATGATAAATATATGCTTGAAAATTTAGAAAATGCAAATACACACACACGCAAACATATACACACATTGGGAAACAGAAAGGTTACCTCAGTGATATTATTGATCTTTGCATTTTGTTTGATCTTTTTTTTCTTTTTTCCTAAAATTGAATTCATTTTTGAAATATTTAAACCAAAAGTGTTTTAAGCCTAGCTTTGGGAGAGGGATTGCCAAATGAAGTAATGAATGTGAACCAAGCTCTTAAAAGAAGGGAAAAGGGAGAATGTAGTTTCAAAAGATGTTATCTGTTAAATGGGGGAAAATTAGTGAAAAGACTATAAGAAGCCAGAAAGTTTTTTCATTTTGTATTATTAGATTATTGAAATCCTCAAAACAGTTTTAATAAATCTAGGGTTTCCTTTTATCTGAATTTTTTTCTTACATATTTAGAACTTTTATTAGCCTCTAATTAAAGCCTATATTTCAGGTGGGAAAAAAGTATTTGAAAGGTAACATGAATCATAAACTACAACTGCCTGAATTGTAGGGTACTTGGGGTACTGGTGTGAGTTTAAACTGGAAAGGTAGAGATCTGTGTTGAAACCTAGGGGGGCCTTGTAAATTATGCTGCAAGTATGGACACTGCATTGAAGCAGATGAAGAGTTGTTGACAGGATTCAAGCGGAGGAGTGACATAAATGTTTCTGTTATTAAGAGCATATCCTGAGTGCCAAGTGAATAACGCACTAGAAGAATGGACCTAGTCAAGGGAGATTGATGTAATGGTCCAGACCACCCCTCCTCCAACATCATCACCCACATCAAAGATGTGGACCTGAATCACAACAGTAGTAGGGATAAAGTTAGGAGACCAGCTAGCAGGAAAGTTGATAATAGCAATAATAGGACTTGTTAACTATTGGGAGATGGAGAGGAAAGACGTAAAAAAAAATCTCAGCCAACAGCCAGGCTCTGGCTTCATATCTGGAAACAATGATACAAATCTTTCAAAGAAAGCAGCCAGGGAAAAAGATTTTGTGGTGAAGAGATGATGAGTTCAGCCTTGGATAAGATTTTGAGGTACTCATGGGACATCTGGTGACTGCAGTGGTTTTAAATATAGAATTGGATTTCTGGGGAATTATTTAATAATAGATAACACTTACTGGATGTTTATAACTTCCAGAAATGTCTAAGTGCTTTACATACTTTTACTCATTTCATCCTCAAAACAACTGGACTCAGACTGTGCAAGTTCAAATATGGCCATTATCATTACAGGTTATCTGACCCAGGACAAGTTACATGACTTTTGTGTACCTCCGTTTCCTTGTCTGCAATATAGAAGTGGCATTAGTTGTTTCTATTTCACTTTAGAAGGTTTTGAAAATTAAATGCGATGATTGATATAGAGAACACAGTTCAGCACAGGGTTTGCGGTAAGTACACAATTCATTTTAGCTATTGCTATTTAAAAGCCTTCTTCAAGTTTTACACAATTCACACATCATTTTATCCTCTTATTACATCGTAGACCAGTTGTTCATTGGAACGTCTGTCTTTCTTTTAAGCAGGAAGCTCATTTTGGCACCTGGGATGCTCATCTGGAAAAAGCTACTACCTGCCACATAGTAGTGCAGTTTGTGGAATAAATTAATTAATATGAAAAGTTTTTCAGTACTTGGATGAACAACATAATAATGTTAGTGGAAAGTGATGCTTTGCTTTCTTGGTCCACCTCTTCAATTGAGTCTCATTTTCTAAGCCTAAGTTTTAATTTCTACAAGAGAACAGTAACAAACAGATATTTTGGAAATTGTTCACTTAAAAATAAACTTAGATTTATAAACACTGAACTCAGTAATGGCTATTCATTTTATAGTTATACTACTTTACCATGAAAAATACCATCAGAGGCTATATCAATCATTGATTACTGTGGAATAGTGACCACAAAATCTTGGAGGATACAATAAGCATGCATTTCTTTTGTGTCAGAAATTCTGTTGACGGGAAGCTGAGGGTCAGTCAGGTGACTGCTTCAAGCACCAGATCCAGGTGGTCTTGGCTTCCCACCGGGTTATGGCTTGGGCTCTGCTCAGTTCCATATACAAAACTTATGAGGATCAGGAGGAAGAGGGAGAAACTATGTGGAAGAAACTCTTCTTACAGTGTGTGGCAGAAATGCAAGCAAGCAAACCCAAGGACAAAAAACACATTTCAATCCCCTGCTTGTGTGGAATCTTCTAACTTGGAAGGAAGTCATGGGGCCAAGTTCAAAGTCAGCGGTGGAGAGGCACACTCTGCTTCTGTGTAAGGGACTGCACATTTATGTGGCAAAGGGTGTGGACAAAAGGAGGGAAAGGGAATTGGGGCTAATCCCTCAGTTTGTCCCAGAAATAGAGAATGAGTTACTGTTAAATGGTAGATCAGAAAAAAAAAAATTTTTTTTCTCTAATACAGGCGAATAAGAGGATAATATCTAATAATATTTAAAACCATAAAGAATTTTTAAGTCAGAAATAACCAAATTGGAAATGCATTGTACCTCTTAATCCTCAAACCCCGGACCATGAAAAAGTATCAGATTTATCTATCACCTATCTATCTATCTATCTATCTATCTATCTATCTATCTATCATCTATCATCTTTTAGGGCTGCATCTGCGGCATATGGAGGTTCCCAAGCTAGGGCAATGCCGGATTCTTAACCCTCTGAGTGAGGCCAGGGATTGAACCTGCATTCTAATGCATACTAGTCAGATTCATTTCTGCAGAGCCACGACAGAAACTCCCAAGATTCTTAACCCACCCTGAACCCAACATGTTATCCTCAAAATTCCTAGTGGTCAAAACAAATACCACTTGCAAGATATACTGTTAATGTCCAAGTAGCATATATAGTAAGTCAAACAAATTTATTTAGCACCTAACATGCTTTCTGAATTAAGCTGACAGAAATTTGAACAGTCTGGCTTGAAAAGGAAGTATTACACAGTGAGAAGGAAGATAAGGCTTGGACCCCAGAAGTACTGGCTGTAATATTTATCACTGTGCAACCCTGGGCATTTATCATCTGACAAGGCAAGACATTTAAACTCTTTGATTTTTCTCATCTTTAAATAAGGGATCAGCCATGTTAACTGCTTTCTTTGTACAAATCTGAATTACAAATAAACACAAATACATTTATTTGCAAATAAAATGATTACAAATGAAATACAAATAAATATAAACAAAAGAGTTATTAGCACATAGAAATCATAATAATACCTTTTATGGATCAGTTTAAAGTTCATATACATATAAACTTGAAGTCCAGCATATTGTGGGTATACCCAAAAGGACTGCTTCCTTTTGACCGCCTTTCCCTTTAAATACACAACTGAAAAGCTAAAGCAGATGTGCCCTGACCAAAAGCTACATTTTTCTCTCCTAATTATTCAGAGAAAAGGAAATTCCCTTTTTATATATTTATGTCTTTCCAAGTGCAAATTGGCAAAAACATATTCTCAAAAACATAAAAACATGCATTTGTTTTTGCATTTTAAATGGTAAAAGACTGACAATTGAACCTCCCTCTGGGGAGGGAAATTTTTATCATATCCATCCACATTTGTCAGAAATGCTAGGATTTTTAGGGAAGTAGCAGAAATGAGCCTACAGTGTTGTAAAGAGGCCCTGGAGAATGAGTGGGACAACTGCCACTCTAACCCAAAGGACAAGTTAGAACAGTTACTTTTGGCCTCCTTTGAACTGGGACATCCTAATGGCACTGGGTTGACTGATTTTTTTGACAAGCTCCTTCAAATTTACTGTAGGGTCCCTGTCTATTGTTTTTAAGCAACAGAATAAAAAATAGCTGCATTCTGTAAAAATTTTTAAGGTAGTCAACAGCCATTCCTCTTCCTTTTCAAAGATTACTCTTCTTTTACTACAAGAAAGTAGAACAATGATAGAGCTGTTTTACTAATGCGTATTTTGTTTTAGACACCGTGTTTATTATAAAGTAGAGCCTAGTTTCCTCATCTATAAAAAGGAGTCAGGAGACTCAGGTTCCCAGCTACATGCCTACATGCCCAAAGTCAGTCACTCAGTAAGTAGGTATAGAGCTTATATTTAAATCCAGGTAGGTGGATTGTAGAAGGGTTTTGTTTGTTTTTTTTGTTTGTTTTTTACCTGTCCATGCTGTGACTGGTATGTAGATGGCATATTTATAAAACAAAGTGGCAAAATGAAGCAACTGTCCATGGAAAGGACAATAATATTTCCATCTTATTCTAGACTGTAAAATACAAAAGGATCTTTCTGAATGTCACTTTCTTCTTAGCTGTAATGAGGGTACTTAATTCACAGTGTGGCTTGGTGACAATCGGTGTCATGTATGTAAGACTTAGCACAGTTCCTGGTTTTCAGTAGACAGCTGATAAAAACGATGATGATATTGATGTTGACAGTGATGATGATGCATAAACACTTGTTTGCATAGAAGTGATTTCTATAATTCTGAACTGGGATCAGACTCAACTTTTGATACAAATGAACTGATGAATTAAGTGGGTGGTGGAGTGGGCAAGATTTTCACTATTTTGTTGTTAAATTAGTCAAATCATTGTTTCCATTCTCCACCCAAAATGCACCATGTACATTATAGTCCATGATGTCTGTACTGGCGAACTTACCAGAAGATGGAGAAATTCAGCTAATTGGGTCTACCAGCTCTGAAATCACACTAGAACCAGCTGGATTGTCCAAGGTTTCCAGCCTCAGGGATAGTGAGACCAGGTGCTAAGGTAACCTGGATTTTGGGGGAGTGTTACAAAGAACCTGTTTCAGGTGTCACCTGGCTATTTAAATTTTTTTAAATAAATTTAAACAGGTCTTTATGAATCCATACCCCCAATTTATTTTCTGCATGTCATTTTTTTTTTAATAAAAGAGAGAAAGCATATGGCTTGAAGTATATTTTATAGGTATTTTATTTGAATGTGGAAATACATGCATGTTCATATGGTAGTATCTCAACAACTAGAAAATGTACATTAAGCATGATTATTTGGAAAGTTCCTTCAGCTTAAATAAATCATTGTGCTTGAATGCTGGCTTGAACTACCTTCTGCTATTATTCTTCTACCTGGTGGAAAATATTCTAACACTGACATTTTCATTTTATTTAATTGAAAAATAAATGAGTGAGTTTTTACAGAAATTAAATAAATGAAATATTTATCTTTCCTTACAGAGAAATTAGATGACATTCTCTCATTATTCCAAATTAATTCTATCACCCATGCTATGAAAACTGGGACTGTCCCTACACTGAAGATGCCATTTGTGAATTTGCTAGAAATAAATTTTAGAATTTGCTGGAAATAAATAAATTCCCAGGATTGCTTTTTCTGAACATGATCATACAGATTTTCTGGGGTCCCATACCAACCTGCCCCCATGCAGTGTCAGGTGGAGGCTGATGGGGATAAATAGTAATGGCAGCTCTTAGATCTTCTGGAAAACCTTAGATTCTCTCCTTCACTTGGAACCTAAGTCTGTTATCTCAGTTCTGCCAAGCTTCATGCCATGGTGTTTCAGAACTTTATATCTAAATGGAAAAAAACCCCTCAATATTAATCACCTTCTATTACTGAGAGTATCTATCATTTATTGACTCTCTGCAATTTGCAGAATCCTGTACTAAATATTCCATGCATTTCCCCATTGAAGCCTTGAAACAAGGCAAGGAGGCAATCTCACTGTCTTCATTTTACACACACATTAGTTTAAACTCAGTGAGGAAAAACAATTCTTTGGGGGATTTCATTTAGTTAAGATTGAAACCTTGAATGATCTGACCACCTAATTTTGCTTCTTCCATGTCTCTGAGTCTGGATAACTAGAAGTCTGACACATTGTGGCAAGTACATCTATGTGGAAAATGAAAGAAAACTTTCTCTCCTTTGCAAACAAAAATTTCACCAAGGACCAACACGATCTGGTTGAACAAGATATGATAGCTGAAATGGTGTTTCTCTTAATCAGTGGTCTGATGATCCACCGACTTAATTAAAGTCAATTCAGTGTTGATTGGGAGGATGTAAGTCAATGACCTCTGTAGAAAGAAGATACAGTTGCTGAAAAATACAAGTGGCCAGTTTAGTTAATGTATAGTAAGATGAGCTGATTTTAAACTGAATTAAGGTGTCATTCCCTGTTCTGAAAACTTTATTTTTATTCTCCAGCAGCTGACTATGAGAGAAGTACTTCACTCTGTTTCAAGTTAGTTCTGAAATGGACACAAAAGTTACCTTCCATATGAGGACTGTCTCAGTTTTCACAGTATGAGAGCCAAAGTGGCCGTTTAAGAAGGCAGACCCTTTGAATATATCTAGTAGAAAAGTAGAAAATGTGCAAAGAAAAAGAAACTCAGGATCACTGTTGGATGACCTCTTGGCTTTAAGCCCAACTATTCTGGAGTTTCGACCTTGGCGGCCTCTGACATAGTTCTGAGTTTTAATTTGTCCCTTTGGGTACTGATTCACTAGGCTGGAATCCAGACTCTCTTGAAAGAGAGAACAAGGCATTATAAAGGAGAAATTAGCAAAGCAATCAACATGCAAGAGGATACTCATTAATAAATGCCAACCTTTATTTCTCTAATAGACCTAGAAAACAATTATCCAGTGGCTAGCTACCATTTGATTAAATTGCTTCTGATGATTCGGAGAGTGGTGATATGATTAAACAGCTACTGGGTGATGGGCAACATGTCCTGTGGACCTGGTTGTCTACATATTTACTGATATATTGGCTTCAAGAAGGTGTGCTTCCTGACAGTTTGCAGCATCTCACTTCTGTGCCACCAAACTGGAAGCTGGGATCTCTAAAAAACCTTTATCAAAACCAGGACATTTTAACATCTCTCTTCCAAATGTTTATAAACCAGTGGGCCTAAAGGAAGAAATATTCAATTTACTTGAAGAACTTTACTGCTCGAAGACATTGCACACTCAAAAATTAAACCCAATGATTACTATCAACTTCCGAAAGTAAGTTGGAAGGGTCAAAATTGCAAGTGCACAAGGAAAAGCTCTCAACAAGAAGTCTGTTCATATTTGCCAATGTAAATTGGATAAGCACATGAAGAAGTGAACACTTGCACTGAGAATTACCCAGGTATGCAAATATACCTGTATAGCTTTTATACATGGAGCTTTCATAATTAATCACAAAATGTTTCAGTGAGAATGCATTATCTGATCATGATAAGTAACCTGACCACCTACAGTTAACTAATCCATTCCCAGACATATATTTCCCAAAACAAATTTATTTTCTGCATGGTGAAGAGGAAAGATACGAAGTCAGATATAAACTCTAGAGCCTGGAAATATACTCACTTTCTTGTACTCTGTTTATGGTGCAATACATGATTATGGTAAGTAATTCCCCTCTTTAAATTTTGGTTTTCTGATCTGTAAAATGGATCTGAAATGGTATTGATCAAGGGGTCATAAAATATAGATTATAGTTCCAACATTGCTAGCAGCTTCTTTTATGAGTAAGGACAAATCTCAACTCTTCTATCCTTTATTTTTCTCATCTGTGCAGTTGAGGTGGTGGTAGGACTGGAACTCCAGGGTTCTCAGTCTGGACTTTCTGGACTCTGAGAAGAGATTCCAGGTGACCTTTGAACTCACAACTGAATCCAGCAGGGTTATGTCAAAGCTGTGTCTGATTGCGGCTGTGAGCATTTCTCCTTGGGAAAAAGGTCGATTACTTTCATCGAGTTCTAAAAGGAATCACTGTCCTCCCAAATGCATAGACTACTTCAATGTCTCTTTGATTTTTTTTTTACAGTAACAGAATTTGATGATTCTATGAATGCTAAGTAGAAAGACACTAGGATATGGCATTTAAAGATTGCCACTATTTGTTTCTCTTTCAAATATTTTGAAGATGAGCTAATTATTTTTTAGTTTTCTTAATCAAAAGGCACTACATAGCCCAAGCGACTATGGAAATACTGTCTTGGGGATCTGTACATCCCTGAAAATAAATGCAAATTTCTCTCCGTGTATGGGTATTTTCTAGGAGAACCAGTAGCTTTGTCCTGTTGCCATAATCTCAATCATAAAAAGGTAAAGAATTGCTGATTCAGTGATTGGAATTTTCTCAAAATGTTTTTACTAGAAATGGGTGATCAGTTAACAAAAAGACAAACCATTTTGACTCTGTTACTTTATTGGTTATTTTAACTGGTGGGTAGACATTGCTGCACTTCAGGAAGAGGGTCATTCACTGCAGGGTGAGTTGGCAAATATAAATACTTAAGAAATTCAAATACTTCCAGTTTCCTTCCTTCTTTCTTCTATCCTCCCATTTTTCATTTATTCAACAGTAAAGCTCTAAAGAGTAGGGTTATTGATCTACATATTTGAATATTTATATACAGTTTCTCCCTGAAATAACTATTCTTAAAACTGAAATTATTTTGTGGTTGAAAAAAATTTAGCCTTAATAACCAAAAGCCTTAAAAATCTCAATAGCCTTTGGTCAAGTAATTACATTATGTCTCTCCTAAATAGTAATTTAAAATGTAGATGGAAGGGATGTTATTTTTTAAAAGTTTTCCTTGTAATATAATCCATTAAATCAAATGACAAAGAAATATATAGGACTATAAAGTACTGATTAAGTAAATTATGGTTTGTCCACATAATGCTGTATTATGCAGCAATTAAATTGAAATATGTTTAAGGGCCTATACAGTGATAGTGAATGTAAAAATGAAGAATCAAAAGTTTATAGTCTGTACAAGAAAAACTAAAAGGTTAGCATCAGGTACTAGAAAAAATAATAATTTTTTACATTTCTTATAATTTTCTATTTTTATCTATTTTTACAATGATAATGTATTACTATAAATATAAATTTATTTTTCTTGCACTTTTGCAATGTTAATATATCATACAATTTTACAATGATAATGTAACATTATATATTATGTTATATATTATGTTATTCTGTACATAAACAGAAATTTGTAAATAAAATATGCATATTAGTAACTCTGTTTCTATGTATTTAAGTGATTTTGAAATGAAGGACACACTTTCAAGTAAGTGTATAACTGGTTGGCCTGGCTAAGTTCTAAGCTTACTTGATGACACAGCTCTTTCTTTTCTTTTTTCCTTCTATTTCTTAGGCAGAATGAAGTTCTGACGGAGCTTATTTTGTAATAGAGACTGTGTATATTTCACATTATTTTAAATGTATATCTTTGGGAAAGGAGAAACAAAATGTATTACCTTAACCCCGTCATGAGATCTGGAAGGGCAAAGTGTCCACAGTTACTGAGGGTCCAGTTTTGCAGCCTGGTGGGCAGGGGTGATCTTGAAGATAGTTAAGAGCTACAGTCAATCTTGTAGCCTCATCTACACGTGCAAACTTAAAATCCTTTAAGCTACTCTTATAAAACTCCAGCTCTCTTGAATTATCAATAGTAACTTACTGGTCTTTGAATATCATAGGCTCACGCTGTGAAATTTTGAAAGCCATTATTATATGCGCAGTATTTAGGGGTAAATGAAATCCTGCCTTTGTGATTACACCGCAGAGGGCAGTTGCAAAGACATATGGCCTGATGAAGCACGCATTCTGTGGATCTAGTGTTTTATCCCTTTGCAGTTGGTACCTCAGATAATAGAATATTCCCTTGTGTTGTCACTGGGATATTTCCATTTCTCACTGGCCATTTCATGCCATCCTGAGCATTTAGCCTAACACCAATAGCAGAGTGTCAGACGAGGTATGTCTTCCTATCACTGAAGGAAATTATTTGAGATTCGTTTGGGTTTAGGACAGGAGGAGACAGCTGGGAGGCATTTTGGTCAAGGAGAAAAATGACACATTTCTGAACCAGAATGTTAGATTGGGAATCTTGATGATCTTTGTTCACAGTTCTTTTCTGGGAGGAGGGAAAAAAAGGAAATAGCAACCTATTGCCACAACTGACTAAAAATGAAGCTGATGGTCTCCTTCCCAGCATTCCCAACATTGAATTTACAGGATAGTGATCATCCCGGTTAACTTTAGACACACGTTTAAAAATCCAGTTTCTCTGTTCAAAGGGTTTGTATTGGTTGAGTATCAAAAACTTTCTGATATGTTAAGTACAAAATATATGGTTGTAACAAAAGCCTTGCTCTAGGTTAACTACACGATATGCCAATAACTTTGGGTGACACAATCCATGAACATCACTGGCAGTCTTGATTTTGGCATATGTACAATGGTTTATTAACACATGCTGCCGATGGAACATGTCTTGCTTACTCAGGACCAGACATATATCTTACATGCACACGTACACGCGCACACACACACACACACACACACACAGAGTCCAGATGCATCCCTTGATTTCTTACATTCTTCCTGATAATGACCTTTCAGATCATGAAAACTTTCTTCCTCCCTCCCCCTCTGTGTCCTTCTTCCTCCTTCTTTCCCTCCCTCCTCTCTCTGTGTGTCTATTTTAACCAGACTTTGAGTTCCCCTATGTGTCAAGGAGAAACACCACAAAACTTACTTCATTTTACTCTGTTAAACATATGTATTCACAGAACTTATCAGATTCTCTGAATGCCTCTGTAATCTCATACCACAGTTAAACTGGAGTGACTACCAGATCAGAAACTGCAGTGTGATGCAAATTTGAATAGCAACTTCAAGGAGCAGCAAAGGAAATGCATCTTGAATTTTCTTGAGTGATCATCTCTCTGAGAGTAGAGCTTTCTGGAGGATGGCTGGTGCATCTCGGAGCATACATGAGTATGTAAAGTGATTTTTTTTGCTTAATAAGATTATCTTTTCTACTTATTTTTACTTCATCCTTTAAAAATGTATATATTTGGGTATGTTTTATCATATATATGTAAGTAATTGACAAATAAACATATTGCAGGTAACATTTAAAAACATTCAGTGATGGGGTCTCAATAAGAAGAGCCTAGATTATATTGCTTGTGAATTTTAAATTGTTTTATTTTCTTATCTCAATCCATATTCATTGACTGTTTATCAATGTCAGGAAATGATATTTCTTAATTTGTAACTGAATGTTTTCAAGTGAGAATTTCTTCTTCCTATGTCAAGAGCATTGTGGCTGGCACAAATCAGAAGCCTCAGGTTGTCTTTTCTTAGAAGGATTTTTTGTACCTATTGCCGTCAGGATCCATTTCAGGCAGAAGAGCTGATGGAACAGAAGATAAGAGTGAGCAGTAACATTGATCTCAACAAATATGCTAACTATTGCTTTAGCAGCCAACACATGGATGTCTGAAGGTGTGAATGGAGACTGTCATTCCAGAATTTGAAAGCAGAGTTCCTAAAGGTACAATGACAAGCATGGAACATGGGTTGTAGGTCCTGTGAATCCATTCATGCAACAGGGCTTCTCTAAATGTCAAGGTAGAAAGCCGGAAGGTGAGATGATCCAGAATACTAAGGCAGGGGTTCTGGCCAAAAATGAAAACCCAACTAGAATTGGAGCACAGGCAAAATGTTAGTGTTCTTACCTTTATCCCTCATTCCTATATGTTGAAATCAAACTAGGTATGGACATAGTAGGGAACAAAAGTGAACACAATCCTTCCTATCTCAGAATTAACTTCTTACGAGGAACTCAGGAACTTATAAAATATTTATACTAATAAACTGAGGAAGAAGTGACCCAGTTCTCTACGGGCTTCTAATAAAGTGTATTGGTCCATAACTTTCTGTTGGGGAAGGGGTAGTGAGGTATCACCTTACATTAGCATTTTAATTTCATAGAATTTGTGAAATAGTGTGACACTAGCTGCAGAAATTGTGACTTTAAGTCATGGCACCATATATTCTGTGATTACATAATAATTGTGTGGTGTATGTGTGTGTAAATGGAAAAAAATAAAGGTCACAAGAACTATTTAAAATAATCCAACATAATTTTTTCAGCAAATGAAATGCTTCAGCATTGAAAAATGATGTATTTTCTCTTCTCAGGAAACTTACCTTGTAGTGAGATAGACAACTATGACTCTCAGTTGTGATAAGCGCTCTGAAGAACATATAACAAGGTGATGTTGGTCAGTTGACCTGGAGCATCAAAGTCTGCTTTGAATCAGGAGATGAGGAAAGGCCTTTCTAAAGAAGACATATTTGATCTGAAACTTAGGAGATAGGAAGGATTGAGGTGCCGAAGTGTTTTGGCAAGGCAGGGGAAACAGTTTCCAAGCAGAGCAATTGCACTTGACTACAGTATATCTAAGGTAGGAATAATCTTGGCTTAGAGAGTAGTTATCTAAGTGGTCTATACCTCTGCTCTGTACCACTCGTTCCCTTCACCTCTACTCTTTCTTTCCTAGGCTTCCAGGAATGACAAAATTCAGAGAGGTAGAGACCCATGACCAGCCTGGGTCTCCATCAACTCCCAGGAACAAGAAATGTGACTGGTCCATTAGCGCAGTCCAAACTGAACCTATAAGTGACTGGCTTTACTTTCAGAAAGTTAGAGAGTCAAGCAAAACATGACCATACCTGAAAGCTGTTCTGACCAATTGGAAAAGCCATCTCTGGATTTATGCCTAGTCTGGACATCATGTGTAATTTGATTGGGTGGAAGTCACAACAAGATTATTTAGGAGCCATCCCTTCCTAGGGAGAACAAATCCAGTGACAGCATACTGCCAACCTAAGAGCAGAATAAGCTAAGTGGCTGCTAGTTAATGTGTTGATGAAGGTACTCTGAGTAAAAAGAGGAGTTGGGGGAATTCCATGTCAGCAGCTTTTGAACCACATAAAATCAGGCTTTCAATTTTTAAAAGCCCCCAATCTATCCCAGCATTTGCTGCCTCAACTTGTGTAATTCCAAAGGATTCTACATCCATTACTATGAGAAATGCTAGGTTTTGATAACTGGAGGATTGCTGATTTCTGCAAAGTGCAAAGCTGTGAAACCCCAAGGGTTATATTTATCTCTTTTAAATCCCTGCTGACAAGCAACATGGGGTGTGTAGAAATAGTGTTAAATGTTCATGTTGGGAAAACCTCATCCTGGAGTGATACACTCACACACACCGTGAGAGGTTTTTCTCCAAATTCCTCTTCTTCCCCCTAATCTCTTCCTAGTTTGCCATTAGTAGCTGAACTTTTCCCTTTTCTTTTATCCATTTCCTTTATCTTCCTCTACCACTAATTTGTAGGGGGAGATAAAATTGTTAATTTCTAAACAGCCCTATTTTTACTCCTGTGCATGCATGTGTTCACAGGGACACGGACATCAGAGAGACAGGTTCGAATCCAGGTTCAGCCGCATAATGAGCGTTGCGATCGGGGTACATACTTAACCTTTATGATTTCTAATTTCTCTTCGAATTAAAGAATAAAAATAATATTCTTTCCAGAGCTTTGGGGGGAGCAGAGAAATTATCTATATAAAGTAACACGGACCAAAACTCAACAACAGCGCAAGATATACCAAGACTTTGGATGTATTGTTTAATTTGACAAAGGAGATGTGTCATCTGAAAGTTTACAGAAATGTGGGTTCATATCCTCCCTTTTTATCATTTTCCCTTGAAATCTAACATCCACATAATGGTTGAGACATTGAAGCCTCCCAGTGCCAGAAAACTGGAAAGTTATATTCCTGAGGTTTGCGTTCCTAGAGCTTTGGATTTTGTAGCCCAATAAGGCTTCCTAAGATAAAATGAAATCTGGGTTTCCAGGAATACACAAAGATAGGACATTCTTTTTTTTTTTTTTTTGTCTTTTTGCCTTTATGTAGAGCCGCACCTGCGGCATGTGGAGGTTCCCAGGCTAGGGGTCTAACAGGAGCTGTAGCTGCTGGCCTTCGCCACAGCCATAGCAAAGCGGGATCCGAGCCGCATATGCAACCTACACCACAGCTCACGGCAACACCAGATCCTTACCCCACTGAGCAAGGCCAGGGATCGAACCCGCAACCTCATGGTTCTTAGTCGGATTTGTTAACCACTGAGCCACGAAGGGAACTCCCAAAGACAGGACATTCTAATACTCCATGCCATTCAAAAATTTTGCTCCTTAATTGTACAGTTTTCATACCCCTTTACAATTGTTCTGGATTTAAAGTGTGCAGTCATGACACTCTCTAAAGAGATGGATCCCAAAGGTAAATCTGCTGACCTTTGGGGGCCCAGTATAAACATTCTTTGCTAGGGAGGAAGAGATTAGCATTCATGTTCAGGCAAAGAAATATGCCTCAAATGATTCAAATCTATCTTTAGAACCTCTCTGACCCAGTATGAGAAGTTTGTGATGCAGGTATTCAGAAGGGGATTTTAAAAACAAAGGGGCTTCTCTTACTTTAAACCAATCATTTCTCTTCTTGTTCACACCAACTTCCTCTCATTTTGCACACAAATTAGTTAGCCATCTGTCTATCTTTACCTGCTTCTATACATCAATAGCCAAAAATCTTTCCTTTCAAATATGCCTCTGCCACAGGCAAAACTATGTAAGTCTAGGTAAGCTTAGGTTGGGAGTATGGCTCTAATGGGAAGGGTAACTAAGTTTCAATTTAATTCTGCTTACTCTGAATGAGTATACCCAGCCCTTGGTAAGGACTAAGGTAGGCAGAACATGAATTGGAGGAAATAAATCCCCACTTTGGGGACACAGTACAGTGAAAACAATGGGGTATGGAGTTTTTGGCTTGCGTTTAAATCCTGACGGGCTGCTCTGTCATTTGAAAGTTAAGTTTCTACATCTCTCTATGCTTCAGTTTCTTTATTTTCAAAGGGGGGAGATGATAATCCAACACTATTGAAGAGAACATCATAAGGAGTGGCTATAGGTCTTTGTCTCATGATATGGGCAGGCCCAGTCCCATAGAGATTGTCAGGGGAAGATGCAGCTGAGTGAAGCAATCATAGCTCATAGGAAGAGCTGGTGGGTTCTGCTCAAGGTGGCGCTGACAATTGTTTTCTCAGGGACCCATCCCATGGCAATAACTTGACTATGCCTCAGCTCCTTTTATGCCTTCCTGAACTCAAGTTCACCAGCCTTCCTCTCAAGTCTTTGAGAGAATAATACATTTTCTGTAAATTTCTTTCTGTTTGAGTTAACAGAAAGAAATTTACAGAAATTCCTCTCAAATTTTTGAGAGAATAATACCTTTTCTGTAAATGTCTTTCTGTTTGAGTTAACTCAGGTAAATTTCTATTATTTGAAATCAAGAACCCTGACTAGTAGTCACATACGTACCTAAATATTGGATGCTTAACATCTTCCAGGCTCTGTTCCAAGTGGTTTACAAACATCATCTCAGGTAACCTTCATGACAACCTTATGAGAAGGCATCATTGCTTCCTCAGCATATGAGGAAGTCAGGCTTCAGAAACGCTGAGTAACTTGAATCGTCACTGAGAAAATGGTAGACAAAGGCTTGAAACGCAGGTATTTGACTCCAAAACCTGTGTGCTTAACCAATACTGCGCCCTTCCCTCCGTGGTGTCATATGTGATTACCTGTGAGTCACATAATACAGCAGTAAAATCTGGATTTGATGCCAGAATTATCCAGCATCAAATCTCGTGGTTTCTTTCTTCTGTAATAAAAGTCAACAAAGGAAGTCTTGGTCTCAAGGAGTCATATAATAACACTCACATGTTGGATCATAAATCCTTTTGATTAGAACCTATAAAAATCACTTTTGGGAGTCATTCTGTAGATAACAGTATACATTACAAATCTACTTATTAACTCTGAGAGATCATAATCATAATATTTGAATTGGTGGGAAAAAATAAAATCATAACATGCTATATTCTCCAAGACAGTGTAAGAAATGACAAGATGCTAATTAGTAGTCATCATCAATAAACAGAAATGCCCTAACACTTCATACAGAAATATTAGGGAACAAGGGCCTCAATTCTACCATGAAGAGTTGGAATAAAATGACCTCTATATTCCCTTTCCTCACTAATGTTTCATTAATATACATGCGTATTATTGTCTAAGTTTCAGGCTGGCCTGGCCAATAGCAGCAATTTTCTGAATTTAAGAGGATGCATCTTCAACCTCAAAATGTGGTTGTGTGAATGAGAAGAAACGTGAGGATCCAGAGGAAACAAATTAATTCAGAATTTGCATTCTGCAGTACCCACTAATAACCTCCATAGCAGCAGCAGTAGATTCTATTTTGTTCTCTTTGGTATCCTCAGTATCTATAAAAATCTCTTGTGCAAAATAGGTGATCAATGACTAAAATAAGCACCTGATGAGTGAATTAATAAAGCATTATTTCCACCCTCTCCTTTCCAGTTTAATCCATGTGCTAAATCTCTCTCATTTAGTTCTTGCTTTCCTTGACCCCTAGGGATTATTGAAACCATCTATTGAAAGTATCCTCACGGATGAGAGAGAAAAAGAAAGGATTAAAATAACAGAGAAAACCAAACTCCCAGTTTAGTTTGAGAGACACAATAACCAAAAGTCACTAAACGCTATTAATTGTAACAGCACCTTATTGATATAGTACTTTGTAAACTGAATCACTTCGCTGTATACTTCAGTTTAAAGAAGGAGAAAACAAGGTGGTGTCTTTCCAATTTGAGGGTTTGTGCTGAAATGAACAGTTTGTATTAAAAAACTGAAGAAAATCTGTTTTCCTTTTGCAAAGCCTAAGCTATGCCCCAGGCTCCTATCTGGGGGGACCAACTCCTGAACTTTCATCATGGTAGTATGCAAGTTCTGCAGAACGGCTGAGCTCCAAATGCGGAGGGCGAAAAAATGCTTCCCCTTTCTGTGTGTGACTAAATTCTCCACGTATCTCTGTCTGACTTATAAATATCACAGGCAGCCAGCGAGTTACTGCCTGGTTGAATGATCCCCTTTACAAGCCTCTTTCTAGGTTTTTGAGTAAAGGTTTCCCTTATTAATTTTACCAGCCAGCATTCACTTAGCATTTGCTTTGAGGCATAATTGACAGGCAGGTTGACACCCACCTGAGAGAGAGCCATAAATCAGAAATAATTTCCAAAATTGGCTGAGGGGCTGAAGTGTTGAATAGGCAAATACAGGTAAAAATCTCTTTATTAGGGCTGACAGGGACAGCAAATGTCAGCGAAGTGTTTCCTAATGTACCGGGCAAGATTAATTTGGGGGCCCTTCCGGAGCCGATGGTGTGTCGTGTGTTCTCTAACAAGTGTACCTCTCCGGGTCTCCAGGGAGGGGAGTGGCGGGGTCGGTCGTAATTGAAGAAGGAGCCAGCCAGGTCCAGGAAGGCAGAGAGCTTCACTCCTTGCAACATCTCCCTGCTTCTGTCTTACACTCTATTTGCATATTGCATCTTTAGTGAAAAAGAGCTATAAGTCATGATCCAAAGAACTTGGCAGGATAATGAAGCCAGACAACGTGTCCAAAAGGGAAGAAATAATCCACTGCATGGTAACTGAAGAAAACGTTCTTGAAAAATGGAGATTTGAGAAGGCTGGACTGAACATGTATATAATTTCCTCCATTCAAAAATGATAATAATGTGAATTGCATTCACATCTTGGGAAAAAGGAAGAATGCCATTCCCTCTCTTTCTATTCCACTTTCATGGGATTCAGCCATAGGCCCTCTCCAATCCAATTCCGTGGACCTTTATTAAAACCGTAAAATGTGATCATTTTGTAAACTGTGTACAGAGATGCTTGTGCTGTAAATTTAAAAAAAGAACCCACTGATGTTTTTTATTTCTGATATCTATTTAAAGATGTTTTCTAAGTTATAGCTGACAACAGCAAGATGAAAAAATAGAAAATAAGATGAAAATTATACCCTGGGAAAAATTACATAGCAGTTCATTCTGGGAAGTCTACACAGTAGCAAAATGTTAATCCCATCCTGGAAGTTTCCCCTCCTAACCGTTCATAAAAGAGATCAGGCTGGTGAACTTAATCCGTAGATGTGATTAAGAAGGGTTATTTCTAGAAAATTTGGGAATGAAGATGTTTACTAGCCACCATCAGGAACATAATACTTTTGAGAGCCACTTTATTGGACAAGCAAAAACTATCCAGGAGTTTCCTGGTGGGTCAGTGGGCTAAGGATCCAAGTTGTCACTGCTGTGGCTCAGGTTGCTGCCGTGGGGCAGAATCGGTTCCTGGCCCTGGGAATACTGCCCCCAGGAACTTTGGCATTCTGGGGGCTAGGTCCAGAAAAACTTATCTAGATAAGAAAATGCTGAGCAGCTACTAAGATTAGACATTTCTATGCCAGACACTGTACAAGGCACATTTCCTACTTAATCTTCACAAACCGTACAAGGCAGTCATTAACTTCAGTGCTCGCAACAGAAGCTCAGGTTTTTAAATAAGACAAGATGGTATTTCTTTGAAATAAAGATATGTAAAGGTGAACAGCTCAGTATTGCCACTGTGACCCTGCTCCTCAAAGTCCCACCAGATGAGAAGTTTTTCTAGTCATTTTTCTACTCCCCTGAGGGTGCAGTTCCCTCCTTCATGGTCCAAGATGGCAGGTCTAGTATCTCATGTGCATTCTGGCTACCAAGATAATGAAAAGTTGAAGGAAGTCAAGGGTGTGCACTAGCTCTCTTTCCAGAAAGTTTCTGGCAAGTATTTTCATGACATTTACATCTTATTCATCTGAAGTTAACTGCAGGAGAGTCTGGGAATTGTAGCTTTTATTTTGGGCAGCCATGCACCTAGCTAAAATCAGGGTTCCTTTCATTATATCAGAGGACGTGAATGAATATAGGGAGACAATTAGCAATCTCTCACATACTAATACGTTTCCTGTTTTACAGGTTAGAAAACAGAATTAGAGAAGTAAAATAACTTTCCCTAAGTTAAAGAAAAAAGCTCATAAGCAATTCCAAAGCCTGCATTCTTCTCATTTTGCCATAAGGCATAAAAAGGATAAAAACCAAACCAATTAAATTTTTTACTCTGTCGATTAAATTTGGTCCAATCCAGCAATTCTAAAAGCTCATATCTTGTTCTTACCATAAGTAAGAAACTATTTTAACACAGAGCACTGTGCTGGCTATGAGAGATTATATGGAATAGAAATATGAATGAAACTATAGATATGTCATATCTTTTTAGTATGTCTGTGGATGGCAATGAAGACAAAAACATAGATACAGTCAAAACCAGAGGCTGATTTCTTGGGGAAGCTGAGGAAGTTTACACCTCAGGATTTTTCACTTATTTAAAACTAATTTTCTCTTTAATAAAAACTGAAGTAGTTTTCAAGTTTCTCTATAGAATGAGATACTGTGAAATTACTGTTACATCACTCAAAAGTCAGGGAAAGATATTATAGACATGCCAGACTCTTAACTTGAAAATTTTATTATGGTAATATTCTGGATTTTGTGAAAATTTGAGGCATTTGTTAAACTTTTTTACATTTTCAATTTGTTGTACTGAATTTTTCATTTGAAATGAATATTACACTTTATACCTGATGCTGCACTTTTTTTTTTTTCCTTAAAGAGGACTCTCAAAATTGTGTAAGCTTCAAGGTCAATAATACCGGTCTACTAATGGGTATAATTGCAAGTAAGTGTGTGACCCCCCCCCCCCTCAGGGCCTTAAGCAGCTACCTAGTAGGATGAGGATTTGCAAGTTTGGTGGAGCTGGGACAGTAATAATTTTCCCCCTCCACGGGGTTAATTATAATTGAAGAGAATGTTTGGAGAAGACTGAAACCTGCAAGACTGAGCTAAAGTAAGATGGGGAAGATCTGGGTTCTGCAAAACTAAGAAAAAAAAAATCAGGAAGAGATATTGTGAAGGAATCTAGGGACCATACTTCCTTGCTCAATATAAAACTCCCCTCCATCTATCTTGCAGTTCTTCATTAAAAGAAGAAAAAATGTGGCCAAAGCTGTAGTGCAAGTGGACACTTTGGTGAATACAATAAGAAGAAGGGGGGGGAAAAGCAGGATTTTCAAGTTTAGCCCCTTGAGAAAAGGAGAGGGAGCCTTAGGGAATGCAGAATTGAAATTCATGTTATAAAAACAGAAATGAGGGAAATTTGAGGGACATGCGATAAGCTATACAGAGGAGATGGTGTTTCTTTCTGCTCTAAAACTATCTTTCAGAATTAAAGACTCAAACAAACCAAGGGAGATTACATGAGGATGAAAGAAATGTTTATTTCTATAGGCTGCTTTCATTTTTAGTAAAAAATAACATTTTGCACTTAAGTCTGTCAATATGACCTCTCAGGTTTCAATCAATATTATAGTTTACTTTGACATTTTTGTATGCAGCTACATCTTTAAATTTATTTTCCTATTAACTGGAAAATCTTGCTGCTATATAAAAATGTTATTAGTTTTTCTATATTGACCTGGGGTCTTGTAATATTCTCTCATTAATTCTAGGTTTTGGGTTTTATTTTCTGTAGTTTACTTAGGATTTCCTATGTAGTAATTTTGTTTCCTATGAATAATGACAGCTCTCCATTTTTCTTTTAAATATTTCTGCCATTTATTCCTTTTAATTATACTAGTTCAAGCTCTAGGAAAAATGAAATAAAGTGGGACTCCATTATTGCTGTCTGATCTTAGATGAAAACATGAAATGTATCACAATTAAATAAAAACTTTTTATGCCCCTTTTTTAGATTGAGAATATTCCTAATTTCCTAGGTTTTTATCATGAGTATCTGTTGAATTTTGACAAATGATTTTCACTGCATCTGTTGAGATAGGCATGCAGTTTTTCCTCTTTATGCTATTAATATTGTGAATTTAACTTTTGAATGTTGAAACCAACCTTGCCTTCCTGGGAAAAATCATTTTTAAATAGAAAATATTTTTATGTACTGTTGTATTATATTTCTTAATATTTTGGAGTCAAGATTATGCTGAATTCACAAACCAAATTAGGATATCTTCCTTCCTTCCTATCGTTATGAAATATATTTTGTGGCATTGGTATTAATTTTTCCTTAAATGTTTGAAAGCATTTCCCCCTGAAGACATCTGCATCTGGAGAGATGTTTTTGTTTGTTTGTTTGTTTATCATCTCTTCGCTTTGGAGGTAGGAGTGGATGAGAAACAAATTTTTTATTAATAAATATAAAATTTTATGGATTGAATCTTATGTTCTTTAAATTGCATGTTGAAGTCCTAACTCTCATTGTGACTGTATTTAAAGATGATCCTCTAAAAAGTAAATAAGATTAAATGAGGTCTTATAGATGGGGTCTTGATCTGGTAGCATTAGTGCCCTATGAGGGACACCATAGTGCCTAGGGAGGCCATGTGATGCAATGGCAGGGAGATAGCCATCTGCAAGGGAGGAAGATAAATCTTACCAGAAACTAAATTAGCTAGAATTTTGATCATGGACTTTGAGCCTACAGGACTGTAAGGAAATAAATATCTACTGTTTAAGCCAGTCAGTCAGTGGGATTTTGATATGGTCGCTTGAGGTGGCTAATACACAGGACTATGCAAATGTACAATTTCTTCCTGTTATTCCTTTGGATGGTTGTATTTTTTCAAGTAAATTTTATGTTTTGTTTAGGCTATTGACAAAAGATTTCCAGAATACCCTATTATTATCTTAAAATTTCGATAGGATCTGTACTGATTCCTCTCTTTTTTTCTTGATATTGATAATTTGTATTGCTTCTCTTTTTACTTGATCAATCTAGCAAGTAGTTATCAATTTTACTGTTTTTGAAGTGCTACTTATCATTTTGATGATTTTCTTTATTGCTCTTCTGTTTTCTATTTCATTAATTTCTGCTTTGATCTTTTATTGCTTTACTTCTACTGTCTTTGGACTTATTTTTTTCTAGTTTCTTAAAGTGGAAATTTATTTTTTTAATTTTATTTTTTAAATTATAATATAGTTGATTTACAATGTGCCAATTTCTGCTGTACAGAAAATGAGTAAATATATACTCATCTAATCATAGTTTCAAAATAAATGAAGGAAAAAAAGACCTAAAATGAAGACCAGATAAATAAAGATTTCAATATCTCTCTATCAGTAATTGATAGACTAGGTAAATGGAGATTTCAATATCTATCAGTAATTGACAGAATTACTAATATCTAATTTTTTTAATGTATCTGTGCTATAGTTCCCTGTGCTATACAGTAGGACATTGTTATTGATCCATTTTAAATGTAAAAATTTGCATCTACTGGTCCAAACTCCCAGTCCATTCTACTCCCCCCCCAATCTCCCCTTATGGTGGGAATTTAGATGATAGATTTTTTAAATTTACTCTTTTCACTTTTAAGCACCAAAATTCACCAATGTCTCCTATGAGAGGCTTCATTACATCCAACAAATCTGTATATATACTTTTTATTTATTAAATTAACAGGGAGCCATGGGTAATTTAAAATTATTCCAACAGAATAATTAGAAACCTATTGTTTAACTTTCATGTTTTAGGTTGTCTTAGCTATTTTCTTGTTTGTGACTTCTAATGTAATTTTATTGATGTCAGAGAAAATCGTTTACAATATTTCAAATTTTTCAATCTATTGAAATTTTGCTTCATAGCCCAGCATGAGGTATAATTTATTGAACAATCTCTGTATAAAGAGAAAAAATATGCATTCACAGTTATTGGTGTAATGTTCTATAAGTTTTAATTAGGTCAAGTTTTTGATGGTATTATTCAAATTGTATATTTGTTATGGTTCCTTTTTTTCAGTTTTTCTGTCAATTACTGATAGATATTGAAATCTCCATTTACCTAGTCTATCAATTACTGATAGAGAGATATTGAAATCTTTATTTATCTGGTCTTCATTTTAGGTCTTTTTTTCCTTCATTTATTTTGAAACTATGATTAGATGAGTATGTATTTAGGAATGTTTTTTCTTTATGAATATATTTATTAATATGAATCGATATTTTTTCATTATGAAGTGACCCAGTTTATTTCTGATAATAATATTCTTTATTTTTCCAATTGACTATGTTTGATATTAATATAGGAACACAAGCTTTCAATGGTTTGTTTTTCCCTAATTCTTTTACTTTCAATCTTTTATATTTATTATATTTTATATATAATACTTTCAATCTTTTATATTATAATTTATATTTATTCAATCTTTTATATATAAAATGTATCTCTCGCAAAGAGTATATCCCTGAGTTTTAGTTTACATCTATTCTGAAATTTCTTTTTCTTTTTCTTCTTCCTTTTTTTGGCTGCTCCTGGCAGCATAAGGAAATTCCTGGCCAGGGATCAAATCTGAGCCACAGCTGTGACCCATGCCACAGCTGTAGGAACCCCAGATCCTTAACCTACTGCACTGGGCCAGGGATTGAACTAACCCACGCCATCACAGAGACAGTGCTGGATCCTTAACCCACTATGCCACAGTGGAAACTCTTGAAATTTTTAATTATTTATGAAGTGTGTGTTATATTCATTTACATTTAATACACTTAACTAAAAGTCTAAATTTAAGTCAAATATTTTACTGCTGTTTACCTGTTTGTTGTTTCTAATTTTTTGTTTCTTTTTTTCCCTCTTATTTCCTCTTTGGATTAATACATAAATTTTAAATATTCTACCCTAACTTTCTGTTTTTTTTAACCTATGCTTTGTATTATTATTTTTGTGGCTGCACTTGAGTTTTCAGTGAGCATTCTTAATTTATCACAGTCAATCTTGAATTAATTTTATACCATTCTCTGTATAATAAAATAACCTGATTACTGTATTATTTCATTTATATTTTTTCCTAACTTCTTTGTTATTTTTAATAATGTTCTAATTTTATTATTATTATTTTTTTGGCCATTTCCATGGCATATGGATGTTCCTGGGCCAGGGATTGAATATGAGCCACAACTGCAGTCTACATCACAGCTGTGGCAATGCTGACTCCTTAACCCACTGTGCTTGGCCCAGGGATCAAACTCCATGCTTCCACAGTGACCTGAGTCATTGCTGTCAGATCCTTAACCCACTGTACCACAGTGGGAACTTCCAAAATCTAATATTAAATATTAAAACCTCATAATAAATTGTTATTAGTTTTTTTCTTTACCTAGTCTTTTCAAGAGTTTTTGAATTTTAATGAATTTAAGAAAATAGTCTTTATATTTACCAGTTCTCCATAGTCCAGAGGGCTGTGAGACCACAAATGAAGAGGCTACATCATGCTAAGGTCCCAATTAGATATCAGGAACCTGAGATACGAACAAATGTGACACTACGAGTCAGTGAAATCCTTTTGTTTTTACGCCTAACTTCTTAATTATCTACATCCTCCCCTAAGGGAGTATTATCTCTGCATTTGGGGCTTCTCCAGATCAGTCTGCTATGGGAGCTCATAGATACATTAAAAAATCTGGTTTGACTTCATC
This sequence comes from Catagonus wagneri, assembly GCA_004024745.2. Classification (NCBI taxonomy): domain Eukaryota; kingdom Metazoa; phylum Chordata; class Mammalia; order Artiodactyla; family Tayassuidae; genus Catagonus; species Catagonus wagneri. The sequence continues at coordinate 8,789,445 of PVHT021183630.1, read as the reverse complement.
TTGTCTGAGTAAATACTGTCCCCACCTTCAGCAATGAACCCCAGTCTTGAGTTTATCCTATATTTTTCACGTACATAGAAAAAAATTTCTCTTTTCAGAGTTTAGTTCTTTTGAATTTCTTTGTGACCACAAATCTATGATAATATTTTTTAAAATATATGCCGTTGCTGTCTTGTAGTTGCTCAGTTGATGATTTCTTGTTATTTTCTTAGGAATTAAATATTTAATTTTTTTTTCCTAGATCCCAAGGAAAAGTGGAAAACTATAGATTTTCTTTTTTTTTCTTTCTTTCTTTTTTCTCTTTTTTTAGGGCCACAGCAGCCACATATGGAAGTTCCTGCTAGGGCCAGATCACAGTAACAGCTGAGGTTTACACCACGGCCACAGCAAAACCAGATTTGAGCTGCATCTACGACCTGCACCACAGCTCACAGAAATGCTGGATCCTTAACCCACATCCTCACAGACACTAGTCAAGATCTTAACCCGCTGAGCCACAATAGGAACTCTCAGACTCTTTATTTTCTCACTCTCTTTTTTTTCTCCCTTCCTACTTCCTTCTTTCCCTCCTTCCTTCCACCTTTCTTTCCTTCCTTCCTTTATCTTCCTTCCTTCCTTCTTTCCTCTCCTCTTTTCTTTCTTCCTTTCCTTCTTAATATATGTTTTTTTTTAACCCATCTTTCCACAATTCAAGACTAACCAACCCTTTAAAGCTCAGATTAAGATTCCTCCTCCTATGAAAGTCTTTCCCAAATGTACACTACATGTCAAACTCTGACAGAATCTTATTTACCGGCTCTATCATCCCTTTGGAATTTTCAATTACTACTTTTCATTTTTTTTTCTTTTTAGTTTTTCTTTTTTTGGGGGGTGGGGGGCTGCACCTTGGGCATACGGAAATTCTCAGGCTAGGAGTCAGAACTGCAGCTGCCAGTCTACCCCACAGCCACGGCAATGCCAGATACGAGCTGAGTCTGCAAACTACACCACAGCTCTCACAAAGTCAGACCCTTAACCCACTGAGTAAGGCCAGGGATCAAACCATCATCCTCAGGGAAACCAGCTGGATTTGCTACCCCTGAGCCACATTTTTTTTTCAATGTACAAAGTACATGTACATTAAGAGCTTTTAATCCAAGGAGAGTTCTTGTCCAAGAAGAGCTCCACTTCCTTGAATTTAGGGACCATATTTTTTTGCTTATTTGTTTGTTGTCATTGTTGTTTTTTAATTCACTTCAGCTCATGAGCCAGCAGAGTAACTATGTATTTGTCTGAAGATAAGTGAACATAATTATGACAACAATTCTCTTGTTTGAGATTGCAGGAAATAAGAGATATGAGGTTGTCTTCTCCACATAATAAATCATTGTTGGCACCATAAACAAATGTAATAATGCACTCTCTAAATACACATATACTTATTGTTTATACATTATTATAACTTAAACTTAAGTGTCTTTAAACATAAGTCAGGATGTCTGACGCTGACAACCATAAATATACTCCAATATATTGATAACCTTATGTTCTGCGACCATTTATTTTATTCTGTGTTGGATACAGTGTTTAATATATGCTGAGGGTGCAGCCCCAGATAAGGCAAAAAAAAAAAAGGCTTTAAGAATTTACAGATTAAGATACAAAAAACAAAATTATGGTGAAAAAACATAATTTAATTCAGCAGATTTAATTATCAATGTATGACCTACTAAGAATTTTTTAAGGATGAAAATACATTTTAAAAATTCAGAATACAATTCAATGTATCTTTCTATGAAAGCAAATCTCTTTTGCTTCTCAGATGCCCCTCTTTTTAGTGTTCATTGTAATTGTACTGATCCTTCTTCAGATTCAAAAGTATTATGAACATTTTTTTGAGAATGATGTTTATGAATGATGGTACACTAGAATATTATGTTCATATACATATACATAGTTATATAAGCTTAGTTGAGAACTGTAGGGTATAATTTTTGTGTTAAGAGATAGCATTTTCTATAGAGAATTATCTACAAATACAATATAAAAATTATTTAGCATACTAGAGAAGGCAAAACACAGAGAAAAAGATTTGGTGTACCTATAACCAAAGGTCATTAACTAAGATTTGCAACCTGGTAAAATTTTGACAGTTAAAATTCATAATCTATGTTTCTGGTGATCACTTTCCTTGTCATGATCCAAACTTTGAGTCAATCACCTTATGGTAGAGTAGCTTCGTGGCTCACTTTTACTTCAAAGATTCAGCAGGCTCTATGTCTTGTCCACTTTCCCTATAGTCTAGAGTTTTCCTGGATCTGTTCCCCTGCAGGCAATGCCCCACTTCTTCATTCTTCTTCTCTGAAATCTCTCTATTTGGTTCTTTAAGGTCAAAAGGAGCAGAATGATGTGAGGAATTCCTTCTGTGGCACAGTGGGTTAAGAATCCTACTGAAGCAGCTTGGGTTGCTGCAGAATTCAGGTTCAGTACCAGCCCTGTGTGGGTTACAGGACCTAGTGTTGCCACAGCTATGATGTAGGTCACAGCTGCAGCTTGGATTTAATCCCTCAGGAACTTCTGTATGCTGCTGGTGCAGCCATTAAAAAAAAAGAGAGAGGGAGGGAGAGAGAGAAATCAGAAAGATGTGAGACCAAATTTATTCATTAAATATTAGGCATAAAAAGTCTGTCCCTAAAGAAAGTTAAATAATTTTAATTAGGGTTTGGATATTAAACCTGAGAAATTCACTTGTCACACTGAAAATAAATAAAAGTAATATTTTTCATTGATGTCTTCTCCCATTACATTGCTCAATATTACATAAGGATACAGGAAATATCTTGCTCATGCTAGTGTCTCTAGCACCTCGCCAAGGCCATAATTAAATACTGGCTAAATTAGCTAAAAAAAAAAAAATGAGGGAAGAACACAAAGTTAATTTAATTTAATGACAAATTAAAAATTTTGAACTTTGAAATTGTTTTAGTCTGAATCCTTGAGCAAAACAATCACATATATAGTTCAAAATGTTTCTTAATTTCTTTTTTTTCCAAAGTTTATCACTCACTCTCTCACAAACCTTTTCAGATCTTGGTTGAATCTCTCACTGATTTGACTTGGCTCATATGTGAAATTTTCTGTTCCTTTTTTTTTTTTTTTTTTTTTTCTGGCTGCATCCACAGAAGATAGAAGTCTCCAGGTCCCCAGGCCAGGGACAGAATCCGAGATGGATTTGTGACCTATGCCACTGCTGCAGCAATGCCAGATCTTTAACCCTCTGCACTAGGCCAGGGATTGAACTGGCACCAGGGATTGAACCTGGGTTGCCACAGAGAAAAGCCAGATCATTAACCTACTGCATCACAATGGGAACTCCTGTACTCTTTAGATACAAATCTGCAAATACTGCATGGATTGAATAATAACTGGCATTTTGTGGGCCAATTTTATAAATTTTTTCCTCCTTAGGGGTTCCTGTTGCGGATCTGTGGGTTCAGATCCCAACTAGAATCAATGAGGATGTAGGTTCCACCCGTGGCCTCGCTCAGTGGGTTAAAGATCCAGCCTTGTGGTGAGCTGTGGTATAGGCTGCAGATGCAGCTTGGATGTGACCTTGCTGTGGCTGTGGTGTATGTCGGCAGTCAAGGCTCCAATTTGACGCCTAGCCTGGGAACTTCCATATGCCATGAGTGGGCCCTAAAAAGACCAAAAAAAAAGAGAAGAAACAAACAAACAAAAAATACATGGTTCCTCCTTAGAAGCTTCCAGTCAGTAGCTACCCACATAGTCCCTCCTCCCAGGGGATGTATCTTCATCAGTGGGCTCTCCCACACACATCTATATTTTAGGAAACAGAAACCACATGCAAACTGGTTAAATGACAACAGAAATATTCAAAAGTGGAGTAGGCTTCACATTAGTTTGTTAGAAGCCTCAGTGATGTCACTGTGAGCCCTCTTGTCTGTTTGTTCCGATTTGTGTAGAATCAGCTTCCTCAGTGATTTCGAGATGGCAGTCAACAACTATAAGAGGAAAATTCTTTTCTTTTCCATTGTAAGGGAGGGAGACACCTGGGCTCGAGTGGATTCAAAAATAAGAGAGAAGTGAGGAAGTGGAAAGAGTGAGTATGGACAAATCTTCTGAAGAGTCTTCTCTAAAAGGAAAAGAGTAATGGAGTGCTGTCAGAGGGAGATGTGGAATCAAGGGGAGTAAGAGAATGAGTGGGATATTAAAATGATCATGGTGCTGGTGATAATTTTTTAGAGAATCAGGCAAAAAACAACTGTTTGAGAGTATTTTCCTATGTTCACTCACCATTTTTACCTCTTTTTCTGTGAAGTACCTCTTCTATTTTATTGATTTATCTCTTCATATATTCTTGATACAGTCTTTTTTTTTTCTACATATACTACAAGTATTTCCCCAACCAATGACTTAATTTTAAATTGGTATCTTACTGCAGATAGGGCGTATGGATGAAATCCAAAGATTATCCTCTGAGAAGATTCAAACCTGCTCTAAAAATCAATATTTTTTTAAATATTAAAATACTAAAACTTAGGAGTGCAGCATGTCCTGAAGAACACTGTTCTAATATATCTTATGTCAGAGAGCATTGCAATACTAGCTACTATTTGTTAAGGGTATATCCAGCACTAGGAACTATACTTAAAAGCTGCATATATCCCTTATTTAATTTTCATAATCAGATGAATTAAACACTCTGAATTTCACAGATGAAAAAATGAGCTTCAGGGATTTCAAGCTCATCACCTAAGATTACATCTTAATGACAGATAAGTGTCCAGATTTGAACCCTGGTCTGACTCTAGATCACTCTTCGAAACTCCAAAAGGGTAACTTCCAAAATCAATCATCATTAAAATTTAAAGTGGCCTTTAAGATCTCTTATGGCAAATAACTTGAGGCAGTATAGGGTGGTTGTTGAAAATGTTGAACTGACTCCTGGCTATGCTTTTTAGTAGCAATTTTCTGGGACTTCTTTTTTTTTATCTGTATGATAAGAATATCATCAATCTCCTATTATAGTTGTTGGAATATATATGATGATACATAGACAGTACTGCCTGGGATATAGTAAGGATTCAATAACTATTAACTATTAATATTATTACTATCATTATTTTTTTCTTTTTATGGCCACACCTGCTGCATATGTAAGTTCCCAGGGTAGGGGTTGAAATGGAGCTGCAACTTCCAGCCTACACCACAGCCACAGCAACCTGGGATCTGAGCCACATCTGCCACCTACACCACATCTGCCACCTACACCACAGCTTGTGGCAATGCTGGATCCTTAACCCACTGAGAAAGGTGAGGGATCAGATCTACATCCTCATGGATCCTAGTTGCATTCTTAACCCACTGCGCCAAAATGGGAACTCTCTATAACTATTATTATTATTACCTTTTCTCGCTACCTGACACCTAAATCTTTTTGTCAGTGGGCCAGCATGCAAATCCCTAGTGCTGATATGAGTATCTGCTGCTCAAGGTAACTAATTACCTTTTATGGAGGTCCATTCTATCTTTGGAAAGTCCTAATTACTAGAATGTTCTTTCTTATAATCAGATAAAAGCGTCCCATCTTAAAATTGTTTTAATAAGATTTTCTAGGATCGAATACAATAGAGAACTAACTTTCCGAAGATTGTTATTATTAGGTCTCCATGAGCTGTCTACTAACCAAGAAGAAAATCATAATGGTTACCTTTGTTCAAGTTCATCAGTGTTTCTCTCTGAACAAAATCCTCTTCGGTATGTGTGACTGGGACAGCTCACAGGTAGGCAGCACTTCATCTGTTATGTGGCCATGTCCACTTCCCTTATTTATGCAGCCATATTATACAGCTGTATACATGAGTTATATGTTTCATATAAATTGAATCATACTGTCCTCATTTAACTGCAGTTTTAGACTCAAATGTGGAGTTCATATTTGACTTATAAACTCGAGTACTTGGAATAATTGGATGTTTCCAAGATATTAGTGTCTCCCTATTCTTATAGCATAATTAATTTCTCAAATACAATCAAAATCAAATGTTTAAAATGGCTTTTAATAATAAATACCATGGAACTATTTCTTAATAGCTTTGAAAAATGGGTTTTAATTAATTCCATCTACTTCTTTAGACTCATCACCTGTGCTCATACTACGTATGAAACTGTAATATTCTTTGATTGTGTCTACATACTGCCATGTTTCAGGAAACAGCTTGATTTCATTTCTTATTTCTTCCCATTAACCTTATAAATAATCATGAACCATCCTTCCTCCTCCAGCCATTCCTCCTAGGCTACATATGCCCTAAAATTTGTTCTATTTGTTCTTGCTATGTAAGGAGCTGCTTGATTCCTCCTTCTAATTTCCTCCCTCCTGCCTCCCTCCCTTCCTTCCTTCCCCCTTCCTTCTTTTCTTCCAGTGTTTTTCTATACATCTTGGTTTAAATGAGGATAGAAAAAAATTCTGTTATATGAGGCAATTAGCTTGTGAGAAAGGAAAATATAGAGGGATGACATTGTAGAAAGTTCAGGCCAAATCATCATACCACAGTGACGTGCCATCCATCACCCTCTTGATATCACTTAATAAACTGTATCTTCTAAGTATTTACAAGGCAATAGTCATTCACGCATTCCTATATCTTAATGTCATTGTTATTTTTTTTGGTATTCTTATAGTATTCCTTTCTTAACAGACACACTTTTAGATGCTTGCAGTAAAAGAATAATGCAATCAGACTGAGCAATAGTCATGGAATAAATATAAATTCAGGGACTTCCCATTGTAGCTCAGTGGGTTATGAACCTGGCTAGTATCCATGAGGACGCAGGTTCAAACCCTGGCCTCACTCAGTGGGTTAAGGATTCTGTGTGGCTGTGGCTGTGGCTGTGTCTGGCAGCTGCAGCTCCATTTTGACCCCTAGCCTGGAAACGTCCATATGCCACAGGTGTGGACCTAAAAAGCAAAATATATATAAATATATATTTTATATAAAATCAAGCAATAGAGAAGGAAGTTATTCAAAGATACATGCACAATTGCATTAATAACATCAATGGCTGCTTTTCCTTCTTCTCCAAACACTTCCACTTATCCTACTATCCTACTATCTGCTCTGTGTCTATAACATTCCCCTCTATCTCTGCTCGTCAGAAAACTTTCCCCTTCCCTTACTTTACTCAGTGGTTTTCAAGTGAGGGTTTACATAGGACTCATAGCAAGAGCTTAGAAAAAAACTGATGTCCTAGAATCCACCTCAATCCAGTTGAATCAGAATTTGTAGAAAGGTGCTGGGCCTTGGGAATATCCCTGCCTCTGCAGCCTCCAAAAGAAGAGGGTAATTTCTACTCCTCTCCCAAATTCTTCAGGTTAGAATCACTACTGTTCTTGATCCTCGGTATCGCTTTTGACCGTAATTTCCCTGTGCTCTTCTGAAAACTCCAGCACTGACTCTCCACTCTCTTCTTTTATCTACAGATGTCCCTATCTTGCCCACCAATTCACTAAAGATTTTGGAACTTGGCTCATGGTTTCACTTTCCATCCATACTCTTACTGTCATTCTCAAAAATTCAGTGTGGTGAATACAAGAATAGGTTCTGGACACTGGGTTTGAGTTCCTGTTTGCTGTTACTAATCTTGCTGCCACAGGAAGATTATTTAAAACCTCTGTGGCGTGTGATGGAGAAGATACCAGGTGTTAGTGGGAGCTCTCAGTGTTAGGATTAAATGAAGCACCGTGCTCTCTCCCCAGGTCATTCACCTGTATTATGCTTTGCTTGAACTATTGCTCATTGACACCCTATCAGAATTCTCAACACTCCTCTAATAATTTACCTTTCAGTTATCTTTTAAAAATTAAAATCTTATCATTGGGCATCCCTGCTAAAACCCCTCTACATTACTCTTGCCTATAGGATACAATATGGTTTACTATGAATACCATATAAACTAGTCACTGAGCTGAATTCCCACAAATCTTCCTGTTTTGTCTTCCTTCACACAACACCTTCAGTTTTCTTTCTTTCTCACTCTGGTCGTGAATGTTATGGATCCCATAGATATAACCGCATGTTTTTTATCCAATAGACTGATTAAATTTTATAAATATGTGGGCATGTTTCCTTGGATAAGTCTTGCAAACTCTCTAAGTTTTAATATCCTCAGCTATAAAATTAGAATTGATACAATACTTACCTTGAGAGATTATTTGAGCAGTAGGTATGTTTACAGATCTATATATGTTTACATGCGTACATATAAATTTAACAGAAACAGATCCAGTTATGTTTATAGCAGACACACACCCATGATAAGGGCTTAAAAAATATCAGTAGCTGTTCTGAATTTGGTCATCAAAATTGTTGCTTTTCTTATTATTAGTAGTATCATCATCATTATCTCTCCTCTGTAAAGTCTGTTCCGGGTGCCCTTCTGCTTATTCTCTGGGACCCCCTAGCCCTTTGTATCTACGGCTGTGATAACCTTGGGATTCATAATCATAACCTGGTTGTGATGCTAGCTTTTATTACCACTACCCAATAACATAAGATCATTTTGAGGACACATCCCATCCGGGATCTGCTCCTTGGAAAGAAAAGTTGTCCTTGGTCAGATTCACCAAGTGCTCACGTCAAAGCCATGTATACACCTCAAGGTCATCAGGAAGAGTGCCAATTACCTGACACTGGAGAACCTGACACTGACAGGCATTCTGCTGTGGCTCAGCTTTCTGTAAAAACAGGAAAAATGCCTCCTGAAAAGGTCAATGCCCCTTCCCCATGCAGCCCTCCCTCTCCATGCAACCCTCCTTAATTTGGCCATATCCCTGAGCTGCCTTTCTTTGAAGCTCCCCCAAGGTGTGTTTATTTTTCATTAAAAACCTCCCTCCCATTACTCTTTGTCTCTCTCTCTTTCTCTTTCTGTCTCAGTGTGTGTCCACTTTTTCTCTTTTTTCCTCCTCCCCTCTTCCCCCCTCACTCCCATCAGTTTTAGCCTTTTCTATATCATCGTCTCAACACTTAGAGGGGCCCCATCTCCTCATCTCTACATCCTGCACTGCGAGTCTGTCACTTTCTCTCACTCAGTCTCTGGCTAATCAGAGCCTGGCAGTGAAGATCTGATTTAGAATCAATATATTAGAAAAGCAGTTGGGGGCGGGGAATGCATGGATCCTCCTTCTCCCACGGCCCCCGCCCCTGGCATATCACAATTACAGAAAGTTATTTCTGTGAAAAGTATAGAAGAAAGGCAAGCAGGTTAGTTCAGGAAAGACAGTGTCCACTCAGCCTTGAGAGGCTAGTTTTCCCAACGTGCCTAGAGGTTTTATCAGGTTGCTTGGCCAGACTCACGAAAGGGCAATTTCTCTTTCTTCGTGTTAACCCTCAATTGGAAGTTAGCACAGGGAAGGCCTCGCTCTTCACAAACACTCCAGGATAAGGTGATAAGAAGATTACAAGTAAAGCCTCTCTTTAGCTATTCCACATCTCCTGTCAGACGGAGCATGTTAAATTACAGCACGGGCCACAAATGCATTGATCATCCACTCGACTTGTACTACCAGGGTTTTAAAGATCCACGCCAAGGATAAGTGAAATCATCTCAGCGAAGTTTCTTTTAGCAAGGAAGGTTAACCAAGTTCACAGGAGAGGTCCTGGGAGGGGCTTCTAACTCTTCAATGCTGAGATCAACTTATGCATGATCTGCATCAGTGAATACTGCCTTACAGCCCAGAAGAAGTGTTGAGAGGGCATAGGGACCATACCATAGCTGATGCTCTTAAATAGCTCACGTGTGTCTTTATCAGCCCCCAGCCCCTCCCCTGACTTGTAAAACCAGGATTGAAACACAGAGAGCGTCGCTAAAAATGGCATTAATCCTATTTAGAGTTACTATGTCAGTGTTCAAGATGCAACACCAGTTAAATCATATTATGTTTTAGGGGCCCCATGCTAATTTATGCATGAGATATTAAGTTAGTTTTTATTTGTTTACTTAGATAGGATGCTCTCTTGTGAGAGGCTACAATTACCTTCTTTCAGCTTATAACGTAGTTTAACAAAGATATAAATTCGTTGAATGGTTTTGAGAATCCAAGCTTCATAAGAATATCACAGGCCATTTTTTGTTGGAATTTGGCCTCTCTATCTGCTGGTGCCAAATTGGAACACAGAGACAGAGTTTTGGGTAAAGGGAAAAAAATAGCTTTATTACTTTGTCAGGCAAAAGGGGATCACAGCAGGCTAATGCCATAAAGACTGTGCACCCATTAGAAAGAATTGTGATGAGTTTTATAGTAAAAAGGAGAAAAACAGGATTTCTTATAGCAATCAGGATTGGGACAAACATGCATTCTTCTTTCTTTGGGGGAATATTAGTCATCAAAGCTGGAGTCAGATCTCAGTATGATCATGATGGTGGTCTTCTGGGTTATTGCCTAGAATAACAGTACTTACAAAAAGGGCATATTGATCAGAGATTAGAACAAACTAGGAAAGTTCCTGAAAAACATCATGTGCTAATAATCTTTAACCCACAGGCAATTGTGTTCAGGGTGCCTAATCTTTAGCATATGGGTGATTGTGTTTAGGGTGCAATTAAGCCAGAGAGAAGGACCAGGAAGAACTCTAAGCTGTCCTGGACTGTTGCTCCCTGGTCTTTGCATCCCCTCCCGATCCTGATCAGCAACTGTCTGAACCTGTCCCTAGGAACTCAGGGAAGGTCATGGTGGCTGAATGAGGCCCATTTCCTAAAAACAAGAAATGGGGGACACAGAAAGGCTTTTGTGCCCAGGAGCCCCACAAGGCCATGTCCAGTTTCACCATGCTGAGACTAAAATAGGAAAAAAAACAAAGATAAATTATTAGAAACACTTAAAAATTCTGCTCATGACACTCTTCTTTATTAAAAAGACCCATTGTAAATTGGAAGTTCTGAAGTCTTTGTGGTGAGGGAGAATGAATTATAATGACATCACTGGGTCATGAACTAGGCCCACTGGCTACTTTCCAGGATGAAATTGACTAGGAGAGATCAGATGAGCCCATTCGTAGCACTAGACATCTGGGAGGCAGCCAGGGAACGGAGGTTCAAGCCCCCTATTTAGGACACACTTCCTCTTCCTCTTCATCATCAAATACAATCGCGATTTCCCAGGCAAGGCCTCTAGCCTAACAGTGCATTTCAATTCATATTCTAAAGAACACCCCAAAAGTTCTTTGTACTCATTCTTCAGTGAAAGGCCTCATGAAAAATATTAACATGTCAACATCTGGCTGACACCTTTGGTGCATTTTCATCATGTTGCTGATGGGAAGCATTTTGCCTTCAAATAAGCATAATTTTCCAGTCTTTTCCATCTCCTTTTTTGTCTCTCTCCCAGGGTAATAAATGGTGTCTGAAGCCCAAGAAAAACTCATTTCTGTTAACAGATCATTTGTAAACCTTTAAGGGCAGCTGGTGAGAAAGGGCCATTTTTTTCTTCTGTCTTAACTTTCCTGGTTGTCTCTCTAAATGCAAAATGACACCTCATTCAAAGCTTTCTGGTGTCATCTTAATCTCCCTTATTTTACACTTTCTACCTTTCTGATATTGCTATAGACTTCGTGGAGGCTTTTTACCTAATACTGTAATACCTATTATCTGAGGCATTTACGTATATAGGTTCTTGCCAGCTAAGAATAATGCAGATCAATTGGATGTCAGCAGCCCAATAAAGTCAGATAGTATATATTTTTTCAGGGTAGAAAAAAAAATTCTCTACCTACCTGACCTCAAAGCCAGCACATTTCAATATTAATATATTTTATGCATGCATTTGATAACATTTTACCTTTCTTATGGATCTGAAAGGAAGTCTCACTTTTCTCTGTGGAAGATTATTACCTATTCTAAGGGGACTATGATTATAGATACTTACTAAGACAAGAATAATTGACCGTAAAAAACCTTTTATATTCCCACAATTATTTTTGCATTGACTAAAAGTGTCAAGAAAATCTGATTTTATTAGCCAGCCCCTAATTTTGACTCCATTTAATTTTTTATCTGGCTTTTTCCCCCAATATGTTTTTAGTCTGAGAGAGTTGGCAATTGTACAAAAGAACAATTTGTTACAGAACCTTTACTGAATGGAAGTTCTATAATCCAAGCATAACATCAAGTATCAAATAAAATAAAAATGTATGAGATCAGCAAAGGGGACATGCTCCAAGGTAAGGAACTGATCTAGGGCCTAGGAAAAAAGAAGTTTAAATCAAAATTTGACTGCTCAGCTATGAAGTAAGGCTGTGGAACAAAGGGTCAAATACAGCTTTGACCCTTCATTCCCCTCCACCCACCAAGAGATCAGATCCCATCAGCACTGAGCCTATTTCTCGTAAGAAGCAAGGAGCAGAACTGTGTTTGATAAGAAGCAGTGTGGACAACTCTAAAGGACACTGGAGGGGAAGAGGGAGGAAGTACATTGGCTCTTCAGGAGGCGGGGGATGCCTTGGACAGGAGAAGTAGCAGTGACATGGTACCCTCTTGACTCTTGCAAACAAAATCCACCCTGGTTACCACAAATGCTTTTTTTCCATGCCTTTGCTTTTGAAAATATTAGCCACAAGGACGAGTCAGGGATCCCAAGTGGACACTGTGCTGAAAGGCATGACTGCTTCTGGAAAGAACTCAGATGAAGAGAAGGAGGGTAAGTGTTCCAGTTTCATGGCAAGTGGGTGGAAGATTCTTGGCAACTCCCTTCTAGGACTAGCATTCTGATTTTGGAGATCCCACATACACTGGCTTTTTAGGTAGTACAGGATGCAATGGACAGGAAACGTGGAGGTGATATGGATCCGTTTTACCCTTGAAAATGAAACTCATCCTGGGTTTCATAACCCGTGTGTGTGTGTGTGTGTGTGTGTGTGTGTGTGTGTTTAGAGTTGCCTTTATTTATGGCTAATTTAACTCTATGAAACTTAAGTTTTTATATTTTCTTAAAATCAGTAAACATGATATACAACTGAAAATGAGATTGATAGGTACCCCATACTCTCAATTCATCAGTTATCCAACTCTAGTTGGGACTGGACATTTCCCCCAGGCGATATGAATGGAGGCTGCTACCACCAACTATATTTCATTCAGTTCAACTTCACACCTCATTCTCAGTCTACCTATGGAAGACATCATGGAGGAGAAAATCTCTCAGGTCTATGAGTGCACGTTCATGGGGAGAGGCTGTTTCAGCCCCATTCTCAAGGTAAGTGGTTGCAGAATAAATTTCAAGAGGATGACTTGTAGAAGTTCCCACCGTGGCTCAGCAGAAATGAATCCGATTAGGAACCATGAGGTTGTGGGTGTGATCCCTGGCCTCGCTCAGTGGGTTAAGAATCTGGCGTTGCTGTGAGCTGTGGTGTAGGTTGCAGGTTTGGCTAGGATCCCACGTTGCTGTGGCAGTGGTGTAGGCCAGCAGCTGTAGCTCCGATTAGACCCCTAGCCTGGAAACCTCCACATATGGCCCTAAAAAACAACAAAAGCCAAAAAGAAAAAAAAAAGAGAGAGAGAGAGAGAGAGAGAGAGAGAGAGAGAGAGAATAACTTGTAAAGCCTGGAGTGGAGGTGCCTGTAAGAAGGAGAACTGACTTCTTACTCTTTGTCTGGCTGTTTTCTGGAACCAATAAACTATAACATATCCTGGTGTTCCAATGATAGGCCAACACAAAGAGAGGGAGATTCTGGGTGATCTTAACTAGTGCCTACTTGTGTTTTAGGCAAAAAATTCTCAGACACTGGGATCAAGGATGATCAAAAGAGGTCCTTAAAGGGAAGAAGTCTACTAGGAAGGAGGTTAAAGTGGTCCCTGCTGGGACTGTGAAGTACTGTGCCTGGGAAGAAGACAGAGCCACTACCCCCACCCTAAATGGCCTTCCTGCCCTCAGAGCATACAGAGAGGACTCAATGGTTTCATCTCCAATTGAAGAAGCACTAAAGCCATAGAAGGCCGCCCAAGAGTTTACTTGGCCAATGGAGAAGTAGGCTGAGAACTTTTGGTGACATCATGGGAACAGGCAAGTTCTCAGAAAGATGTTCTGAAGGTTAAACCACACATCACAAGGACAAAGAGTACATCATGAGTGGTGTTTACCAGTTGCAAAGCGAATCAGTGAAGCATGCCTAACCTGACTTTTTTACTCATTTCGATAAACACTTCCTCTCTACCTTCATACTGGACATCTTCCATCCAACACCAGAAAGTCAAAGACAGGAGAAGCCAAATGTGACTTCAGATCTTCCTGATCAGAGTCAGACAAGGAAGGCCAGAAGAGATTGACTAGAACAGGGAGACTCATGACAAAATCAAGGAAAACTTTTGCCTCCCTTTTCTAATCCAAGCAGCCATGGTCAAATCTGTCCTGCGGACAACTGGGGGAAGAAGGGGAAGAAATTTGAATTCAATATAAGATTTTAGTTTTAAAATAGGCTAAGCTGAGTTTAATATCTGAGAAGGACTGGAAAGTTACGGAACCCTGCTGAGTTATTTTTCAAGGATGGAAAAGGGAGCTTTTGGCATAGCATGTTTGAAGATCAGGAATGGAAAACAAAGGGAAACAATAATCAAAAGAACCTGTTTTGTTTCTCACCCAATTCGCTAGCCCACTTTTCAAAGCAGTTTGACTGTTAAGGAGTTCATTGTACTATCTGTCAGTGTGACCAAAGTAATCACTTTCTGATCTGCTTAATAATTTAATGTAAGCAACAGGAATACTTAAAGAGACTGTTAAGGGATTGTCATATAACTTGCTATTGATGATTCCAAAGCAAACTGTGGCGACTTTGTCAGGTTTAGTTAGATATGTGGAAAGAGAGTTCCTTGCTTCCACAGACCCTTACCTATTTTGGAGTACCTGGTGACATTTCTTACAGCCACTTCCAATTGTCAGATTTCCTTTAAGAAGGACAATTGTAGGCATCTTCTATAAATAAACATGTACCACTGATTTCAACCTCGTAAGAAATAAGAAACATCTTACTTTATGAACCCTGCTAAATCTTTTCTGCTACCTCGGGGAATTAAACGGCAACTTGGCTGTTTCATCATGTATTATTGAAAGAAAGAAACAAAATAGATACTTCAGATTAATCAGCAGAAGTTTGCTGTGGTGATCAAATTCATCAGTCCATGTTCAAGGCTCCATGAAACTTGGTGTGTAGAAACACAATGAACAGGGGGCTGTCCATGTAAGATTACATTGCATTGGGTTACACTAGTGGCAATGAATCCACCACTTTTATTTTCCATGTATTTCTTATGGAACTCACCCTGAACTAACAATCCAGAGCAGCCGTCTTTTTCACTTTTCTGCAGAGGGCTCTACTTACTCTGGCTGATGGGTTTGGGCTCCTAGACCAGTCTTGATTCCTGGCATGAAGGCATGTTTGGCTTCTCTGGTCTCTGGCTTGTATCCCTTCAGAATTTCAAAAAAATGAGCATGATTTTGATGTACTGTGCCCTGTATATTTACCCTTTGAGATATTTCCTTCCCACTCTTTGGCTCAGATTTTTGATTGTCTTTGTCCTAAACCACAGCCTCAAGTTTGGAATACCACAAAATATAATAAAGTGACTGTAGTTTTCACTGCAGAGCATAGTGGGATAAGCCATCTTCAACAGATTCTATACGAAGCATCCCTAATAACTCGAATATTCTGAAATTAATTCACTCATAGAGTCATTAAATCTCTTTCAGTTGACCTCATTGATGACTCTACTGATTTCAAAATCATCTTGTTCACTTCTCCTTCATCCTAGGAAACAATCATGAGACTGATAAGTAGAAGATTCCATGTAGTTATAACGAAAATTTTTACACAAACCTTGACCAAGAATGGAAATCAGAGTTCCAGACTCAGACTTTAGAACTGGATTGACTGGATTCCATATCCTGGCTCTACTATTTTCCAATGTACAGACTTAGGCAAGTCATTAAAGTCTCTGCACCTTCTTTGTAAAATGGAGACAGTATTTCCTCAACTGAGTGGATAAGTGAGGTGACATAGTGGACAATAGCCCACGCAAGAGAGCAAATTTCTTTTGGTTCATGTCCAGCATCACCACTTACCAGGTGTGATACGCAGGCAAAGTACAAATACTTAAGTCCTCTGTGCTTCAGTTTCATCATCTATTTAATGAGGATTCTAATAGCAACCAAGTCATTGAATTGCTTGGGTGGGAATTTAGTTAGTATTGACAAAGTGTTTAGAAAGTGCCTGGCCATAGTTAATGCTCAATAAGTGTAAGGCACTGTGAATGATATTTCTGTAATATAGTATCACGTCTATTACTACCCATAATAATCAAGATAATGAGGTGAATATTAAGTCTTCTTGGCAGGTTTGACTCAGAGCCAACCATAGTTCCAATTAGTTGATTGAAAAAGAAAGTATCCTTGAATTGGCCCCACAAAGACCCAGGATCCAAGCTACTCTCCACCGCTTCTGGGAACTTAGCAAATCACATCTTCTAGGGCTTTCTTGTGAGGCCGCAGCCTGAGAAGCTCTAAGTTGGATAAATAGTAAAGAGGAGATAGCTCTATCTTTTCTACTCTAAAGGAATTGATGATACTAGAAGACAACAGTTTCTTTAATAGCAGGAGCAAAACCAGCTCAGCCAAGTTTCATGAATGATGAGGAAGGTGCTACACAGTTATCAATGCTTACTAGGCAACAAGCTGTGTAACAACAACAACAAAAAAAACAAGCCTTTTTGGACACTTGTAAAATTCATAAATAAAATGACCAAGAACCCCAATGCATGGTAGAGAGTGAATGTGAAATATACTGGCTTTCATTCAAATAATTTAAAAAGAACATAACATAGATATAATTTTAAGTTGAAGGCACTGTGGGGAGTATGAGGATAAAACAGGCTCTTGTTTCTCTAGTGTATAATGAAAGTAAAATACGTCCACAAATAGCTCTAATGCAAAGCAGGAAGTAGTAAATGTCAAAGAAATCCACAGATGTGGTGCAATTAAAGTGCTAAGACGGTAGAGAGGGTTTCCTGTATAAGGGATCAGAGGGAACTCGGCAGCGGAAGTGGCATTTGAGTAACTTTTAGCGTCTGTTAAGGACTCATATGCCAACTTCCAACCCTCTCTCCACTACATGCATTAACCCATGCCAGCAATGCCCCCGTTCCTCCCTTTACCTGGCAAGTATTTACTCATCTTGGAAGACTCACCTCAAGGGTTATTATTCTGATGCTCCCTCACAGAATAGATTTGGCCATAACTTATTGGGGGACCACACACAATTTTGTATCCACTTCTCTCCCTTTGACATTGTAGCTCATTACTGTTATCCTTCCTGTCTTTTTCACTGAACGGTGATCCCCATAAAGGTATATGGGTAATGCCTTCGAATCCTTCATACCCAGGGATACAAAACTTTGTGGAATGATTGAACTCTATTTCTTGACAATGCAGAAATCTCCTGAAGAAAAGTTTCCTGCCATCTGTGAAAAGGAAAAGCTTGAAAGAAAAGGAGAAGGGCGCGCCTTGTATGCGATTGCCTCATGGTAGTGATCTGATTTAACTGTCATGATCCAAACATTCCCAGTTGGCATTATTATCTCCTTTCACTCCTGTGGAAATTGAGGTTCAGAGATTAAAGGACTTGTCTGTAATCACAGAGCTTTTAAACTGAGTACCTGGGATTTGAACCCAGGTGGTTTCCTTCACTGTGTAATGTTCCTGAATGAGGAGATACATCAGCAAAATGATGTAGATGCACACCTCTGAAGGTCACTCGATATTAGAAAGCCAATAACCACGTTGACCAAATCTAAAATGAGTGCTTCTCACCAACCCCCAAGACCACCATGGAGTTCATTCTTTGCCTACCTGAAGAAAATGCATCTCTTCCTGAGAATAAAAATATGAAAAGCAAAATCTAATTTCATAAACACTGTATATACATATACATATACATACATAAGTATGTACGTATTTAAAGAGAAAAGAAAGACATGGGAAATATTGACAGTAGTTAGCTCTGGCTGATTCTATAGCTTGGGATTCTATAGTTTTCTTTTGTAACCAGGAAATAAATTCAGATTGGATAAATGCATATCAAGTAGATGGAATTTCATATTGCAATTCTTCCTAGAAAAAAAAATTATGTATTTGGTGTTTGTTGCTTCATCCCAACCACTGTTTCTAGGAAGGAAGTTCTGTCATCCTGAAGCTTGTGTTTATTTATATCTCTTCACTCTTGCTCTCATCAGTCTGCCTTCCAGAAAACATTCTTAGTATAGTTCAGTGTAATAAAAACAACATAAGCTTAAGGATGAGGCAGATCTGAGTCTGAATCCATTTTTCCATATTTCTCATCTGCAGTCTTCAAAAAACTGCTTTCTCTGAGTTTCAACTTCGTGATCTAGCGAGAATTAAATGGGACTGCATATGCAGAGCAACCA
Source organism: Catagonus wagneri (assembly GCA_004024745.2). Classification (NCBI taxonomy): domain Eukaryota; kingdom Metazoa; phylum Chordata; class Mammalia; order Artiodactyla; family Tayassuidae; genus Catagonus; species Catagonus wagneri. Next base: position 8,770,980 of record PVHT021183630.1, on the reverse strand, counting down.
ACAGAGCCCCTGGGACACAATGCATTAATAGCTAACACAGGTCATTACTCCTTTCTGCTCCTTTTCTCTGCACCCCTCCAAAAGTACCAATTTTTCAAGTTCCAACTCCCATTCTAGTTCAAAAGTCTTTCATGGTTTTCTCTGGGCAGCTGTGATGTCAATCTCTAATGATGTTTTCCAGACAACTCAGTTAGCTCTTATACACAGATTCATATACTTAGTCAGTGCATAGATGGCCCACTCTGAAATAAAAGCAGTGACCCACCCATAGCATCCAAGAGTCTCATTTATTATAAGTTCTCAATCAGCAGTTTATATGCAGAGCTGAGTCTTATCAAGTTGTATTCTGAATGCTAAACTTATGAGTTGTAATACAGAGTGGTGAAAACTGCAGTCTGCAGTCTTATTTCCTCTTGTTTTACCTGCAACATGCTGAAAAGCTATCAGTGGCCCGTGGGTGGTACCTGGTGGCTGGATCTGAGTTGTCAAGACAGAATGTCACCGTCCAGAGACAAGAGGCTCAAAAAGCCCCAGAATAGTCCTGATCCTTGTCAGACTGAGGAAAAGTACTAAGAACATAAATTGGTGAGTACATTTGATAAGGTGAAGTAAAGTAGTTGGGTCCTACAGCTATAATTTCTTCTCTTACAAGTCCGTCAGTCAAGCAGCTTACTTGGGAGTTCAGCCTCAGTGGGATGGAAGCAGGAAAAGAGAGAAGAGCAGAGGCACTTAATCATCTCTCTCAGGTATGTTTCTATTAGTACTTTCAGTTTAAAATTATTGGCATGCCAAGTCAAATGATTAAATCCCAGGTTTTAGGCCACAATGTACTAAATGCCTGAATGCCATTATTTTACTTCTAAGATACCAGTAGTTCTTTTATTTTCATAATTTACTTGTCTTCCAAGCAGTGAACAATATAAATAGGCTATTCTGATATTTGATAATTTAAAATCATCACTTAATATATCTTCAATATAACATTCTTCTCTGAGATCTTTTCAAAATCGTTAATTTTTTTATGTTCAGGGGAAAACAAACTATATATACCTCTTCTTGGCGGTGTCTAGTACGTAAATCAGAATAATTATATAGGTAGGAATCATGTGTCATGCTGTCAGTTGAGACTGAGTTTTTTCTCCCAAAAGTTGGAGTAAAAACACACTAAACAAGGCATGGAAGAATTCTTTTTTATTATTTTTCCTCCATGGAGGAAAGTTTGATTGTTTGGCCTAGGTCAATTTTTTTAGAAAATTTACAAATGAAGAGGAAGGCAAGCTTTTAAGAAAAAACTTTGGTCATAAATGTAAATACGATTTTGATGCCAGAGAGTAATTAGTGCTTTGTTCCTCTTTTAAACAGCAAGGGAGAAAGTGTTTTTTGGCTCTCTCTCATTCAATTCTATTGACCTGCCAAAATTTTACACAATTTAGTAACATTTATTATTTCTTTTACATATAGTTATTTCTGTCCCTTTTATGAAATCTTACTTGTGTTATCTCTTGTTTCTTCCTTCCTTTTATTTATTTGCATGTCATAAAAATGCTGAATTTGTACAACTCTCAGGTAATTATTTTTATGAGCTCACTGGAGGTTATCTTCAATGCTATCACAAAGCCTTCCAGTGGTCAATGAATCATGCAGAATATTTCATGATTTCTCATCAGAATTGCTACAGAAACATAGATCAGTCCATAGAAATACTTTTTAAAGTTGGAAGCAAAGCGTATTCTTAAAATACTGTTTTTCTAATTATAAAAGCACTACACACACTGTGAAATATTTAGAAAATAGAAAAAAGAAAGCTTAAATAAACTTCCTCATAAGTATTTTTAATATTTTAATTTGTCTTCATGTTATATATGCAAACACAACGAAAACGTAGAGCTTTGCACTCTGACTAATTTTTGTATATCAGAAAGAATATTTTCCTTTGCCCTCAGTTTTCAAAATTATTTAATAAATACTTTATATCATTGTCTGAATAAATTTAAATTGATATTGACTTTAGACTATTTCGTATTTTTACTTGAAAAAACAAGGCAAGACCTAACATAGAAACATATAAAGACGTAATTTTATGTAGTTTAATTTGGTCTAGTTATGCAACCACACCCCCTCTCCCCAGAAAAAAAAAAAAAAAAAACAACTCCATGCCTGAGTCACAGGTAATTAAGATTCTCTTCTAAATTCAATGAGTTTAAAAAGTTTAATGAGCCTTTTCTGAAATAACAAAAGATAAGATTGAAGTCAAAGAAAAGCACCTTTATTCACATGAGATGATGGTTAAATGGTAAACAACAGCTGTCATTAAACCCAGAGCAGCCAGGGATGGTCTGTCATTCTGTAAGATCTGAATTCTAAGTTTTTAACTAGAACTTCGGAACTCCAGAACAGGGATTCTCCGGCCCAGGATCATATCCAGTCCAAAGGCTGCTTTTGCGTTACCTGTAAGCCAAGAATAACTTTTAAATTTTGAAATGATTGATAAAAAAATCTAAAGAAGAATGAAATTTGGGGAAGCATGATAATTATATAAAATTCATATTTTGATGTCCATAAGAAAGATTCATTGGCACCTGGGCAACATTTGTTTGTTTCAGTATTTCACTGGCTGTTTTACGGAGTGTAACAGCAAAGTTCAGTAGCTGCTGAAGAGATGTTATGTAGTCCACCAAGCACAAAACTGTTTACTGCCTGGTCTTTTACAGAAAAAGAGTTCTGCTGTAGACGATCAGCAGGTATTGAGGAAAAGAGCATTAGAAAAGTCTAGGTCATTTTCTTTCAGCCCTCACTCTGATTCCCTTTACTTTAAATAAGCAGTGTTCTTTGTGCCATCAGGGAAGGAGAAGGATTGTCAGTATTCATTTGTTTCAGAGCTGCCTTTGAACTTCAGGAAAGCCGCCATCTTGTTTTTGTTCACTTCTCTAATTCTTCGTGTCTGCAACATGAAACACAAGTAAGTTCTTTAAACTTCTTGTTATCTTGAGACAGGGCAAGACCTCTACCCAATTTATTTAGTTATGGAGGAGGAGGATGAAAGATTGGGTCCTAAGTGTTATTCAATGGCATGACATGGTTTTCCCTGGAAGGCAGCCAGAACTGATGCTTATGAGGTGTTTGTCTGATGAACTATACCCTTGTGACACAAAGCAGAGCCCAGAGGAGGTGGCAGTCTATCTTTCTAACTCAGGTTTGATTTACAAATCAGAAAAACGTTCAAAGTCCATGGAAGCCAGACCCACCCCTAAGACAGTATAACAAGGAAATGATAATCCCTGCTTGTTGAATAACCATTTGGAATGTGGGATGATTCGGATTATAGTTGAAGTGTATTATGGTATAGTATTTTCATGAGAGCAAAATAGACCCTAGGTAACTGCTGACTATGTTCACTTTAGTAACTGGAAGTGTAGGAAGTAGTTATTAGCCAGTGTCTGTAGGTTACAGAGAACTTTTCTAGGCAAAGGAAACTATGTCTTGAATGAATGGAAACTTCCAACACATATCACAAAAACAGGAAGAAATAACAAAAATTGGAGAGGTCAGGAAGAGGGGAACTCTGTGTCAAAATACCTACAGGATTAAATTCCACATTCAGAGAAATTAGACGAAAATATTTGACAATGAATATTTGACAATGAAGTTCTCTTATAACAGGATTCATTATTTCAGAAATCTAGGTGTACCATGAGTTACTTCCTGCTACCTTAGTGTCCTCGGTTTCATTTCCAGTCAGACTGAAACTGTACATGCTCTGTACACTTTCATGAGGCTCTAAGAACTGATTTTAGTTCTAGCCATGAAAATAAATTCAACACGAGTGTTTGACAATGTTTACAAAAAGTAAAATTCTGGTTATCCGAGGTCAGTATAAAATTTGCAAAGACCCGATTGCATTCTTTGTGTTACTGCATTACAATTAAGTCATGTTGTAGTTTTTCCAATTAACAAATAGTATGTTATTATAGAAAATTTTGAAATGAAGCCCCAAATAACCTCCCTAATCTCTCTACCCAAAGACAGCATTATTTAAGGTTTGCTTCCTCCGACTGTGATATTTTTTCATAGTCCTACTTATACTCAAAGTTCAGTGCAGTCTCCTTTTTTACTTAACTGTATAAGGTAATTTCCAGATAATATGTTCACAATTTTCTTGACAAAGCCTTAGAGATGGGTAGGTAACCCATTAGAATGTTTGGATATTAAGACAAAAAGTAATAAAACCCAAAAACACATTATTCTGAAGTCACAGAAGAAGCTAAACTTCTGTAACTTTCTTTTTTACCTCATGACTTCTTTTTTGGCTATGAACTTATAGTCTGGGTGAAGAACAAAACAACAACAACAAAACAAAATGAAAAAGAAGGGATGAGAGAAGGACTAATAATAATAATAATAATAATAGAGAAAGAAAGAAAGAAAGAAAAGCCAAGAAAAAGTGAGAAGGAAGAGCCAGAGAATTGAAAAAAAAATACACCATGCTTGAAATACATCTGGTCCTGCTGAGAGTAATAGCATTTGTTGAAATGTGTAGACAAGTCCCCAAGCTGAATTTTCTTAAAAAAAAAATCTCTTTGATACTCACTGCATTAATCCCCCAATACATGCAACAGGCATTCAATGAAGAAAAACAGATCCAGAACAGAATTCATTTTTTAAAATACTAAAGTTTTTAAGTAAATATTTCATTTCACTTTTTTCACATCTTATTTTAAAATAGGCACATTAGGGGTGGAGACAGGGCCACACCAGGATGGCTGTGGAACTGGGCGGAGCTGTCTCCTTGCAGTGGGTCACACAGCCTGGCTGTGTCCAGTCTTAGGAACAGCCTAACTCAGCATGAAAGTCATAGTGTCTGATGCTAAAAGGGAGCATTTGTTTCTCTCCCATGTGTTTCAATACTCGAAACAAGTTTTTCCTTGAGGTCTTCTTTTCTATGAAATCTATGTACCAGGGCTGTGTGTGTCCTTGATACAAAACCCCAAATGCCACTTGAACTCTTCATGGGAACCAGGCAAGAATGTAATCTGAGCTTTTTTTGGTCTATCTCTATACTGCGACATCATAACATTCGAGTGTAGATTTATAGCAGGCTTTATGTATATTTTCTTAGTCCCAGGGCCCCCCTTTTCACAGATACATACACAACATGTCATGTAGAAAATATAAATCGTTGATGGTATGGGCACTTTCTTCCTTTTTAAACCTTTCCAAAGGTCTTTTTGTTAAATACACCCAGATGCCGTTTGACAGATGAGGGGCTAATTGCTCTGTGAATTACCTCTATCGATTCCTGTTTCATGTTGAGCCAAACAAACAAAAGATATTAATGCTTTGAAAAAAATGAATGATGACCTTTCTCTGCAAACACAGCTTGTGGTCTCTGATTATTGGTGATTCCAGAGAGCAGCGGTCAATCGCAATAGCTGTAACGCTATGATCACTATAATAAGCTTGCCTGACCTTCTCTGCCATGTTAAGTGGTTTAAATTTATTTGCCCAACAACAGAAGAGCTTTCATTTAAAGTCACAGAACATTCAATTCAGTTTAAAGATGTAGTGTCTTCTTTCCCCCTTTTCCCTTTGCTGTCCATTTCCACACTTCAAACACCTCTGTCCCAAGTTTGCTAATAGATTTGCCATTGTGAAAGTAATCATCTTATCTGTGAAACCCAGTCCTTCAGTTCTTTTTGGAATTGTGGGTACCATTTTCCCTTTGACTTGTTCTTTCTCATTTTAAGACACTAGAACATTATGTTTCTACATGTGAGTTTTATTTGTGGATCGGGTTGGGTGTTCTAGATGATAGGAGCTTTATAAGAAATCAGGAATGCAAAAGGTTGTAGTTCTCAAGCACGCTAGCCTGGGGGCCAGGAGCTCCAGTTTTGTATTGGTCCTGAATTAATTAGACCTTGAACTTGCCTTTTTTTTTTATTTTGTTCCCAGAACAACAGCCCATCCAGCTTGGTAAACAGAGAGGACTGGGCCAGTGACCTCAGAGCTTCTTTCCAATTGGACAGTACTAATTTTCAAGATCTCTCTCAAACAAAACAAAACAAAAAGAAACTGTTTCATGTAACTAGCAGAGTTATAGCTTGGCAGTTAAGAAAACATAGTTGTGGAGCCTTTAAGGACTTCCTGACTTTTTCTCAACAAAGCTTCATGATAGTGAACATGAGTAAACCACAAAAGGTTAAAGCCTTGAATGGTTAGGAAGTGGATGCAACCCCCCTTGGCTAAAGTGGAAATCTCTTGAAAAAGGTACCCCTGACACTTCCACCAGTTTCCTGGTAAAAGACATGCCAAAAATACCAAGGAAGTCGTTCCCCTGAGAATAGTCTGGTCCCTGTGCTGTAAGATTAAAGCAGGAAGTGAAGAGAAAAACACCAAAATAATCAAAAGGTTTCCTGCCTGAGTTTGACATTCTTTAGAAGCTAGGTCCGATTTTAGATAGAGAGCTGGGCAATTTGAAGGTGACTTTCCTTAAACATTTTCTCTAGTTTCTCCTTAAGGCAGTGACCCATAACATCACCAAGCCATTCCTGAGCTATACCTGTGATTGTCATGTTAAGAACCACCTGAAGTTTAAGGAAATTCCTGATTCTGTCAGATTCCTTGCCCTGCCCTCAAAGCACCAGGCTCTTTCCAACAACAGGATATTTGCAAATGTTTTACGCTTTCTTAGCAGAGAATGTCTTCCCATCCTTTTCCTTTTCAAAATCCAAATTTAAGGCCTTCTTAATCCCTACTTACTCTTTAAATTTTTTCTAGGCTCATCTCTCCTCTTCCATAATGCCTTCTGTAGCACTCTATGGTGTTCATCATAGCTCCAAGTGTGTACTTGCATCTGAGCACTTTGCAAATCCATTTTATTTACTGTTCCATTAATCTCTTTCCTCTGGAAGTTCCAACTTTGTATATCAGGCTGTTGCCGCAGAACTTGGGTCTTATTAGGCATCCAGCTGAACCAATGTTGAAGGATAAATAAGTGAATGAATGCATGAGTCTGGCTGTATCAGAGAACTATTGCTATACAACAGACCACTTTAAAAGGCACTTTTAAGGCTTGTGCAACTCTGAGTCAGCAGGGGCTTTGTTGATCAACTCTGAGCTCGACTGGGGCAATTCATTTGGGATGATTGCCTTTTCCGCTTTCTTCATTTTCCTCTTGGAACCAGGCATGTATTTCTCAAGGGCACAGCGGAAGCACAAGGAGGAAAGCAGAAATGTTGAAGGCGTATAGCATCATTGCCACCTTACTCTTTTGACCACATAGGGAACCTAAGTAAAGGGACAGGTCAATATACTCTTCTCCTTTAGCCATATGACAAAGACCCATATCAAAGGCTGAAGATAAAAGGAGAGAGAGAAAATCAGTCTCAGTCATGAATCCAACCAGTTAAGAAGGAAATACTGACAACCATTATGAGATAGAAATAGAAAATTGGCTGCTCACCATAAAAACCATTTGGCCAAACTCCGGTATCATCTCTTTTATTCTCATATCATCATTAAGTCAGGTCATCACTGACTTAATGGCCTATGTGATCCATAAATATTTACCAAATTAGATCGGATTACAGATAGTAAATGGAGTAATCAGAACAGGAAGAATCTTGCTATCTTCATTTTTAATATATTTTTTAATTAAAGAAAATAGACATGGAGGGAAGATGAGTTAAGAATGCAAAATGAAAAGGTTTGAACACGAAATATTTGCACTTTATGAATGAAGAAACTTTTACTTAAATTTACATACTTCCTGTTGGAATTTGATTTAAAAAATATTCAAGGTCCTAACAGTAGCTCACACAATGACCTTCTTTTCAATTTTAAATGAGCTTGGAAAACCGTGTAGCTTTTCCTGGGTCTTCTTCTTCAGAGTTTCTGCCCAGTTCACTGAGATGGTGTTAAATTTCCAATGTCCAGGCATAGATTTACCAGGAAGAGCATAGTTCACTTAAAAGCAGAAAAAGCCCTGGCAATTATCAAGCCCTGTGAATTCCTGGCCCTCTTCCTTGAAGGCCCAGTGGGGCCTACTCAACTGGGCCAACCCCACACCATGCACACTGGACTGGTGGTCCTCTTATCATAGAAAATTCCACCAGTGCAGCCAAAAAATACAAAAGGAAGCACACAAGAAAAAAATGGGAATATACAGGCCTGTGGATTGAGTTTTATGAAAAGAAAAAAATAAAGGAGGGGAATTTTTCTAGCTCTTTTTCTAAGTCCATTGCACTAGAAATAATGGGATAAGTGGCTTATCAAAAGTAAACAGTTTTACTATTTTTAATGACACTAAAGAGGATAGCTTTAAAATGTCTCTCCTAATTTTGCCCTATAATCGGATCATTTAAATTTGACTCCCTGATAAATAGAATCATACATTTTCCCACGATTTGCTATGCTAAAGGGTTTGTACTTATTACAGATATGCAGATCCAAATATTCCCACCACGTGTTTCTTGCTTGACTTTAGTTTCTGATAAACCAGAACTCTGCCCTATAGCTGAGAAACATTAAGTTCTTGGAGGAAACGGGATTCTTATGTTTGCTGCTTTTTAAACCCACTAGCATTTCAGAATCTTGTCCTTCTGGTTTCAGAAAATATAAATAAAAGATGGGAACATGCCTTCCTCCTTTGCCCAGCTCCGCCTCCCAGGTTTGTCTGTTTCAGTATGGAGATTCATCCTTAAATGGGCCAACACCAGTGTTTTAATTTCTTTACATTTCTCTGTTTATAACTTCTCTCCATTTTCTGCTGAGAGAAAAATCAGCTGAGTGTGTAAATGTCGAATCCTGATACTACTTGGGCAAAAGAGCTGTGACAGAGTTCCCATAGCCATCAGTAAAATTCCTTCTAATGGGATTCTGGACCAAGGAAATGCAAAAATCCCTAATAAATGTCAGGCAGTGCTCAACTTCTAATCTGTTGCCTGCAAAACCTTAGGAAAGAAATTTGTCTGTTGCTAGGAATTGTTATGATCCAAAGTTCTCATTCATTCTTTCCTGCTGTATCATTTACTCTAAACCTAGGTAAGACACGCCTTGGGGAAGGGGGCAGGGGAGAAAGAACTGCCGGAGATGGGAAAATGAGCTGCTTTACAAATATTCACAGCTGCCGCTTTCTGTAGCCATGCCCCATGTTCCAGTGGACTTTCAAAAGGCAAGTTTATAAGTTATTTTGCCATAAAAGGGAATCAGCTTTTAAATTCAGCTTCCCAAAGACCTCGGACACGAAATTACCAAAGCACTCCCTAAGGTCCAGAGCACAGATTTTGCTCTCCTCCCACATGCCTATCCCTAAGAAAAGAGTTTTCCCACTAGATAAAATAATTAAAAGCATTCTCAGAATAGAAAACAATACATTTGTGGCTTGAACATGAGCCTATTTTCAGGAATACTCAATTTATTGCATATTTACATTTTGATATTCCAACAGCTGTGAAACTCTCGTATGTGGAATTTAATTGCTTATAAGAAGAAATAAAGCATGCAGGAGTAGTTGTGTGTGTGTGTGTGTGTGTGTGTGTGTGTGTGTGTGTGTGTAACTGTGTGCTTGTGTGCGCCTGTATTGTTGTTCTGCCTGTCTCTGATTTGTTAACTAACTTTAGGGAGAATTCTTAAAAGACCCATGTGAAGTCACTGGTTATCTCTAAATGGGAACCGCCGATTTTTAAATCCTGTCTAGGTAAATTACCTTTCCAGTGCAAGGTATTTCCTTTTAGAAGATTCCTTGGGAAGGGCCTCTAGGGAACTGACTAACTTTTTAATGGTTCACTCAGATTAAGAGGAAGGAAATGTGAACTCCTCTGGGGGGAGGCACCACTCTAGGCCGTCTGCATCCTGTAATTCTTCCCAAATCCGTGAATCATACTTTTAAGACGCCTTTTCAAGGGCATTTGTCTTCCTTTAAGAGAAGGCCAACGCAGAAAAGACAAGGTTTAAAATAGGTCTCAATCAAGCTTTAGCTGTAAAAACAATTGCCTGATTCTCCCCCTGTCCATCTGGAGAAGGTCTCCCTGTGTCCTTTACCTGCGCGCCTGCCTTGCTCACCTTCCACAGTACTGGACTTGGATTGCTCTCATACTTATTTTGCTTTCAGAATTAAGATGATTTCTAATATCATCTAAGCATCTCTGAGTTATAATTCTGGATTGTGTTGTCCGTTACAACCACCTACTGAGACTGATTTCATGAATGCAGTAACAATTTAAAGAAATGAGTTACCACAAGAAGGTTTTTCCAAGCCCTTTCAGATAGAAACTTTACTTTTAAAACCATTTCTTTATTTACTAAAAATAGCTTTTTGAAGGCAAATATAGACTATGTTTTTCCTTTTCCCCAAAAGGTATGAACACTTCTGAAAATAGTTTTGGTGGCGAGTAGAGCTGAACAAGGTAAATTTCTGTACAAGAATAAAGAAACATAACATATGGCCTTCTAAAAGTCCATATCAATTGTATTGAAACTTTAACTGCATCACAATATCAGTCTCTCAATGAATAAAGTATATTTTATTGATCATCTGCTAAATGGCAACTTGTAATTTTTTTTAAGCTACTACCAAGAATGCAAACACTCTATGAAAAAATGCACAATGACAAGTCATACCTGTGTGAACCCTAATGTAAATCCGAGATTTTGGATCATCATGATGTGTCAACGTAGGTTCATCAATTGTGAAAAATGTTTCACTCTGGTGAGGATTTTGATAATAAGAAAGGCTAGGCTTATGTGGAAAATCTCTGTGCATTCCACTCCGTGTTGCTTGTGAACCTGAAACTGCTCTAAAAAATTTAAAATCTTTTAAAACATGTCCAAAAGTAAATTTAAATTATATTTAAATTAGAATGCTCTGGATTGGTTTGTATAGATCTGCAAACAAGCCCTTCTTTGTGACTCCTTAATCTAAGAGTCTCTAGGAAAATCAGCATTTATTTATTTATGTGTGTTTGCATGTCTGTGTGTTTGCATGTCTGTGTGTTGGAGGACTTCTATGGCCACCAATCCTCACTGACCCCAATTCATATGTAGCAAAATGTGATTCAGGCTGATGTGAAGTACATGTAGTTTTGATTCCCATTTGGAGTGAGTGTTCGTGTGTCTTGTGGCATACATGTTAATGGATGCCGTTCCAGACCCCGCTGGTGATGGTGGGTAATGTATGGACATACGTGTCATGTTACTTTCCCAAATCCTAAGAGTTCTGAATTATAAAACACATTTCACCCTAGGAATTTTGAATGGGGGATTATGTGCCAAACACGCTGAATGATAGAAAACAGCAAAGGAAGAAAACAATAGAAACAGGAACAGAGGAGATCTACTTCATCCCTTCCCTGATTTCCTGGGAAATTTGGCTCCTAGGTGTCCATGTAGAGCCCCATGATTATCATGGTCATTTTTTATTGAAATTCACTGTCAGTAATAAAGTGCAAAACCCTAGAAGCATAACTGTGATTTCTACTCACATCTATATATATCTCCGAGGTTTTATGTGAACGCATGTGGACCACATTTTGTTTCTTTAAGTCTATTGCAAATGAGTGCCCAGAAGTGTGTCTGTCTTTCCTCTTAACCATTGGTGACTATGACTGTACGGTTCATCGCTTTAGAACAGAAGGACGACAAAAATACTTGAGAGCCAAGCCTACATTCAATTTCAGCAAACTCAGGTCCAAGGAAATAGCCCAAACAATAGCCTCCAGGTTTGAATTTTTAGACGTAAGGTTTTGTTTTTTTTTTTTAAACATTACATTTATGCTCCTATGAATGTCCCTCAACATGGTAAGACCCTATTAAAATAAAGAAAGCAAGACACTCAATTGTGTCAGTTGAATGTTTCTGAGCCATACTATTGAGCAACAGATAAAGATTCAAGTGACTTTATACCTTCAACTCTGAGATAAGATGCTAGATAAGTAGTCATTCAAACATACAGTGACTACTTACAGTCATTTAAGTTTTAGAGATATTTTCTTCTCTTTCTTTTGGGTTCCTTTGTCCCAGTCTTCAATTTACATATCTCCTGTACTTTCTTTGCAAACTATTGGATTCTTCCATATACTTGCATATGTTTCATACACATTGAGCGGTGCTTGAGCAGGTGAGGCAGATGCCTTAACTATTCAGTGCTTATTCAATGCAATACAGAGGTCATTTTGCTTTTAACAATATGCTGAAAAAATATATATCTTTAAAAATACTCACCAATCTTTTTAAAAGATTTTAAAGAAAGTTTGTGTCTAATTTTACTAAATATTATGATCGTAGAATTTTTTCAAACACAAGAATCACAGTGATATGAGCAAAGATATTAAAAGATGCAGTGCTGGATTCTGTTTCTTTAGAGCAGTGGTTGTTTGAGATGGTAAAACTGAAATAGCCTGCTGGTTCAGTGGTAACTTCTGTGTGTTATGGTTTTATGGGAAGACATGACTTAGACAAGTTCCAGATTATCCTGAACCTCAATGTCCTGCTCTGTAGGGTGGCAGTAACTATGGCTACTAGGCTAATGGGAAGATGGTAGGAAATTAGTCAGGCACAGTTTCTGGAGATCCCCATCTCTGGAAGCCTCTGCACAATAGAAATTGCAAAGTTAGCAGAGGCCAAATTTCTCCACAGTGAATTTTGTCAAATGTTGCTATGTTCATTTTCTTTCCAAATACCATTATTGACATGTCGATTCTTTCAGAGGGCCTAAATCAGGTGCTGGGGAGACAGTGTTGAGTAAAGCATTGCTAGAGCCTTTGAGATGTTTTGGTGTAGGAAAATTTCTTTCCTCATAAAATGTTTAATGGTTAATTCTGTGTAAAAAGTAAAAACGGGAGGCTAAGGATTGAAAGCGTACATCAGGAGTTTGTTGATGAAAAAAAGGAAAGAAGAGGAAGGAAGGAAAGGGGGATGGAGGAAGAGGGAGAGGGGAGGGAGGGAGAAAGACCAAGGAAAGATGGTTCAGTCTGCAGAATCCTTATCAAAATATCTCCTGATGCTTGAGAATTTAAAGAAAAGACATCATAGACAGATTCTAGTACTCTAAACCTGCAATCCAATTGTATGAAAGCATAAATTTAAGTCTAAATCACTTGGGAGAAAATAGTTAAATATCCTCTATTTTTGTTTAGAGCTGACAACTATAAACATCTGTTCAGCTACACAGATCCATATTATAGAGATTATATATACAAATATTTTATTACTTATGCATAAAACATGATTTGTTGGGGGTTATAAACTATAGCTTTCTTAGGTATCACAGCTACTTGATTGGTCTGAGTATTGGCTTTCTGACAGGGTTTGGAATGAAGCCATTTTTATTAATTTAGTTATTTTTGCTGATATAAAAGGCCGTCTATCATGTTAATGATGTATCGGTCTGCGGTCCCACCGAACAATAATTACAGAATGTTCCTAATAGTAAATCATTTGTCACAATCACAGCTCAGTACAACAACCTTTGGTTGAGCAGTGGAAGGCATTATCTGAATAGCAATACACCTTTATGTGGACCCATTAGAGGAAGCTAACACCCAGTGCCCTGCAAAAACCTGAGATTCAAGTCTGAAATGACCTCCCTAAAATCTTAGCTCAGGGCTGTGTACCTGTCCTGCTGAATTTTCTGCAGTGTTAAGCCTATCTGATTAGCTGTAACCAAAACATTCTGATGAGAATGGAATAGACTAGGCTCTACATGAATCTGGAAAAGAAAAAAAGAAAAAGCAAAAAGAACCTCTTATCTAAAAAGATGACCAGTAAAGGAAAAATGTTAAAGGTTTAACTAAATTATCTTTATGTTTAGTGAGACCTGGACAAAGAAAAGATGCAATACTGCATCCCCACTCCCAAATTGTGATTGATAAGAAGACATCAATATCTAAGTTAAGTGAAAAGTCGCATTATAAGAATAATCACACTCTTTTATAAAGAGTCACAACTTGATTTCAGTTATTCTTAAACAGTGTTTGCAAATAGTGAAAGCAAACACTATTGAGTATTTCTGAGTATTTCTATGTGCAGGGATTCTCGGTTCTGCTGTAGTTCTTTTTTAAAAAAAATCTTCTAAACTTTGTTTTTTACAGTTTTAGGATCACATCTTAATTGAGAGGAAGGTACATAGAGTTCCTGTACACTCCACTCCACACAGGCACAGTCTCCCCCACTCTTAACATCCTCCACGCTTGTTACAATTGATGAACCTACATTGACACATCATTGTCACCCTGACTGTGTCATTTATATCAGGAACTCTTTTACCCATTTAATGTGCATTCATTCCTTTCACAGTTTCAAAAACTTTGAGAGGAGCTCCATTTTAGAAACGAGGACACTGAGGCACAGAAGAGTTAAGTCAGCTGTAAACTGTGGAGAGAAAAAAGGGAAATTTCTAGGGTTTTGTCAATTTCGAGCCCCATCCCAGCTAATTAACTACTACTCACTATTGAGGTACCTCAGTGAAATAAATGGACATCATTCATCCAGCGCCCATACATTTATTGAGTTTTGCCCAGGTAACACTAGCTATGCTTACTGGGCAATAGTATCCTCATTTCATAGACAAAATAACCAAACCTCAGAGGAGGGAAAGCCAAGATTTCAATCAACTTTCTTTGAACAGCATTGGGTCATACTGCCTTTGTCCCCATATTCTGCAGGAAAAGCTGCCATGGAGCTACTCAGAAGTAGTTGAGTCATGGCTTGCTTTGCTCAACTGTCTGTGGTTTTTATAGCACTGATACTCAAGCTGGAGACACATGGATTTTATTTTTAAAAACTTCAAGGTAAATTATTATTTTTAATTTTTCTAAATATGAGGACTCTTGGCTAGAAATTTTATTGAGGATGGAATGGAATAGGTGTATACACAAGAGATTCTGAAGTACTTGTTCGCTAAGCCCACTGATTTAAAAATAGCCTCAGTGTCGATTTAAATGTAAAGAATGGGGGAAGGCATAGTTGGCATATGCTTCTAAAAGACCACATAGCAGAATAAAGAGATTTTCTTTAAGCATCAACAATGGAAATTGTTTTAGAAGTATATGCACAAGAAGGTGAGGGATTCAAAGCCAACACTTCCCAATTTTCCTTGGGTTTTAAAGAGCTTCAAATAGAGTTCCTTGTCCCAAAAGTAGACTTGTGAGCCTCAAATTAGCATTAAATAAAATAATTTGTATATGCCTTCTCCCTTCAGATGTTTACTGTGTCTTTTAATATCTAAAGTTCTGATAAAGGCATCCAATGCCTCAGACATATCGTGCTTATACTTCTAGTATTGAATCCCAAATAACAATTAAATAGTATAGTAAAATCTGTATTTCTGTAGATTTCTGACAGTCACCGGTAACAATGAGGATGCCCTTGGCCAGAGCTTGAAAGCAAGTTTTCGAGGACACCCGGGGACCAGAAAGATGGTTTCAACCAAGTCTTTGCATCCCTTGTTTTCTCCTATTACCAGACAGCATGCATGCAGAACCTGCAGCTTCTACTCTAAGGAACCCGGTTCAAACCCACAGGCATCCTTGACATGGGTACTGCTTTTCCAAAGGAGAGAAAGTCCCTTAAAAAAAAAAAAATCAGATGGCTTCCTCTTGCCCAACCCTGCTGTCCCCTACCCCTGTGTTCTGTCCAGAAGAAAAATCCCTCAGCCGCAATGGTTGTTTTTATTAAATTCTCCTCAATAAAAAGCTCAGGCAGGATTTATTAGGTACTCAGGGCGGACGTTTAGTATTTCGCCAGTTATTAAGTGAAAATCAATAGAAAGCAAAGAAAATGGAAGTCACTGCACTGTTAGCGCACCGTTGTCGCCCAGATATTATGTCGGCTGTCTCGTAGATTCATGACAGACAAAAGAGGCCGGGAGAGAACTTTCTGCTTACATTGCACGCGCCAAAGTGGGGTTATTCATTAGAGCCGGCAGCTGGCCAGATGGATTTCCAGTTCAGTTTTACCATTTATCTTTAAAACGCCTGTATCGAGTGAGAAAGAACACTGATATTATGTGATATCAATGGCAGGTTTATGTATCTAAATCAGGATTTATTGTTATTTTGTTCCAAAGACCTTTTTTTCTCAAGAAATACCATTTCACTGGAAGAAAATAATAGCTAAAACCTTGTCAAAGATAACCTTTCATGCTGTCCGTGCACCACTAGCTGTAAAACAAATAGAACCCGGTATATAAATAGTTTTAACCACATCCTTACAAATCATTTCTTTGGAATCTGTTTCCCCCATTTTAATATATTTTTTTTTTAAATACCACAAACATGATTTTTGGTCATTGGATGTTTTCTTTGCCAGGAATTTAACTTTAAATAATGTTAGCAATTGTTTGAATCATGTTTAAAAGGTCTAGCTGTTTTATGTCCTTCTGTGGAATGCTACTTTTTCAAAATGCATTTTTTCAAAAAGCAAAGTGGTCTGCTGTTATTCTTTTCTTGCCCTGCCTTAGAATAAGCTTTAGAGTCAAAAGTACTGATCACCTTTTTTTCTGTCTTTCTTTTCCCCCCCAACTGCTTCAGGGTCTTCAAATGCAGGGATGTTTTCCTTTCACTGGAATGGACTTTTTGGATAGCTTCTGGATTTTCTCTTCCTTCTCATCCAAAGGCCAGATTACAGCCGACCTGATCAGGTCAGATCTTCTGTCAGTCCTGCTAAGTAACCGAGATGGCCAAATGCCAGGGTGAACCACTGTAGCCTCTCTATAAATTACTGTGAAAAAACGAATACAATCCACGCATTTGTAAAATGTCGTTAGTTGCACTTCATGATGAGGAGGAAGAACTTATTACACCTGGGTGTTGATTGAAGCAGTTGCTAATATGAACTTGTGAACACATTTTTAAATTATCTTATTTTTACTATTTCTTTCTTTATGTTTGGGAAAAAGGAATGTGATTTAGGTTTACATGGACCAGTAGTAGACAGTAGCCAGATACTGAGGATTATTTAAAATCAAAATTCACTTAAATGACACAAACTTAGAACAATTCTTTAAACATCAGCTAAAGCTTTTTGCTCCCCTTGAACAAAACCTCGCAGTGAGGTATACTGTAGAGTTTAAAAAAAAAAAGAAAGGAAAGAAAGAAATATAAAATAGATTATGAAATACTTTTTGACTAATCTCCTTTATGAAACCAGATAAATTCATCATATTTTACTATAAATTCCTTCTTGCATTTTCTTTTTTTTTTCTTTTTGTATTTTTAGGGCCACACCCACGGCATATGGAAGTTCCCAGGATAGCGATCAAATTGGAACTATAGCTGCTGGCCTACACCACAACTCATGCCAGAGCAGCACTAGATCTGACCCATGTCTGAGACTTGTGCTATGTCTCATGGCAATGCTGGATCCTTTAACCCACTGAATGAGGCCAGGGACTGAACCCGCATCCTCCTAGATGCTAGTCGGGTTCATTACCACTGAGCCACAACAGGAACTCCATATTTTCCTATTTAGACATGGGCATCAGTTATTTTTTTTTTTTTTATATTTAAATGTGTAGACAGTCCCAAATAGCATTTGACACATAGGTGCTATTCTCAAATGAAAATGGGAGAGGATCTTTCTACTTGTCTTTTTTCTTTGAAAAAGTCATTCTTAACTTTTCCTGTGTGTATAAACTTCTGTACGAATTTATATGTATGTGACTGGACCTGCTGATGGGGAGGTGATAAAGGGCAAGTTGATTCTAGAACTGTATTGTATAAGTTCAAATCCCAGCTCTGTTATTCACTGGCTATATGATTTGGGCAAGTTTGTAGTTCTGTGCCTCAAATTTTTCATTTACATAATAAGTATAGTAATCTTATAGATTTTTAACCAGGAATAAAGGGGTCAGTACATGTAAATTTCATAGAGGATTGCTAGCCCAATATGAAATCCTCTGAATACACAAAATCCGGAACATGAAGTTTCCTATTTTAATACTTTAGTTTTTTTTTTTTTTTTTTTTTTTTAACAATGTAGAAGATAATCTCACTGGGGGGGACTCAATCAATCACTCATTTTCCTATTTACCCGCGTATTTGTACTCTGCAGAAAGATATAAAGTCTTAAGTTTCCATCATAATGAGAAACACATTTGACCAAAATTTTATTATATATATTTGCCCTAAAAGAAGCTTTTTTGTGGCATCAACATTCAATAATACAACAGCAATGATAATAATAGTCAGTAAGGGTAACCAAGTATTAATTTACTAGTAGCAGTAGTGATACAGTCATCATGAGGCTTGAAGTCTGAATGGGGGCCTATTTATAGACACTGTCTTAATTTGTTGAAAATAATGTCTAGTTATTTCATTATCTAGCAATTAACATCAGTAACACATGCAGCTATGAGAAAGAAAGAATACTGCTCATTAATATGACTGGGGAAGTCAGAAAACAAAAACATTAGAGCCAAGGAAAATCAAAGTGGATGACTTGGACCCCTGACTCACGTACTCGCACAAGTCAGTTGAATACTTGCCAAGATTGCTTTACTTTGCCTTTCCAGAGTTAGCTCACTAGCCTTTCAGCTTGCTTCCCCTCTCTGAACTGTATGTTTCTTAATGTTACAGTCTGTAGACTGTGCCTTCTTTATTCCCACTCCATCTAGTTAAGAGCTGAAGGAAGACAGTGGAAAGCACTTATTAAAAGAAAACAACACTTTATATAGTCAGGCTGGTGGGAAAACTGGTACAATTTGAAAACACAGTGGCCTTATGAAAGACTAACTCTTGTCAGCTTTCATGCCTGTCCCTGGGTACTCCACATTCTTTCAACAAAATTGTGTGGGTGTTAACAACAGGGAGGTTCACAGTCTAAGTGCTTGCAATCAGGCTGCCTGGCCTTGCACCCACTCTTCCTCTTAATATCTCCAAGACCTGAGCTCATGATTTATCTCTCTATGCCTCAGGCTCTTCATGTGCTGCATCGAGTCTCCACTTATGTACTATGTGAGATAATTAGTACTTACTTATGTATTAAGTGAGATCATACACCTAAAGTACATAGAGTGTTACCTAGTAAATACTCAGTGAATACTTTTGTTAAGATTTGCTCTCGAAGCGGGCAGTAAGATGCCGGTTAATACTCCCACAAGTCACTGACCTCACTGAGCTCATGGTTGATCAGGAAATTCAGAGAAGCACGCAGGTTACTTCTATATGGTAGGATATTGAAGAGGACAATCTACATGCTCTTTAAAGCATGGCATGCGGGTAGGAAAGACTTCCTTGTGAAAGTGATATCTAAGCGGAGTAGTTAATGAAGTCATAAGGTAGTGACCTTCTGATCACTGTAGACTCGTGATGCGCAAAAGAACTCTTTGCTGGGATATGTTCAATATGGTGGCCACTGGCCATGACTGGGTGCTTGAAATGTGGCTAGTGAATATAAGAAACTACATTTCTCATGTTATTTAGTCTAAAATTTTTAGTTTCAATGTATATAGCCACTTGAACCTGGTGGATAATGTACTAGGCAGCACAGCTCTAGATAGAAAAACATACGCGAAGGTCCAGAGGTGAGGGGATTCTTATAACACTGAAGAACTGATATTTTGAAGAGCAGATTCATGAAGGGTGCAACCTTTGGGAATTATTAAAAGCAACATATGGCTTACTGAAAAGTTCAGGCTTTTACTGAGGGCCGTGGGATGTCGCTGAATGACTAAGAAGGAGAGGGACAGGACTAGATTTGCATTTTAGCAAAACCACTTCAGTGGCAGTTGTAATAACAGCTAGAACTATTAGCATTTCATAGTTTACAAACTTATCTAATAAGCTGACCTCATTTAATCTTCTAATTGGTTTTATAGGACATATCTATAACTATAACTCCTTTCACATATCTTTACTTACTTTGTCTTCAACTCAGCAACTTATGTGCAGACCACTACATCCTCACAGTCAGACCTGATAAAACTAACACATTCGCTTGATCTTTGTGTGCAGTTTCAGGTATGAGGATACTTTTTGAGTCAGTTTGGATGGCTCCAGGTACTTCCAAAGAAATGTTTAAGAATCTTTTTTCTAAACGTGACCTGCTTTGGAGGTGCACATCTGTCCAGCCGTGGTCGCATAGGCTGCCCGCCACTCCTGGCACATGAGTTATCTCTAGCAGTAGGTGGTGATGAGAGGGCTCAACTTTCCCGCGCAGAGGGGGATAAGCAGCCTCTCTCTGCTTCAAAAGTACTTCCTTTTACACACACATCCATCTCCGTGCTCCCCTCCCAGACACGCCGAAAAGAGAACCTGGCCTAGACAAGGCTATCCAGGGCCATAAGCTGACAGTCTGTCTGTCGTTGCTGACCTGACTCTCCATGTCAGGTCAGAGAAGATAAAAGATGGCACTTTTCCAGGTGGAAATGAGGAAGGAGCATGGCCACCCCAGGCTGAAGCCACCTTCTTCCCATCACACACACACACAACCTTTCGTTCAGGAATTCTCTCAGTTAAAACATTCCAGAAAAACACTGACATCTAATTTTAATTTTATTAGATCAAATCATTTTCTCTCTCTCTCTCTCTCCTTTTTTTTTAAGGAGGATTATTCATAAAGTCACACTTCCTTAAAAAAAAAAAAGACCAGGAATGTAAATGCTGCACTAATTTAATTACACACTGGCTCTGTAAGACACTAATGTAAATATTCTGGTGAGGAGGCCTAAGACACTTGAAGTAATTACTTAAGGACTCCCTTTCAAAGAATCTCTCCCATTTTTATTAAACGCCTTTTAACATTAGCACTTTCTTCCTGACAAATTAAATGAAATTTCATTACTCTCCCTGACTTAATGGCATGAGGCTCCTGCCGAGGTGTGAGTTAACCCTCCCCGGACAGCTGACAAGGGCCCCTCCAGTCCGTCAAAATGCCACTGTCCCAACACACAGGAGAAAGGAGGCCCCGAAGAATCCTTTGTGTTTTTACCAGTGTCCAGAATCCTTCATTGCTTTGATGTTTTTTCAGCTGTGAGCCTTACAAAAATCTAAAAATCTGGTAATATCGCTCCTTCCCAGACTCCTCAAGTTCATAGCAAAAAATAAAAAATAAAAAGAATACCATTAGCTCAGACCCTATCAAGGACAATAACGATTGCAAACAGTTATAGGTTACATATTAAATACCTTCTTCCAAGCAATTTACTTCTTTTAATTCATTTAAATGCTCATGAAGGCACGCTAAAGTGAATACAGGTTCCCCCGATATCTGAAAGTAAAGCGTCCCTATGAAACCCTTGTAAACTGTAGTGGCCTAAAGTGAAAAAAGCAATTACCTTAGGATACATCTTGCCGAAGGATGCACAAAATAAATCGAGGTAAGCCACAGATGCTCACAGGCACAGTTCAAAGCTATGGTGGCTTGATGCTGAGTGTAGTTCCTGGGGAAGGAGCTTGGCGGCACGGCTCTGGCTAATTGGGTTATGAGCTACTTCTTTAAGGCTCCCTGCAAAACAAATGCTGAATGCTAGTCTTACTCTTTCCTTTTTTTCCCTAAAAGCAAAACGTCTCTTCAAATTTCTTTCAGTCAGCAAGGACAGATAACTAATGTGAGGTCTTTCGTAAAAGTGAAATGGCATTAAAGCAAACCTTCAAAAATCGGGGAATACCAGAACTATTAATATTCCCATTCTAAAACTGAGGAATTTAACGTGCAGAGTGGTTAAGCAATTGACCAGGTGTCGCATAGTTAATCAGCAGCAGAACTCAGATTCAACCCAACTGTGCAGCTATGATCACACTGCACAAACGGTTACTGAATCCTCAACCATGGACAGACACAGAATTACTTCCATATCCCTTTTAACACTGGTGCCAATTGAGAATCGGATATTGTACCACAGGCTCAACATCCTTCATCTCACCTCTCTCCAGGATCTCATCCCAGCCGTATCTTTAAAACAACTGAGCTTCCAAAGTTAGCTTCCAAAAAGTGCGCTTTGTAAAAACTCATTTCTAGACCTCCTTTATTAAACCTATTCAGGAAAAAAAAGTACAGTGATTTAATTTTGAAAGAGAATAAAGGGACCATTACTGATAAGATTAAATATATTATTAGTATCTTAGGAACCAAGTTATCAACATATAAGAAAATTACGGAATAACTACTCAGGGACTGCTGTGCTGAGGTCTGGTCCTATGTTTTCTGTACGGACCAAGAGTACATTCATGTTCATCTTTGTTAAAATAGTCAGGAAGACTTTTATGAAACAAACCCACAATTTTCCGTTTTGAGAGAGAAGATGTGGTTGAGAATATGGCAGAGAGAGAGATACTGAGATGAGCTTTAACGACGACGGTGCGGGAATGGGCTTCCTAACCAATATCTCTGGCCTTTTTAATTTTATTGTCTTTTTCAGAAAAAATGGCCTCATTTTCCGCCCAAGTTTTGCCTTTAATATTTTTGCAGTCTACTTGTTACTCTTTGCTTAGACTTATCTTTTCTTCTCACTCTTATCCTGGGTTTAATTTTATCCTGTCTTCCACAGTTTCAGTACATTCCGTGGACCAAACAGATTCATGACAAAAGAACGTTCTATTTGGTCGACTTTGAATTTCAAGAGATAGCCAACTTTCACTGAGAAGGCATTAGGGTTTTGTTTGCCTTTTCTCTATGTGCCTCAGTGATATTTCTCTTTGGCTGAAACTGTTTTCTCCAAGCACACGCTGTTTTCCTGTCCATTTCACCAGTAGCTCAAACTTCCTGATGTCATGTCCCATCTTTACCCGAAGGGTGTCCTTTTGAAGACCTCAGGCCATGTGGAAGAAAAATAATCAGCGCCAAGTTCAGAAGACAAATGTTGCAAGGGGGATTTTTTTTTCTCCCCTCCTCTTGGTTATTCTTAAACATGTGTAGTTTTAGAGATCAGTTATGTCAGTGTTTTGAAAGAAGCAAAGACTTTAATTTATTTTGGTGCAGCTATCAGATTTTGAGGAGCTGGATCATTTGTTTTCCTCTTGTGAGGTCCAGGTAAAAGTTCATTCCCTCCATGGCCGGGTGCTTCTGACAAACAAAAATCAAGGACCCAAAATAAGTATTTTATCTAAAAAATGTGAACTATCCCAAAACAAACATGAAAAAGCACAGCTGCCAAATTCCACAAGCAAAAAAAGAGTTGAAGGTTGAGACAGCTCAGGATCTCACTGGGGAGTAACGGGTAAAGTTTGGCCAGCTGCCCTTAAGGCCTTTAGGGACACTCAATCCAATTGCCATGTCTTAGCGGATGTGAATTTCAAGGTTACACCTGGGTGTTCAAGGGCAGGGCCAAGTGTAATCGGCACTTAGATCATAGATTAATCTTATTTGCCATCTATTAGGTTTGATTCCTCTTCCCTCTCTCTCTCCCTAAAGCCAGGATTATTGTGATAGTT
Source organism: Catagonus wagneri (assembly GCA_004024745.2). Taxonomy (NCBI): domain Eukaryota; kingdom Metazoa; phylum Chordata; class Mammalia; order Artiodactyla; family Tayassuidae; genus Catagonus; species Catagonus wagneri. Next base: position 8,747,617 of record PVHT021183630.1, on the reverse strand, counting down.
TAAGATAATGGATTCTAACAGAAGAAAGGTCACGCAGGCATGGAGATTTGGAACCTTAAGATAATATGATTAATCTAAAAGCTTCTTTCTCAAAGGGGAGGGCGGCACTTTTCATATGTCTAATTGAGAGAGGAGAGCTGAAAGACTGAGAAAGAGCAACAGAAATAGGAGTGCAAAGGAACTGAGTCCTTGTCAACAACTGCAATTAATTATCATTGTCAGGATGATCTTTCATTAGTTTTCACACTAATAAGATAGATTTGCCTCATGCCTGAAGCTGATAAAACCTTATTGGCAATGTTGATAAGACTGTGTCAGTATGCAGAGGCATTCATGGACATCTTCATCTTATTTTACTTTTCTTTTTTGCCAAAACTAAATAACTCAGTGGATATTGCTAAAAGTAACTAAGTCCGGGTGGTTGGGACCTTCAGATACAGGAAAAATCCGTAACATAGCAGTTGACATAATCTAAGCAATAAGTAAATGTTAACCAGCTTATAAATGCTACAAACACATGAGCGCATGTTATCTATTTTAAAGTATACAGTTTATTCTTATCCTCTAGATATTCCTAGATAACCCTACCAACCAACATGGAGAGATCCATAGAAAGAAATTAAGGATGATAATATTTCTTAATTAATCATAATGAATGGAGATTCGAGGCTTCTAAAAAAAAGGTCTTGTTCATCTGCAAAAAGGAAAAAATGGAACTTAAATGTGGGTTCTATACTCTTTAATATATATATATATGTATTTTTCCCCCATTCCCATAGGAAAGAATATCTTTTGTTTTACTCTTATACTGTTATATAACTGCTAAATAGTTTTTTTTTTTTTTCTTCCTAGGGAATGAACTGGAGCTGTAGCCGCCGGCCTATACCACAGCCACAGCGATGTGGGATCCAAGCCACATCTGTGACTTATACAACAGCTCACTGCAGTGCTGGATCCTTAACCCACTGAGCAGGGCCAGAGGTTGAACATGTGTCCTCATGGATGCTACTCAGTTTCGTTTCCGCTGAGCCATGAGGGGAATTCCATATAACTGCCAAATAACTTTTACCATTATGGCTCACTGCTATTTTGGGATTATATAAATGTATAGAAACATTTTCATATCCTTTTGTTCTATATAAAATTTGCTTGATATACACATAGTATGATGTTTGAGACATATATACATATGTATACACACGCATATCTAAAACTTAAAACCAAACCATTTCCATTAAATTCAGCTTGCCCTGCTCTTCTTTCCTTATTTATTTACTTATTTATTTTGTCGGCCACGGCATGTGGAAGTTCCCAGGCCAGAGACCAAACCTGAGTCACAGAAGTGACAATTCCGAGTCCTTAACCTCTAGGCCACCAGGGAACTCCATCACTTCTTTTAACTAAATAAAACTGTGCTGTTGGATTGTTTAAGGCAAACAACAGAGGAGAGGGCGACCCCTCTAGTGTAGCTGACTACCTCCCAAAGGCTCCGATTTGTAGCCTTAGGGGAAGTAATATGAGATTTTAATTTGTAATTTCATAAACAGATCCTTCCCTTTAACAAGTGGAGCTCCCTTGATTCGTTCACAAGGAGTAGAGCAGTTCATGTGGTGTTTCCTTAAACAAAATGACAGGCAGACTAGCGAGGAGGCCATTCCAGGAGGATCTGGGAGACCCAGTGCAAGGAAGGGCAATCCAGTTAGTGTGTGGGCTATGGTTGCTTCACACAACATGTGAGATAATAACAGATGTCCATCAGCATCCACTGAGATTCTCAAGACTCTGCACAGTATTAAAGCTGTAGGAAATAATTACTTCTCGATACAAATCCTGCAGTCTCGCATGAGAACCAACTGCAACATGAGTGGAAAAGCTTGTGTTCAGATCAGAGGAACAGACTTCAAGGTGAAATACAGAGAAACTAGAATGGATTGATGTTGAACATACAGAAGAGTAAAACACATCCCTCTGGGTGAAACTTCCTTTCTCTGAAATATTAAAACTTCTCACTGAGGGTGGAAGGAGAGAGAAATTAGGATTTTGGGATTAACATATATACACAACTATACATTAAATAGGCAAACATCAAAGACCTACTAAATAGAATAGGAAATTGTACTCAGTATCTTATAATAACTTAAATGGAAAAGAATCTGAAAAATAATTATCTATACACATATACACATATATGTATAACTGAATCACTTTGCTGTACATGTGAAACTCACAGGACAATGTAAATTAACTATTTAGAAAAAACTTCTCTCTAAATAGTCCTTAATTGATTTCTCAACTTGAAAATGTAGAAGTCATTAAATCATTCTGTAGATAAAAGCGTGAAGAAAATATACTTGCAATTTCTGGAACAAAAAAGGATTTTCCCATCCTCTAAAACCAAATTTTGATTTTCTAAAAAATATCTACTTTCAAAAATGTGTACAGTGGAGCACTTGGAAGTATCAAAAGGCAACGTGTGTGGATTCAAATGCTTACTCAGAGAAATTAGTCAATGTGTGTCTATTTTGTTTAAACTGGTTGAGACTGAAATGTTCCAGGTTTGCTTGTGATGTGATATCAGTTCTTCATTGTTTTGTTTTATTTCAGTGTGTAATAACTGGAAAGAGAAACAAACGATGCGGGCCCTATCCTGTTCCTTTTTGCAGAGCAACCACCACAGAATATGTCAAAACAGAAATGTAATGAGTACTGGCTTTGCCTGCTCATTGATTCTAATCTGGGGGGGTTCCAAGAGAACTGTCTGGATTCTGGTCTGTAATACTCCTTCCCGACCTAAGCTGACTCCCACTTTCTGATCTTCTTTATCCTCAGAAAGAGGTGCTGGTGTGCAACCACCCCCATACATCTCAGCTTCACCTAATATATGATGTGTTTTTTCTTCCAGGCCGCAGACCATATCACTCTCAAATGACTGACAACAACTCTGAAATGAAGTGGGCCCAAAGTGAGCTCTAATAGGTGTGGGAAGCCTCTCTAGTCAAACATAAAGCAAATTAATGTGAGCCCCTCCTGCACCTTTAGTCTGGAAATGTCATAAAGTAATAAGCAGGGAGCCCTTACAAATGTGGAGGGCTGGATTTCGATCTATTTACATATTAAAGGGACAGGCTACGTTTCATTGGCTCTAATATTAAATATAGAAGTTTCTAAATTCTCAGGTCTGTATTTTCTAAAATAATCCTTATTGTAGGCTGAATATATGGATGGTAATGAGGTAAATGCAATTATTTAACTATCTCATTCACTAGTTTAGTTGTGAAGAATGAAATCAAAGACTTAGGAATAGTTCCTATAGCTGTGTGTTCCTGGCTTTTAGTGTGTTCCTGGCTTTTATTTTTTTAATTAATTAATTAATTAATTAATTAATTTAGTCTTTTTGCCTTTATGTAGAGCTGCACCCACGGCATATGGAGGTTCCCAGGCTAGGGGTCTAACAGGAGCCGTAGCTGCCGGCCTTCGCCACAGCCACAGCAACGCGGGATCCGAACCGCGTCTGCAACCTTCACCACAGCTCACGGCAACGCCGGATCCTTACCCCACTGAGCAAGGCCAGGGATCGAACCTGCAACCTCATGGTTCTTAGTCGGATTCGTTAGCCACTGAGCCACAAAGGGAACTCTCTGTTCCTGGTTTTTATATGATGTCAGAACATATGTGTGCTTATGTGTGTGTGTCTTAAGAGATCGGGGCAGGAAAATAGACTAAAAAGGAAAATACGGAGAGCTACAGTGTGAATTGAACAATAGATTTAAAAATTTTCCTCTAATTCTGGTTTTTATCCCATTCCACGAGGGCTGGGGAAAATACTGAAAAAAAAAAAAAGGTGTGATAGACTTAATGATTGATATGTTTTAGGAGACTAACCAAAAAACCACAGTTTTTAATCAGTCTTTAAACCTCTAATGTCCTAAAATATCTGGTCTAAAAATGTAAAATGTGAATGTGAAAGACTTCTTATGAAAGATTTCCTACTTGCTTTGGTAAATTCCTTTGTTCTTCATTTATGTTCGATATGACTATCCTACGATGTTGGTCATCAGACTAACCATGTAAGTTATTAGTATGTAAAGAGAAGATATAGCTGCATACATTCTCTCTCTCTGTTTTCCTCAAAGAAACATGTATACAAGCTCACGCACACGCACACACACACACACACACACTGCAATTTTTGTTTATCTCTTCTGAAAGTAAAAAATATACTTGTACATCCAACTTAAAATTGATAATACAAATGAGCACACAACAGAATTTGCTGTTTTTTTGTTTTTCAGTTTCTACTGGATTGTCCTAGAAAAATTATTTATTTCAAATTTTTTCAATTGGTTTATAAAGTGCAATGCAAGCTTTCTTCTGAGTGAAAACAAGGCAGTTTATCTCTTATTAAAGAAACTGAGAAGGATTTTCAAACTCTGATCATTTTAAGAAAGGAAAGAAAGAGCAATGAAATATATTCTTTTACACATTTTTAAAAGCTTAGTAACTTATCTCTGGAAGGTCTCATTATTTGTTGTTGTTTTTTTTTTCCTCATTCTTTCTTTCAAACCTCCCCCCACCCCCGGTTTGTTCCAAGCAAATGAAATTACAATTTCTTTCTTTCTTTCTTTCTTTCTTTTTTCTTTTCTTTCTTTCTTTTTTTTTTTTTTTTTTTTTTTTTTTTTTTTTTTTTTTTTTTTTTTTTTTTGTATTTTTGGGGGCCACGCCCACAGCATATGGAGGTTTCGAGGCTAGGGGTAGACTCAGAGCTATAACTGCTAGCCTTCGCCACAGCCACAGCAACGCGGGATCCGAGCCGTGTCTGCAACCTCCACCACAGCTCACGGCAATGTCGGATCCTTTAACCCACTAAGCAAGGTCAGGGACTGAACCTGCATCCTCATGGATGTTAGTCAGATTTGTTTCTGCTGAGCCATGACGGGAACTCCTAAAATGCAGTTTCTAAGAAAATCTTCAAAACCCACAGCCAAACAGTCAGATCAAAATATGAAAGCAAAAAATAAACTGCACCTGGCATAGGAAATATTTTATTAAAGGATTACTCATACTTTTTAATTTTTCTTTTCTTTTAGACTATAACATTTACAGGTACCTTTAAAAGTTTATGTGATTAGTGTTTGTAAAATTCAAAGCAAACCTCTTCTTTTTTTGCTATTTTAGAAACTAAGAGATTTTATTATTATTTGTGTGTTCATTTTATGTGTGTGAGTGTATGTGTGTATGTGTTTAGACAAGAAATCATTTTGATCCCTAAAACCCAGGACATTCTTTCTTGTGTAAGATAATTCAATATCCTGCTAATTACAGAGCCAAGACTGAAAATACTTAAATATATTGCATTCTATAAAATAGATTCTGATTTTCTTTATAAAAATAAAATAGAAAATAGTTTTCTTCCATATGCTTTAATAAGTAAACTCTTCTATTGTGTCTTGGTTACAATTTTTGTGTTTTCATTAATTTTATTAATTTTGTGTTTGTTACAGAGAGCACTGCTGCTTTTATATTTAATAAGAACTTTCCATATAAAAAGAGCATTTATTTAAGATCTTAATAAAAACTTGGCCTGACAAAAGGAACGTGTTAAATGTTTATGCTTTAAAAAAAAAATCATCTTGCTTGTGAATTATCTTAAAACTTTAGAACACCAAGAGGGTTAAAGAAAACAAAATCTTTTCAGTACAACAAATTGTTTAATGCAGCATTACTGAAGCTTATCTGCAACAATAGTTTATGATATGCATAGTCATTAAGCTTTTGCATTATATACACATAGTTCCATAAAGTTCTATTAAATGAAGTCCTCGTAATGATATTTGAAAAGAAACTAGTAGGGATTTGCCTATTAATAGAAATAAAAGTCTGAAGCTGGAACTAAGAAAACTTAAAAGTCAAAAGATCTTTCTACCTTCAAGTCCCACAAGGAGAAAAAAGATCAGAATACAAAATGACCTTTCATAAAGGAAAATATATATTACAAAACATCTTATTTTCAATGCATTTTAAAGTGAAGCATATTAAAAATGCAATCAGAAAGTGCAGATGAGTCGATGTGTATTATATAGGGGACAGCCATGAGGGTTTTTTTTATGGGGGGCAGAATTATATCTATCATTACTTCTGTGGGCACACAAAATAGAAGATTAGCTTTTAATGAGGAGATACAACATTTTAAGTGTATATCTTTTTAAAATCAGTCTCTCTTTGCAAGTAAAGCTTTATTACTTCTGAGTTCTTGACAGGCACTTGAAGAAAGGTCACATAATAAACCGTGCGTATTTCTCATTGCAGAAAAACAATAAGTCATGTCTGCATCCATTATTTACCAAATTGTCTTCATTTTTCTTCACCTGCTGGGTTTTCAGCAATAAAGATAAATAATATTATAAAAACAGCCTAGATATTTTCACAATTATCCAGAATCTGATAGCAAGCTAGTCTTCTGGAGTTGAAGAGAGTAGACGAAAGAATTTGCTATTTAAGTCATTTACTAGAAATATTTTAAAGGCTATTTATACATCTAAAATCACAAATATATGTATTGGAAAAAACTTTTAAATAGAAAGTGAGGCAAAAACTTACATGTTTTTCTTTTGAAGAAATTATATTTTTAACAGGTAAGCCCTAAGTATCTTCTTTTTCAATATTTTTCTCCCTTCCCTGCTCTCAGTGATAGTTACTGGTCTAATTAATCTCCTCATTAGAGCAAAGAAATATTCTTTTTCTTTCTGTGGTGTACACACTGAGTGTAGAAGTTCTGGTGCCAGGGATAGAACCCACCCACAGCAGCAGCCCAAACCACTGGAGAGACAATTCCGGGTCCTTATCCTGATGGGACACTGGGGAACTTTAAGAACTATTCTAAAGTATTTAAATATTCTTAGCAAAGAAAACAAAGTATTTAAATGTGTTTCCTTAACAATTGGAGTATTTTAGTGTTTAGGAGCCAGTCCTCAAGGGCCAGCCTGCAAATCCATTCTCTGATATATGCATGCACTAAACTGTTTACTTAATTTCTTTGTGCCTCAGGGGTCTTAACCAAAAATATTGGTGGTAATGCAGTTTATAATATCTGCCCTTAAGTAAAGTGCCTATGATTACATAATAAGCAGGTTGAACCGGGGTTTGAACATAGACAAGTTAGATACAGTATCTATGCTCTGAACCAAAATCTAGCCTTCCCCACGTTCCTTCAGCTACAGGAAGGAGTTTCAGAAAACAACCTTGTGCCAGGCCCTCCCACACTGTTATTTTATTCTGCAGGCCCATCCTAGTTCAGAGTATTCATCACAAATTTGATTGCACAGAACTCAAATGAAGAGGACAAGCAAACTCAGAGATGTGGAGCACTCACTGTCTGCAATGGTCAAGGAGACAATCTGTGGGGAGAGAAAGAAAACAGATGGAGAGAGCTGCACACAGAGACCCACGAGGCTCCTGGGATTGGAACAAGAATCTCCTGGCTTCCTGAGAGCCTTCCAGACTTTCCTTCTCATGTTTAGGAGTTTTCCTGACTGCATTCCTTGCCCCTGGTCAGCAAGAACACTTATGAATGTGGCAGTGTAGGGTGTGTGTGTGTGTGTGTGTGTGTGTGTGTTTAGTGGTGAAGGTCATGAGATTTAAGCCAGTTTATATGAGTTTCTATTCTTCATACACATAAAATTCTTAAAGCATATTGGTAACACTTTTCTATTTTAATCGAACTTTAGTATTTACTCTTTTTCTGTCATTTTCCAATGGACATTTTCCAATCAACTTAACATTTTCTAGCCTCTCCTTTCATTATTACCTGGCCCCCAAATAACTTTTGCCCCCACTTCTTGTCCCTCTTCCTCCTTTTGGGGCTCCATCTTCTTTGCCTCTGCTCAGCTGTTTCTTTCAACTTCATCCCTGTGCTTAGATGTTCTAGGGAATCTCCTACTCAACTCAAAGCTCAACAAAATATCTCTTCCTCTGTAATGGCTTTCTCAATAATTCAGGAAAGATTAATCATTTTGCTGTCTATATTCGCACAGTATTTCATTTGCCTTTAATACATTATGTTATCATTAGTGGTTAAAGTGTTTCCTTCCAAGCTCAGAGTCTGGGCATCCCTGTCTATTACTTATCTTTTTAACTCCATCACTTAGAACAGAACCAGGAGGGGCATAATAGGTGCTCAGAAAAAAACAAAATATGTTTCTGTACGAATGAACCTGGCAAACATCACAGCAAATACGTATATGTGATGTTTTGTGAATTTTAGAAATAAAGTACGTCATCCAAGAGTGGTATAATATACATATATATTATAAGAATTCCAGATAGCATAAGGTACTTAGGATAATCAGAAAATATAGTGGTAACGAAAATACTACCATTAAGGAATATATTAAAATGAAGTGTTTTAAAAAACAAAAGACAGACTAATGTTTTTCTTCCTTTTTTCTTATAAAACTAAAGTATTAATTAAAGATAAATAGCATAAAAGATTAATTTCTAGAACTAGACATAATTATTTAAAGTAGAAGATGGATTCATTTTTATACTGTTAAGAAATATACCTATTTTTTGTGTCCACGTGGGTAGTATGGTTTTAAAATATAATGTACCCATTATGTTTCTCAGTTCAGGCAAAAATGTTTTAAAGGACTTACTTTCACTTATTTTGTTATTAGAAACATAGTGCATTTGGTGATTATATAATTTTATTATTAAAACATATTATATAATACATAATAGAATAAAAACATATAGTGGTTTTAATGATTAGATAGACATTCTAGGAAAAAACTCAATTCCATTAACACTTTCTCTCTCTGCCTATTCCTTGCAAGCAGGAACATCACAGAACATTCCAGACTAGCAGCCAGCAATCTAGGCCTGGCCCATCAACCTACTTCAGTCTACAACACTGGCCTCTCCTTAGCTCTTTCCTACTTAAGTCTGAAGTTTGTTGTGAAGATAAAATAGGATAATGTGCATGCTAGTGCTTTGAAAAGTATAAAGCATTATGTAGATGGAAGATGTTATTGTAAAAGGGAGTTTAAAACTATAGCATAAAAAGACTTGTTATAAAAATAAAATGAAAGTGACTCTAGTCACTTATTTTTATGAGGTACTTTTCTCTTTTTGGAAAAATATAATTTACTAATTCAAGAGAGAGCTATTAATTTCTCAGTCCTTCACAGCCATTAAAGCAGGGATGATGACTTCAATTCAGTTTACAAATGGAGTGGGCATACTGCAAGTGAATGCTACTCTCAGGTTACATATAAATGGAATTAAATGAAATTAATGAAAAGAGAAGGAAAGCATGTGTATATAAACAACTAACTCATCCCCTGTGAGGCCCAATCAGTGTCTGAAATGAGGCATCAGTTAAAATATATTCACTTTTATATGTCTCTTTCCTGTGCTTCTCCAGATTTCATTTTGAAATTATTTCTAAAATACTATTAATAAAAATAATGTCTGTATGACACCTGTAACACTTGTGAATAAAATTATCATCAGGTTTTAAATTACATGGGGCATAGTGAGCCTCTGTGTACCTACAATGATATGTCCATAAGAGTACTTAAATTTGTATATCTCTAGAATCCATAGCACAAATAACCCAATGTCAGAAAGTCATCTTGGTAAATGCGGAAAACTGAACTCATGGCCATAGATACTTTTAATTAGATAAGGATATTCTCTATATTTCAACTTTTGACTATTATATCAAATCTCTTTGGGCTTTTTAATAATTTCCAAAATATGTTAGATCAAAAATGTAGAGTATAAGAAAAGGAAAGCAATTCTTTAAAGGGCATGAAGCTTCATTTGCTTGTTCTGTAAGTTATCATCTGATATAACCTTCCTGATGATTAGTGATAATCTGCTGCTGACAATAAATCTTGTTGAGTTAGAGATTAGGGAGATGTCTGAATGACCTTAGGGAAATCTATGAACATTTCTAAGACCCATGTTCCTTATTGGCAGAATGAAGGCATTGATACTTAATTTTCAAACTCTTTGTAATGCTTGAAAGGGTCAATAGTTAAAAATCAAATGATATAATATTAATAAATGTAGCTTTTATTAATATGCCTTGATATTGTATAAATATATGTGAAATAGAATATTCCTTGTGGGTAGCATGACACAGGCTCTGTAATCATAGTTGTCTTTGTCACATTTTTATTGATAACTGGTATGAAGATAAAGGATTAATTAATAGAATGTGCTAATGGCATGAAAATAAGAGTATCAGAAATGAGATACCTAAATCAATACCCCAAATGAACTCAAATTAAGGAGATGAAACTTACAAAGATGTAGGGCTCTGTACTTAAGTTTCAAAATCCAAGTTCTGAGAAATAGGTTAGAGAAAACTGTGGCTTAGCAGTAGCAAGTCTACCTATATCATAAGTCTGTTTACTTTTCTATCTGTAAGCTAAAAGAGAAATACACTTAAGGGCTTAAGTTATGAGTGAGCATTACCTAAATCATTGGAAAGATGTGGTTACAAATATACTAAGATTCAGGCAGAACACCACGAAATATTTATATCTGCAGTAGTCCCATTGGACCCAAAACTGATCAGACAAATCTGAGAATGTTTTGTATAATTCTGGGTACCAGGTTATTGGAGGAAAAGAGACAAACTAGAATATTTGACAAGAGTAAGAAGAACATCAGTAGCAAATGTCATTAAATATGGGTCAAATCTGTGGTAAGCTTTAATGAAGATTACAGCCCACTGTGGATGGAATCCCTTTTACCTTCAGATTAGGAGAGATAAATAACATCCTTATAACCATGTAAGGAGTAAGTACTGATGCTGGGTTTGAGTCTAGAAGTCTAATTTAACTCCAGAGCTGATGCTGTTAGTTTCAGGCCGTTCTTGTTCTTTTTGTATGTGATATATGTTATAGAGATTCACCTGTGGAGGATCGTTGAGAAACGGGGGGCTGTTTAGTTTAAAATTGAAAAGACACAGGGGAAAACTGACAGGCACCATCAAATTTGTGAAGGTCTCTTAAGGCTGATGGGATGAAACTGCTGAGAGACTACTGTTAAATAAAAGTGGACAGCCACAGGTGAGAGAGAAAGAGAGAGAGAGAGATGTTCCACCATAGTGGAGAAATAGCACCATGTCTGCAGCATAATTAAAAGATTATCAGCCTGGGCTTTTGCAACAAGTGGCACACAATATCTACAATATTATAATTTACTAGTCTTGTGATCTTGTCAAGAGTTTTAAAGTATTTAAGCCATTTTTTTCTTCTTTAAAATTAAGTAAAATACTTTATGTCTGAGATAATTACACACAAAATTCCCTCAAATCATGAAAAGTTCAATAAGTGTTAAGCCAACAATAGCCTTTGAATTTGAGAGTCCGTAATGAATAAGAGATTTTATTGTACCTCAAAAACAGTGGCAGAGTGTCTTCTTTCATTAAAATTAATTCATTTAAACCTGATGGATGTAAAACTTTGATTCTCCTCAGCTGCATGGAGAAGGCTGCAGTGTGATACTGGCATGGCTGATAGGTTGAAGAGAATGGGTACCTCCAAGTTTCCGAATGAGTAATTTATTGTCATGTGTTTAGATGCACTAGAAAGATTATCTTGATTACATAACATGTTTATAACTAGCATAGTTTCCTGATAATAATAGTATATTTAGCTTCTGCTGAGGGGTGAGCTGATATAAAATCCTACTTGTCTTTCTGAAGATAATCCTGATTTATTAAATTGAACTATTTCTTCTTAACTTTCGTAATGTTTCAGGTACCTACTGAAAATAATCTCTAAGCAAAATAGTTGATTATCGTCTTAGAAATAATTGAAAAAAATGACTGAGTAAACTTTTATTTTTCAATAAACTTCATGTACTTTAAGTTGTCCATATATCTTTTTATTTCTAATAATTTTATTATAGAAGTTGAAACATCTGCCTTTATAAAACCAGGCAGGTCATGCCAGTGAGAAAGACTCTAAGTCTCTACATTGTTCAGTTTTAACCTGAGAAAAATCTGCTGGTTCAGTGTTCTTATTTTGAAATCTTATGGCACTTTGAATCTATTGTAAATTGGTTTTTGTTTCCTTTAATTTAGTGTACTGCCTTGTTCACCCATTTGTCTAAGGCTTTTGGAAATGTAGCAGCCTAAAAATACATATAGGAAACAAAATGGCGTACTCGGCATCTCTAAGTTTTGTCCTCCAAAAGAAACATTAAAAACAAAAACAAAAATCAACAACTCAAAACCAACAGTCAGAAACTGTTGAACCAACTTTGTCAGAGCTCTATAAAACAATCACAGGCTTAGAGTAACCAAGTAAATGGTCAATCAAGAAAAGAGAGTTCCATTGTGGCTGAATGGTAATGAAGCTGACTAGTATCCGTCAAGATGCAGGTTCCATCTCTGGCCTTGCTCAGTGGGTTAAGGATCTGACATTGCCCTGAACTGCAGTGTAGGTTGCATATGCTGCTTGTTTATGGCATTGCTGTAGCTGTGGCGTAGGGCTGCAGCTGTAGCTCTGTCTGATTCGACCCCTAGCCTCGGAATTTCCATATACTACAGCTATGGCCCTAAAAAAGGAAAGCAAAAAAAAAAAAAAAGAAAAAAAGGCCGACAACTTAAAGAAACTAGTATAAATGTATGAATCTACAAGGCCAAGAAACTCAATGAAGTGGCATAAACTCAATAGACCTACACAGAAACACATTATAATCATACTGTCAAAATCTTGACAGATTTCAAAATCTTGAAAACAAAAAAAGTCAAGTGACTTATCAGATACTATATCCAGCAAAACACTTCTACAAAAGTGAGGGGGAAACTGAGACATTTTGTGATTGAACAAAAGGTGTGGGGGGTTATTACCACTTAGACCTGCCCTACAAGAAATTCTAAAGGGAGTCCTTCAGGTTGAAGTAAAATGAGTCCAGACAGTAACTCAAAGTTCTATGAAGACATGAAGATCTCTGATAAAATAATTACATGAGTGAATATTAAAAACAAAAACAGTATTATAACTCTTGTTTATAACATCACTTTTTATTTACCACAGGAATTAAAAGACAAATACACAAAAAATATAAATCTATGTTATTGGCTACACAATATATAAAGATATAATTTTTGTGACATCGGTAACAGAGGGGGACAGGGAGCTGTAGCAGAACAGATGTTTTATTTGCAATGAAAGTTATATTTGCATCAATTAAATTAGATTGTCATAACTTTAAAATATTATGAGTAATCCCCATGCTAACTGTAAAACAACTATATATAGAATATACACACACACCCAAAATGGGAAGGGAACCAAAACACGTCATTACAAAAACAAAACAAAACAAACAAACAAAAAAACAAAAAAAAAAAACCCAACTAACCACAAAAGAAAGTAATAATACAGGAAAAGGGACAAAAAAACTATAGAGCATATGGAAAACAAAAAGGCAGAAGTCTAAGTCCTTTCTTGTCTAATTTAAATGTATATCATTTAAACTCTCCATTCAAATAGCAAAAAGTGACAGAATGGATAAAAGATCCAATTACCTGTGGTTTAAAACTGAGTCATTTTATATCTAAAGACGCCAAAAAGATAAAAGTAAAAAGGTGGAAAAGATTTTCCAGGCAAATAGTAACAAAAAGGAGCTGGAGTGTCTATCCTATCAGATAAGAGACTTTAATCCAAAACTATTCTAAGAGACAAGGAAGACAATTACAAATGGATAAGAAGCCCAGGTGATCATGCAGATATATCAAGTATAAGCATTAACTATGGAGCCCCAAAAAGATATGAAACAAACAGTGGCAGAATTGAAGGGAGAAATAAGTCTACAATAATAGCTTGAGACTTCTATACTCTACATGCAGTAGATGTCCTCTTTTGCTAACTGCTGATTATATAAACTCACCTACATTTTCATTCCTATCCTTACTTCTTTCCTTCTCTTATCATTGATAAGTGTTTTCTTTTTTCATGTATTTGTGTCCAGTTGTCCTTTTATGTTGCTTTCTAGTTTCATTCCACCATGGTAGGAAAAGATGCATTGTATGATATCAATCTCTTTAAATGCATTAAAATTTGTTTTGTGGCCTTAGCTATAGTCTATAGTGTAGAATGGTCCATGCGCACCTGAGAAAAATGTGTATTCTTCTCCCTCTGGGTCAAGTGTACTATATATGTCTAAGTCTAATTGGTTTATAATGTTGTTCAAGGCCTTTATTTCCTTATAGATTTCTGCTGGAAAAATATAATAAAATTAAAATTAAATCATATTTCACATCCTCCTCCAGGTTCCCTTTCCCTTTAAACCCAAATCATTAAAGGACAAAAATGCAAGATATAAATAAGTTTAGAGAATTGGTAATGAGGAAAAGAAGACATTTCTTTGTAAAACTCATTTTTTTTTTTATGAGAAAGATGTAAAGTTATCTGCTATAGGTGAGAAAGACATTGAGGTGCTATAGATGCTAGAGGAGAGAGGAAAAGGCCTGAAGAATTGTGGAGTGTGAGAATAAAATTTGACCAGTCTTGAGAGTAATGGAGGTTAGGATGGGTTGCCTTGATTCTAATAGGTCAGAACTCAATCTAATGTGCTATAGGCTCCTAATACATCACTTAGAGGAAATTCTCCTAGATAAATAATGGCACTGTATCCAATTTATGGCTTGTTACTTATTTTATACTTTCATAAACTTCTAAAAACCTTTAGACAGCTTAAAATATCAAGCACTTAAAAAAATTTCTCTAAAAGCCCAAAGTTAAACTTTAATAGCAAAGAAGATTTAAACATTATTAAGGATATAAAGGAACTCTAACTTCATATTTATGGAATCATTAAGGTAATTAATAAATTTAATTAGGGGCTTCCTGGAAGACAAAGCAAAAGGATGCATATTGACACATAAGTTTCTTATCACAATGTAAAGGAAATCACCTGAGAAAAACATGTACTTTTTGGTGCTAAATGTCCAGCACAAAAAATATTATATAAATCTTCATCTAAGGGACATTAGGTAAGATAGCAATATCTTCAACTTTGAACTTCCAAAAGCATGGAACATTCTTCAGAAGGACCTTTCCAAAATATCCTTCAATGAAAGCAGAGAGCATAATGCTAAATCTCAACTCAGAGAAGGCATTGCTCTGGAAACTTAAGATGGTTTTGCCCTTAATTGTGATCTGAGGGTTTACTTTAATCTGAGAATAAAATGTTTGAATTCTAGAGGAGAGGAAGGATGGCTTATTTGTGTTGGGGTGGGGTAGATTTTTTGTGTCTTCGGTAGGTACTCTGAAACATCACATGTCTCAAGCTAGTCTTTAGCAAGGTTTACTGTAATATTAATTCTTAGTTCAATGTTCTGGTGGAGGTGTATGCAAATATTAAGCAGTCTTTCAGATCACCAAATGTGTTCTTTAGTCGTGCTTATTCTGCTATTTTCTCATTGGATCAAAATTGAATTACTATATTAATAATAATGATGCTGATAACAATAAATATTAATTTTTTGATTGGAATTTTCATTTCCAAAATCTTGAATTGCCATTTTAGTGGATTACATAGCTTCTTACATCTCTTTAGGATTTTAACAGTGCTTATTTTAATACGTTTACCTATTTGCTCTATTAACTTTCTTTGCTTCCCAAAGTATCCTTTGTGGAGGTAGATAACCTCCTTGTCTTTGCTCAGGTGTGTTCTTGGACTTGTGCACACATGTATGTATCTTCCTCCAGTGATGATGTAGACACACAGCATGAGTTGCCTGGTGAAGGGGAAACACTAATACTTTGTCTTCTGAGTGTGAAGCTATTTTTCAGCCTGGTGTCACCACACTCTGTTCCTTGATACCTTCAGAAATGTTGAGAGTTCAAGTAGTCTTGGTTCCTGAATCTTCCTGATGTAGTAACCAAAGTGTCACTCTAGAGCGTGTCTGTCCCTTTTGCCATCTCTCTTCGGAGTTGCCCAGAAGGAAATTCCACCTTCTATAGCAGTTACTTCCTAACAGATTTCTAGTTCCCATTTCCTTCTTTAATCCAATTTCACATGCCTTTAATCATTTTATTTTCTGATGTAATATGTCTCCTTTCTTTTTTTAGGTGGAGTTAATTTTTTTTCAATAATTACTTTATCTAATTACTATTTGGGACAGGACAGGATGGGAATATTGCCTCAAATGCTCAGTCTGCCATCTTGTTTAAAACCTTCATGATTCCAGTGGGGTTTAGAATACTAAACAAATAAACACTTAATTAAATGGCTCCCTGAAAAGTTATTTCTGATGAATGGAAATACCAAAATCTGATTTTAAACATGACCAGATTTTACTTACAGAATAATATAAAGGACTTACTCTATTGATTCATGAAGCTGAAAATGAACAAACCTAACATTTAAATTATGATTTTCTGTAGCTGAGATGTCTCTTTCATAGCTCATTGAGTATTTTGTAGAGTATAACTGTTTGCACAGAAAATCCTCATGCAGTGATTTTTATATGGATCTTTCCATTTAGAAAAACTGTTACCAACTGTTTTTATATTCAAATCTTCTGACAATTAAGTTTTATTTTTCAGATAATCTAAATTATTTTTCTCTTTTACAGTACTTCTCATAATAATAATGCTTACAGTAATTTAACAGGGCTTTTACATTTGTAAATTGTAAAATGCTGTTAAGAGATGACACGCCATTTTAGTTTCATGGCCCACAGTCACAAAATTCGATCAAATTGTTGTTTGATCAATTCCAATGCTTAAGAAAAAAACAGGGAATTTCTTTCCTTTTACAGATAATAGAGAAATGCTCATTTAAGACACCAGCAGTTTTTAAACATTTCCAGTAGCATCTGGGTCACCACACTCACAGTATAAAACAAGAAGCTATGGGGTGACTCTCTTCCTATCCACTACCCTAGGGGTTTGTAACTTGGTTTCATTCATTTTCCCTCTAATCTTTCCCTAATAACTTCATTTTAAACACACATACATTCACATGCACATTAAGAAAGATGATGTCAATCACTTTAATGCCATTTTCTTTTCTTACTTTTTTTTCTGGTTAAAAAAAAAAAGGATCAGAGGCCTGAATAAAGATTATTCATAAGGCAGATACCATGTTAAACAGGAATGTATGCTTTCACTATGAATAATGATCTCTAAAGCTGAAAAAAGGTGCCAGCTTTTAAACACAGGTGACCTAGTCAGCACTTTATAAATGACTAGGAGAACTCAGTTTCTTCTTCTGGAAAATGGAATTGATAATATTAAATATTTGGTGAAGGGCTATTTGGATGTGGAACTGCATAAATTATATCTGTGATATTGGTATCTGATAATTGCATTTCCAATAGGAATTACAATTTAAGACCCTTGCAATATGACATACTTTTGATCATTTTAATTTCCTTTGTGATTGCAGAGAATGATAATTCTTTGGGGGACCTGACTCCAATTTTCACATTACAAAAGAAAAGTATGGATAATGGAATAATACAGAGATGAAGGAAGTCTTGATCTCCAATCTCTTATTTCTGCCATTCCCATTTCTGCAGTGGGGATGCCACCTGTGTTCTGCTCATTATAAAACTTTTAGCAAGAGGCTAATGAAATGCAAAGCTTTCTATGAGACCAGTGCTAGCCTTCCTATCAAATCATCTGAAATATTTATTTGCCCTCTTGAATAATTGATAGGGGCATCAGCTCTCCCGGTCAATTGATTTATTAAGGGACTGTTTGGAATTAAACAGCTTAAAGATATTAGATTTAGCAGTGATCTTGCTTGTTAGCATATTCATTTACCTACGGGAGCCCCCATTAGATATTGTTAATACATGACGTTTCCAGTCACGGCCTGGATCTCCTCAAATTGCATTAACGCCAGGCTGTTTAGCCACAGAATAACAGGTTTGATTGAGTGCTTGGGTTTGGTGTAATTAGATTTTCCTAGAAAAGGGGGGACTACTTTAATGCCATGTGCATTAAACTAGATATGTCATCAGCATTACTGTAATTGGCTAACAGGAACGCCAGAGACCCGGCTGTGTCTGAATGTTTGTGTTTATGGCTCACCCGTCCATACTCATAGATAGTACATAATAGTCGTGCTTACTTACATATGCATTACCCTGAAAAAAAAAAAAAGGGAACTGACCTCTTTAATAAACAACTCCTTTGAAAAAGGTGGAAAATTTTATTTTGAGTAATGGGATCAATGTTTTGTTTGCTGAAATTGCCAATTATTTCTCTTACTGAAGAGGTCATGTTGCTGGTTAATCAATGATGAAAATAGTATGTGAATATATGTGGGTATATTCATGTATTTGATTTGCATTTCACTCTGAAACTATTTGCTTCAGTTTCAAACTTTTATTTTGATGAAGGGCCACAACCACATTGGAAGAATTCTCGATCATCTGTGCTTTCTTCTAAGAATTAATCTTCTTAAAAAGAGAGGTATATAGAGGAAATAAAATTATTTCTGATCATCGTTTCCTTATAGAGTTGATTCATCTTTGGTGCAAACAGCACTAACTTTGCACATCAAGGAACAATGGACCCCCATAGAATAATCCGTATAGTGGGATAATTTAGGTGTGTTGGATAAAGTTGGCGCTACCAGTTGAGAAGTAACCGAACTTTCTTTTCCATTTCTGTCTACTTTCTCTCTTCTCCAAGGTTAAAGTGCCCTTGGATACATTTTAGTAGTCCACAATACAACCTGGAATGTTTCATTTGGTCTTGCCTTCCTCTTTCTCTGAATCACATTTTAAAACTATAATGGCTTACTCCATTTCCTTAGGTTTTTGAAAACATCAGAAACAGAAAAAAATCACTTTATGTTATATATTAGTAAGTAATCAAAAAATGTATATGTCACTTTGTAGTTTATAAGGCATAGACACGTAGGGTATCTCATTTATTGCTACCACTTCTATGTTTGGTTAAATAAACTGAGCATTGGGAGATTCACTCAGCTAATAGGATCAGAATCAGCATTTGAATAATTTCAGCGTTCATGTTCTTTCCACTATAATATACCGTCTCCTTAATGATGTTGGCAGTTAGCGAATATATTTTGAAGATGACTCTTTATTTTTTTTTTTTTGTCTTTTTGCCTTATCTAGGGCCACACCTACGGCATATGGACATTCCCAGGCTAGGGTTCTAGCAGGAGCTGTAGCTGCTGGCCTTTGCCACAGCCACAGCATCGCGGGATCCGAGACATGTCTGCAACCTACACCACAGCTCACGGCAACACCAGATCCTTAACCCCCTGAGCAAGGCCAGGGATCAAACCCGCAACCTCATGGTTCCTATTCGGATTTGTTAACCACTGAGCCATGATGGGAACTTCCAAAGATGACTCTTTAATACAAAGGAAGGACTCAGATTAGTTTAATTTGGGGGGGGGGATGATAGGCTGATATTAAGCAGCTGCTCTATAAGGTTGATTTTGAGGGTAAAGGGGAATTGAGAGACAGGATCCTTGCAAGTTGGTTCTTTTGATATTTAGAGGGTGTTACTTAGAAAACTTAGTAAATGTCCCAGTGTCCTTTCCATTATGTGTTAACAACTGCAATTCTCTTAACACCAGAAGTTGTTGATGGGGATGAAGAACAGTGGAAACTCCAAATGTCTTCATGGGAGGGAATCAGAGTATCAATAATTAGGAGTCTTGTTTTAAAGCTATGTTTACCTAACAAGCACCTACTTTTATTTGGGTTGGGGACCATGCAGATTACATGGCAGAGTAATGCTGCCCCCACCCCGATATACCTACACTTTGAGAGAGGAGGAAGTTCATCAAAAGGGAAAGTCTTCTCAATTCACTTCCACTGGCCATTTGTAGAACTGACATTATCCTGCCCGGTTGTAAACAGCATCAATAGCAACATATTTGCAAATGATGTGCTCAGTAAATTTGTGATGAACTTCTCAAAGATAAAATACTTCTTAAAATGTTTATAAAACCTTATAAACAATAAGCTACATCAGCAATTGTGCATGAATAAAGGCCAGTTGGAGTAAGAGAAATTTTGAAGCTACTTTACTCCATTATATTATCACCTTATGATAGTTTCAAACTTACAGTTTTTCAAAAAATCATCTTAGTGGGACACATTCTTTCTAATAATGTCTATGTAGTGAGCTTGTTAATGGAGACCAACGGAGATACCACTTCTAAGAAAGGCAGTTTTGGTGGATGAGAACTCAGAATTGATATAATCTGCATTTTCTTTCTTTTTTTTAATAATGACTGGAAAACATGATTTAAAATGGCAATAACTACATATTTATAAATTATTACCTTAAATGTTAATGGACTAAATGCTCCAATCAAAAGACACAGAGTGGCAGATTGGATAAAAAAAGCAAAAATCTACAACCTGTTGTCTACAAAAGACTCACCTTAGGGCAAAGGACACACATAGATTGAAAGTGAGGGGATGGGAAAAGATATTTCATACCAGTGGACAAGACAGGAAAGCAGGAGTTGCAATATTCATATCAGAAAAAATAGACTTTAAAATGAAGGCCGTAAAGAAAGACAAAGAATGACACTATTTACTGGTAAAAGGATCCATCCAAGAAGAGGATATTACAGTCATCAATATATATGCCAAAATATATATCCCTAATCTAGGAACACCCATATACCTACAACAAATACTAAAAGACATAAAAGGAGAAATTGATGGGAATACGATAATAGTAGACTTTAATACCCCACTCACATCAATGGACAGATCCTCTAGACAGAAAATCAATAAGGGAGGAGAGATCCTAAGTGACACAATAGAAAAGTTAGACTTAATCTACTGTTTCAGGACATTACATCCAAAAAGATCAGAATATACATTCTTCTCAAGTGCACATGGAACATTCTCAAGGATCGATCACATACTGGGGCACAAAGCTAACCTCAACAAATTTAGGAGTATAGAAATTATTTCAAGTATCTTCTCTGACCACAATGGCATGAAAGCAGAAATCAACCACAGGAAAAGAAATGAGAAAAAACTAACTTCATGGAGACTAAACAACATGCTACTAAAAACCCAATGGGTTAATAAGGAAATCAAGAAGGAAATTAAATAATCTACTTCATTTTCTTAAAAAATATATAGTAGGAGACTTTAACACCCCATTTATAAACATGCAATATATACCATGCCTAAAGTGATAAAGTATAATATATACAATATACTACACATAACATAATACTATTATTGTATGTAAAGGAAAGCAATGACTTAACAGTATGAGACTGTAAACTGGCTTCCAAATGTCCATAAGGAGTTTCCGTCGTGGCTCAGTTGTTAACAAATCCGACTAGAAGCCATGAGGTTGAGGGTTCAATCCCTGGCCTTGCTCAGTGCGTTAAGGATCCGGTGTTGCCGTGAGCTGTGGTGTAAGTTGCAGACATGGCTCAGATCTGGCATTGCTGTGGCTGTGGTGAAGGCCGGCAGCTACAGCTCCTGTTAGGCCCCTAGCCTGGGAATGTCCATATGCCGAGGGTGCGGCCCTAGATAAGGCAAAAAGACAAAAAAAAAAAAAAAGGACAAATGTCGATAAGAGGAAGGTTTGCACTACTGTGAATATTGTTGGAAAGAGCTCACAGTTCAAAAGGGGGGCTAATATTCAGAGTTGTATTAATTTGGAACATTTTGCAATGTTTATTTTATGTAAATACAAAACTATTTAAAAAATGCTCTAGAAATGTTATGCCATCTCTCCCTCTCTCTTTCTCTCTCTCTCCTTCTCTCACACACATAGTCAGTTGGTTTCATGAGCTGCAGCTAGACTAGGCGGTCCCTTCTCACCATAGCGCTTGCCCTCACCCCCACCCCCATGGAGACTTGGTGCAGGTTTGGGGAAGGGCTGGAACAGGTGCTCACCCCTAAACTGGCAGAAGGAGGGTTCACACAGCTGGCAGATCATCTGAGGCCCATCCAGACACTGAGCATGCCCCAGTACGAAGGTTGCAATCCACTGGGAGTGGAGTGGGAGTGGAGGCATTCTTCATATGTTAGGTCACCGCAACCTTGGGTAGGGGACTTCTGGGTCCTCGGTCAAACCCTGTAGTTTCAGTTTTCACTGGGTCCAGTCAGTTAATATACCCGATCCCACACAGTCACACTCTCACAAAAGCAGAAAGCAATGGCTGCCATGGAACATTGTCTTCACTGGCTCCAAATGCTCCATATCATTGATACTCTGACCAGCCCTTCCAACAGCAAGCCTATTTCAGGCTCGGGAATAATACACTTTATAATGGTTCAGCAATTTGCCTACATATAGAGAATTTTCTGAATACTTTCACTCTTAACAAGGAAGTGATTACATGCTTGTGAAAAATCCTTAGAGAGAATGGGTTAGTAAGTTAATTAAACACTTTCTAGGACTCAGTTTCCTCACGGCCAAAATGGGGATACCAGCGATTGCTAATGACCCAGAAAAAGTTTAATATTTCTGTGAATACTATGCCTGCTCCTCCTTCTTCTCCTCCCCCTCCTTTCCCTCCCTCTCCTCCTCCCTCCCCAGGTCCTCTTCCTAATTCTCTCACCTCTTCTGCCTACTATTGCTATCATTGCTGTTATTACTATGATTATATCACACTGGATTAAATAAAAGAAATCAGGATCCCTGCATCCATTCATATCACCACTGCCCACATCAGCCCCCACTTATAATGTGTCTGACTATCCATAAATGCACTTAAACTCTTTTTTTTCTTCTTTTTTCCCATCTTGGGTTTTCTTTCCCAACTCTTCATTTCCTCTCCCCTCCTGCCTGTCTGCTTTCCCACACTCAGAGCCACCTCTGGACACTGTTAGCATTGCTGTAAGAACCATAAAGGTGATCATGCTATGCACTCCTGATTTTGATAGTTCCTCCAAAAGGAACTTGAATAGCTATTAATAAAACTCCTGTTTTAAGAGGCATTTGGGAGGGAGTCTATGTTACTTTCCTTTGAGTACTGATATCAATCTATGTGAAGATATTAAGTCTTTGAGGGTTTTTTTTCCCTTTATATTAAAAAGCCCTACTTCCTTGACTATTCATAAATAAACTCAAACCGTCCCACTCTGAAACAGGTTAAAAGTCACACCTGGCTGGGTGGTCTAGAGCTAGTCACAGTCTCCCCCAAGGGCCTGCCTGGGTGCCTTAGCTTCTCCTGAATCCACCAACCTACCCAGGTTCACATCTCTGATTCATGGTCAGTTTGTCAGCCACTATGAGCCCTAGATTCCATGTTTGCAGAGTTCATTGCTTTTTCTTCTTTGACATGTGATCCTGCACTCAGAAGACCTCATTCTGTTTGTTTCTGACCATTTCTCCAAGTTGTCAGAGTTTTTTTGAATTATACTCCTGTATTCTAGAGTTCCAGTCAGCAATCTCTCTCTGGTTCAAAGCACAGGTACAAAGAGTCTGCTCCATATAAAAATACTATTTTTATGTATTTTTAAATGAAAACCAAACATATTTTCAATTACTTGGATTACAGTGGTGTAAAAAGATTAAAAATTGAATATGTAATTAAGAAACGTATAATTGAGAAAGATATATACATAGATAGATATTGTGTATATATAATGTCTATATCTGTAAGTACTTGAGTTGATAGGAATGTATACTTGTGCGTGTGAAATTTCTCCTTCTGCCTTAAGAAAAGAACTCAGTGAAGTGACATGCTTCTACTAAATAGCACACACCAAGGTTTGTTATGTGGCTTCTAATTTATTCCACCTCTTCAAGGAATTGCGCATGTTATGCATTGAACTTATGTTATCCAGCCAGACAAATAAGGAGTGAATGTGATCAAACTACTGCTTACATTCATGGTTTGCTGTTTTATTTAGGAAGGTGATTCTCATCACACATCCAAAAAGAAAACAAAAAAAAAGTGAGAGAAATGAAGATCCTAAAATAGTTATTTCATTTTTCAGGAAAAGAAAGCCTTTCACCTTCAGGAACATCTGTAACTTCACACCCTGCTCCCTCTAGATCTCAGCTTTGGCTATACCGAGTTTTTTTGCCTTGGTTTCTTTGTGTGTGTGTGTGTGTGTGTGTGTGTGTGTGTGTGGTGGGAGGAGCAGCCATGTGTCTGAGGTGGTGACAACAGTCAGCAGAGCCAGAGCCTTAATCACTGTTTACTGATTTAGTCCATTTTACTAGCAGGCAGTGCTTTTCCTGAGAGCTGTTTTCCTGGCGGGGTGCAAAGACTGCTTTCACGGGCAAAAGTGCGTGTCTCCGCGCTGCCTGGCTCACCACCCCGGCACTGTCTTGCCACCACTGGCAGGGCCACGGCACCGAGGCAATGGGCCGGCGTGTCAGCCTCTGCTTCTGACGGAGCTCATCTGGTGGTGCCGTTAATGAGGGCTGGAGAAAAGCAGGAGGGAGGGCACAAAAGACCCAACAGGGCAGCAAAACAATACCTATGGCAGCCGGAGCCAACACATTTCACACTGCGTTTCCACTCATGGGGTGAAAAGAATTGAAAATGACAGATCGAGGATTTTTATCTTCCCCTCAGATAGGCTTTTTTTGTTTGGTTTGTTTACAGGGCTCTGGGTTTGCCTGGCTATTATTGTTGTTGCTATTTTTCCTGCTCTGCGTTTTCTTACAATTGTGGACGTGTTATACCTAAAATAGCGGATGAGACGTGAAAAAGAAAAAGGTTCTCATTAGCAATTGCTGGCATTTCTTGAGCAGCTTTTCGTCACCTTCAATATTTCCCCTCCCTGTCCCCCTGTTTGTGGTGATCATCTGAATTCTACCATGGACTGGCAAATCTGGATAATTGTGGAGGTGTAATTAGGATTGCAGGTAAAAACAGAAGTGGGTGGTGGGAGCTTCGAAAACACACTGACAGTATTTGCCATGGTATCTAGTGGTATGGTATTCAGTTCACAGACATGTGGACACAAAAGTATTCCTGGGCTCTTGTGGGAAACTAATCCCAGTATCAACCAAATGGCTGCGATTCATCCTCATTCACACGTGTCATCTTAGAATCTGTTCAGGATGAGAGGACCAATCAATGGTTAGAGCTTGAGCCTGGGAAATTTCAAGGGCATGCATTTAAGCCAGGGTTGTGACCAAGGCTTTATCTAAAGAGGGGAATGCCCGCCTCCTGAAGCTCAAGTTCACAATAATCGCCCCAAATGAAAACGCCCTCTCCTTCTCAGGCTCTTTGCTCTTCTGCTGTCGAATCCAGATCCTTTGGGGGTGGTTTTCAGTCCTATGCTTCCTGTATTTATTTATATGATGGAGCTATTTACTCATTCCAAATAAAATGTTCAGCAGTAGGTTGAAAAGCCATTGGTGGGGGTAGCAATAGGACTGACATAAGATTCTGAGGGTTTTGGAACTTCCTAGCCCATAATCTTCCTAACCCAGAATTTACTCCTGTCCAGGTGGCCTTTTCACCCAAGCACTGGACCTCTCTGTCACACTGGCTCCCTCTTTTTCCCAACGTGCAGGAGGCCTATTTCCCCTTTCCAGTGAACAGCCTCCTTGACCACCCGAGAATTATCTCTCCAATCCCTCCATCTCCTGTTAACTCACAGGACCTAACAACGAGATTTGGGAATGATCTGAACATCTATGGAGCATCTTGAAAACATTTGTTGTAAAATGCACTTGCTCTCGTAAAACATTTCTTGCATTTTTAAAATATCGGTTTTAAGAAAGCATGCTACTTTTAACTCATTAGAATTTATCTCAACCCATGCTACTGATGTACTCCTTTCCAACCTCAATAAATGACCCTCTGATTTCTATCTTACCATCATTATCCATATTAATTATTATATAAATCAAATATCCCTAATGCTTTTATAAATAGCCATCAAGTGATGCTATGGCTAAGGACTTGATTTTGGAAAATCAGAAAAATATCTGACAAAACAAGGTCTCTAGTCTGCTTTAGCCAGACTAATTGCTATATTTGCTACCTCCACCACCTTTGCCTGTGTAAAAAAGAATCAATTTCATATGTTAATATCATGTGCAGTTGAACATTCACCAAATGTCTATGGTTAGAGCCTTCATATGCAGAGGCAGACCCTGGAACACCATTTCTGCTCCCCTTGATTTGCAGGTAAGCGACACCACCAACATCACCTAACAGGCTCTGACTCACCAGGGACTGTGTTACAGATGTTAACTGCTTTGCTTGAAAATTCAAAGCAATAGCTGATCTAAAACAAATTAGAAATATCTCTCAAAAGTATACTCATTTCTCCAAATGAAGCTTAACAGTGACATGACACCACTCTAGATTTTGGTAGGACTGAGTTATCAAAAGGACGTCCCGTTCTTCATAAACTGTCTCAGGTTTAAAGTTTGCATTTTCTCCTTTCTCCCGAAGGTAGATAATAATATTTGAAGTGGAGGGGAGAGAGAGGAGATGGGGGAGAGAGGGAGAGAGAGAGCGAGGGAGAGAGAGAGAGAGAAGGAATAAAAATAAAGTGAGAAAAAGAAAGGGAGAGATCACCTTTAAGTCTTTTCTTTTCTCTTTCTTTCAAATGACACAATAGAATTTTTTTTTTCCTAAAGTTGTATTAGGGATTCACTTAAGCAGAAATGAACTGTAATATGCAAATAGTTCTAATTGGACTGCTAATAGAGCGTGTCTCTGTTGTTTTTTTGTAGGGAGTTTTATGCCTATGTAATCAGTGCAGACAGCCGTTAAGTAAATGAAGAGGCAACTAACAATGTCAGAAAAGAGACCGGGCGGTTCCGGCTGACACTACCCTAATCTTCCAGGACCCATTAAATGGCAGTTTCAACGCATTACCTACCATAACATCCTTGAATATCACTGATTTTATTTGCAGTATCAAACATTCCATTTCATGCCCCATTAACAGTGGGAGCCTGAGCTTTTTGACGCAGCTAAACATTTTACTAACTACCTGGACTAAGTAACCAATTAACTTTTGGAGACAATACGGCCAATTAAGCGCGAAAAGGTAAGGCTGTCATCCCCCACGAAAATTGAATTTCCTTTTCCTGATGGCACTTATTGTCGCCGCTCAGTTGTTAATGGGGATTTGGTCCCTATTAAAGTATGAAGGCAAAGCGGAATGGAAAAGTTCAGAGGACTTAGTTCCTAAAGAGTAGGTCACCAAGTGTCCCAATTGGCCACTAATTCAGTTAACTTTTCTTCATGCCAGATTACTTATTGGATGTGACTGGAGCAGGGCTCTAGTATGACATTCTGTGATAGTACATTGCACAATCTGGTAGCTTCTTAGGAACTCACAGGCCCAGGGCTGTAGTTTGGGATCTTCTATGGGAAGTATAGGGGAACAAAACAAAACAAACCCCAGAAAAAAAGGTTTTTTAGTTTTCTTTTTTTTTTCTGTTTTTTAGCAGAAATATCAGTGTCAGGAGTTCCCATCGTGGCTCACTGGTCAACAAACCCGACTAGGATCCATGAGGATGTGGGTTTGATCCCCAGCCTTCCTCAGTGGGTTAAGGATCCGGTGTTGTTGTGAGCTGTGGTGTAGGTCACAGATGTGGCTCTGATCTGGCATTGCTGTGGCTGTGGTGTAGGCTGGCAGCTGTAGCTCCGATTCAACCCCAAGACTGGGAACCTCCATATGCCCTGGGTGCGGCACTAAAAAGCAAAAAAAAATCCGTGTCAGAAAAGATATTACCTTGGTTATCACCAGCTTGGACACTTTGGAGATAAAAGCAAATCATTATAAGTAAAGGTATGTTCCGAATTAACCCTCTGTGGTTTGGGAAGTCATTTTCTAGATGGCAGACAAGGTCAAGGGTTGTGCTTCTGCTTGGCGGATTTGACTCCAGTTGACTGGAATGGTGCACAAGTAATGAACTTGGATAGCACATTTTCAAAGCTTGAAGCAAATTTTATCCCTCTGGTAGGAATCTTTCATCTTTAAAGGCACAGAAAAAAATTTATCCTGGAGGGCATCTTCTATAGACCTTATATGAGTGAAAAACATGAAGCTTCTGTTAGAGTCATAGCGCAAGTTTTAGACTCAGATTCAGATATCATTTTTTAAGAGCCAGATATCATCACCTTTGTGAAAATGCAATTGTTCTAAATGGGAAGAAAAATGAAGGATTTTGAAAAATCAGAAAAGAAGAGAATTCCAAAGATGATTATTTGAATCTGACTGCATTATGAAAAAGTTAAGGCTTGAATATTCCATGTTGTCAAATCATTCCTAAAGCGATGTATTCTGTGACATTTGTTTGAAGCCTGTTCTCCTACATTTAAAATCGGATTTGAGTCTGAAAACTCATAAGTAAAGCAGTGATCTCAATTGTGCTCAGAATTATTAATTCCCTATATCGTTTCAATAGTTAAGGTGCTTAGCCCCCACAGAACAGCTACTGAATTGCCATGGGGGAAAATACACAGATTCCATTGTTATGTTAGTATTCTAGATTCATAAGTTTTATGTTGCTTCTGCCAGTGATAGAAACATAAGCAAAAAGCATTAATGTTATATCCCTTCTAGTTTAAGTGTCTTTTGAAGAATTTGATAAGAATTGTGGCTTCTGAAGAAGATTTATGGGATGATTCTCCTATATTAGTATGGATTAATTAATAACATTGATCAAAATTTCCTTTTGAACTTTTTCTTGGATTTTAATGATATTTTTTTCTCAAGAGATACCATTTTCTCTACAGAAGAGATTGCTGTGGGCTGTTTATTTTAGCCATTTTCCCATGACAGTGGATGATTTAAAAATGATTACAATAGTTTGAACTTCCTGTTATTTAAGATAGAGGAGTAAAACCAGAGGAGTAAAATCTCCAGTGTTTCCCACCCCCATCCTCCAACATCGTCATATGAGAAGAATGAAAAATAAACAAGCAAGGACAAAATTAAGTCAGAAGCTCTCAAATGGTGGAAAGAGGTGGTGGCCAGAAGCGCCTAATAATTCGAACCACTAGGCGAAGGTGCAGGAAGCACTGTAGGAAGGACCAAAGCTTCCCAGGCTGCTGGGTGTGCACTGGAGCAAGGAGGAACCATCGAGCTTCCTACTGTGAGGCATTGTGGGAGACTCCAGTGCTGGTCCTTCCAGCCCTCATCGTGGCTAAGGGGGAAGCCAAAATCTTTCATTTCTTCAGTTTATGAGGAGCCAGAAATTAAGACGGAAGTGAACAAGCCATGCTTTCTCTGATGCAAATATATTTTCAGGGCTCCATTCTGTGTGCCTCCCACTAAAAGAAAGTACATCATTGAGACACTGATCTTGACATTGGACCGTAACAAGCAGAGAGGGCAGATACTAGGTGCAGCAAGGAAGGGTACACAGAGATTCCATCTCCAATCCTCAGGCCACAGAAAATCCAGTCATTAAATTATATTTCTTAGGAGAGGATGTGTGGAGTGTTGAGGGTAAGGGGTGTGAGTGGAGTGGGTGAGAGCTAGGAGACAGGGTAATTACATGGAAAAGTAAAAACAAACAGATAAACAAAACCAAGTTTCCTGACCTTGCCTTTCTGTTTTTTCTTTTTCTTTTCTTTTCTTTTTTTACTTTTTAAGGACGCAAGTGCTGCATATGGAAGCGCCTAGGCCAGGGGTCAAATTGGAGCTGAATTTGCCGCTCTATGCCACAGCCACAGCAATGTGGGATGCGAGCCATGTCTGCAACCTACACCACAGCTCATGGCAATGCTGGATCCTTAACCCACTGAGCAAGGCCAGGGATCGAACCCTCATCCTCATGGATACTAGTCGGGTAAGTTACCACTGAGACATGACGGGAAATCCCCTGACCTTGCCTTTTTATATACAAATACATATGGACATATATATATATATATACACAAATATAAACCTATAATATTTCATATATTATGTATATACTTATATAAAAGACAAAGTTTTAAAATTAGGATGCATCAATCAATAAATAAACCATTTAGAAGAAAGCATAGGTAAATTTGTTTTTCATCTTGGAGTGGGTAAGCCTTCCAAATAAACACAAAATTATAAGTTATGGTAGATATATGTGATTGAAAATATTCTGGATAACAACAAAAGTAAATGCCACTACTTTTAAAAGGGTAAATATCAAAGCCAACCTATGGAAAAATGTGTTAATCATTTGATGAAGGTCTATATTTTTTAATTAATAAAAGCTCAAAAATTGATTAAAGAGAAAATCAAGAATTTACAGAGAAATATATTCAAAGAACCAAAATATACAGTTTCTCAGTTTTACTTAGAGTTTTAAAATTTGCATATAAAAATGACTACAGGTTGCCATTTTTCATCTCTTTGATGAAACAAATGCCCAAAGTTGATTTCTCCCTAGAACTAGAGAGGTTAGAGTCAGACTACCACCTCCTCCAAACTTCAGGAGAAAAATTTATTGATGCTTCTCCAAATTCAAAATAAATACTTTTCTAGTAGTTACACAAGTTGCACACACACACAAACAAATATACACATACATATCATCTTCCATATGCAATTTATATATGTGTTATAAAAATATAACTTTTTCAAAAATGTTTTTAAAAAATAATTTTGACAACAGTCCATAGTATTTGTCAATATGAAAGTGTTAAATTATGGATATAAAGACCCCTAGATATATTGTTAAAAAATCAAAGGCTCTGTGATTGATATAATTTCTTACATGTATATGATATTTTTCATTAGGCACACATATAAACATATTCCCATATATTTCATATATATTTTATTTCTACTATTACATATAAACATAAACACGTATATATGTATATATATGCTGGTATTGTATAAACTGGTACATCCATAAATGTTTGTTTCCTGAAAGAAATCATAAAAAATTTACATACATCAGTTGCATTTAAATTTTGGTTGGTTTTGTTGAGAGAGGGGCTTTAACTTTTTACTTTTGTTGTTTTGAGCTTTTAAATTATACACATTCTTTTATATTATAAATTAATCTAAACTTTGTTAATGAGAATAATAACCCTATGGGGACATTTGACTTTGTTTCTTTTTTTATATTTCTTACTAGAAACTATCAAAATTTGCTTTCTTTTCCTTTTTTTAATGGCCCCACCCAAGGTGTACGAAAGTTTGCAGGCCAGGGCTGTGGCCTATGTTGCAGCAATGCCTGATTCTTAACCTCCGTCTCCAGGCCAGGGATCAAACCCATGCCCCAGCAGTGACCCTCGCCACTGGGGTTGGATTCTTAACCCACTGTGCCACAGTGGGTACTCCCAAAGTTGCTTTTCTAAAACAATAGCTTTTTTCCCCCCCTTGCCACCTATGTGGTTATGCATTGTGGAAAATTAAGAAAAATAGACTTTTTTTTTTTTTACCATCAAACCCCAAGATAATTTGTCCCTATGGATTCTCCTTGAAGGCCTATTGTGCCCAATACGGCAGTGAAACACAAACACAGCTCTTCCTTCAAGAAACTTACATTTTAATAAGGGATATATATGCTAGTAAATTGCACATGACAATAACAGGGTGCAATTACAAATCCCTTAAGGGTACTTGCAAGGTTGCAATGACAAGATATAAATGAGATGCCTAAACGTGCTTTGGACTTGGATTGATATTCAGCTTTTTGAAATAATATTTTCTGATTTATAAAATATATGGTACTAATATAAAAAATTCAGAAAGCACTCAAGTCAAAAGATGTCGAGTAGTTTTTTTTTCTTTTTTTTTTCTAGTTTTTTAGGGCCACACCTGCCGCATATGACGGTTCCCAGTCTAGGGGTCTAATCGGAGCTACAGCTGCACTGCAGCCACAGTAATGCCAGATCCAAGAAGCATCTGCAACCTACACCACAGCTCATGGCAGTGCTGGATCCTTAACCCACTTAATGAGGCCAGGGATCATGGTTCCTAGTCAGATTCATTTGCTCTGCGCCACGATGGGAACTCCAAAAGATGTCCAGTTTTAAACAGTTTTCTATCTTGTTTTTGCAGTGAATGTTTAAAAAAGGAATGTAGGTAAAGGGCTGAGGAATCAGTGAAGTCTCAGAACTAATATGACAATTACAATTAATTTTTTAACACATTACCTCATGAACATTTTCTCATCTCAGCAAATCATCTTTGAAAGCATGATACACATGATTGAGTGATAAAATGTAACTTATTTGAACAGCTCCTGGTTGCTAGACAATCATTTTGAACCCTACTTTTTTTTACATGCATGGGACATTTTTTTTTAGCTGTGGCTTACAACAGGATAGTAAAAGAAATCTTATGTAATGCCTCCTTAATGAGAGTGTACTGCTTCTAAGAAGGGAGCTTGTGTAATGGAGGTGGTTAATGGCAGAATTAGAAGAGTCTGCCCTGGCCTAGCTTGAGGTCTGGTTCATAACCGTCCCTTTGACTTTCCAAACAAGCCTGCCCCACTCGTGGCACTCAGAGTCTCTTACGCATAATTTGCAGGTGGGAAAACCTGCATTATAAAAATAATATAAGAAAATGCACTATGTCTAATCACTTGTGACGAACCTATATATGTATGCTTAACGGGTCACCCACTATATAGTTGAAAAATTGACAGAAAATTGTAAACCAGCTATAATGCAAAAATAAAAATCATTATATTTAAAAAAATGCTGTTAAACCTGAATGCTTTAAACCTTAGTTTTCTTTTCTTTTTTTCTTTTTCCATTTTTTTTTTTTTTTTTTTGGCCACACCTGGGGCATATGGAAATTCCCAAGCCAGGAACTAAACCCATGCCTCAGCAGCAACCCAAGCCATAGAGACTATGCCAGATCCCTCCTTAACTCGTGGTGCCACACTGGGAATCCCTCTCCCCTTTTTTGAGGAAGTTTGGACTGGCAACAGCATGCAGTTAAGAGATGAGAGATGAGTCGGAAAGGCCATTCCAGACATGACTATCACTACCTAGTTGTAAAGTGGTGCAGACATGAATACATAGTGAGCATGAAAAAGCAGGAGTAGGTGTGAAGGGACACCATGTGGGACTCTGTGAATGACTGGCTTGGGCATGAAGGCACAGTTGAAAGGGGACACTTGGACTTCAGGTTTGTAACATTATAACATGATTATGAAGAAATGGAAGAGGAGAGAGTGGTCCACAAAGCATGTAATGACAAACATGGAGTTAACTGCTGCTTCAGAAAAGTCGATGGGCTACAATTTGATGTAAGAGGCCCTTGATTCTCTAAGATGCACGTCCGCAACTGTGGAGCTGGATAGAAAAGAGTCAATATAAAAGGAGTCTATGGGTGTGCTGAGGACTGGACTAGCCCTGGGCTTTCCAAGGAAGAGTGGAATACAGGGTAACTCTGAGGATGGGCATAGGGTTATAGGACCAGAGAAAAATGGGGAAAATGGAAAGAGGACAGACGTTTTCTGTTAAAGCGACTGAATTCATTCAAAGTCACTTAGATTGTAGTAAAGAGGTTCATTTAAGACCTGGGACTTGCTGAAATAATATGATTAAAGCCATGGAACATTAAGATTGTACTTGCCATAACAGAACCCGTTTGGACTATTATTAATCTAATCTCATAAGTGCACATAATACCCAAGCAAGCAAACCAAAGCTTTGAATTTGGTTTACACTAATAGTAAGACTATCTTGTGGGCTTTTCACCGGGATTCTCTGTACCATTAAGCAATTACTAGTGGCTAGAACACTAGCCCACACGTCGCTATTTCTGGTTAAGGGATTTTCTTGCCTGCCTGACTAAATCTTCCAATTAAATGCAATGGTACTACATTTCATTTCAGTCCTTCATTTACAATGCACAGTGGAAAGTATTGTTACTTTAAGTAAATAGTTTTAGGAGCTGTTGAACCACACACATAGCATCGGTGAGTTTCAACATTCCATTAGTGATACGATACTTTGTAATAAGTAAAAAGTAAGACCTGGAGAAAAAGAGAATTCTTTTCTATTGATATAATAGCGACATCTTTAATAACAAAATTACTCCACCAATAAAACCTTCCAGCCATTTCCTTGTATTCATCTCTATTAATTTCAACAGGGTTATATTTAAATTTGTTCTATTTAAAGTTTTATTTAAATAGCTCAACAATGACTGGAAAAGGGAGCATAGTTATAGTTCCTTCCATAGGATTCATCATAGATAAATTTAAAAATTCTAAACAAAATCATGACAGTGATGATGGTGATGGCAATAACTTATAATCATATTTTCGTGGAGATAAAAATAGAAAAAACCTGGATTTTTTTTTCAAAACTAGATTCATGCCTGAAAATGAATGTATTTAGTGGTAGAGCTAATTCTTGAATCATGTTTAATTATTTACAGTGAGGATATTCATAAAATCATGATGATATATACGATCAATACATGACCTTTTCTCAAATCTTAGAAAACCAGTACTGAGAGATTATCTCTGAAACACAGAGTAGTAATTAAGCATGCAGGCTATTAAAATCATAATATCTGAATTCATGACATAATTCTAGCATCAACTAGCTTTGTAACCCTGGAAAATTTATCTTGTCAGTGCCTCAGATTTATCTAGAAAAAGAGAACAGTAGGAGTACTTACCACACAGTTACTGTGAGCATTAAATGAGATCCTAAATTAAAGTGCTTACCATATTAATTTAATCATTTATAACCAAGTATATTTTTTGAACCCTAGGGACTATAATAATGGTATAAGATAATGAATATATAAATATTCAAGAGGATTTAGATAACATCGTAGATAATAGAAGCGCCTCATTGTTTTACTAAAATGGAATCAAAGATGTATGGGATACAGTTCTAGCTTTTAATGATATTATCATGGAAATTACTGGAGTGCCCAAGAAAATGCCTCTTGGTGCTACAACCTGAGATGAACAATCCATTTAAAGACCCATTGATCTGTCTCAGATATTTGTAGAAATATTTATTCATCAACATTTGAATTAGATGAGTATGTAAGTTGCTTATATATGCAAAACATCCTCCTTGCCCTGATACTAAGAATGCTAGATGTCTCCAAAACTCTCCTTATTGTAAATGGACAGAAATACTTCATCTTTTAACTTGACAATTTAACAATATTAAGAGTGTCTAGCTAAAATTTGTGGTATTTTCAAATTTTGATAATGTAAGTGATATCCTTGCTTAAATTAAATATAATCCAAATATTTCTTTATTGTCATTTGTCTAACTCCTCTAGGATTCTATGTTGGGCTACCACTTTCTCTATTAGATTTCTTCTGAAAGTCGCAGTTTTAGCTGTTTAGGTGGGTCAAGGAAGTATGGGAGAGAGTGAGAAAGCGAGAAAGAGAGAGAAAGGAAGAGAGAGATTCAACCAAAATTATATGTTGAGCATCCAGATAGTTTTTCTTACAGTTAACTATTCTATTCAGATACACCAAATTATAGCAATTAACTATAGTGAATTAATAATTTTGTTCTTTCTTTTGCTAGGGAGATTTTTAGTATGTGACGATTTAAATTTTCAGAGACTTTTTCTCTACCACTCTTTTTTTTTTAATTTAATATTTGACTTTAAAGGAAAAAAAAAAGAAGCCCCAGATAATGATTTTAGTCTTACTGTTCAAAGACAAGAGTGATGTTCAGTGATAAAAGTTTAGAGAGTTTAATAAAAGGAATGCTATTTCCCATTATGAAATTTTATAACTGTTCCTTCCTACTTCTTCCCAAAACTAAAAGCCTTACTCTTTTCCTTAGAGCCTGGCCAGTATGGGAAACTGCCAGGCCCAAACCCCTGCATGCAGAAGCATTAGGCCTTGACCCCATGGCTTCCTAATAGATCTGCAAAGTGCTTTGTTCCTGGAAATCATCTGATGAGTAGTTCAGTGCTATTGTATATCTTGTTAGAACAGCAGAAGTGCCACAAAATGAACTAAAATCTCCCTGCAGAGTTGCTGCATTATATGCTTCGAACATTCTGAACTTTCAACAAATTCATGTTATGATCCTGGGTAGGCATGGTTAAGTCTGTACAGGGGTTAAATGAGAAATATGGGTCTGCTGTTAAGTGTCTTTGGAGAATGACAAAGCTTTGGGTATAAGGGGATGGAAGAGGAAAAATTCCCTCTCAGCCCTTTCCACTTGTATCACAGACAGAAGGAGTAAGGAAAAGAAACCTCAGGCAAGGCTGTTGACCCTCTCTACGTAGGCGCTGCCTACTCTGTAAAATGAGGACCCTTCCATATTATGGAGTTTACTGTGATGGCTAAATAGCTAAGAAGGAAGACTGCTCATTTGTTGTAACCATACAGTCCTCTATCTATCTATCTATCTATCTATCTATCTATCTATCTATCTATCTATCATCTATCTAATCATCTATCATCTATCCTCTCTCTCTCTGTCATCAAAGTCAATACATTTCTTTCCTGACTTAAAATACTCAAGCGATAGTCTCTCTACTCTTTTTTTTTTTTTTTTTTTTTTTAAGGAGGAGAGGTTATCAGAGTTTGGATTTCATTCCAAGACCAATACAATCAAGGTTCCCATGCACACCTCTAAAATTCTAAAATTGTCCTTTTTTTTGGTTGCACCTATGGCATATAGAAGATCCCACTTCAGGGATCAAACCTGTGCCACAGCAACCACCTGAGCCACTGCTGTGACAACACCAGATCCTTAAACCACTGCATCACAAGGGAAGTCTAAAATTATAATTCTTAAAACTACTCTATTGAGAAATAAAATGCCCGTAATTAAATGCACATTTTGATAACTTTTAACATGCATATATGATCTGTGAAACTATCACCATAGTCATGGTAGTAAATTTACCCATCACCCCAAGAGTTTACTTGTACTCCCATACTAAGGAAACCACTCATCTATTTTCTGTCATTGTAGGTTAATTTATACTTTCTAGGAATTTATATAAATAAAATTATTTAATATGTGTCCCTTTTTCTCTGGATTATTTCACTTAGAACAATTACTTTGAGGTTTATCCATGCTGTTGCTTGTATCAATAGTTAATTTCTTTTTTGTTGCTGAGTACTGATACATTTTATAGGTAAACCAAATGTATTTGTGCAACTTATGTTTGTAGGCATTTGAGTTATTTCCACATGTGGACTATTTATTACAAATAAAGATAATTTGAACATTTACAAAGTGGTCTTTCTATGGATATAAACTTTCATTTCTCTTGGGTAAACAACTAAGAATGGAATAGCTAGATCATAAGGTAGAAGAATATTTAAATTTTTAAGAAAATAATAAACTGTCTTTCAAAGTGTTTGTACCATTTTATATTCTCACCAGGAATGATGAGAGTTCCAGTTCCTCCATTATCCTTGCAAACACTTCATATGATCAACTTTTTTTTGCCTCAATTTTTGATATTTGAATTGGTATATAGTGGTATTTCACTGTTTCAATTTTATCTTCCTAATAACTAACGTTGTCAAATACTTAATATATTCATTTTCCAATTCTACTTTCTTTGAAGAGTTGGGTCACCTGTTTTGCTTATTTTTAGATGAGCTGTTTTTATTTTTATTTCAAAGTTTGAAAATTCTTTTTTTTTTTTTTTTGCTTTTTTAGGCCTGCACCTGCAGCGGATGGAAGTTACCAGGCCAGGGGATGAATCCAAGCTGCAGCTGCCAAACTGCCCCACAGCCACAGAGCGAGGCCAGATCCGAGCTGTGTCCGCAGCCTAGACCACAGCTCACAACAAGGTTGATCCTTTGCCCACTGAGCGAGGCCAGGGATCAAACACAAGTCCTCATGGTTACTGGACGGGTTTGTTACCACTGAGCCACAATGGGAACTCTCGAAAATTCTTTTTATATTTTATGAACAAGTCTTTTACTAGTCTCTGGCTTATCTTTTAAGTTTCTTAATAGTATGTTTGTAAGAACAGAAATTTTAAATTTTGTTGCAGTTAAATTATCTTTTTCCCTCATTATGGACCATGTTTTTGGTATCATTCTTAAGAAATCATTTCTAACCCAAGGTCAAAAAGTTATTTTCTCTCTTCGCTTCTCAAGCCTCCCAAAGTTTCTGAAGCACAGTAATGGCCATAAGTTGCTCAAGGGCATCTGATACAAGAAACTATCTTTCTGTTCGTTTCATGCTATACACCATTTAATAACAATTGCTGCCTTTATACTGGGCTCTCCTAGAAATAAAAGCTCTCATAGACCTTAAGCCTGTAACCCTCCTTATTTAGTTGCCTATTATGCTTTGGATTATGGAAATAGCACCCCACAAACTTGACATGGCTATCAAGGTCCCTTCAAGACAGAATGGAGCCACTGTGGGTTCTCTGGCATATTCCACCTGCAGGGACAGGTGGCTTCCCCTGTCCTCAGTCCCTTGCCAGGTGCCATGGTGTTGGAGGAATTCACTGCTCCCTCAGACTCCGTGGCCACCAGAGAGAGCCATTGGGAATAACTGAGCTAACAGCAACAGGCATTCTTAGACTATACCACTGGCCCTATTAGCCATTGTTTATGGTGGAGAACAGTGAAATGCTGTTGCTTTCCCTTGCTTAGCCTACCTATCCCTAATAAAGGATGGGATCCAGGGATCAATATAATTAGCCAGGTTCAGGCAACTATCTTCACACTGGATACCCTGGCCAATAAATGGTTCCATCTTTACATTTATTATAAACTATTGGAATATCACATAAAAATTGTCCCTTTCAAGGGAAAGAACTTTGGAAATCGTGTCTTACAGATGCCCCAGATATACAACAAAGTTACACATATAAAATCATAATACAAGCCCTTGTTAGGGTACTCCTTATTCCCTTTGGGGTTACAGCTCTTACTGGTAGTAACAAAGACCCACATTGCACTTTTAAGAATACACGATGTTGGCCTCTTGGAAAAGTCATTCAGAACTTTTAGGTTTTATTAAGGTCCCAAATAGCTGGTTTAACTGAGATACATAATAGTCTCCTCAAAAACTTATTCAAACTCAAGTCGAAGAGATAGATCCTTAAACAAGTCTTTATATTGACCCAGGCTTTAACTAGTCTTTACAAATTTTTGATCGGTACTCCTATTCCATAAAGGCTGGAGGCCAGACTGAGGGCACATATTCTGCTGGGACCCATTAGGCATAGATTGTCACATGGATCAAGCAGCTGGTCATTTGATTTGAGACCCATCTGAATCTAAACTTCCACAAAAAAAACTCAAACAAAAACCCCATCAAGTGCCACTACGTACCATTCTGGGGATTCCTGGTCGTCTTATTCCTGGTCTGGTGTTTCACTGGTTTCCAATCTGGATTCCCTATTTATTCAAATTGACTATTAGTTCAGCTAAGCGTGGCAAATGCTGAGACTTCACCTCAATGCAAGACTGTATCTATTTAAAAAAGAATACTCTAGGGAGTTCCCTTCGTGGCTCAGTGGTTAACTAATCCGACTAAGAACCATGAGGTTGTGGGTTCGATCCCTGGCCTTGCTCAGTGGGTTAAGGATCCGGCATTGCCGTGAGCTGTGGTGTAGGTTGCGGACATGGCTCGGATCCTGTGTTGCTGTGGCTGTGGCGAAGGCCAGCAGCTACAACTCCTGTTAGACCCCTAGCCTGGGAACCTCCATATGCTGCAGGTGTGGCTCTAGATAAAGGCAAAAAGACCAAAAAAAAAAAAAAAAAGAATACTCTAGTCCCATATCCCAGATGGACTCTCCCTGGCCCTAAAGCTTATCACTGCAGATCACATTTCTTTGGTTAACATCATCTCAAACCAAGGTCTCATTGCTGGGGATAATTTTGTCCTCTGCACTTCATACTGAACACTAAAACCATAGTCCCCGAGATACTCATCAGCTGCGTCTTCTGAGGCACAAATTGGACACAGGACATTTTTGCTTTTCTTCCTTTAATATTTGGGATTCTCTTATATTTCTGAGCTTGTTATCTGCTTAGCCCATAATCCTGGATATGCCTCCCTCTCTACAAAAATGTACATACCTACACTTCCAAGTTCTAAGGGAAAATCTAGTAGAGGTTACTGCTATCTGTACCATTCTAAAAATTAATGGAGATTATTGCTTTCTCCAGGAGGTATCTGACTTATACCAGTCAACTTTCACTCTCCTGGAAGAGGTCCGCTTACTCCACAAGGCCTTCTCCTACTGTCCTCCTTCACCAAGACTTCCTGTCCTGCAGCTTCAACCATATCATTTCCTTCCCCTCAGTTACGTGCAAATATCACTAATCTATACGTATACTTTACTAACTTATCCATTCATACCCTCCAAGAACAAAACCACGAGACCTGCCGCCTTGACCTAGGTATATTCTAGCACACTTTACAAATCCACCAAAAAAAAAAATCTTATAGACGAAAATTTCAAGACATTTTCTTGGCTACTGCCATATTTGCTATATTAATGGAAAACTTGGTTATAGGCTGGCCTATACGGACTCTATTCCTCTACTTGTGTTTCTTCTTTCTATGCTCTTAGTAAAATGTTTTCTATGCTGTTTAGGGCAATACTTATTGCCCTCATCTCTAAAAGTTTCCATTATTATCAGCCCAAAGATTCATCATCATGACATAAAAATATCAGAGGACCCATAGTATTAATTATATTTTTAATTTTCTATATTTCATGATGTTTTGACATCTTGGGGGACAGGGGTCTTACTGGCAGGAAAGAGCCACCAGGCTTTGCTAATTATTAGAGATAGTGCCTTTCATATGCCAACCAACCAATCTTGAGTCCAAATCCTGAGTCACCTCCTTTTCTACCTCACATATCAAGCTGCTATTTCACCTGCCCTAAATCAGCCCTGGGCCAGGTACCAGATAACTAGTAGCCCCAATGCCTAAGACTACAGAATTATTCAAACTAGTGAATCCTAAGATGTTTGCCCCACTCTGCCTTAACTTTCCCATGAAAAACACAATAAGGGCTCTGACTCTAGATTCTCCAGTTGCTCCTTTCTGCCGCCTGACTGATCCTGGGTCCTTCCCCTTATAGCCCTGCATGACAGTGCTATTGGTCTCTGTGATATTACTTGGTCACTTTTATAAATTTGACCCAGGCATAAATCACTGAAAGATTTCCTTTAAATGTTTCAGCTTTTATGCTTCTGTCTTTGCTTCACCTTTGTTTTTACAAAT
Organism: Catagonus wagneri; assembly: GCA_004024745.2. Taxonomy (NCBI): domain Eukaryota; kingdom Metazoa; phylum Chordata; class Mammalia; order Artiodactyla; family Tayassuidae; genus Catagonus; species Catagonus wagneri. The sequence goes on along the minus strand of PVHT021183630.1, from coordinate 8,706,559 downwards.
ATAATTTCCATGTGTATATAATTCAAGATTGACAGGTTCTGTTTTTTTTCTTTCAGTACTTTTCAGTTGTTATTCCACTGTTTCTTGCGGTGCTACAATGAACTCTGCTGTTACTTATACTTACCTTTACTCCTTTGTACGTTACATTTTCTATTCTTTTTTTTACTTTTTTTTAACCTCTGCTGCTTTTAAGACTTTATTAGTTTTTATTAAAATTTGATTACTAATATATGTCGATTTTTTCCTGTCTATGTGTTTTATCAAATGTTTTAGACCTAGGAGTTTACAGTTTTCATCAAATTTGGAAAATCACTGGTCATTATTAACTCAAATATTTTTTATTCCATTTCCCCATCTCCTTCATGAATTCTACTTGCATGCATTTTGAGCTACTTGAAGTTATTATTTAGCTCATTGACCGTTTTTTTTAAAAAACTAAAATTTTAGATTCCTTTCCTTGTATTAAAGTTCTCTGTGTTTAACTTTTATATTTCTACTGCTATGCATTAAAATTCACTAATTTTTGCTTCTACAATGTCTAATCTGATATTAATTTCACTGCTATGGACTCAATGTCAAATGTTTATATGTTGAAACCCCAACCCCCCCAATGCGGTGGTGTTAGGAGGTTGGACCTTTGGGAGATAATTAGTTTTAGATAAGGTCATGATGGTAGCTTTCTTATAATGTAATCAGTGCCCTTATAAGAACAGACCAGAGATCTAGCTCTCTCCCTTCATCGTGTGGGGATGAAGACAGAAGACTGATGTTTTGCAAACCAGAAAGAGGACCCTCATAAGACACTAAATCTGCTGACACTTTGATTTCAGTCTTGCCAACCTCCAGAACTTTGGAAAAAAATACATGCTAAGTCACCCAATCTATGGTAATTTGTTATAGCTACCTAAAGTCAGACACCCATCAGGTGTGAATTTTATCTCAGACATTGCAAAATTATTCTTTAAAATTTAGATTTTCAAAATATCTCTATGTTAATACTTATAATTTGAACATATTAGAATATGCATATTTGCTTTCATTATAATTGTTGTATTTAATTTCTATTCTAGCATATTAATTACAATTTAAGTATAATTGTTTTAATGTGTATGTTTGAAAATTCTACAATCTATATCAGTTCTGAGTTAGTTTTAATTGATCAATTTTTCTTATGAAAAAGGTTCTTATTTTCCAGCTTGCATGCATTTCTCATAATCTTTGATTAAATGCTAGATATGTGAATTTTACCTTATCGAGTGTTGGATAATTTTGTATTCCTATAAATATTCTTAAGCTCTGTTTTAGGATGCAGTTACTTGGAAACAAGTTTGCTCTTTTTATGTCGTTTTTTTCATATTTGTCAGGCAAGGCCAGAACATGGTATAAGAACAATTGATCCCCATTGTGCAACTCTTCTAAGTACTCTGTCTAATAATTAATGAAGTATGAAGTTTTTCTGCCTGACAATATGAAGCAAGCACTATTTCTAATCCTGTGTGATGCTGGGTACCATTCCCTATGCTCCCTTCAGATGGTCCCTTCCCTAGCATTGGGTAGTTTCCTCACACACACATGATGATCAGTATTCCACACATGCTCAAAGGGAGCCCTTCACAGGGCTCTTGAATTCTCTCTTTTGTTTAACTTTCTATTTTGTGGTTCTTATCCTGTGAACTCTCTAAAAATTAATCTGTCCAGGCCTTTATCTCTTAGGAGTCCTCAGCTCAGGAGTTTGGCCATGTTCTGTTTGGCTTCCTCCCCTGTGCCACAGCCTGGAAACACCCTTGAGTCAGTAAGCTGAAGCACTAGGATTCACCCTATTTGTTTTCTATCTCTTAGGCATTATTGTTCTCTCTGACATCCAATATCATGGAAATTTTTTTTTCTTTTTCCTAGTGTGGCTGGATTTTTTGTGGTGTTTTAAACAAGAAGGTAAATCTGTTTCCTGTAAATTTCCTCTTGGTTATAAGCAGAAGTCTTCTTGTACCTTCCTTGTAGCATAATTCATAGTAATGTCCATTTTAGGTACAATTGCCCTGTTATCTCTCTTTTTTCCTCTGGCTTTAATTATTCTACCACCTTCTTTTATGGAATTTTATCAAGTATAATATTCTGTCTTTAATCTCCATAAACCAATTTACTCTTTTCTTTCCTTCTCATTTGTGTCTTTAACTTCCAGAGTAAAATTCTTACTTATCCAGTTCCAATTCTCTACTTTTCTTATTATTACCCAGCTGGAAAGTTAATGCATTATTAAGGAAGTTCCTTCTTCCTTTATTTTCTGTGTGCATGAACAACAAAGGAGAGCATATATGTGCTTGATATAAAGTTAAGTGATCTAACATAAATACTTATTATTTCTACTAAGTTTAGCATACTACCTAAGAAGATGACTAGCATACAGGTACCATCTCTTGAGGAATTTAGAGTCACATGAAGTGTGACAGTCCTTCAGGTATCTTCACATTTCTGACACAATGTTAAATTTTTTTGTATTTCCTATAGTAATTACACATACAAAATAGTAATTTAATATAGTAAATAAATATAGTATTATAATATAGATGCATGGGGTAGGAGAGTTACTTTTAAAATTGGAGATTGCTAGAATGAAATGACATAATTTAAAAGCACCTAGTAGGCCAGTTAAATGGTGTGGTGATATATCCATAACATGGAAAGGTTTAGAGATTTATAATAATATTAGATAAATAACATTTAATGATATGGGAAGGTGCGTCTGATACTGATGAGTGAAAAATGTGGTTAAATTGCGTACATGATATGATTAATATATATTGATATGTCATTGTCATGGAAAATTCTGGAAGAAATGCCTAAAGATAAAATTCTAATGATGTTTAATAGATAGTAAATTCACAGGAGATTTTTGTTTCTTTTATTCTCACATGTCTTTTCTCTAACATATGTAATGGAAAATATTTTTATTATTATTTTTTGGCAGAAAAACATAATGACAAAATTTTAGTTATAAGTTTAGCATAAGTCTGCTACAGAGTAAGCACTGAATAACTTGGTCTTTTCTATAATATCCTTCTCTCTTCCACTATGTAAGTTGTTTATTACATGGTGCCTTTACTTTCAGGTGTTGGCTATGTACATATCTTGAATAATGAACAAGGTTATAAACTACTTGAGTACTAGATCATAGTCTCCCTATTATTTTTTACTTTGATGTAGTGCTGGACTTCTCATATGAATTAAGTATATATTCCTTGATAATTTGGGGGTTGTTTCTCTTACGTTGTCTTTCCTTGTTTTACATTAGGCATTGTGAATCAAACATGAAACAATTTCTTCACTTCCATTTAGTAATTTTAGAAAGATGGTAAATATATAATGATTCTTTTTTTAATTGAACCACATTTTCAGAAAGTTATAAAAAAAACCTCTCAGTTGAGAGTGAATTACTTTTAATCATATGTGATTATTTATTTATTTTTCTTCCGTTTTTACACAAGTCATTGGTTTAGTGTCTTAACTTATTCTGGGGATAAGGCTTTTTTTAATCTATTGACAAAATTCAATTTCCTCTTGCCATAATCCAGATGAAGGAAGAGAAAACACATGAGGAGCCTACTACTTCATGAAATTATTTCATTCTGCAGCCTTAAATCATTACTAACCTCTGCAACACTTAATTAATTGAAATGACTCCAGCAGTGGGATTCTGTGGTAAAGAGGTTCTTAGTAGTTACATGTGATTCAATCTTAAATTTAGTTAAAACTGAAGAATACTTAAACATATATCAATGAATGAAAAATGAAGACCCTGTTGAATTTAGTCAATCACTTGCCTCCTTTTTTCTCCTGTAAATTGTTTTTCCCTTGAGATTTTATTTATTTATGTATTTATTTATTTATGCTAAATGAACATTCTAAATACTTTTGGTTTGTAGACATAAAGTACCAAATGTGATGAATCTTTGCTATTTTACAGCATCAGCTACAAATTTCCAAGATTCAGTAGTCCTACTTTCATTAACATGAAGTTCAACCTATATTTAAGATGCAAAATGAATGCCATGTGGGACATAGATTCAAAATGTTTATAACTGACTGAATTAATATAATTAATATAATCTTTTTTTTCAGCTAAAAAAAGTACCAAAGTGCATATGCTATTCATTTTGTTAAAATTATATCATTAGCATCAACAACAAACTGGTTTGAAAAATATGGCTGTTGAGGGGACATCCCCGTCACTGGTACAAATTTCTTATTTAACTAGCTCTGGCCACTAAAGAATAAAGCTATATACTACATATCCATATCTAGTTAATCAAGACCTCTAGACCCTAGGCTAGACCTAGTGCAACAAAAGTCAGGAAAGCAGTCTTAAACCTTGAAATCTCACCATAGAACCTGAGATAAAAAGACTGAAGGTGGAAACAGAGTGGTATTTTCGTGTGTTTTTTGTAATTTCTCTTCTAAATTTTTACTTCTACATCCATGGCTGCAGTTGAGGTCCCTACTAACTCGCAGGGTAACTCCTGGCTTCTTTCCTTTTTTAGGACTCATACTGCTTTCTTCCTGATTAGTTTTCCTAAAACACTCCTTACACAAACTTCAAAAAAACTGATTGCTTTGGGATAAAGTCTGGAGAATTTAACCATCCAGTAAAGGTCTTAATCTCCCGAATCTTTATTTTATACACAACACTGTTCATTGCAATCAGCTTGGTCAACTATCTTCTTTGCACAGATATTCTTCAAAATGCTTAAAATTAGTTGGAAATCATGCTGGGTCCTAGAGTATTATACTTGCGGAAAAAAAGGAAAGATCTTTTTCTCCAAGGAACTTGAACAGATAAGAAGTAAAACAGTGGATTGTTTCAGCACAGGTGTTAAGTTCTATGGCTGAGGAATGTGTGCAGACTGCTGTCAAAGCATAGAAAAGGGACAAATAAGTGAGATTTTGGCAGTGGCAAGACAAAAAAATCTGACAAGATTTTGTCATTTTGTTTGATCGATGAAAGCAGTTACAACAAGTATATGAAGACTGGTGTAAACTCTTAGCTATGAAGGCAGACATGACTCTTCAAGCATGTAGCCAATGTCATAGTTTTTAAGCTCATAAACATGAAAAACAGCTTTTTTGTGTGTGTTTCCTTCTAATTGTATTTTGTTGAATCTAGAGGTTAAATTGGGGTCATAGAACTCCTATGGATTCCCCTTACTGACCTCAGAAGCCCTAAAAGAGGGGCATAGTACTAAAAATTATCGAAAGGAAAAAATGGAGAAAAAGCAATGAGGGAAAAGAACCAGTGGAAAAAAAATGAAAACAATATTCCATCTTCTTGAATTCAGTAAGGAAAGCGATTCCTTACATCTTTTTCTCGCGCTTTTTAGTTTGCTACCCCACTATAATTTCAAATTAGTAGTACCAAAAACGGGCAAATCTTTACAACTCATTTTTTACATGAAGAAACAGAGTAATCAGAGTAATCAGTAATTGGTCAAATACACCCAATATGAGTATCGAAACAAGCTTCACACTGAAATCTTCCTGCCAGGAAGCCAGTATTTTTCTGTTGCATCTACAGGTATGATTGGAGAGACTGGATTAAACAGCATCAGCTACAAATTTCCAAGATTCGGTAGTCCTACTTTCATTAACATGAAGTTCAACCTATATTTAAGATGCAAAATGAATGCCATGTGGGACATAGATTCAAAATGTTTGTAACTGACTGAATTAATATAATTAATGTGATCATGATTTGAGACAGGATTCAGTTGACTAGAAAGATCTGAATATCAAGATTGATGGTCTCAGTGGGTTTAAAATCTAGTTCCGCATTTATCTCTCTCTGTATACATTTAACAAGCATCAGTGAAAAGTACAACTGTGTTCCATTTTATTCAGTCTCTAATATGTGGTTGCATTAAGCCAAGAGAACAGAAGCTGAAGCCAATAATAGCTCTCGCTTTTCGGCAATAGTTGTCCAGGACAATGGACTCAAATAATGGTGCTTGTCGTGGGCCGTGTTAAGTACCATGCAGTGGCTGAGCCTCTCACAGGAAGGCAACTATAGAAGGGAACTGGCAGATCAAAGAAAGAGTACCTCTAAAAGATCTGAGTCGTTTTGTTTTTAATTCAAATGATATTCACATATATCAAATGAAGTGGTAAACAATTATGATAAAGATATGAACGCATATTCCAGTCATTCGGATACTAGGGACATTTTGAATGGTTTAAGTTTTTTTAATTATAAAAGTAATATGTCAGCATTACAGAAATTTTAAGAAACAGAAAAAAAATTATTGGACTATTAACCCACTAACACAATCACTATTCATTTGTGCTTACCATCTGATATATTTTTTATCATGGGCATATGTATTTTATAATTGCAATCAGAGTATATATACAACTTCCTGTTATGCTTTTTGTATATTCAATTGTAGAAGTACTATTTCAAAATGCTAAATTTTTTTCCTAATTATGTATTTAAATGATGCATTATTTTCACTTTATCAGCCCACTTTGTTGAGTTTAGGATTGCAGGCCTTCCTTTTTGTTTTTGTCACTTTTTTTTTGGTTTTAAAAATAATACTGCTGTGTTGTACACACAGGTTTTATCCAAATTTGTGGGCAGTTCCTCAGGATAGACTCTCATAAATATATGAATATGAGAAATATATGTTTAAAACCTATATATATGAATATCATAAATATATGTTTTCTGCCAAAGCATCTGAATATTTTACAAACATTATAATATATGTTGCCAAAATGATTCCTGAAAGAAGTTGCTGGTTAAGAATGTATTTATAAGTGTGTTGTTTACTTATGGTACAAATGTTTCATAGTAAAATTCCCAAAAGATTGAAATTAAAACCATTATCAAAGCTAACATACAATAGAAACAAAGAGAGAAAAGAGAATAAATATATATGCAACAAAACAAAAACAAAGCTGGTTTAGCAGAAAGCAAGAAAATAATTGTAGACTACTATAGTTCTGTCATAAGGACTCAAAGATATATCCTGAAGAGGCAAAGATGGGACAGTTTGAGCATTAATAAAAGTGCAATTTTTTCATGTCCTTTCTTGGATCGCACACTTCAGTTTAGGGTCGCACACTTCATTTCTTTATCGTGTCTCCTTTTGACCTCTGACACTTTTGAAGTGACCTGACCAGTCATTGCATGACTTATCTTTGGAATAAAAATAAATAAAATGATTTAAAAATCTTTTGGAAACTTGGATGCATAAAAGTCCCTATAGAAATTTGATAATGTAGCCCCAGTAAATAGCTATCCTAGGAAATAATTTTTATCATCTGAGATAAATACTGTTGGCTGCCTTAGATTGTCTCTCCTGGTTAATCTGATCGCGGAACTTCATTACGTTGCATCATATAATAAAAACTATGTTTAACAGTATGATATCAATGTCTTCTCCTAAGGATCCCAAATTGCTCTAGACTTATCCTAGTGACATTGAAGATGTAGACAATATTATTGCCAGGTCTTCCACTCTGTGATGTATCCCTAGTTTGTATACCTAGATCTCAGAGGGAAGACTGAAGAGTATAAGACCTGTCAAGCTAGCACGTGTGGTTCTCAAACTTTACTGTGAGTAGAATCAGCTAGAGGTCTTATTAGAACACATATTGTTCCACCTTATGCCCAGAGATTCTGATTCAGTAGATCTGTGGTGACCTAGGAAGCCTGTTGGAGACAGCATAGTTCCTTGACTAGATGAGGCTATTTGGTGCATACCTGGGCAAAGCCTCCAGTATAGCAATGTGCTTTTCTAACAAGTTCCCAGGAGATACTGATGCTATCGGTCGAGGTCCACACTCTGATCACCAACAGTGGGATAGAACAAGTAGCCTTAAGTCAAATGAGCCTGAGTTCACTCTTATAGTCCACAATTTACAACTGACATGAGCTGAACTTCTGATTCCCAAGTTCAAAGGGGTACAAACTTTGTTGAGAAATATCATGAAGAGTCAATGGAGCTAAGTTTCTAAATCCCATGGCTGTCTAAGAGTAATCAATGCTTCTGCCTACTTGTCGACCTTGCAGCAAACCTAGGGCTACAGTGAGTATGATCTGCTCAGTTTGGTCTGAAATTCAAACATTTGTCATGATTGTACACCATAATGTGAGTTTGATTTGATTTTCCAAAAATTGATAGTCTAGAAGTGGAGTCAGCTTCTCATTCCACAGCAATATTGAAGGCCACCTCACTCCAAGATCTCACCTCCTGAAATGTAAGGCCAAGTTCACATTCCAAGAGATTTCTGAAAGTCTTCAAGTAACCCCCAAAATGCAGACATGCAAGTTCAATCTTAAAGAAGCTGTGTAGACACTTGCAAATCTCATAATTGAGCCCAGACAGTTGACATTTGCCCAGTTTCATTACAATGAGGATAATAACATAACATTTGGTCTCTTTTTTTTTTACTTCTTTTTGTCTGCCCTGTAGCTTATGGCGTTCCCACACCAGGGATCAGATCTGAGCTGCAGTTGCCACCTACCCGCAGCTGTAACAACAATGGATCCTTAACACGCTGTGCTGGGTCAGGTATCAAACCTGCATCCTAGCACTCCGAAGACACTGCCAATATCATTGCACCACAGAGGGAACTCCAACATTTGATCTTTAAATCCATTATAATGAAATTGTCCTCTTGTCTACATACCTTTTATGTCTTTCAGTTAGTCTTAGAGTTTTAGGTCCAGTAGCACCTTTGGTTTTTCAAAAGTGTTGTTGAATCTTCCATTAAGCTCAAAAAATAATGTTTGCCGTAACCAAATATCCTTCTATATTTTCAAAACCCTCTTACATACCCACCTGTTCTTCAAACACTTCCTCTTGCTATAGGCACCTAACTCTTCACAGAGGACCGCTCTGCATCCTTCCCGATTGTTTTGGCCTGTGCCACCCCATATCACATCTTTCATTTGGAAGTTCCCTGTTGACAGCTTTTGTTCTTCAGGCACATTATAATACCCCTTACATAGCTCCGGGGACATAGCTGCCACAGATAATAACAGTGATCTTAATGAGGATCAACAGTAAATAACAAACAAGACAACAGATAAAATATCATATGACAATTCAGATCACAAAATCAGCCTGGCAACCAAGGTCCTTTGGGACAAGTCCAAAGCCCTTTGTGAGAAATGGCAGAGGTGGGCTCTCTGCAGGCTTTCTATCAGGCCTGCAGGAGGGGTCCCCCACCCAGTCTCCGATGTGGCAGAAATGCTTGGCTCTGCAGAAGACAAATGCAAGGCCACATTCCGTGTTTGGAAATGCTCTAGACTCAGGGCAATAAATAATAATAAAGATAAATAATAAAAAAAGTGAAATGTTTTAAATGAAAGGTGATGCACTGTGAACTTAACACACTGGCCCTTTAGCCTTTCTGTTAACAAGGTAATCTGATTGCCATTGATTTTTTTCACCTCTGTTACTAAGAAGGTGATGAAATGGTGTCCACACAGATGTATTGAATCAGATACTAAACAAAGAGCAACATAAAGTACAATTATCAGCAACCTTGCTTTCAGCCTGCTGATTATGACATTACCAGAAAGACAAGGTCTGGGTGACTAAAAAAGTAAAGCAGGGGAGGGGGTGTAGGTGAAAGGAAGGAATGCAGGTAAGTTTCTTCTGAATAGATGCACGTTCATTTCAGAAGAATTTCATGTGGAGCTTTTTTCTTTGCTCCATAGATTTAAAAGGGGACGTTTCTACTTCTGCAGTTTACTGATAGGCATTCTAGTGTGGTCTAATTAACTACTTTTATTATGCCACAGAGAAAATAGCATGGTGGAAATGAGTCACTAACGCACGTGTTTTTGCTATATAGATCGTGGCTGGGTATCGTGTGGAAAAAAATGTTTATTGGCCTATTGGAGTTCTCCAAGGAGCCCCCAAGAGTGAGGCAAGAGCCTAAAATACTCTGAAAGGTTACATTTGTGACCTGTCAATGAAACTCATAGATGGTTTGTGATGAATGCTTAGGAGATCTGGTTTCAGATGTATGACAAGAATGGAATGAGTTTATGAATGTTGACTTCCTGGCTTATGCTAAATTAGTCTCTTAATCTCAAATATTTCCAAATTTTATTATTTTTTGCATTTTCCTTAGCCTCATTGCTAAAGCCCATGGTAAAGATATGCGTATCTAAGCAATTTTTATACCTCTGAGGATATACTTATGTGTAAATAAGAGTGCCTCTGTTATCTTACGACCTTTGGTGACGTAAGCTTCTATGGCAATATCTCATCATGGCATTTTCTCAAGGGCAGTGCTCCAATTCTCTGCCCTGCCCAACACCGCAGCCATTGCTAATTGACTGTGAAAATGGAAAATGCAGTAGTGTGAAGAGATCTCTTTTTGGAAACTCCAGTTCAGTTTGGGAAATGTAGTCAACTGTAGCAAAACAAGTTCAACTGTTCTATCAGGCCATATGGTGGTGAGTAGAATAACTCGCAAAAGAAATGACAGGTCACCACAATGAACGATGATAATTGCAAGGCAAGGATTGAATGCACCAATGAAAATTGTAAAATTATACTTGTTGGTCCTCCCACATCATTCCTTTCTGCCTCTGCCAGGCAAAATTCTTGTAGAGATCAGACCTAACAATAGGGGAAAGTGTAGGAAGAGGGGTACAAAGTCAGATGATAAACTCCAAATAGGGAGACAAGGAGTAATGAGGAAAACTGGAGAAATAAAAAACATAGATAATATGTAAAATCACGGTAAAAGCAGAAAACCCATTTTACATTTGACATTTTTTGTGTGATGCACAAAATGGGCACACGTGTCTTGTCCTTACATGAAATGCATTTAGGGGCAGACATTACAGACTGAGATGGGGGAAGGAGTGCAGAGCAGGGGAAGGGGTTTTTGGAAGAGTAGTGGTTCTCAGACTGGAGCATGTACCATCTTCACTTGGAGAGCTTATTAAAGGGATGGCTGGATCTCCTTCCCAAAGGTTCAGATTCACCTTTCCAACAAGCTCTCAAATGAGACCAGTGCTACTAGCTGTAGAAATATCTTTGGGATATCCATGAGCTTTAAGACTTTCGCCAGGGGAAATGTCTTCAAGGTCTATTAATCTGGTAGATGTCCAAACAGTAGAGATTTGCTTTAAAATGTCAGCGTTACCACTTTCCAGCTTGTGAGTTGGATAAATAACTAATATTAAATCTCAATGTCCACATCTGCAAAATTCAATTAACAATACTTTCCATGAAGTTTAAAGGCAGTGTACCCTGAATCTAGCAAATGCATAGTAAGATAAACTTCCTTTACTATTTTTTCTTTGGTTGAATTGCAAATGTCTAGCTTTTGGGTAGGACAAGTGATCCAGTGGATATTTAGTGGTTTCCATCACAATACAGAAGAAAACGACTAACTTCAGAAGTATTAATAAAATTTGTTCCATTGGCTAGAACTTCCCCTGGGAAATTGTGTGTGGCCCGAGGAATTCAAAAGAGTAAAGAATTCCAATGAGGATTAGTAGTATGTTAAATATAGTTGGTATTAACGGTTGTGTTCTACTTTAAAAAATGAACTACATTGACGACGTTAATGGTGACACGTGCTTTTATTGCTCAAAGGGAATTTTAACCCATTTTGGATGTTTTCAAGCCACATAATTTTTTTTTTTGGCTACACTTTCAGCATGTGGAATTTCCTGGGCCAGGCTTCAAACTTACGCCACAGCAGTGAACTGAGCGACAGCAGCAGCAATGCTGGATCCATAACTTGCTGACACACTGGGGAACTCCCAGCCACTTAAGATTGGGAATTAAAAAAACACAATAGGGCAAGGGAAAGAGAAGACACTCGAATACAAAGCTGTTTGGAATATAAGTTGGTTGAATTAATATGGCGATTTATATAGAAGTCTCACAAAATTTACGTTTTACTACTCAGAAATTTCAGCTTGAGAAATATAGACTAAAGAAAAGAATGTAGAAGAAAATAAGTTTACATGTAAAGATAATCACTAAGACATTATTCATACCATCCAAAACAGAATGTTGAATGAGAAATGGTAAATCCAATTACAGCACATGTTAAATGAGAAAAACAAAATGTAGACTACACTTGGAATAAGCTAACAACTATGAAAAGAGATAGAACTGGCTTTTGTTCTTGCTCATATCACTGACTAGGAGAGCATCTTGAATCAGTAGTTCTTAACTGGAGGTAATTTTGCTGCACAGGGACATTTGGCAATGTCTAGAGACGTTTTCGATTGTCACAACTGAGAGAGGGTAGTAAGCGCATTTAGTGGGTTTGAGCTGCTGCGAAACATCCTACAGTGCATAGGCCAGCCCCTACAAAAAAGAATTACTCAGCTCCAAATGTCATTAGAGCTGAGGGTAAGAAATCCTGCCTTAAACACCTTCCAAAACCTCTCTAAATGTGCTTTTATTTTTAAATCCAAAAATCAAAACTAGTAATACTCTATAGGGTCGTTTGGGATATTAAATGAGCTAATTGTGAAGGAAACCTGGTCTGGCTTTTTGTTACTTTCCAATGGAAGTTACCATGATTTATCTATTACTGTTCATTACCAATTTTAGGAATAGAAAAAGATTGTGAAACAAAATGAAATTTTTCCTCCCTTCAGCTTTTCAATTGTTTCCAAACTTCTTCCTAGGAGCAAAGAGAAATAAATTTTAATTTTTAAAAATTTCATCAAATTACTTTATTTTTATTTTAAAATAATATATTCATATAATTAGCTTTATAAATGACAAAATACTTTAAAGGTTGTTCTCAAAAGAAGACTTCATTGTAAAGATAACTATATGTACGTTTGTAATCATTTAAAAAAGTAGGAAATTTGAAGACTTGTATGGTCAAGCAAACTTAGCAAATGCCTTTTTCATTTTGGAGATCTTCCAAGTATTACAGCATAGCCAGTGATGTCTGCCAGCATCCCATACTCAACTAGCACAAATTATTTTTGAGTTTGAGATAGTGAAGCTTCTGTACATGCCAAAGAGATACTCTCAGGCACCATTTTATGCAAAAGCATCCCTGTGACAAGACTAGTGACTGGTATTAGTTGAAAAAAAGTTAATGACCACTTTACTGAGAGCTAGCAATGTTTTGGGAGGGCAGTCTTAAAAAAAAAAAAAGGTAGTGCTTATCATTATTATTGTCTCTATCATCTATCTATCTATTCTGAAGAGAGACAGAGAAGAATTTTTTCGATCTTCTTGACTCATGCTACAGAGTCTAATTATTAAGAATGGAATTGTGGGTGAAAAAAATAGTTTTCCTTAAGCTTCTGAGTTGTTAGCTGAGACCCCTGTTTAAAACACAGATTAGCAAGAGAAAAGTGAACAGAAGTTTAGTAGCGTGAATACCTCCTGTACACAAGAGAGATACCAAGGAAAAACTAGTGACTAAAGAAAGTAGCTTGGGATTCAGGATGGAATAGTATCATGTCAGCAAAGGGGAGGGAGTTGGGGCTCTTAGAAGAAAATAAATGATTTTTAGGAAAGATGAATGGGCCCTTGGAAGATTAGGTGGGAGGTATGATAGTTGGTGACAGAGTTTGCCTGGGTATAGCATGGACTTCCAGCCTCTTCTCCAATAAGGAGCCAATTCTTCCTGGTTGATGAAACTTCAAAGTTGGAATTTATGATAACCGAGTTCCTTTTGGAGGAGAATCTGTCCATAGGCAGATAGACAGTTCAGAGAAAGCCTCTCTTGGGATTGGCTGTTTTTCAAGTGCTTACAGCTCCAAACAACTATTACACCAAAGGGCATATTTTAGGGCGGCTTATACTGTATCCTTCAGAATACTGACATAATCCTCTGTTCGTCCAGGTAGCAGTGCTTCTAATGAAGCTCAGGCCATGGTAACAGCTCCCTGAGGTTGGCTGGTAGTGACCATAGTTAGGATATGAGCTATTAATGAAAAAAATGCTGCAAGTGAGTTCAAGCCCTAGAAAGTGGGTAGACAGAGTGATAGGAGGTTTCTGAGGATCATTTCAAGGAAAGAATCCTCTAAACAATAAATAAGTAGGCTTGAGAACCTTGAAGTATATATATGGAATTGGTAGGTGTACATTAGACTGAGCTGTGTGCCTGCCCTGGCCATGGTCTTGTAAACCCCCTAAGGACCATCCCCAACTGAAATACACCTGAGGAGCAGGGTCACTGGCAGGGCTTCTTATGTATGTGTATTAGCTTATGTGTATTTTTACATTTGATCTCTCCTGTGTTAGGTATAGAGGAGGTGGGAAGAAGAATTCCAAAACAATTATTCTTTTGGTATTTAAATCAGGCACAAAAAAGCAAACAACATAAAATTTTAAATTAATTGTGCTCATAGGAGTTCCAAACCATTTCTGCCAAGGTATTTCAGACGAGGTTAGGACAAGGACTTGAACTGATGAGAGTGGCTATGCAATTCAAACCTTCAGCCTGAGGGAAGCTCCTTATTAAATATTAGTGTTAGAAACTGCCTTGTCTTACAATGGCCTTCAATAAGGAAGCTCTGGAAAAAATGCACATCCAAACTGGGAAAGGCTTTTTCTTATTTTTTTTTAAGCAAATGAAACCCCAGAATGGATTTTCTTTCCAAGATGTGTTTTTGTTTTATCACAATGACCTTTCTAAGAAAAGATGAATCCAGCCTCAGGTAAAAAGAAATGGCCACATTTCATCTACACTTAGCCTCCATGACCCCTGAACTTGGTTTTTCTATCTGAACCTCTTTTCATGCACCATTTCTCCTGGTGTCTGATAAGGGACACTCAAGTGCCTGAGCAATGCCAGACTGGAACTTTGACTTTCATAAAATAGCCAGTAAACAAATTCTGTCCCTCTTTAATTGGTGATGTTATTCCTCTATTTTCTTTTTAATACCACAAGGCATTGATAAAGTGCAGAATCCAGGGCAGTAAAATGGAGCCATTAAATGAGGCCCCATTACCAGCTGGAGATCCCTAGTTATCATATACGGTATTATGTAAGTCTTTATATATAATGTATAGGTATATAAATACACAACCACACACTTATGGATGTTTACACACACAAGCTATATCATCTCATCTTTTTTTTTTTTTTCCCCTGTCTCTAACACAAAAGTCAAGGGGTTTGGGAGCACACACAAAAAAAGAGATTTCTAAGAGAGCAGGAGATTGGGCCGGGGTCATTCGAAAGGGTAATTATTGTTAAATGTCAGGTTAACTCTGAAGGCCTCAGCTCATCCAACTGAGAGCAGATTAGCCCAGATGGAGACATTTTCAACACGGGGCTGTCTGGCCAATCAGAGACAGCTGGGATTAGCCAAATACCTTCTCTCATCTGCTTGCTCACAGAAAGGTCAGTTTCTGCTCATTGCTTCTCTTTTAAGATGTGCTTTTTTTTATTTATGGCAGCCGTGTGCAGGAAATCAGGTCCCTTTTATCAGTGAATTAAATATTCAACATCTAAAACCCACTTTTTGAGAGTCAACTTCATTCACTTTCAAGACCACTTTTATCTTTTTTTAAGTGCTGAAGATATACTGGGCGTGTGTACGCAGCGCATATTTTACCCGCAGCCCTCCCGCTAAGCTGGAGGTCTGCCTGTCGTGTTTTGCGTATTTTTTGAAAGCTGACTTGTTTCATTTCATGCATTTTCTTCTTTAAGGGCGCCGGTTTATGTTTCCTATCATTTTCTTCATAAAAAGAAGAGGGGAAAATGAAACTAACCCTGGGGTGCTCTAAAAGATAATCTTTTTATGTACAGCTTTTTCTCCCCCTAAGCAACGTAAATGAGCACATGCATAAAATCAGTGACAAAATGAACAGCAAGAAAAACAAAGATCACGGACTTGTGTTCTCCAAACTGCCTATGTATGTGTATATGTGCATGTGTGTGCGTACACACACACACACACACACATGCATACACTCTTTAAATTATCCATAGGAGGCACATGGATATTGGTCGAATGTATTATTTAATATATTCATATATGAATGTATGTATTCTTAGGAGAAATATATGGTACAGCTTCTATACACCTCTTAAAATGTACTTATTTTCTCATTTTAGAATTCAATCCATGTGAGATGCTGGAACACTCATCTTCTGAAGAATTTGATGTAAAAGATGAATAAAGATATGGTAAGGAAACCCCTGCCTCACTGCAAACATGAACCCGTTTTCATTACAGTGCTTCCATGCTGTGGGTGTTTTAATTCACCCCTCCCCCAACTCCTCCCATTGTTTTTATGAAAGTGAAGATATTTTTACCGAGACAAAAATGATAGGCAAAACAGAGCCTGCTACTAGAAAATCTACCACAATATTGCATAATATATTTGCTAAGGCAAATATTAGGATAAGATGCAGAAGGCAACCATTAATAATGATTAAGTCCTTCTAAGAATATCTGCTCTAGTTAAGCTGCATTAAGCATTTATTCTATAGTAATATACAAGGCAATATTTCAAAAACCCTAGCACCCCGCTCTTGTTTTTTAATATCATTCTCCAGTAAAAAGAACCAAGTCTCCTTGGAGAAATGGCTGATTCTGGGACTAAGACGGATATAAGATGAGCATCTATGCTAGAAAGGAAGTATTCAGAACACAAGAGTCAGTGGAAAGAGAACCAGTGGCCAAAGCTGGAACAATTTCACTAACAAAGTAAGTTAATATTGGATTATAACTCAAAGTATAGAATGAATATACACGAACCCAAAATGATAAATAGGTTATTGAATGAATAAATAAATGGGAAAAAATAGACAAATCTCCCATGAAGAAAAATTTCAAATAATTTATGTAGACACTTTATCCTCAAGAGGTTGAACGTAACTCCTCATCTGTAAGTGTGGGCTATACACGGTGATTTCCTTCCATGAGCACAGTATGGAAAGGGTAGAAAATGAGTCACTTTCCAGTAGAGAAGCCTGACAAACACTGCGTCAGCTGTACAATCAAGGTCAACATCATCAGTGATAAGTCATGTTGATATGTATCCTGGGTATAATGTGATGCAAATGGCACTTGACCTCTATGTCCTTCCCTGCAAAAAGACATAATCCCAGTTCTGAGAAAATAACAACAAAAAAGGCACTAGACAAATCGTACCCAAGGGGAATTCTATAGAATACCTGACTAGTACTCCCCCAAACTTCCAAGGTCATTAATAGCAAAGAAAATCTGAGAAGTGGTCCCAACCAAAAGCAGGAGATAAAGACATGAGAATTAAATGTCAAGTAGTGCTCTGGATGCACAAAACAAGGATATTTGGGGGATAAATTGGAAAATACAAATAAAGGGTAGATTTTAGTTAATAATAGTAAAAAATCAGTATTGGTTCAATAATTGTGACAAATGGACCATACCAATATAAGATGTTAAAAATATGAAAACCCTTCATCATACTTCTATAAATCTAAAACTGTCCTAAAGTAGAAAATGTATTAAGCAAAACCTAGGTTAGTATCTTGAAAAATAAACTTTAATCGTATCAAATGTTTAAATATTTCAGTATTTTCAAAATACTTTAATATTCATATCACATTGGGATGAAATGACTTAATTAATGTTCTTGAAAGAAAGATAAAGAGCTGGAGAAAGATCTTGAGAATCCAAAGAAGGAAATATGACAAAGCTTTAAAAATATCAACTCATAAATCTTAAATCCCTTCTTAGGCAAACTCATTCAAAGCCCAAATAATGGGTTTCTTCAAAAATGACCGTTCTGACTAGTATGGTCCATTCTTACTCCATTCCCATGAACTGGCTTTCCCTTCTCACTTCCACTCTGGATCTGGACCTGAAGTTTCACATCCGTGGTGTACAGTCTAAAAGGCAAGCCCTCTGAAATGCAGAAAAAGTTAGTATAGATGCAAATATTTCCTTTTCTGTGCTGGCTACTTGCCCTTTTCTAGCTTATTCCACTATGGGCACTAATAAAACAGATTACATAACGCCAGGAGACCATTCGGATAATGCAAATATAACCATAATTCATTCCATCAGATTTTGCCTCATTTATTTAAGTAATACAGGAAGAAACATATTAGATTCAGTGGCTGTGGATATTTATATCAATGCTTTATCCATCAGGGGTATACACAACTTTCACACCAAACTTCAACCAAATATTTCTCATTTCATTCATGGAAATTGTGCTTCTAATTCTCTTTAATAAGTATATGTTTCTGATGAACTACACATGTAATTTTCTAAATATCTTTAGGTTGCTGATTCTGAAAACCAGTCAAAGGTGAATAAATTTTAATGACCCTAAGGTAAATTTATTTCCAATTTTAAATAATAGCAGACATATTGATTCTTGAAGTTATGTTGTGATTTGGAACTAAAATACATTTGGCTGGTTTTGGTTTTGGGGAGGCGATGAGCTTTGTTACCAACATTTACAGAGTAAATCACAAAAATGGCTAGAAGTTTAGGAAACTTATGGTCAGTAAAAATTATTTTAATGGTGTTTGAGTAGCAGTAGAAAAACACAATCTGAGAATAGAGGTTTGCTTACAGCATCCTTGTAAGACAGCTAGTTAGTTTAGGTTCTACAATAGAAACAGAAAATTACTAAATTTGCCCACTGCTCTCTTGTAGCAAAATAAAGCTACAGAGAAATATCTTTTAAGGCAATAAAATGAAGATGTCTTCTAGTAGAGACATGGACATATTTCAATTGTTATTGTTTTCTGAACTGACTGGATGATACTGGAAAACAATGGGGATATTTTTGACAGTCTCTTATTTATGTGTCTCTGGATGAGCTTGTGTGTGAGTGTGGGTAAGCTTCAGTGCTGCACAGATCAGAGTAATATTTAAAGTTAATGTGGTTGACGTGAATGTGTTTAATACACAATGCATTGATTTCTAGAGTCCTCTAAAACAACTCCAAATTGTATACCCACCACAGAGAGCTTCTTAACATAGGAAGCAGGATACACAGACACAAAAGGCTGATTTAAAAAAGGATTGTGGAGAAAAAATTGAGTCCAATTTTGGTCTCTGATCAGCCAAAGTTGTAAAGTTGTTGAGATAAATTCATACAAATTTCCTGCATAGATAATTTAATAAATAAAATATTTTAGCAGAAGACCTTTCTGGTGCAAATACCAACAGACATGAGTTCACTGAATAGGACAATTTCTGCAGGACTTTAAGACAGTATAGTTTGCAACCTGGGCTTAAAGTAACAATCTGTGAAACTAAACCATAATGGAAATTGACACATTTTGACTTGTGTAGCAACGTTGCTATTTTGATTTCAGAAATTCGTATGAATTTATATGTGTTTGATCCAGATCAGGCTGTGCATATGTCCCCAAAGGTTTACTGGGCACACAGTATGTGTCAAACCACTTACACATGCTGATGAACAGAAAAATCCACTTTGTCTTTAGGAGGCTCAGAGTATCCTCTCTGTTTTTGTAGCATTTATAACAGTTGCAATTTGTTCATATATTCTTAATTTATCATGTAATGTTTGCCTATCCTTATAGATTATATGCTCCAAGACAGCAAAATTCATTCCTTATTTTCTTATTTCCAGTGCCTAGCAGAGTGTCTGGCACATAGTAAAAGTTTAAGAAATATTTGTCTGAGTGTAGAAGAATAAATAAATGGGACACTTTCCTAGTTGTGAACACAAAACACAATTTCATTTTTTTTCTTTCTTATTATCAATGTACTGGCAATAATTCATCTGAAAAGTACATCTCCTCACCTTCTTTGCAGCCTCCAGCTTCTTGGAAGTTTTCTTTGCTCCTTTTGCCTTACCAGTTCCTGCTCTTGTTTTTAATTTAAAACTAGAGCAACCAAGCTGGCTTGATTACCCACCAATCTGGAAGCTGTATGCTGGAAGTCAAGCTTTAGGGATGCTCAATCAAAAAGACAGATATGTTCTACAGAAAAGAAAATCAAGGACTTGGAGAACAGACTTGCAGTTGCCAAAAGGGTGGGGGAGGGAGTGGGATGGTAGGGGCATCTGGGGTTAATAGTTGTAGACTGTGGCTCTGGGATGGAAAAGTAAGGAGATCCTACTGTATAGCACTGGGAACTATGTCTAACCACTTCTGATGAATCCATATACGTATGTGTAACCCTGTCACCATGCTGTGCAGCTGGGTATAACGGAAAAAAATAAATAAAATTAAAAAAAAGAACTATAAATAAAACAAGCAATTATAATGTAATAAATGCACAATTAAGTGCACTAAAAACAAAACAAAACAAAACAAGACAGATATGGAGTCCAGGCTTCTGACAGTAATGTGGGACCCCGGAACGCAACTGAAGGGCCTCCTTCCAGACCTCCTTAGCACAAGAGAAAAATAAACTTCTACCATATTTAAAACACTGCTTTATCCCATCGATGGTACTAGTAGCTCAACACATTTTTTTTATTGATTTAGAACATTATAAATTTCTATTGACAATAATTGGACATATGTAGCAGACAAAGAAATCCAGTTGACTAGCATGTCATTTCTTTCCTTCACAATTGAAGCTGATTATAATTATTATTAGTTTTTTCTTTTTATGGCCACACCCCCTGCATATGGAAGTTCTTGGGCTAGGGGTCAAATTGGAGCTGCAGTTGCCAGTCTACACCACAGCTACAGCAACTCTGCATCAGTGCCACATCTGTGACATATGCCAACGATTGTGGCAATGCCAGATTCTTAACCCACTTAGTGAGGTCAGGGATTGAATCTGTATCTTTCACAGACATTAGTTGAGTTCTTCACCTGCTGAGCCACCACGGGAGCTTCTTGAAGATTATCTTGCTTGAGTCAAATGAGTCATTCTCCATTGGAGGTGATACAGCGATGACTGGAGATATTGCTACCACTGGGGCTGGGGGTGTTTGTCCTGCCACCCAGTGGACAGGGGCCAGGCATGATACTGTTGTCTTACAGGGCCTGGGGCAGAACGCTACAACAGAAAATTATCTGTACCAAAATATTAATAGTGCCTATGTTAAGAAACCCTGGGTTAAATCTTTTATTTATTTAGACACCTAAACATTAACTGTTGATTAATGTTTTTTTTTTTTTTTAATGTGAACCTATTTGTTGACTTTGCCTACACAGAATATGGTCATTTTTTTGGAATTTCTGCTGTGGCATAGTAAGTTAAGTTTCTGGCCATTGTTACAGCCGTGGTATAGGTTACAGATTTGGCTGGGATTCAGTCCTTGGCCTAGGAACTTCCATATTCCACCAGTGCAGCAAAAAAATCCAAACAGGTGAAAATGGTCACTTTTTCTTAAATCATGAAGTAAAGTTAATTCAATAAAGGTATAGTCTACTTGATTAGATGGAGAAGTGGATAATGTATAAATTCTGATTAATTTTCCTACATAAAGTAGTATAAAGAAACATGAGAAAGTGGCAAGTTAATTAAATGGGTTACTGTTATAGGCACAACAGTTAAGAAAACTGTGCTACACAATGAACTAAAGATGATTATGCAGCTCAGTGGACTTTTGTTTGGAAATAAAGGTACAAATTGGAAATTAAGACATTGTAATAAGATGCCCTTTCTATGAGAAAGTGAGCAAAGTTGAAAAAATCCATAAGAATCCCCATGTCCAAGATTTCTTCATTTTCCTCTTGCATCCAAAGATGAAAACAAGGAAATAGGAAAGAGAAAAGGAAGGAAGGAGGAGGGAGGGAAGGAAGAAGGAAGAGAGAAAAGAATCACTAGGCACTAAAAAAGCAGTTGAATCTATAAGTGATAAGTTAAAACTAACCAAAAAATTAAACTAAGTAAAAACAAAATACAGAAAACCCACCAGAAGTATGGAATGGCTCTCTACTTGTCAGCAAAGTAAAAACACCAACCAGCATTAAACAGTTAATATTTATAGGTAACTTTATAATCATTGCTATCAGCAGAAAAAGCTATAATAATCCGATTCCCATCACTTTAACCAAAGCCTGTGTCCTGTGTCGTAAACCTTGTAATTTTCTGCTGTCATGCTCAGCCACTTTCAACACATTTAAATTAGAAAGGACTATGCTAATTTTGCTTCATAGCAGGGTAATTGTTGTAAGACATAATTATCTTTTTCCCCCAATCGTCTTATTCTCCAGTGTTGTTTAAATTCAGTCTCAGTTACCCCTTGTCCTTTTAAGACTGAGCCATCTCTAGCCCCCACCCTGCTGGAAATACTCCTTTCATCTTCCATAGCTATAAAGACTTAGATGTCCTTTTCCAATAGCCATGTTACTCCTCTGTGATCTTCCCGAAGAATAGTGTGTGAGTCTAAGTTGGTGAGTTAACTCTATATTTAATTAAAAAGGGCTGCCCTTTATTTTCCTTATATTAATGCTTAACATACCATAGAATTGACTCAAGAAAAAGTAATAAAAGGATGGCAGTTGAAACATTTGAAAAGAGATGGGTTGTAGGGGAACATCATTACTGCTATTAAATACTTGAAAGAGAGAAGAGATTTTATTGATCCAGAGGACTAAACTGGGACAAATGAGTAGAAATGACAGAAAAGGAGATTCAGGCTCCAAATGAAATAGTTGAAGTGAAGCATGTTTGTTATGAAGCACTGAGTCCCTGCTCTGGAAGTGTTCACCCTGAGATCAGGGACCCCCAAACTGAGAGGAAAGGGAGAAGGCAAATTTCTTCTTTGTATATGGCAGAGATTTCCACCCCCTAACAAACTATGTCAAAGCAAGATTGATACTGGTTAGATAAAATTTGTCTGGTAAAAAAAGAGGCATGAGTGAATGCATAATATTTCGCTGGCTGATTGGGTAGGTATCTTCTTGTTTTCATAGCAAATGTAAGAGAAAAGAGGCATTAGTGAATGCATAATATTTCGCTGGCTGATTGGGTAGGTATCTTCTTGTTTTCATAGCAAATGTAAGAGAAAAGAGGCATTAGTGAATGCATAATATTTCGCTGGCTGATTGGGTAGGTATCTTCTTGTTTTCATAGCAAATGTAAGAGAAAAGAGGAATTTTTAAATGCTTGGGCATCTGAGAAATCATTTGAAGTCACCTCTGTTTATCTGGTGTCCTTCGAAGTCTTCCTAACGCTCTGTGGATTTCTGGCCTAAAGCATCCTGAGCTACGTTTCTCCTGACAAGTTAGCCATCAGGAGCTTGATTCTTCTTCCCTCCAGCAGTAGGAAGAGTTTATTAATTGCATTGCTTTAAGATCATAAAGAGTTGACCAGTGGAGTGTCATAAGTTAATCATTTATATTAATTTTCAAGACAGTCACCGCACTTTAAGCCCAACCATCAGAAGTCCAAGTCCAAGTGTTCAATTTTCTGCTATTTAACAGACTGGCACTGCAGAAAGAAGGGGGCTAATGCTGAGGACCAGGCCTAAGAGCTCCTACTTTCTGGTAAGGCTTGTACCTGTTTCCAGTGTACAGGAGCTGGACATGAAGGACAGGGTGACGAATGCAAGGCTAGGGGCTACCACTGATCAGTGACTGAGGTCTCAATTTCATCAACGTATGGCTCTGCATATGCTAACATCTGCAGCTTATGTCAGGGTACTGACTAGAGGAAATTCAACTCACTCCTGAGGCTAGAAGATTTGAGTAGGTTCTTGTCTTTAAAAACACATTAAAAATGTGTACAGGTAAATTCCATGATCCAAAAACAATGCCTATTAAACACATGGAGCCAGCATACCTGCATACACATTCATATGCAATTATTTAGTGTCATTCACATCTCCACTATGGATATATTTTAGTTGCAGTTAACAAAATGCACTTAATAAAAAAAAAAAAAAAAGTGGAGACATTTTCTGGAACTTTTTTTTTTTGCTTTTTTAGGGCTGCACCTGCAGCATATGCAGCTTCCCAGGCTAGGGGTCTAATCAGAGCTACAGTTGCTGGCCTATACCACAGCCACAGCAACACCAGATCCAAGCTGCATCTGTGGCCTACACCACAGCTCATGGCAATGCAGGATCTTTAACCCACTGATTGAGGCCAGGGAGTAAAACCGCAACATCACGGTTCCTAGCCAGATTAGTTTCTGCTGCGCCACAACAGGAACTCCTTGAACTCTTGAAATGAATATTTTATGCCTGTTGATATTGGTACCTAGGACACACTAGCAAGGAAGTCAAGCATACCCTTGGGGGACTGATTTAGGAAAGATGAGATCAGCTTTTTTCAAACTCTTTAAAAGTTCACTCAGTACATCTCAGTCTCCTCACCTGTATAATGGGGGTGAGACTGTTGCTTTCTACCTCTCAAGGGTGTTTTAAAGATTTATGAGATCAGTTTTCTCAAGCATTATGAACTTCTTGGGAAAAGGTACTATGAAAAATAAAGCACCATTATTCATTTTCTGGGACAGGACCCTTGAGGGGGGTCCATGAAAAAGAACAAATAGAGTCATTTTTACTGGAGACAAGAGAGAAATGTTCTCATCTGAAATTCCAAATTCAGCAAAAAACAAGGTTGCTGTAAAACCTAGTCAAGTTCAGTCTTTAAAACACTCTTTGCATCTCTGAAATTTTTTCTCTCTATTTGGCCTCCTGGGCTATTATAATATCAACTCTTTCAGAAAATTATTGTGTGTGTGTGTGTGTGTGTGTGTATGAAAGAGAGACAGAGACAGAGACAGAGAATTAAAAGGTTTTACAATGCTGAATTCCTATTTCTAATAGCTCCCGGTACAGTCTAGTTGGTTGTCTGCTTAAAATTCAAAAGAACTGCTTTGCGTTGGATAGTTTTATCTTTTTTCATCTTCTTCTTTCACTAAAAAGAAAAGTTAGAGGGACCTCCAGGCAATCATCCTTCTTGAATATATTTCCATTCATGGTGGTGGCCCAAAATGGAATGGAAGTAAATACTTTCCTTTCTGTTTGATGATATGATTGCAGGGCACCAGTGGCAAGTAATTTGCAAAAAAAAAAAGCAGATTTGTAAAGGAAGAAGTTTGAAGTATTATTATATTCATCCCTTCCCCTGAAAAAACACCCCCAAACTGATGAAAAGTCTTTCTTGGGACTCTCCTGGGTGAATTGGCACATTCTTGTTTTCTTTTTGCCTCACTATCTGCTTAACTCTGAAGCCTCAATTGTAACTCACCTTTGACCTGAAATGAGAAAAAGCAACATTAAGTGTTCTTTTTATTAGACATTACAAGTACTATACGCCCCTTTGTTATTATCCAGTCATGTAATAGAGTCTTCATATTTGGTTTTCCTTCTTCATTTAAAAAAATCTGAACATGGGACAACTTGACAGTTGTGAGCCTGGAACTGCCCTGTTTAATCACAGGGTGGTCTGCTCCCCAGCTTCCTTCTCTTGGAGTTGGAAACTGGTAGAGATGTTTTATAGACTTTGAACTCTACATGGGGCCTGATGGGATACTGATAGCAATAGTCTGATTCTGTCTGCCCCCTCCTGCTCCGAGGAAGGAGCTGGCCAGCATCATTCACACTTGGCAGCCTCACAGCCAGGACCCAGCTGCCACTTTTCTCTCTTCCTTCCCTGGACTCACAGGTCTTGTCATCACTTGGTTTGCTGCTTTCTCAGTCTCCCTCCAGCTGCACTAGACTCAGGTAGGCATGCCAAGATTCAGATATCCTGCCCAGTTCTCAGTTCTAGAAATCTCAGTTTAAAGATTAGAATTAACTGTGAGTATCACTGAATCCCTTGCGGCTCAAAGTGTGAGCCTTGGACCAGCAGCATCCACACGATCTTGGAGCTTGTTAGAAATGCTGACTCTTGGGTATCATCCCAGTCCTAGGAAATTAGTATCTGCTTTAGCTCAAAATCTCCAGGTAATTCATAAGCACAGAACTGTTTGAGAAGGACTGACCTAATTCTGCATATCTCCTGATTGAAGAATCTTATTAATCAAGATGCAAATGATTTAAGAATTAATTTATTTATTCTATACAAAGAAGTGACCTGGAATTCTAAAAAAGTTCTTGTTTTGTGTTTATGGGGCAGAACCTGGGCATCTGCCCCCCAGGTGGTTCCCTTGAGTCCCCTGAGTGGAGAACCATGGATGGCTCTAAAGCAGCAACTCCAGTATTGCTCCTTAAAATACAAGCTCTCAGGATCTATCCTGGACATCCTAAATCAGATATACTAGGATTGGGGCCTAGAAGTCTGTATTTGAACAGGTCTTCCCGGTTGTTTTGTTTTATTTCTTTTCTTTTCTTTTCTTTTTTTTTTTTTGCTATTTTAGGACCACACATGTGGCATATGGAGGCTCCTAGGCTAAGTGTTCAATCAGAGTTGTAGCTGCCAGGCCATGTCACAGCCACAGCAACGCGGGATCTGAGCCATTTCTGTGAACTAGATGCCATAACTCATGGCAACACTGGATCCTTAACCCACTAGGCGAGGCCAGGGGTCGAACCCACGTCCTCATGGATCCTAGTCGTGTTCTTTAACTGCTGCACCATGAAGGGAACTTCCAGGTTGTTCTTATTCAAATTCTATAACTACAGGTTTAAAGAATAAAGATGTCCCAACCCTCCTCTGAGAGAGATGGGTCTAGACATATACTGTCCTGTGGTTGTTTTGATTTAAATTCATGTAAATTCAATAAAATTAAAAACTTTGTTTTTCATTTGAGAAATAAAAGCCACAATTTAAATGCTTGATAGCCACAGGCAGCTAGTGGGCACATAAGGGACAGCACAGATACAGAACATTTCCAGCATTTGCAGAACATTCTCCTGGACAGTGCTGATACAGACTTTGGACTAGAGGGAGACACATATTAATATTATTAAAAATAATAACAAAGGCAATAGTGATAAAAATAACGATTTTCATATGTTCAGTAATTATTATGTTCCAGGTATTGAGCTAAGACAGCAAATGATTTCTCTTTTTTTCTTTACAGATTGCCAAATTATTGGGAAGGATTTCAGAGAGAGATAAACAGAAATACATGGAGTGGGTATGTCCTGAGGGTTCCTAGGAGAAACTTAATCTGTTGTTTCTACTTTTGAATATGAGTCAACCCCCCAACCCCACCTTTTTCGAGGCATTTTATCTTCTGTTCAGTGTGCCCACATTTTCGGTCTTTAGTAGTACACTCATAGAGGTTTCAAGCCGAAAAGAATTTAGAGTTCATCTAGCCTAGTGGATTTTCAGATATATACTTAACAGGAACAATATTTCTTCAAACAAGACCTTACATAGATATCAAATATATGAAGCAAAAGAGAACAATGTTTCTCAGAGTAAAGCAAGGAGTGTCTATGGAATGGGACCCTCCGCTTGCGATGTGTTGTTGAGCTCTGTTTGAAATCATTTATCTGGATCAGCACCTTAATCTAAAGATGGAAAATCTAGAGCCAAGAAAAGTTAAGCAATTTTCAGAAGGTAAGATCTTGGTGAACGTAAAACCAAGATCCAAGCCTTTTGGTTATCCATCCTGCTTTAATTTTGAGATGCTTTTAATAGAGTGGTTTTCAGTTATTCAATTAGAAACTCTCATGAAAGAATGATTCCTTAAGTAGGGAGCTGATCACATCACTCTTCTTCTTCAAACCATCAACTGACTTCTCATAGAACTTAAAATAAAATCCAAAGTCCTTACAATGGCCTCTAAGGCTACCCATTATCTCGCCTCTCATTTCCTCTGATTCTGTTCCTAATTCTCTCCACTAATCTTACTTTAATTCTAGCTTCCTTATTTTCCTCAAACACTTCATGAATACTCCCACCATCATGAACACACGTGTTGTTCACCTGGCTAAAGAAATCTCCTCCGATGGACCTCACATGGTTTGCTCCTTCATTTCCTTTAGAGCTCTGCTCGGATATCACTTCATCAGTGAGCCATGCCTTTGTCAGTTGTGGCAGCTGGTCTTCAGAAAGGACCCTCTAATGAACCACATCATCTGTTATTCATGCCTTGTATATTTCTCTTCCCTTTTCTCTTAGGGGCCCTGTGACTTGCTTTGACCAATAGAATGTGGAAGAAGTGATGCTTCCTGCCTCTCAAGATCATAAGACGGTTCCATCTGGATTTCTTATAATACTCACGAGAGGGGAAGCTGGGGAAGCAGGCAGTATAGGAAGCCTGACTGTCTAAGTCAACTCTCCTGTGAGGAAGCCCAGGAAAACCACATGGAGAAATCTTGTGGAGTCAGAGTGATGCCTGGTCAGACCACCCAACGGCCCAGTGATGTAAACAAGTAAAGAAGATAGTGTTCCTTGGTGGCTCAGCTAGTTAAGAATCTGGCATTGTCACTGCTGTGGAGCGGGTCCCTGCTGTGGTTTGATTCCTGGCCTAGGAACATCACATGCTACAGGCGCAGCCAAAAAAAAAAAAAAAAATGTAGAGGCTATCTTGAACGTCTAGCCCATCCAATGCCTTAGAGACTCCAGTTCTGATTGCCAAATGAATACAACCGCATGAAGATCCCAGTTGAGAACTGCCTAGCTGAGGCCAGCCAAGCTACAGAATCATAAGAAAACACTTTTTTCCAGCCAATAGGTTTTATGGTGTTCCATTGCCCAGCGATGGATATTAATTAGTAAAGAAAGTCAATGTAAGCTGCATCCCTCCTCCCCGCTACGCACCTAGCGATGCTCTATATCCTCCTTCTCTTCCTTTATTTTTCTCTATCACTCTCTTACCACCATCTGCATTGCTGTGACCACTGGACTGAATGCTCCGGAAATGCAGAGGCTTTGCCTTGTTCATCACTATGTTTCTCATGCCTGGAACATGTCATAGGCTGGGCACTCAATAAATATGTGTTGAATATATTTATTTTAATTTATCTGTTTAACTTTGCTTTTTCTAAGTATAACAATCCCATAAAGTGAAAGGACTGAGTTGTTTAAAATATCCTCATGACTATGGTCTCCTATCTTATGAACACATCATCTGAAGTGGCCTGAAATACTGCACTCTGCCTTCCCACAAACTTTGATCTTAATACACAGTGACTCTGAGGGAAAGGTACTAGAAGGGAGATGAGTCAAGCTAAGCACTGAACAAAATTCAAATAGGTTATCAGGATCAAACCCTGAGGAGAGGTTCTTTTCAGGTGACAAAACAGTACCCATCCCTCCCTCCACTCATTTCTGGAAAGGCTGGACATTGTCTTTTATTCCATAAACATTTGTGGGATGTGTGATCTTGCTTTCTTTCTCCTACTGCAAGTACAGAAACTAAAGGCTGTATTCCCTTTCAGCGTAGGGAGAGTGAAGAGAGAGAAAGAAAATACAAGTAATGAAGAAAAACACTCCAAACTTTGATAGAAAACATTTGAATTTATCGAAAAGTTTGAAAACAAGAAGTTTCATGTGTAGGGACGTACAGTTCAAGCTATCTTTTCACATTTCAACAACTTTGTGCCAACATGAAGGTTATAAAAGTGTTTCTGCTGTTAGCTTTGCTTACCTTTTTTCTCTTGGTCCCTCTGGAGAAAGGAGAAAGGAACTGACTACACGGGTATCTTCAAGCAGATACGTGTGATATCCTTATGGTCCTTAGAAAAACAGTTCTGTTGATATGGACCAAAAGGAAGATGACTTCATAGGCTTGGCCTTGGGATACACCCATGAAAACCCACGCGGATGTATAATAATATCATGAGCATACAAAGTGACTCCACACTTTATCAGCATTCTTCATGCTCGTGAGTGATGTCTCTGTGATCCTAGTCTTTTACTAGGTAGAAACGGCATGGCTTACTGCTAATGCCAACTGCCCTCCTCTCCCCACTCTCCTGAATAGGATAGATCAGTGAGCAATGACTCAGCTGTAGCTGCAAAGAACTGTACCCCCACTCCTTACCTCTCACCTACAACCCCACACCCAATTGGACCCTCAGCTAGGGAACAGGCGGTGATCAAATAAGTGTTTTTCCTTCTTCTTGGGACTGACAAGGTTGAATGAGGAACAGATTTTGTACTTCTGTCCCTCACATTCCTATGGTACTTAATGGGACAAGTCACCACCCATGCAATGGGGATGAGTACAGTCTGCAGATTTTCCCCCCTCCAACCCACAATGGAAAAAAGGTGGCTTCCCAACCCACACTGGGCACCACCTGTTCTGGCTATGAGTTAACAATGCTCAAGTTCTTGGTAGTTTGGGTGACCTGAATTAGTGCACAGGGCATGGAGGAATCTGCCTGTGGGCCAAGTAGCTAAGGACTGGTCTCTGAAGTCTCAGAAGGAAATGTACACCTTGTAAGCCAATGCCCAGATGAGCCGTTAACAAGCAGTTGCAAATGCAGGATAAATGAGATGCTGGAGGCACTTTCTAGGGATCTCCCACCTTAACTTACCTACTGTCTACTCTAAAGTTATGTTTCTGCAGGATGCAGTGATGCATCTGAGATCACCCCTTGATTCCTTCCCTTTCCTTGAGATGCTTATGATCCCTCTTCCAAGGAGAGAGAGACAGAGAGAGAGAGAATGAAACAGAGGGGCTGTCTGGAGAAAAACAAGGAAATTCTTTATTGCTTAAACTAGGAAGATGATGCCGATTTTTATTTTAACTTTGTGTGGCTCTTGCTGCCTTCCCGGTGTTTGAACAAGAAGGCTCGTGGGATTCTCTCCTCCTGGTGTTACTGCCCCACTGGCTGAGGTTTTCCTGCTTGCTTTTAACCTCAATGGGTTAACTTCATAAAACGGCAGCTCTTTATTCCAGCCTGAGATTTCCCATCATACTTTAGGACCAGCGAACCGTCCCTTCTTTGATGGCACCTTTTGGCTTCACAATAGAAGCCAATTTGTTAGACTTCTTTACAGGTCAGGGGCTGCGTGAAGATGTGGAGGGCGCAGCAGTGGGCACTGGAAAATGAAGTTGTATTCGCTTGGCAAATTATACGTCTGCTGCACTTTATGGGCTCTGATTTCCTCTCCTCTCCTTTTCCCTCACTCTCGCAGCCCCCTCCCCATTTTCTTCCTTTTCTTGAAACTGAGGAAGCGTGTATGTGAGATATCGTCACATATCCAGTTAATGTAGGTTAATAGATTGATTCCAGTGACACGGATCATAATGAACAGTAAATTGTTTTATCTCTTAAGTCTTATTTGGTCAGCCAGGAAAACATATGAGGTAATATGGCTTGGACTAAATGGACCGTATAATAGATCTCCTTCTAAAGAATAAGGACAGGGGTGACAGCGCCTCTTATGATTAATGAAAATAATAATGGTCCTGAAATTGAAATTTTTTCTAATTTTTTTCCCCTTCTCCTCTCTTGGCCGCCACCAAAAACTTCAGCCAGGAGATGATTTGTGTACAATAACTGGCTCTGACTTCTTCCTGGGCTAAAATACATACTTATAGGGTGGGGGGAAGAGGAGAATGAGGCAAAGACATAAATCGGTTTCCAGAATTCAAAGTGCGCCAGATGGAGGGGACGGAGGGCAGTCATGTAAATTTCTTTTCTTTGGGGTTCCAATGTAAAGACTTCATACAGACGGGTGTCTTTGGCATCAGTTGAGTTATATCTGATTATTTACTTGGATTCAAGTCTTTTATGCCTTTAGACTTACTTTTAAATCATCTCATGTTCCCCTTTTTCCCCTTCCATCCCCCCCCCCCTTAGGCCAAAGGGTTTTGTTTTCTTCCATATCTCTGCAAAGGCCTCACTGGTTATCAGAAAAAAGCCAACGCACATCTCAGTTTTTCACAGAGTAGTCCCTTGAGACTCTTTGGAAAGAAAAGGAAAGGAAGAGAATTTTGATTAATTATCAACAGACACGAGGCATTACCACATTGGAAGGAAGAAAATGGCAACAAGTGATGATGGTTTGTTCTGTCCCAGGAGGACCGTCCTACTTGCAAAGGATGGTTGATCACAGGGCCATGATGCAATTAGAGAAGTCTCCTGATCCTTGGGATATGATGAGAGGAAGAAATAAGGTGATCGAGAGAAAGGGATAAGAGGCTTCAGATTCCACTTGAATAAGGACCATTACCTTCAAGCCATTTCTTCCACCCCACGGGCCACAATTCATTTGGACAGTGGCCTGAGAAATGTGTTCGGGCTGCTCAGGTTAAAAGTGGCGTACATATAACTGAGACAACCCGTCTTTCTCTCAGTTTCTGTTCAAATTCTGTGCAACTTGATTTCTCAAAAATTTGTCTTGCACCATCTTAACTATTTGCTTCTAGATATTCTTCATGGCAATATAATCTTTTCCATCTGGTTTTTAGCAAGGTAAAATAGACAATTGTGGAATCAGGCAGCACCCACGCAAGGCAAATAGTTGGGCAAATTTGGCTTCCCTATGTAGAACACAATTAAGAGAATTCATTAATCCAACATAGAAAATTATTTATTGCCCCTTTAATATAAAACTTCCTCCAAAGAATCCTCCAGATCATTTCACTGAAATTTTTACTTTTTCAACCAGTTATTAAAAGATGTGAAAACAAAGTCCCCACTCACTTAAAAATAAACTTAATGACAAATTAAAATCATAAATAATATGCAGTTACTGTTTGATAAATTTTAAAAAAGAGCCACAAAATAGCATACAACATGATTCTATTTTGTTTTTATAAGTTAGTACACAGATTTATGTGCATGTGCTTATGTTTTATCTACTATGAATAAGTGAATGACCAAATGTTTAACTTTTGTCTCCTTCAAAGAGGTAAAATATGAGAAGTTGAAATAAGAGAAAGATTATGGATATTTCTGGTAATTTTTGATTTTATAATGAGCAATCAAGCATTCTATTTTGCTTTTTATAGCTATTATTGCATTTTATCTTTTTAGTTTATCTCTATACATTATTCAAGATTTTTATTCTTAACATTTTTCTTTACAAAAGAAATTTTTTAAAAAAATATGGTATTATAGATAAAATCCATACTATCCAAATTTGAAAGTAAAAAAACCCAAATTGCATTTAAAAGTACTGAATACTCTTGTAAGTAAAATGTCTGTTTAAGGTGCATTAAGGAATATTCTATAGATTTATTTGAAATGAGAACTCACTCATATTGGCCTGATACGTTTGGTGATCAGCCTCCTTGAAGCTGTAATGAGAACCATTTCATCTGAGAAATCAGGTTGTATCCCACAAGTTAGGAAGAAGTCTTAAATGCAAAGGCTTGAAATATTCAAATAGAGACTAAATGTTATAAATATTCCTAATCTCAAGTAGAGACATTTTTATGACCCATGATGTTTCATGACATGAAACAGTGTGGAAACCACTTTGGCCCAGAGGTCATCATACAGCACACATGCACATCCACACCATGCAAGGAGCCGACTTGATCCACTGAGTTCCCATTTGTAGGTGACATTAATTAAGCTTCCAAGTGAGCCTAAATATTGTTTATTCAAACGAGATGTCTATTTTCTTCATTTTTGTTATCCAATCAAATTGTTCATATTAGCTTCTAATTAAGCTTGTATCTGTGGATGTGTACAAAATTTTCTAAACTAGATTTTCAATCATTTATTCAGTGAATTTCAGGAAATCCAGAGGGTTGAAGTTTGAGGGAGAGATGAGGAAGAAGGCACAGATATCTTTGTCCTTCTATGCTTAAATGGAGACCTTAAGGGGTTCAATTTTTGCTATGTTCCTGCTTTCAGATTTGAAACTATTTAATGACTATTCTCTTTTACTTTGGTATTCCCCATATGATAATGCAATATTTATTTTTAATTACTCGAAGTATATAGGAAAAACAGGAATAAGATTGTACAAAAAGATGTTTAGAGGGGCATTATTTATCATGGCATTGTTAAGGCATCCAAATCCAGAGGCTTTGATTAACTAAACTTTGTAAATCCATATATATTAATACCTATGTATCTATGATATTTAATGAGAAAGATTATAAATAAATAAAAGCATATATGCACCTTTTTTTTTCTTTTATGGCCACACCTAAGGCCTATGGACATTTCTAGGTTGGGGTAAAATCAGAGCTACAACTGCCAGCGTATGCCACAGCCACAGCAATGCCAGACCCAAGCTGCATCTGTGACCTACACCACAGCTTGTGGTTATATATGATACTTAGCCCACTGAGTGGGGTCGGGTATCGAACCCACATCCTCATGGATATTAGTCGGGTTCTTAGCCAGTTGAGCTACAATGGGAACTCCCCTTGGCAAATTATTAAGTTGTACTCTGTCTGCTTTGTGCCTGTACTCACCTGGGAGAAAGAGAAAATATAATCACGAACACAAGTCACTGACAGGAAACTACAGCACATACAACTTGTCCATTTATTTGACCACTCTGAATGGGCAACGTCATGATTTTTCCTTATTCTTCAAACTTCCAACTCACCCTTCTTCAATTTTTAATTTCATAAAAAAAAAAAAAAACTCAGAGAATAAGAACTAGGAAAAGGAGTGAGTATCCTTAGCTGTTAGGATTAAGATATATATTTTTTTCTTTTTGAAATACATTTCTGTATCCTACAAAATTTTGACATGCACATACTATTTTTATAAATAAAAGAACAAAAATAGCTAATTGTTACTCTGTGCTAGATACTGTTTTAAATGATTTACATTAACTCATTTACTGCTCATAACTACCCTTTCAGATAAGTATTCCTTTTACCTGTTTTTTTAAGTGAGATAATTAATTCTTACAGAGGTTAAGTCATTTGCTCAAGGTCATAGTGCTGGTACATGATGGCACCAGGATTTGAACCCTGTCTACCTGACTCCAAAGTCCATGCTTTTAATACACTTTCTAAATAAAACAGGTTGTCCAAACAGTAATTTATGATTACATGGTTCTTTAGCCTAATTGTTATTACCCAGGAGGATAGCATTAGCGAGGCAAACCCAAGGATAAAATATCTAAATCCGATAGCAACAAGCACACTAACATATTTCTAATGTCAAGGTTCACAGTTGTTTAATTTCATGTAATTGAATTTTCTTTATTCTAATTGTAGACTTTGCTAACAAGTTTCACAGGCAATTTGACCTTCTGTTTTCATGCTCAATGAAGGCATGATATTAAAGACTGGTCTCTTGCAGTCATGTCTATATTACTACCAAATAATGTGATGATCTTCTGGTTAATAGATCAACGCAGGTAGACTAAATATTCCAACAGTTCAAAGAAAATTATTTCTTGGCTAATGTTCTCATAGTTGTTGAATCTCCACTTCAGTTTGAAATGTGTATGGTGGTGAAAAAAAAATTACCTGTTTTAAATATGTATGCTCTTAGGAAAAAAAAAAAATGATTACATAGTTGCTGAAACTCCAGTTCAGTTTGAAATATGTATGGTGGTGGAAAAAAAAAATTACCTGCGTTAAATATGTGTGCTCTTAGAAAAAAAGAAAAACAAAAAAACCCCAAAAACTTGGTTCAAAGAATGAAGTTTTGCCACATAGGAAAGTAAATGCGTAAGACTACTGGCCCACATATTCCTCTTGGCAGCCTCCCCTAGAGCTCTAAATTCTAAAATTAAATATGCCTACAAGAAAATATACTCCACCATGCAGGATTCTAAGCAAATAGATGAGGGAATATTTTCAATTCAGGCTGTCACCAGCACTTATAACCCAAAGCTTTGCTCTTACCTGCTCCCCCAGTGCCCCCATCCCTCTGGGTTGGACCTTTGATCATCAAATGGCCAAAAAGAGCTCCTGAACCCTAAGAGCTTTGCTTAATTCTCAAGGCTTGCTCTTTGATCCCAATTACCTGGCCAGAGGATGGGGACAAGGAACTCAGCCTGTCTTCTGCCTTACTTTCATTTCTCCCGGTCAGTGCATTCCACTCCAGTTTATTTTGTTTCACTTCTGCCCTCCTCATCTCATGTCTTCCCTGTGCCCCTCTAGATCACACACATGTATACCTCTATCCCATTTTCTTTCCTCTTGGGGAGAAAATTAAATATTAAAAACACAAACAAATTATGCCTGATGATCATAAATAGTGTTCTCTTCTGTATCAGAGAGAAGGAAAATCCAGGACTCTTAAAATTAAGCTATTCGTGAATGAATGTCTGCAAACCTTGAAGCTCTTACAAAAGTTCTGAAAGAGCCCTTCAAAATCTCCATAAAATGTTTTTTCTTCCTAATTCTACTTAATTTCTTTAAATACTAAATATAAAAATGTTTATTATATGTGTTTTAACAACATTGCAGCAAAATTGCACAGAATTTCAACCCATTTAAAGGTTTTGTTTTGAATTAGTCTGGGAGCCTAGGTGGCATTTCTATGCAATGCGCTGTTCTAGATTTCAAAGACATAGATTCATTCTTTGAGTCCTTCCTAATCTTCAGCAATAAACTCACAGCTTTACGATGCTCTCATTCTGGTTCTGATAGAGAACAAGACCAGTCTTTACATATTTGCAGATTCACATGTGAAACTTTAGATTAGCCTTTGGGAGCTTTGTGTTGATTAAAAAAGGGGAAATCAATGGGCCTGTGAATCCACCTTTTCTTGGGGTTGATTAAAATCCAAGAAGAAATTAAGACCAACTTAAACAGAAAAAATACATAGGTGGGAGAAATATTTACCAGGTACACACAACTCTCTAGCACATACTAAATACATTATTTTTTTTTTTTTGGTTTTATTGAAGAAAAAAGATATTAAAAAATCCAGTGACTGATTTTGCTTCTTGAACCAAATCAAATATTTTCTTGTCAGAGCACTCATAACTGCAGCCTGCAAGGGTCATGGCCTTAACTTTCTCCTTCAGATGGTCTGTGAGTGGAATGTCCTTACGATTAAGGCTCCTTTTGTTTTCCTTGGGAGGGTTTTGCTTACACTGGCAAGCGCCTGAGACGCACCAAGGTTCTCTAGACTCTGTTTATTAGATTTTTATCTTCTTATCAGAGGCTTCCTTCTTAAATCATGTCAGCATTTTACCACTCTTCAGGGATTCCTGGTGTTTTATTGTCTATGAACTGCTTGGGGGGTGGTCGGGGAGGGAGCTAGTCTGACAAATATAACATTTATATAATAGTAGGAATGGGGAGGATGCTACAAGTTCTTATTATTCCCACACTCACCGATGTTTCCTCTCTCCCTGCCCGTGAGCCCCCGGGAAGCCCATCGCCTGCTCAGCCCATGCTTATCTGTCAACGGAGTGACACGGCTTCTCTGTGGACAGCCTGCTTTTCAGTCATTTTGAGTGGCTCTTTAAACCCATATGTACTTGCTTAAGCCATTTTCAATCATCCAGAGAGACCATTGGGTGAGTGGGTGATTGCTTTGAACCTGAGAATGTTATTGAGTTTTAGTCACAGATGAAATCTGGATGGAGGTCCATTCTCTCCCCTGCTCCTGCCCTTTCTGACCGCATTGGACTGAAACTTTAAAACAGCCTCATGCAAAAGTATCCAAACTTTGTATTCTGAATAGGAAAGACTGCCCAGCTCTCCCTAAGGGTGGGGTTTTATGGGACTGTGGAGGGAGGTGGCGGAAAGGCAGGAAACCCAGAGGAAGGCTCACTGCTGGGAAAGTGAATCATCCCCTTTCCCTTTCATTGAGTACCTATATGACTCATAGCATTTTTTTTTTAAACAATATTCATAGTATTATTTTTTTAACCATAAGCTGATCTGTCTTAAGTCACATGTGTTTTATTTATTTTTTTAATGGGAGTACCAATAATGCTATGTATGTTTTTACAGTAATGTTATAATGTTTTCTAATAGGAGCACCAATAATGTTAGCTAGAAAAAAAAAAAATCTTGACCAAAGATCCACATCTTTTCATTGAGGTCCTAAAGCATGTTTACTGTGGTTTTGCATCTTGCTTTCAGAATTGGTTAAAATCCGTAAGACTATTAGAATAAAACATTAACTTCTAAAGCGAGCCTAAGGCAGCAGATGACGCTGATGTGTAAATCCTCTTGGACGTGAGTTGATTTATATTTAGTTCCCATACATTCGTATAAAGTGAGAATTTGATCAACCGTGGGGGAACATAGTTATCAAAAAGCGTTAATGTGTTTTCTAGTGTCCATCCACTCTTTCAAAAAATATTTATTGAGTGCTTACCTGCATGAGGCATTGTTTGTCTTGGAATCCCTAGTCCACTGAGGCGTTGGAAAAACTGCCGGGAGTACACATACGGTGTGGATAGGAACTCTCATCTTACTCTGCTGTGCCGGTGAACAAAAGAATTCTCTTTCCAGAGATAAGTGGCTGTTTTACTTCTACTCTTTGGTGAGACCTCAGAGTATGCACAGCATTCTGTGGTAAGAAAAGTATGAATTCTATAGAGAATCAAGTAGGTCGTGGTTTTTTTGGTTTTGTTTTTTTCCTCTAATGAATCTTCAGTGACTATTTTTTTTTTCCTTGAGAGCATTCTCCCAACTTATTAAAGCAATAAGTTCCTGTGGAAAAGTGCTTAACATAACAGTTTCACGGCCAGCTTTCCCTTCCAGCTGATAATATCACAGTGAAGGAGAAGCACAAGGCTTGGAAGTTTGGGACTAAATTGCTACCAACATGTTTTTTAAAGATAAAAAATGAATAACAATGAAAGCTATTTGAAATTGTATTATGAAGACTTATGGCCACTTTTCAACTGATTCTACTTAATTTTTTTTTTCTCAATTCTCCTTTCATACCCACTCAACTTTGAGGGATTCAGTCTATTGACTAATCCACATACACAGACTTCTGCATGATTTTCTATGATTTGATTATTCTAACTACTTAGGAATCCCCTTATTTATTCAGCATCATCATAGTTCCCAACGTCATAACTGATTCATCTTTCACAGAAAAATATATAATTATGAACAAAAACCTGGTCTTTTGTGGAATGTGACACATAAATGCTAATATGATACAATGAAACAGGTGAGAGGACCACTGGCCTCCACAAAGCTTAAGCTTCTGGACTTTCTAAAACTAGTGAAATTCTATTAGCTACTTGCTTGTTGGTGCTGTTATAATAATCACTCAGAGATACTATGTTTGATACAGGGCTATTCATTCATTCATCATTCATTCAGCCAACATTTATTAACAATTGTCTTCCAGACCTAGTACTAGGCATAAGAGGAAGGGAGAATTAAACATCATGATTATTTTTTTTTATATGCTCCTCTTAGATGGTTTTGAGCTTTATTGAACTGTAAACAAATATTTACAATATAATAGATAGGGCTATTGGTATCGCAACGGAGGGAATCACTGATTGTCTGAAGGAGACCAGTCAAATGCTCAAAATCTGAGTTAGGTCTCTAAGGAAGAATAGGAATTTGGGAATGGGATTTTCAGGGAGAGAAATGTTAGGCATGGACAGAGGGAAGAGAATAAGCATATGTCTCTGGGGGAAACACAGTTCCCCGTCCAGGGGCACATCTAAGGGTGAGATTGGAGGTGATATTCAAAGTCAGAGTAAGATTTACTTATGAAAGGCTTCCATACCATACCAACGAGCTTGGTGGTCTTTGCCCCTCCTTAATGGAAAGAAAAAAATTAATTTTCAGATAATACGTGGTCAATTAGCCTTATTCGTCCTAGCCTAAGTAGTATTAGCCTTATTAACTGCAGACATTTTACTATTTTTTGGTGAGTTCAGCAAGAGACATTATAATACCCATTTTATCTGTGACCATTTTGTCAAACCACTCATCCACGTTACAAGAACACTGTGAAACTTCCACTTCTACAAGCTTGTATACAGATCACGTAAACCTTACTCCTCTGACACAGATGTTCTGGCAGGTTTTAAAATATTCATTTCTCGGAAAAATAGTTGACTCTAAACATGTGGAAAAAGAGGAGTTCCCGTTGTGGCTCAGTAGTAATGAATCTGACTAGTATCCATGAGGACGCAGGTTCTATCCCTGGCCTCACTCAGTGGGTTAAGGATCCAGCAATGCCCTGAGCTGTGTGGAGAAACAAAAGCGGAGGTGACCCAGTCAGCAGACCACAAATGTCTTCTGACCTACTGAGATCTACCAGTGGAAGGAAATACGTAAGTACGCTAGGAGATGTGTATTTGTATGTAAGTCTTTAAAACTAATTCTACAGCTATGTAAGAATACCCACTTATTCCTAGAAAAATAACCCACATTCTTCAAAAAGTGCCTTTTAAGATTATCCAGTTTATGGTAAAGTTCTTGTCCGTGTTAAGAGACAAATTGACACATAAATTGCTGTGTATGTGTGTGATATTACAATAGATGATTTTTTAAATTCATTTTATATAGTTAAACCGTCATTTTCTTTTGAAACTACAAGTGGACCCACACTCAAATTATGATTTATTTTAGGAGTTAAACATAATATGTAATATTTTATTTTTTAAGAGTGTGAAATACTTTTTTAAAATTAAATTTGATGTGCAATGTGCTAATGTCTGCTGAACCGCAAAATGACCCAGTCATAAATATACACATTCTTTTTCTCATATTATCTTCCATCATGTTCTCGCCCAAGAGACTGGATATAGTTCCCTGTGCTATACAGCAGGACCTCATTGCTGATCCATTCTAATAGTCTGCATCTACTAACTCCAGATGCCGAGTCCATCCCACTCCTTCCCTCTTCTGCCTTGGCAACCACAAGTCTGTTCTCTGTGTCTGTGGGTCTGTCTCAGTTTTGTAGATAGGTTTATTTGTGCCATATTTTAGATTACACATATAAGTGATATGATATGCTATTCGTTTTTCTCTTTCTGACTTCTCCAAAGAAGACATACATATGGCCAATAGGCACATGAAAAGATGATCAGCATCACTAATTACTAGATAAATGCAAATCAAAACTATAATGAGTTACCACCTCACACTGGTCAGACTGGCCATCATTAAGTTTACAAATAGCAAATGCCAGAGAAGTTGTGGAGAAAAGAGAACCCTCCTAAACTGCTGCTGGAATTGTAAATTGGTACAACCTCTATGGAATACAGTTTGGAGGTTTCTCAGAAAACTAAAAATAGAACCACTATATGATCCAGCAATCCTACTCCTGAGCATATATCCAGAGAAAACAATAATTCAAAAAGATACACGCACCAATATGTTCATTGTAGGATTATTCACAATAGCCAAGATATGGAAACAACCTAAATGTCTATCAAGAGATGAATGGGTTAAGAAGATGTGCTACATATATGCAATGGAATATTTGTCACGAAAAAGAATGAAATGATGACACTTGCGGGAACATGGATGCAATTAGATATTACCATAATAAAATGTAATATTTTAGATGTATGAAAGCAGACTATAAGATAGAAGCAACCTAAGACTCAGAAAATGATGTAGAACACAGTTCACTAAGGAGATAGGGTCTCTTAAGAAAAACAGCTCAGAGCATGAACATAGAAATTCTGAAATATCAAATAGGTTTCATCCATCCCTGATAGTCACAAAAATGCTTTGGATACATGAAATTTTCCATGGGTGCTATGAATGTAGCTAGCTCATAAAAATATTATGACTGTAAGTGAGATTAAGAAATATAAAAATGTACAGTTAACTAGGAATACAATTATTTTACAATAAAAAGTCAGGGATGACAGACTGTCCTTTGAGATACTAAACTCAAGGGGAACTTAAGTTTATTTCCTAGTTCAGGTTAAACAGAAATTTCCTAAGCCACAGTTTCATAAATTTTCTTTACCAATGTGTGTGTACACACTGTCAGTTGTACTTTTGTAACTTTTCTACCGAAATCTTCAAACAGCCCATATCTTTCTATTTTTACTGGACAGATAATTATGCAAACTTGGTTCCATGACTCTCCTCAAAAATAGAATCTATCTGGAGAGAAGACTTTATGAAAAGGCAAATGGAATACCTACTGCAGTCAAATTCTACATTTAAATTAATTTCCAAGAGATTACGCACTTTATCCTCAGGTTAACTTATGAATATTCCCTATCTCTTGTCTCTTTTTCTTTCTCCCCATTTCTACCTCTTTCACCGTAATTCCATCGTGCCCACACTCACTTCTTCAGACACAAACATACATCATTGCACACACATAAATACAAGCAAAAACTGACACCCAGACCACTCTATCACACGCCCTACTGTCTTTATCTTTTTACCTATATTTTATTTGTTTCTCTGTTTCTGCAGGACTATAGCCATGGCTATTGATGGAATTTGGAACTTGGAAGTATGTGAAGCAGGAAACCATGAAAGAAATCAAAACAATATGACATTATGGACAACATGCTTCATGTAACTCTCTTTCCTTCCTTCCATACTTGATGTGTCCACATAGGCCAGCAAAGGCTGATCTGACTTAGTAACGCATACATAGATTTATGGCAAGTACTCCTTTAGCCTATCCTTGAAACCAAAGCAAAGGCAGTGATAATTAGAGGAG
The DNA here is from genome assembly GCA_004024745.2 of Catagonus wagneri. Taxonomy (NCBI): domain Eukaryota; kingdom Metazoa; phylum Chordata; class Mammalia; order Artiodactyla; family Tayassuidae; genus Catagonus; species Catagonus wagneri. The sequence goes on along the minus strand of PVHT021183630.1, from coordinate 8,664,293 downwards.
AGGATGCAAGGATAAGAACCATGTATAGAAACAGGCTTAATTGTACCTTCTCTGCAAGATGTTACAATAGAGCTTCCTTAATGAGTGTTTTGTTGTTGTTGTTTAATTCTAGACTTAGAAAATATGACTTAGAGACTAAAGGAAACAAATAACCAGTATGAATGTCAACTGACACCACATACTTTTTTTTAATCAATCAAATTGACAATCTATAACAGAAGTCTTTAAAATATGATGCCTACCGTAGCAGTAGTTCAAGTTTTTAGAACACTTCCTTTAGACCAAGGAAGTTACCTGAAGCAAGGAAATAAAGTTTTATGCCTGAAGTCCCATAGTGATCGATATTGTGTTATTTATTGTGGCAAAAATGTGGGTATAAAAAAATATTCAACAGGAAAATGTTTGGTAAATTATGAAGTAACCCCATAATGAAATGATAAATTTCTGTTTATGAACTGTTTGTTATTACAGGGAAAATATAGATGATAAGTTGGCAGTTGATAAAGCAGAATTTACAATGCTATACTGAATGATAGCAATGATGAAAATAAAGCTAGGTAAATAAATAAATTTAATAAATTTTAAAAACTTATACTGAAAGACAGGAGAAATCATCTGTAGGTAATATGGTTGTAGATCTTTTTTTTGTTACCTTAAGTATTTTTTTCAAAAATTTTCACAGTAAATGTGATTTTATATTAAAAATAAATAAACTTATTTTAAAAATTCAATGCCATTGATTAGCTCTGACTAGCTTTATCAGTTTCCATTTTCTTTGCGGTTTAATTATTTAAATTATATTATGTATGGAGCGGAATTCTTAGAGACAATACAGGTGTTCTTAATACACGTTTAAAAAAGTATTCCTTAAAGAAGTCTAGATGTTAGGAGAAAGTAGATCAAGTATATTTGTGAATATTTAAGCTAACACCAGTTTCTCATAGCTGGCATCTAATTCCTAGAAAATGTGGGCTATTTCCATGTCTATTGTTTACAAATGTCAAACAATCTGGAATATTACCGAAGTTACCTAAACTTCAATAGAAGTAGAAAATTAAAGTGAACTATTTAATTTATGTTTATATCAAATTTGAAATATGGAAAATGGGAATGGATGAATCATCTATTTATAAATTACTAAAATGGAAAGAAACAAATAGTTATTGTGCACCTTTCATTCTCAAGCATTTTAGAGCTGCTTTAAATTTAGAGGACGTAGCCCAGAGATAAAAGAGCTCAATGTCTGCAGCGATACAAAGGTTTCAGTTCTCAACTTCAGCACTTACAGTGTGACCTTGGGCAATACATGTATCTAAACACCATATTCCTCATCTACAAAATGGGTGTAATAACGGCAGCGAGGTCATTTGAGACTGAGGAAACCATTTGTGCAAAACTTCCGTGGAAACATGATGTGGTCCTCTCACGGACCTGTGAATTTTCCAGTCAGGCTGGAGTTTAGGGTACAGGTGGGAAAAGAAGACATAGTAGGTGAGATTCAGTAGTCCAGATGCAAGAAAGCACTAGCTTTAACGCCTACAGGTTTTGACTTTATCTGGAGGGCAACAGTGAGCCCTGTTTCACTCCTGAAGAGAGTAAAAACGGATAAGGCTTTTTAAGCATTTCTGGAATTTCAGGGCAGGGTGCTAAAAACTGCTGTGCCCAGATGGCCAGTAACTCATGTCTCTTGTTCTCCGTCTTAGTGGCATAGCATGGATGGTTTATTTATTTTTTATTTTTTATGGTCACACACCTATCATATGGAAGTTCCCGGGCCAGGGATTGAATCCAAGCCACGGATGCAACTTATGCCACAGCTGTGGCAACACCTGATCCCAGTGCTCCAGGTGGGATAAAAACTGCACCTCCTCAGCGACCCAAGCCACTTCAGTCAGATTCTTAACCCGCTGCACCACAGCAGGAACTCCATGGATGCTTTATAAAAGGTACAGCAAGTCATCATCAATGCAGCCTTGTCTGAACTCTTAGGTATTGGCAACAGGGAAGAAGTGTCTTATGCATGGCTCAAGGTTTTCCCGTGGCAAAACTCTCCCTTGCCCTCTGCTCCCTAGATGTGAGGCAGACTTCTATAGCAGATGGATTTGGAAGGAAGAATGGAGCCCATATGATTTAGCTGCTTTCCTGTCTGTCCTCAAAGGATGTCATCTCTTAATCTTGCAGTTGGTTTAACAGAGAAAACCTTGTCCCTGACCAGTTGTTCCCTGATTTCCAGTGCTTTCTGTCAAAAGGAGACGAATTGAATTCAAGGGTGCACTGTGGGAAAAACCACTTGGCTACCAACCCTAAACTGATACTCTCCAATGCAACCTGAATAACCATCATATTTTGGTCTCCAGTAACACAATTTCTATCTTTTTTTCAGCTTGCTCAGAATTAGCCCTCCACAAGCCACAGCAATAGTTCTAGGAGCAAACTCTGTGTCAGCAACTTCAGTTTTTAAGGTACTCAGCACAGAATGAATATGTTTAGCCAGTAGAATAGAACAGCTTTATAAGACTGGTTAGGGAGAACCTAACAGCTGCCTCATATGGTAGACATATTACAGTATGGTCATGTAATTATATTTCAAGGGACAAGATAGACTTCATTTTCCATTTAAATCCATGTAATGATGAGCTGTGCTAGCATACTATTCTTCTGAAATGTAGGAAAATACCGGTGGGCAGAGCTATCTTGTTTTTGCATGCTATTAAAATGCTGTCAGTTTGTAACAACAGGATGGCTAAAAGCGCCTGATGTCATCAGGCATTGTGCTAGCGTCAGCCAAGGAATCTCACAATTTTGGCCATAATGGCCACAGTGTGTTTGCTGCTGTAGAAAGATATGCTGGGGCTTATGGAATTTTCACTAATATAATTATGCTGTTTGTTACGCATTAATACCCAGTGGATGAACAAAAGATCAAGCAACTTTGCCAAATCCGTAATCAACAATGAAAAAGTTACCACTATTTTGAGACTATTACCAAAGCTGATCGGCAGAGCATGACATTACTTCTTAATATTTTCCCAACCATATGGCATTTCACCCATATAGGAAGGCGATGTCCATTTCAGGAAGTTATGTTGCAATCCTCATAATAAGGAATTTGGGGGTCATTTAGAGAATTGAAAATCACTGAAGGGAGCTTGTTCTGTAGAATTCATTTAGTAGCATTGTAGGAATAAATGGACTGAACAAATCACTTCGAGAACAGGATACTTACACCAAATTTCTAAACTATTTGAAGTTGTCACATTGAATTTCTATGCTAAACAGAAAACAACCAAACCAACCAGTAAGATTTCAGTGACTAAGAGACATGCACTTTCTAATTTCCTAACCTTACACGAGAGGTTCCTTCTTTGTTCACATCAATGGGTTTTATATTTCTACATGACATGATGAAGCACATTAAATTCTCATTATGTTCCTGGCTTCAATCCACTAAAATTGGGGAGAAGAAATTCTATTCCTTTTTTTCTGTCTGTTTCGCTTAGAGATTTCTGAAAAAAAAAATCAATTGGTCTTCTATTAAGAAATACAACAATACATGTATAGATACTTTAAACATACACATGCACAAGAAAAGATACATTTTTTAAAGAAATAGACAGAGAAGCTATCTTTTCCCAATCTCTATCAATTGTTTAATTTTGCCATTATAAGGCTATAACACTTCATAACAAAAACAATCTTAAACAGCTGCAAAAAATGGGTACACCTACAATAGCATAACACTGTGTTTCAGTAATTCATCAAGGGTATAATTAATTCAATAGTGGCACTACCAAAAGAAAATGAGCAACAATTACTCTTTTATTGCAAATACAAATGGTTGTCTATCATCCTTATTAATTATTGTTATTATATTATAATAAGAATATTTGATGGAGACTAGATGGTTAGACAGTGAGCTGTCCTCTTTCCCTCATTCAAAGACAGCTGGTTTCTTTCTCTCACAGATAACATCCATAAAGGTTATCTCTACAAAGTGCTTTTGCATACTTCTTTTGCAATAAATAAATTTGCTTACAAGTAGAAAAATTGTCGTTACTATACATACAGTCCACAGATTTTGGATATAGCTATTATCTTCTTTACATTTTCCCTAAATTATAACCACTTTTTCCTGTAATTTGTACATTCTATTCCCTCACCCTGAAATACTTTTCCCTCTACACTCCATTTGATTTCTTCTTAACTAGATAACTCCTATACTATCTTTAGGCAATAGCTTAGATATTGCTTTCCCTCTTTTCAGTAGCCTGCATTGATTTGATCTCATAACATCACATTTGAGGACCTTGCACAGCAATTGTATTTTTTTTGTTATTGTTTTTGCTGGTACTCATACTGAATCATTACCTAGTTTGGAAGGTGAAATCTCTTACCATGGTTTTCTTAGCACAATTATAAGCTCCTATAAGTCTCACCTACGTCCAAAGCCTTTGCCTACTTATTTTCATCTCAGCTAACACTGGAAAGACAAGTTCAATGAGTACTCCACCCAGCCTCGCAGAGGTACAGCCCTATAGCCCCTGACTTCTTACTCATCCCTCTGAAGGCTTCATGTTGAGGCTGAGGAATGAAATGCACAATCTAGAAATACAAGTGAATTTGCACTCTGTGTCGCAAGCCTCTGGCCAATAGAAGACCATAGCAAGGGGATAGTTTTATTCCTTCCTCTTTCAGGATGGACTGACCTGAGGCACAGCTGTTTAAATGATCTCTTGGAAAACATTTATGCAAGATCTGCTATAAATCTGTTATATTGTGGTAGCTGGCTCAGTAAGAAACCTCATATGGGGTCTTACCTTTTCCATACTTAGGCCTACTTTGCCATCCCTCTTGCTTTCCTGGGATTGTACTCCCTAAACAAGAGGTGGGCCACAGCCTATTGTCTAAGGTGTTGCCTCCTGGTGAATTCAGAGTAAAATATATACTAACTAGCACATGTTGTTTAATAAATAGTCATTAGTTTAATCAATAAGAGCTTTCGAAATCAAAAATGTTAAAAATATACCCTCTTGCATATATTCTGCTGGTTTCAAATCTTATATATAGTGAGAAAAAAAAAATTCAGACTTAGAATTGGCTAACGACACATCTGTCATTGTTAGAGCTAAATTTCCTATGAGGTTACTGTATAGCTAAATGGTTTTCTCCGTTGGTGATTTACACAGAAAATATAGTTAACTCTGAAGTTCCTCTGCTATCGCCCAAAGCTGAAACTGCTATTTAGCATAATATTTGGATATCACACATACAGTAGAGAGTGGTTTATTGGCAAGATAAGGGGCTGGGAGACAAATAACTAAGCTTTAGTCACATGTCAACCCCCTACCAGCATGAACTTAGTCAAGTAAACAGAAAATTTTGAAATGTGGTCTTTACCTACAAAGTGAGAAACCCAAGTACTATGTACTTGTAAACTGAATGCTCTACCAAAATCAAATCCCAAGTCTGGGGTGAGAAGGGGTGAAACAGAAAAAGGATGACTGAGCTGAAAGTTTGTAAGAGAAGAAGTCAGATGAGAGAAGGGTTATAAAGTAGTACAAACTGGCCTCACCAGTCTGTAAGTCTTTACCTGGAAGATAACGCTGGTTCCTTTCATATGAAAAATTCCACAATTCATTTGAATGCTTCCCCAAAATGCACTGTTTAAAGGCATTCTTCAGCAATATTGCAGGTTCGGATATTAAGCATGTAATACTATCCGGTATAAAAAACAATGTGCGCGTCTTATTTTAAAGTATTTTATTGCTAAAAATTGTTAACCATCCTTTGAGTCTAAGAGTCAATCATTTTGCTGCTAGTGGGTGTTGTCTTCATGTTAATGGCTGTTAGCTGGTGACTGAAGATTTGAGTGGCTGTGACAATTTATTTTAAACAAGAGGACAATTAAGTTTGCCATATCAATTGACTCTTCCTTTCACAAACTCTTTCTCTGCAGCATTCAATGCTGTTTGATAGCATTTATCCACGGAACTTCCTTCAAAATTGATGCCCATTCCTCAAACCCTGCTGCTGCTTTATCACCTAAGTTTATGTACTATTCTAAATCTTTTGCTATAATTTCAACAGTCATCATAGCATCTTCACCAGGAGTAGTTCTCATCTCAAAAAATCACTTCCTTTGATCATTCATAGGAAACAACAACATTTTTGTTAAAATTTTCCCTTAAGATTGGAACAATTCGGAGTTCCAGTCATGGCTCAGTGGTTAACGAATCTAAGAACCATGAGGTTGTGGTTTGGATCCCTGGCCTTGCTCAATGAGTTAAGGATCCAGCATTGCCTGAGCTGTGGTGTAGGTTGCAGATGCAGCTCGAATCCCATGTTGCTGTGGCTGTGGCGTAGGCTGGTAGAAACAGCTCTGATTCAACCCCTAGCCTGGGAACCTCCATATGCCGCAGGAGAGGCCCTCAAAAGACAAAAAATAATCACCATCATCATCTTAGCTAGACCTTCTAGATAGCTCACTGCAGCTTCTGCATCAGCAGTTGCTGCTTCATCTTGCACTTTTACGTTGTTGTTTTCCTGAAACCTCGTGAACAAATCTCTGCTAGCTTTAAATTTTTCTTCTGCACCTTCCTCACCTCTCTCAGCTTTCACAGAATTAAAGAGAGTTAGGGCCTTGCTCTGGATTAGGCTTTGGCTTCAAAGGATATTGTGGCTAGTGTGTTATTTTATCGAGACCACTACAACTTTCTCCCCATCATCAATAAGCTGTTTTACTTTCTTATTAATGTGTTCACTGGTGTAGCACTTTTAATTTCCTTCAGGAGCTTTCCTTTTGCATTCACAATGTGGCTGTTTGATGCAAGAAGCCTAGTTTTTAGCCTATCCCAGGTTTTGACATTCCTCCCTCATAAGATTTAATGACTTCTAGCTTTTGATTTCAAGTAAGACATGTGGGCATTCGTACTGTGGATCAGTGGGTTGTGAACCTGACTAGTATCCATGAGGATGTGGATTTGGCCCTCGGCCCCACTCAGTGGGTTAAGGATCCGGCATTGCCACAAGCTGTGGTGTAGGTCACAGACATGACCTTGGCTCAGATCTCACATTGCTGTGTCTGTGGTGTAGGCTGGCAGCTCCAGTTCTGATTCAATTCAACCCCTAGCCTGGGAAGTTCCATATGCCACAGGTGTGGCCCTAAATGTAAATAGATAAATAGATAGATAGATAGATAGATAGATAGATGATAGATAGATAGATAGATAAATGTAAGAGACAAGTAACTCTTCTTTCACTTGGACACTTAGAGAGCACTGGAAGGTAATCTACTGGCCTAATTTCAATATTATTATTTCTCAGGGAATAGGGAGGCCTGAGGAGAGATGGAGGAATGTCCAGTCCTTGGAGTAGTCAAAAGACATACAACATTTACCAGTTAAGTTTGCAGTCGTATATGGGTGCAGTTCATGGCGCTCCCAAGAAACTATAATAGTAATACCAAAGACCACTGATTAAAGACCACCATAGCAAATATAACAATAATGAAAAAGTTTGGAATATTGTAAAAATTACCAATATATCACACAGAGACACAAAGTGAGCAAATGCTATTGGAAAAATGGCACCAATAGACTTACTAGATGAGGGGCTGCCACAAAGAAACCTTCAATTTCCAAAAACCACAATTATCTGCAAGCACAATAAAACAAGGTATGCCTGCACATTCATTGGAAAGAATGAATTTATATCAGTAAAGATAATTTTAAAGTGTTATATGAATAAGTACAGGAAGGAAATAGTCAAAATGAATGTACAAAATGAAGAGAATGCTCATCAAAGTGTACCACAAAAGATGGTTTCAAATGAGTAGTTCACAATCAAGTACACATACAATACACACAGACACACACACATATTCTTATAAGAGTTGATGTTCTTAACCAGCCCTTGTAAGAGGAAAAATCTCAACAGATGATTGGAACAGTAAATTAGACACTGTAGAAAAGAAAATTTAAAAATGAGAAGATAGGAAGAAAAATATCACAGACGCAAAGTGTTGGAAATTATGGATGAGAGATGGAGAGTATTTGAGGATAAAAACACAATATCGAATGCACATTTGGGAAGAGACCAAGCCATAGAAGTAAGAGAGAAGAGTAGAAATCCAATATTCAGAGAGATAAAAGTGAGACAGTATCAGAAAAGAGAAAGAATTGAAGTGTTTAAAAGTTCTTCTAGGCACTAATTAGGATAAATTTTAACTGAGTCCACACCCAGGTGTTTATATTAACTTGGCAAAATCTCAAAGATAAAGAAAGAGAGAGATGGCTTATAAAGGCAGGACAACCAGATCAACAGCAGACTTCGGATACATCCTTCGTTATTATGCTGGGCTAAATTACTGAAGCTCATTTTTTAAAAAGTGGGAATATAACCTCTTCCTCTAATAGAAGGACAATATTAGGAGTTCGAGCTCCTGTGGTCTACTTGTAATTCAGCCCCTAACTGGGATTGGCACTCCCAGCATCATTTCTGTGTTTGTTTCCTAGAGAACAGGAGCGAGAGGTTGGGATCCATGTGTCCTGTGATTTGCTGGTTTCCTGGACACTCCCCTTGATGTGTATCCTCCTCAGTTCACACCCTTAGCCTCCCTGATCGTCCTCAACAGCATGTTGCTGGTCTCATGTCTTCCATTCGCATCCTCAAAGAGATCCAGGTGCTTTTCTGTGTCTTTTTCATATCTGGGCCATATGGGAAATAAATGAGCCTTTGATACACCAGAGCAAGAGCAAGCATTGGTCTTTACTCCCAAAGGTTTTCATCCCTGTCCCATCGTTACTGACAAAAGAAAAATCATCTAGCATTTCACAAGTAAGAGTTCATTCACAGATTGGACTTATATAGGGAATGCCAAATTCAGAGTTTGATGTCTCAGATACCCATTATGGAAAGGCCTAAAAATAAACACACATACATACACACACACACACACTGAAAAAGACATGCAGATAAAACTAATTCTAAAGTCAAAAGGATCCGGTGTGTTCAAAACTTGGTATAAGTGTGATGGGTGCATGTTATTTCTGGATTTTTCTGGTGAAAGCTCCTATAGATATTATCAGCAAGCCAAGACGATATACTGGTTATTTACAAATATTTACAATATCAAAGTATCTCTGTTTTTATAACTAACAGATGATTTTGCAATTACTTTTTATAATTTTCATTTAATATCTCTCAGATATAATCAGAATATCCAGTTTCCTACAGGTTTTTTTACAGCATAAACATCATCTGAATTTTATTATCAATGAAAAGCTCATCTTGAGCAGGGAATGACTCACATCTTTCTTTACCTACACTAGAAATCTCCTGTTTTAACAAAAAGGGATTTTTAAAATTAGAGGAATTGTTGGTTAGCTTCACAGAATAATATAGACATTATTTTTAAAAATATCAAACAATAAAAAAATTCCAACTAAATAAAATGAGGCTACTTTAAGTCAATGAAGAAGATGTTGTTGCAGGAATTTTGTTTTTTTTCTTTTTAGGGTCACACCCATGGCCTATAGACGTTCCCAGGCTAAGGGTCTAATCGGAGATACGGCTGCCGGCCTATGCCACAGCCACAGCAACTCAGGATCCAAGTCACATCTGCGACCTACACCACAGCTCATAGAAACACAGTATCCTTAACCCACTGAGCGAGGCCAGGGATCGAACCCACAACCTCATGGTTCCTGGTTAGATTTGCTTCTGTTGCACCATGACAGGAACTTCTGTTGCACGAATTTTGAAACTCTTAGATATTATGAAAATCCATGAAGTCTGCAGAATCAGGCAATCTCACCCTGGAAAATTTAGGCAGCAATGAACCAGGTAATTTGGACACCAGTTTTCAAATAGTTGCTGTGAGCCTTACAACTTCCCAAGAAGGACTCCGTAACTTACCTCGGGGTCATAGGCTTCTTGTTTTCCTAAACTTTTTGTGTGCAAGGAAAGTAAGGAAATCAGCTTTCTCAAAGACATAGTCAACCATTGGTTTGTTTGTTTAAACTCGCTTTCTGGGATTAGCTCTATCTTACTTTGTGCATTTGGTGCTGAAGGTTAGACAAGGGTCAAGTAGGAGATTTCAACACATCTGATAGGGGTTTGTCCTTCCTGAGAAGAGATAAGCTTTTCACCAGTCAAGCCCAGTGTCCCCATCTTAAACTCTTTGTACTATTTGTACGTGTAAAGAGGCTCAGGGCGGCAAAGGGCAATTTTAAACCCCAATGTCCAAATCCATAACATTCATCATTATCTATCTCTGTGAACTATTACACACTCTGAAAGCTCACTGTTCAAATATGACTATTGCATTGACATTTACCAGGTTATAGTGGGTTGCATCAGTGGATTAGAAAAGAAGTGAAGACTTTTTTTTTTTTAATAGAAATAATCACAGCTAAATATTTGTGAAAGAGAAACAAGAGTATTCTTAGATATTTAAACATTATATTTAGTCTCTATTCTTTAAAAAAAGTTTGCAGTGATTTTAAATATTTTTTCACAGATGACTGTTCATTCTTTAAACATATGACTATTTGTTTATGGGAGTAGATCCCAGTTTCAAGTACTTTTATAAATCTCCAAGAATGGTACTAAAAGTTCCACCTACCTTAATGACATCATTGTTTGCACAACTGTATTTTAGCAAAGAGAGAGAATAAAGAACAAAAGTTGTAAAGACAGAAGAGGGCTGACCCCAGCTTCACACTGTCAAAGTTTACAGTGTGAACTGCAGCCACACCAAGAGGATTGGAGAATGGGAAAGGGAGGGAGAGATGTCCTCTTGTCCCCATCCACATTGCATTGACCTCCACCCTTGCCTCCCAGCCTTGGTTAAGACAGTTTTTCTGAAAGTCTTCTGCATATATATATATGTATATGTGTATATATATATGTATATGTATGTGTATATATATATTTACTTTTTTTTCCCCCCTGGCCAGGGATCAGATCTGACCTGCAATTTCTGCAGCTGCAGTGATGCTGGATCCTTTAACCCACTGTATCTAGGCCAGGTGTTGAACCTGCATCCTGGTGCTGCAGAGATGCTGCTGATCCCACTGTGGCAGTGGGAACTCCATTCTGTGTATTTTTTAACAGCACACCTATCACTTTATTCATGTTTCTTTACCTGTCTTCCTTGCAAGACTATAGGCAACTTTTGTCTCATTCACTTCTGGGTCCCAAGAGCTTGATACAGATTTGAGAACAAAGTATATGCTCAATAAATGTTTAAGTGAATAAATGAGCACTAAAGTCATACTTACTTAATGTAGAAAGATCAACCCTCCCCCCACCATGCACACTTACAAATATACAATATTCAGTATCCATGCAACTGAATTTTACATATTTAACTAGTTGTGCTATCTTTTATACAACAAGTCTCACGTCCTTCAACTGTGTCATGGTAGAGTGCTGTCCAGCCCTGCTTTGGTAACTTCTGATATTTGTACTGAATTCTGCAAGCCATCTGAAACACCTGGCAATAACATTTTTATATATTATTTTCACCATAAAAGGAAGAGAAATCTGTTTTAAAATAATGTAATAACATTATAAGTAAGGTCAAATAGCAGCCTGTGGAATAGGTGAATGATAAATAAAAAGCAAAGGTAGCCATCGAGGTTATCTGTGCCCTGATTTAGATAGAAAAGAAGACAAATATGTTTGAATTACATGACAAGTTAAATTTAATGAAACTGTATTATAATTTCACAATTAAGCATTTTCTTATACATTACTTTCTAGTTAAACCCTTGGAGTTCCCCTTGTGGCTCAGCACTAACAAACTCAACTAGTTTCCATGAGGATGCAGCTTAGATTCCTGGCCTGGCTCGGTGGGTTAAGGACCTGGGGTTGCCCAGAGCTGTGGTATAGGTCACAGATGTGGCTCAGATCCCACGTTGCTTTGGCTGTGTTATAGGCCACCAGCTACAGTTCCGATTTGACTCCTAAGCTAGGAACTTCCATATGCGGTGGGTGCAGCCCTAAAAAAAATAAATAAATAAATAAATAAATAATCCTCAAAGCCTATCCCAGTTTAAATAATCTTCCATCAATGCTCCATAGGATGGAGGCCTGCACTATCAAACAGCTCATAATGTTCTTAACCTCTTGCATCCTATGTTTTATTTTGAAGTTGAGATGACCATATGTAAAATTGCACATTAACTTTTTCCCACACACTGTGATTTCAGCTGATAATTGTTTGGAATTAACCATGTAATTAAAATTACAGCAGTTCACCTCATTCATTAAAGAATAGTTACCAAAAATAACCTGAATGAGAGATGAAACACGGTGAGCATGCTTCTAAGTTTTTGACCTTTGGATATTATCACCCTCTTACCCTATACGGTCAATAAATAACATTCTTACTGCTCATAATATGTCTTTCTTGTTAGTCATTTCCTATCTTTCGAAGCAGGAGTAACGGTTTCAATGACACTGAACGTAGATCTTCCATTTCTCAGCCGTTCTTACCTTGATCATGATTTTACTTTTAAATTTCACATTTTCTCTTCTCAGTATTCTTCACTTCCTAAATATCAAAATTGGAATAGAAGACAATTCATTTACCTGTGATATTTTTAAATAACCTAGACTTTTCCTTCTCATTGTATTTCACAGGCTTCTTTTCTTGAAACCTCACTCTTGCCGAACTGGATTCAACCTTTGCTCCTTGTGTCTTCCCAACTTGAAATATCCTCCCCACTGCCTTATATCCATTCCAAGCTCACTGTATTTTAAAGTCTGTTTCTGTCTTTTTTTTTTTTGTTTTGCTTTTTTTGCTTTTTAGGGCCACAACTGTGGCATATGGACATTCCCAGGCTAGCAGCTGAATTGAATCAGAACCGCAGATGCTGGCCTACACCATAGCCACAGCAACACCACATCTGTGACTAACACCACAGCTCAGGAAAATGCCAGATCCTTAACCCACTGAGCAAGGCCAGGGATCAAACCGCATCCTCATGGATACTAGTCGGGTTCATAACGACTCTGCCACAATGGGAACTCTTGTTTCTGTCCTTTTTTTACTTCTCGAGAGCTTCTTCAAACAAAATCATCCTCAATAATATGTATCTTCCTGGATTAACATACAATTTTCCACAAGGCTCTAATATACCAATTGGCAATATACTATATGTATTTGCTCACTCGTTATTTTATGTTATCAGAAGAGGGTCTCCAATGAGCTCATAACAGAAGTTGCAGACTCTTTCTATAGAGGGCCAGAGAGTAAATATTTTAGATGTTGGCAGTAGTCTCTGTTGCAACTATTCGACCCTGACATTGGAGTGTGAAAGCAGCCATAGACTTATATAAATAAATGAGAATGGGTGAGTTCCAATAAAAGTTTATTAATTAACACAGACATTTGAATTTTATGCAACTGTCACGTGACATGAAACATTATTCTCTTTTTTAATTCAACCATTTAAAAATATAAAAACATTTTTAGCTCACAGACCATACAAAAACAGGTGGCAGGCTGAATTTGGCCCACAGGCTATAGTTTGCTGACCCCAGGATCATAAACTTCTTGAAGGCAGAAACAGGTCTTGGAATTTTGTGTGTCTTCCATGGTAACCAGAACTGCGACAGTCTCTTCTAGAGCCTGACAGTTGCTCATCTTTCACATAGCTTAAAGCTTAAGCTGTTCATCATTCTCGTAACAATTTTAGATGTCCAATTTAGGAACATTAGGAGGGCATGTAGGAACTCATTAAAAAAAAGAGAGAGAGAGAGAGAGTGAAAGAGTGTGAGAGAGATTTCAGAGGTTGAAATTTCCAAGGAAGGGGAAGCAAAGCCTCAACTTCCCTTGCAACTTTGCTGAGTTATCTGGATGTCTATGTTCAAACACAGTATTTCTTTGAACTAAGCAGAATCTCGGAAAGGGCAGAAGGCAGGCTCAAAGCTGCAGATGCCATTTTGAAAGCAAGCTTCATATGGTCTCCGTGGGAGTCTGTGAAACCCAGCGCTCCGCTCTGTGGGAGTTCCTCACTTTTAGCGTGATGGCTCTGTATTTAATTACACTGTATATTTTCTTCTTTAGTGCCGTGATACGGAAAGACAGAGATGCAGAGAGTAGAAGAGATAGAGAAGAGCTGTACTCCAGCCTGTAGATAAGGGACGTCCTCGACATCCAAACCACGGAGCGCACTTAGATACACCCCCTCGACATTATTTATCTAGAATGCTCACTTTGAGTTATAGTACCAAAGGGGGGAAATACTCATTTAATGAAGAGAGAGTTTGGTCCAGTTTAAAAGCCATAATTTTGTATGCATGTCAGAAAAGCACATAATCTCAACAATAAATTCTCCCAGCTAGACTGAGGGCCCACTTGCAACTGGAATCTGTTTTTCTTTTTAATATAATGAGGCGACATCCCTTTCCTTGGAGAGGAGAGTTCAATAGTTTAATTTTTGTTAACTGAGATCCCTTGTACGAAGGTAAATTGCATTGCCTTTCTATTACTAGCTCTGTTAATTGTCAAGCAATCAGAGTTTACGCACTCATCCAAGACAGCAGAGAATTTCCCATAATGTTGCAAAATAAAACCTGACAAAGCACAATAATCTTTAGTTTATTGATGTGCTACCAGGCTGTTGAGAGCATCAGATCAGTAATGTGCTTTGGTTAGGAAATTGGGGTCTAGGGAGAAATATTGGGAGTAGCAGAGAGAACATCAGGGCTTGCAGAAAAAAATATATTAGGAGTTAAAAGGGAAAAAAAAATGTTTGTGGTGGGATTTTAGATTTTATGAAATAAACACTGAGAACTTGTAGGGATTCTGAAGGAAAACACGTCTGGGGTGGACAGATGAACTCTGGCCCCAGTGACCAAAAAAGATTTATTTTATTTTTTTGGTGGGGGGAGGTGTGACTTATCATAATATAAATAACACACACAAATGCCAGACTTCCAGAAAAAGCACACTCTGAAGATATTTATCGCAAATAACGAGAGCTCCTACATTACGGTTTGATGCAAAAATTAGGTGGCCAGAGTAATAAAGCTGACTTGAGATTTAGTTAAGAAAGATTGAAAGTAGGGGCTCAGTAAAATATTCCAGTTTGTTTTTCTAGTCTCCTTAGAAATCTGAACTTCCAATGATGAGAAAAATAATTCAACCTTTGCTTTGAAGAATTTTAAGACATGCAAAAATCTATTTTTGGAGGCTGGTTGCTCTCTCTTCATGCTCTTCCCCTTGCGATTCTGTTCCATGTCCAATAAGGGATCCTGTCTTGGACCTGTCATATCAGACACCCAGCAAAACTGGTAGGTAGAGGTCATGGTGAGCCTCTCCAGCTGTTTGAGTGACAGCAAAAGGATAAGGGTCCTGTTTTTCAGGCCTGGGTGCTTGGAGGGTTTGCGTTTCCATTTTGAAAGTTTGACTTTTGACTTTGGAAATTAAGATTTGAGCCCCTGTATTAAATTATTCCCTCAGATTGGGATTTTAGCTTTAAGAAACTAAATATTTTGCTTACTTACTAACAGAGAACGAATTTGGGTAGCAGGCTTACGTGAATATTGTAATGATTCTCAAATTTATTTAGGAGTCAAAGAAGATAATGTAAATGGCCTCTGATCTATGAAATAAAAATGTCATTTAAGCAACTATCTTCACAGCCTCACATCCAAGTTAACTAAAGGCAAAAAGGATTATAAATTTCTGGTTTGGCAGCTTGAAATGAAACAAACAAACAAAAGGGTTGGGTTAAGTGCAAGGGTTTGTGGGTAAGTATGGGAGATGCGTGTGTATGTGTGCGAGAGGGAGAGAATAAGGGATTGAGATTCTCTACCTTGCAATAAAAGATGGCAAGGTGATAAATTAGTGCTCTCAACGGAAATTGATTACTTTGTGTTTCCATCCAGTTCATACAGCAGCCACACAGATGCTCTGAAACACCTTAATGACACATTGGAGAAAACTTCTCAAGTGGGCCTCTCAGTGTTCTTTCGCTTCCTCCCCCCATTGGCTCTGGGAGTGAACTGCTGTGTACACTGCATACATTAGGGGAAGTGCCATGCAAACATCCCTTGACTCCCTCCTGCACAGAGATGTCTTTATTTTATATATCAGGAATCCTTTAGATAATCCTAAGAGCCTAAATGCTAAAATGACAAATGTAAGTGATTTTTGTCTTTTCAATGCTTGGATATATCTATCGCCGGTTCTCTGGAGAGGCAGCACATATAGTAAAAAGATAAAACAGCATCGAGCCACCTAGAGGCAATCTTATCCAAGCCTGCCCAGCAAAGCAAAACAAAGTTATGAGACTTATTGCCATAACTGTAGATTAAATGAGACTGCCTAGTTTATTCTCAGAGATTAAAAGGAACAAGTAACTGATATACTTGAATTAAAGGAGTACACCACAAAATGAAATCATTTCAGTTAAGCCTTCAGTTTTAAACAATTTAAGAAATCTCCTTATGGCAAAATTCCTGGTGAGATGTACTGATAACGGCTGAAATATAATCAGTTCCACTCCACTGCAGTTGTGAGGATAGTTGATGATCTAAGAAATGTCAAAAATATTCAGAAATGTTATAAAGATTCCAGAGTTCTCGAAAAATATTCTGTTACTATAAGAATTGTTATAAGTACAAGATAAAATTGAAAAATGATGTTTTACCACTTGCGGATCTTACAGCTTTGAAAGGAGACCCAGGTTTCAGTGTTTAAGTACATAATAGGATCTATAGGGCACTGCAAAAATTAGCCAGATATGAGTTATTCGTACATTCATTTTCTGTTGGCTTAATAATCTGTACCTGTGTTTAATAATTCTATATGCTTGATAATTCTGAATCTGTATTAATTTTTTAGCATTCTGTGGAATCTAAAGCTCACTTCCATTTGGTGTTTCTTTTGGATTTGTAATTTTTAAAAATTGTATAAAATTTTTTAAGTTCTACAGTTGTAGTCATTACAAAATATTTGCTGCAGTCCCATGCTGTAAAATGAACACTTTTTAGAAAATTGTTGAAATATAGTTGATTTACAATATTATATTAGGTTCAGTTGTGCAAAAAAGTTATTTAGTTTATATATGTATATATACATATATACACATACATATATTATTTTTTAGACTTTTCTATTATAGGTTATTATAAGATATTGAGTATAGTAGGACCTTGTTGGCTATCTATTTTATATATAGTAGTGTGTATATATTTTGATCCCAAACTCCTAATATATCCATCCCTCCATCTGGTGTTTCTTAAACACTGAGCTGTTGTCACAAAAGCGATGGTGATTTGAAGGACTGCTATCAATACAGGACACTATAGTAGCCAAGAGACACAGGCAATGGTGCCTTTCCATATGGGTAAAGCATAGAGCTTACTTCCCAAATAAATACAAAATCCCTCAACACTTATTGAGGATGCTCTGCTTACTGGTCCCTGCAACAGGATCCTGTCCTTCTCCTGGAGATGCTCAGTGCTCTCACTCTCAGGAAGGTCCTTTCTTCTCTTGACTTTGTTTAAATTTTCTGAGCCCTAGCTCTGTCACTTCCTGCCCATCTGCTGTGAGAAACAATCCTCAGAACATTCCTGTGTGTGAGACTAGGTGAAATAAAAGTCAGTATCCTGATGATACCACCTTCTAGTTCAGCTGGACTGAAGGCATCTCTTACTCTTCCTACGGCAAACACCGTACAATATTTAACCTTTTCATGTCCACATAAGAAGTGATCCAGATATACGTATATTTCTCTTTAAGAAAGTCTTGAAGGACATATTGACTAAAACACTAATTTCTTGCAAAGTAAAGTAGTCTTAGTATGGAAAGTGATTGGCTTTTAAACTTCCACCTGTAACTCTACTTCACTGTTGGTGGGAATGTAAATCGGTGCAACCACTCTGGAAAACAGTAAGGAGCTTCCTCAAAAAACTAAAAATAAAGTTGCCATATGATCCAGAAATCCCACTCCTAGGCATTATTTGGGCAAAACTATAATTCCAAAAGATATATGAATACCAATGTTCATAGCAGTAGCATTTACAATAGCCAAAACATAGAAATAACAGAAATGTCTATAGACAGATAAATAAAGATAATATGGTAGGGTATGTGTGTGTGTGTGTGTGTGTGTGTGTGTGTGTGTGTGTGTAATAGAATGCTACTCAGCCATAAAAAAGAATGAAATAATGTCATTTGCAGTAACATGGATGGACCTAGAGATTATCATACTAAGTGAAATAACTCAGAAAGAGAAGGACAAATACCGTATGATAGCACTTATATGTGGAATCTAAAATATAACACAAATGAAATTATCTATAAAACAGAAACAGACTCGTAGGCATATAAAACAGATCTGTGGTTGCCAAGGAGGAGGAGAGGTAGGAGAGGGATGGAGGGGGAGTTTGGGGGGCAGATGCAAACCAGCATACGCAGAATGGATAAGCAACTAGATCCTACTGTATATCACAGGGAAATATATTCAATAACCTCTGATAAACCATAATGAAAAGAATATGAAAAATACTATGTGTGTATAATGAATCTCTTTGCTATACAGCAGAAACTAGTACAACATTGTAAATCAACTCTACCTCAATAAAATATTTTTTAAATAAAGAGGAGAAAGCGAAAAAAAAATTCCGCATCCTTATTCCCCATCATTTACAGAAATCACTGATTGTGTTTGTAATTTTTAATATCACTCTGTTAATATCTTCTCGTATAGGGGATCTAAAAGTTTTAAAAGCTCTACTTAAGCAGGCAAAAATCTCCCAAAATGTAAAAAGGTTAATTTTGTCTGAGAACATATACCAGAGATATTTAATTAGTTTAACAAAACCAGCAGGAATATGGTTAGTCCCATATATTTTTCACTGAAAAATAGTTATTTTTTTTAAAAAATCAAAGCTTTTATTTCAAAATTTACAAAATATTTCTTTAGATAGGTTCTCAGTTGACCTTCCCAAGGTAAACTAACTAGAACATTCCCTATATTAAGACAGTGAAATGCCAATAGCTCAAACAACTTGCCCAAGGTGACCAGTAACTGGGTCTGGCCAGGTTCAGCTAGACTAAAACACGAGGGATGAAGAGGTGGGAAATTTGGCTGTGGAGTAGTTAGCGTCTCCCAGAGAGCTTTAAAATCTGACCCATTTTTCACTGCGCAAAATAAATAGAACTGTGACCTATGTAATATGATTTATATAGAGTTTCTTTCAAGTAATTTCTGACAGTGTCAGGACATTTCCAAAGTTCTATACTTTCCTTCCTTTGGGAAGTTGGATGTCACACAGAACCTCAAGCTATTTGGTGTACCTCCTAGTTACTAGAACAAGGCATTGAGCCTCTAGTCCCCGTGATGTCACTGATGTTAACCAAACACTTTTGGAGATTTCTGAAGGAAGGTGGGGAGAAGATTAATGGGGAAAGAAAGGCATATCTCTTTGTGCGTCCATCTCGTTTTGTTGATTGAGACCACTGCATCTAGTTTTGTCTAAAAGAATCATCATATTCTGAAAGATAGTTGTCGGACTTCTTTTTCTAAGCAACGGAAACTGTTCATAAATAAAATCTCATTTCGGCTCTCCTTTTATTAACAAATGCTGAGCTTCTCTGCATAAAGATTCCTTTTTGTTTCATTTTAGTGCCTCTTGAGTTACCTTCTCAGAACCTTAAATCTCTGGAGAACCTAGTTTGAACATAAGTTTTCTGAACAAATGAATTAGAAACACACATCTGTGAGCAGAAGCCTCTTCCTAACGGTGTATTATTTGTGAGTTCATTCAGTCTTCTCGTTTCATTCACTCCTTTCCAGATATTTCTCCCCAGGAGTCCAGCGTAAAACTTTTTTTATGATTTGATTAAATATTTCCTCATAGCATTGACAGAATTCTCTACCAAGCCCCTTTTACCTTCATCTAGTTCAGCCTCTAAGAACACATTTCCTATGCAATAATTATTTATTGAATACCTTCTGTGTGCCAGGCACTGTGAAACGATAGGGTCTATGTTTGGAAGTCAGAAGATTCAATTCCATTGTAAGGAATTCTTCCTTACTTTGTTTCCTACTTAATAAATTTCAAATTTTTCGGATATATAACACAGATGGAGAAAATTAAGTAGATAGGAAGAATTGTTCCTTCCATGAGAGTCTTTAATTTAAAAGTAAAAGTACAATTAAGATAAATGAGAAGTCACATGCAGTTATACCAAGGGAAGTGTAAGCAGACTTTGTAAAACAGTTGTTGCATTTCCTTGTATTGAATAAAATAATAAATTATTTGAATTATTCTATTATCTATCCTTAACTGGAACATACAACGCCTGTCCTATTTCTTCAAAAAGCTTGTTAATATGCAATCACCTAGTACAACTGCTAAGTTTTTAAAGGTCACCCATGTTTTATTCATAAAGGGTGGTTTTCTGGAGGGGAAAAAGGTTACAGTGTCATGTAATACCATATTCTGATGGAGGCTTTGCTTTCCAAGATATGTTCTAATGGATCAGATGGGGAAAGGGTGAGATTTTTAGCAGATGGAAGTGAATTCTTTCAGACATCAATGAAACTTCATTTAGAACCAGAAAAACTTTCAAACGGGAGAAAGATTTATTTCACTTTTTAACTCTTCAGTATAGCTTTTTGTGTTATTTATGGTCACAAACACTCAGTTTTCCCCTAAGGCTAGTTACATTAAGCAAATATTTCCCAGTCATCTCAAAGTTAAGTGGCCATGTGGCTAGTTCTAGCCAATGGAATGTGAATAGCAGTAAGTAGAACGGTGTCATTTGCAAACTGCAGCATTTAATTTTCACTGTTTGGACCACCAGCTCCCCCTTATTCTAGTATGGAGACTTGGAAGGACATGCATAGGTTAGTGTCTGGATGGCTGAATTACTTCAATCAGGGTTTATCAACTGCTTATAGATGCTAATCCAATTTTTCAAGGTCATACAAGTTTCTTGAGACAGAGAACAAAAAATAATTCAGATATTTGTTTCCCAGGCCAAAGCTCTTTGTACAGCAAATAGACTGTATTTTAAGAGGAAGTTATAATAGCTGGTACTTCCATACTTGGAACGTTACCTTTCTGCTACTTTAGTCTGTACTTCTATGAAGAAGAACACAAAATTAGCACCTCTAAGTATTTTCTCTTAAATTTCTCAAAATACCTTAAATTCAACCACAAAACACAGCAACACTCCTT
Source organism: Catagonus wagneri (assembly GCA_004024745.2). Classification (NCBI taxonomy): domain Eukaryota; kingdom Metazoa; phylum Chordata; class Mammalia; order Artiodactyla; family Tayassuidae; genus Catagonus; species Catagonus wagneri. Next base: position 8,643,083 of record PVHT021183630.1, on the reverse strand, counting down.
AAGCTAGGGGCCTGTCTTATTTCTCATCACACCCTTCACAATGTCAAACACTTTTCTTTGTATTAGAGCTCAATAAATCTTTGACTTTCATTGAGTGAAGATATAATTCCTATTTTTTCATCTTGTTTGATTTGCACTATATATTTCTAATCACAAGAATTAAAAACCTCAAGGTCATCTTTGATTTCTCCCTCTTCATTAACAGAAAAGCCAAATGGCCACCAAGACCTTTCATGCCGTTTTCACTGTCCCCAAAATCTACCCTCTCTTTTACTGACCACTACTTCAGCCCCTCATCTTTCAACTGTTACTTATCTTTCTCATTTTAATCTCTGATTATTCCAACTTCCATGCTGATCCAAGGACTAAATCGTATTTCTTGGCTTCCTCTTTATTTTATTTGTACTTCTCTATTACAATGTTTCTCCTGGTCATAATGGACAGTTTTTCTGGAAGGAGATAAGAGGCCTGGTTAAGAAGATGGGTCTTGGAGCTCAGCAGAATAGGGTTAGCATTTGGAAATCTGACTCTGCAGTAGATAATGGCCGCAGGCTTGTGGAGTAATCAGTCAGGATTTGTGTGCTTCGGTTTAATCGGATACACAGTTGGGACTTGACCTTAGCAGTTATCTTATTTGTATTCTAAGTCTCCAAATAAAATCTACTTCTATACAAACACTCATGTACACACACACATACATTGATGAGAAATAGAGAAATTATTAAGCGTTTCTTAAAGGAAGGTGAAGGAAACGTTCTATATCACGTTGCTTCCAGCAAACACCTTTCTCTTCTACCCCTCTCCACTCACCTCTCTCTGTTCTCTTTTTATTCTGTTCTGAGCTTTTCCCTCTGTGCTTCAAGTTTTTTGTATCCTTCTTTATGCAGAGAAAATTAGTAACCATAATTTATTTGAGATTTCACACTTAACCTCAAATTGTTTACAGAAGTGCATTTTCCAAATATACGGAGAGCTCAGCCAAGAGTGTTGCTCATTTAAGATTTTCTTCCCATCATAAACATGCAATAATATCACTGACCTCACATTTTGTACATATGCGGTGGTGAAATATATGTAAACTATTAAAAAAGAACCTATCACATCAAGCACTCAATAACCATTGAATATCAGTATCATTAATGTAAAGACCAGGGTGCCCTGTTTGTCTTATATTTGTGCATGTCAATCTCTATTAGTGCTTCTGGGACCTACATGAATTGGGATTAACACAATGAAGATTAATTGTTAGGTCAAGTCATACTCTGATTCTGCCAAGTTGCAGGCCTCTTGAGTGCTCTCCTTTGAGAAATAAACTAGGAACCCAGGGTCCGTCCATCTCATGCTTTCATGGAAGGAAAAAGAGGAGCTGTATGGTCAGGCTGGAAGAGTCAAATATTACTTCTGCTCACATTTCATTCATTGGAATCAAGTCATATAGCTTCAAGGTAGGCTGAAAAATTTTGTTTCTCGTTTGATAAGGAAATGGGATTGGTTATTCAATCTTTGCCATAGATTCTATGTTAATTCTACAGTAAAAAATACAGCTAAACAAATTTTAGATAACATATATGAGGAATACTTTAATAAATACTTTGCATATAGTTAAATTAATTACCAACATGATCAGAGATGAGACACAACTTCACTCTACCATTTTGTGTCTCCCCACTTGTGGTGGGCAGGCAGTAAAATGGTCCGCAGTAATCCATCCTCACCTCCTGATATTCACCTTCTCATGTAATTCTCTTCCCTCAAGTATGGGCTGGGCTAGCAATTGCTTCTAACCAATCCAGTATTGCAAATGTGATGTAATTTAATGCCTGGGACTAGATTACAAAGGATGTAACCTTCCTTTTGCAGTCAGACTCTACTGCCTCTGGATTTGTATGTTTTAATAAAATAGGGTGTGCTATTGTAGAAGCCCCTGTGGCAAGAAATGGAAGACTTCAGTCAAACAGCTCTCCAGAATCTAAATTCTGCCAGTACTCGGAGTTAGCTAAGAAGAAGCTTATTTCTCTGAAGTGGGGCTTTCAGATAAGATATCAAACCCAGCTAACCTTTGATTACAGCTCAGTAAGATACACTGAAACAGAAGACCCACTCAGGTAAACCATGTCCAAATACCTGACCCACAGAAACCATGGAATAAAAATATGTGCCATATATATATATATATATATATATATATATATATATATATATATATTTTCTTTTTCATTTTTCTTTTCAATACCACACCTACAGCATATGAAAGTTCACAGGCTAGGGACAGAATCAGAGCTGTAGCTGCTGGCCTACACCACAGCCACAGCACCATGGAATCTAAGAAGCATCTGCGACCTACGCTGTAGCTTGCAGCAATGGCAGATCCTTAACCTACCCAGTAAGGCCAGGTATCAAACCTGCATCCTCATGGATACCAGTCAGGTTCTTAACCCACTGAGGCATAATGGGAATTCCTCTTATGTATATTTTTATAAGTCACTTTTGTTGTTGTGGTTGTCTTACAAAAAATGCACATATTTAATATTATACATCAATGAAATCATCACAACAATCAAGGTTATTTTAAATCACTAAGTTTGGGAGTTCCCGTGTGGCACAGTGGGAACAAATCTTACTAGGAATCATGAGGTTGCAGGTTCGATCCCTGGCCTCCCTCAGTGGGTTAAGGACCCGGCATTGCTGTGAGCTGTGGTGTAGTTTGCAGACATGGCTCGAATCTGATTGCTGTGGCTGTGGTGTAGGCCAGTGGCTACAGCTCTAATTCGACCCCTAGCCTGGAAACTTCCATATGCCATGGGTGCGGCCCTAAAAAGCAAAAAAAAAAAAAAAAAACACTAAGTTTGTGTTAATTTGTTACACAATAATAGATAACTAATATACCATTCTAGTTAGTGTTAAGAGTATATGGATATATTGCTTAGAATATATGGATATGTAGTGATATATATACACATACACACTGAATCTACATATGTAATACTATATATACCTATATAAAAGTTAAGCAATCTTAACACTAACTAGAATATATATATATATCAAAGCATAAGAAATATGAAAAATATTAGTAAAAAATTGAAAGTTGAAATTTTGTTTGCTTTCCCTTAAAGCAGTTTAAAAAACAAGCTAAACAAATTTTGTAATTTTGAAAACAAAATCTCCATGTATATTTAAACTAACCAGAACCAGATACATTGTCTTGAAAATGATCCCTTCCCACACTGCCCCTCCTCCTCAATCTGTTAAAAGGTTCAGATAGAGCCCCAATATTATATCATGAGTAATGAGATAAAAGAAAATGTAAAGAACTTGTACAAGGTGGAACCTGCCAGATGAAGAAATAATATAAAATATTTTGGTTTGGGGCTTGCTTTTATTTGTTAATATTGCTGCTGTTATATTTTAAGGACATATTGTAATGAATAATGATTTAATTATGCTTCTACCTGGAGGCTTTGCACAAAGGATGCAATTTTAAAATGCAGAAAATGGATTAAAAAGCTTGTTTGTGTGTATATAACACACACTCATTATATGTCTCTGTATGAAAAGAACAGTGGGATCTGTGATTTGATCTCTGAAACACTGATGCTGAAATGTTCAACTTGACCTCATCCTATTTTTTTCTCCTTAGATCAAAAAGATAATGCCAAAAAAATTAACTTGAAGCTTGGGAAGTTTCAGAATTTTTCTTTTGGCTTATTAATGAGTGACAGAGCTGGCAATTTTATCATTTTCAAGTTTAATAGTGGAATCTACCACCAAAATTAGTCATATCTCAATTCTTGACCCATGTAGATAATAAGAAAAGAGCCAGTTTTAACCAGAGCATTTGATTCTGTGGCAAATAGATACTATTAAACTACTTTTACCTACACTTTGGTGTATAAAGGTTTTTTCCTGTATAAACTGAGACGAGGAAGAAGGCCTCTAACCCACAAGTGTTCAAATGACTGGACCCAGGATTCTTAGCTTGATTAGTTTAAGCTCCAAGTTTAAAATTTAGATGCACCCAAAGGTTATGCGTTGATACATTCATACTCTAAAATAGATCAGTTTAGGGATTGTCTGGTGGCTCAGTAGGTTAAGGATCTGGCGTTGTCATTGCTGTGGTGTAGGCTCCAACGCTGGCCCGGGAACTTCCGTATGCCCTGGGTGCGGCCAAAATGTTTTTTAAAAATTTTTTTAAAATAAAGTAGATGAGGAGTTCCCATCATGGCTCAGTGGAAACAAGTCTGACTAGTATCCATGAGGACACAGGTTCGATCCCTGGCCTCGCCCACTGGGTTAAGGATCCGGCGTTGCCATGAGCTTTGGTGTAGGTCTCAGACCCTGCTTGGATCTGGTATTGTTGTGGCTGTTGTGTAGGCCAGCAGCTACAGCTCTGATCTGAGCCCTGGTCTGGGAAATTCTATATTGCCATTGTGTGGTCCTGAAAAGACAAAAAATAAATAAGTAAATAAATAAATAAATAGATAAATAAATAAACAAATAAAATAGATGAGTTTAATCCAAAATGCATTTCTCCACAGTTTAGATGAGATAAGGAGGTCTGGAAAGTATGAAACTTTGGATAGAGTGCCATGAGAAGTCTGATACTTTGGAAGAAAGGAATCCTATCCAGTGTGCACTGCGGTGAGGGGCTTACAATAGTTTTAAAGCACAAGTATTGCAAAGAAGATCTGACAGCAGGCCCACTGGTGCATCTGTTTACACACTGGAACCTGAAATTTCAGTCTTACCAGGAAAACAAACAAAAATGAGTTAGGGGATGGTGGTGATGTTGGTGGTAATAGTGTGTGTCCAAATTAAACTTCCCTATATCTTCAGATAAAATTCAAAATAAAATATCATTTTATGAATGTATGTGTGTGTGTGCTATAGTATTATAATCCATATATTTGTTATATAGTATTATATAACAATTATAATTGTTATATAGTATTATAATCTGTTATATAGTATTATAATCAATATAATTGTATGTTATGCATTGTATTTTATAAATTACATATTAATATATAATATATAATATGGTAGTTTTACTATTTTAATTAACATCATTATATTAGTTATACATTACATTTAGGAGATTATATATTCATATATCATATATATTATATATGTGTTATACTGCATATGATCTCCTAAAATTAAAAAAGTTCCTGCCTTATTAGATTTACTGATTGCAAAATTCTTGATAAGATTTGTGAAGCTGATCTTTCTTTCTCCCGTTTTGCTAGAGCTCTAAGCATATGCTTTGGCCAACTCTGCCTAAAAATATGTTATTTCCAGTCTTCACAAGCAAAACCTTGAATAATTTTTCCTGACAATTTTTACGTCATCTGATAACCATTTTAGTCATCTTTCCCTGACATGTTCTTTAAAATGTAGTCTGTAAACACACCCTAATTTCTTCATCAAACAGTCAAGCAAATTCACTATTTCAAAACAAAATCATCCCTTATAACCTCCCCACTGTACAGGGTTGCCAGATAAAAGGCAGGGCATCCATTTCAATTTGAATTTCACATAAACCACAAATACCTTTTTAGTATGAGAATATGCCAAATATTTGTTAAATCTGGTAACCTACCACCTCACACTCAAAAATGTCTGTTACAGGTCCGTCTGAGTATCCCATACAGTGGCATGACCAGACAAGGAACTTGAAGACCTTAATATGACATAGAACCTGGACTTCCATCTGCTTCCCTTATTGACTTTGGGGAAATCCAATATTGCTAAACAAACTGGTGGAGCACCTTCTACGTGCTCATTAAATGCTCGACTTTGGGCTAGGGGCTGGGCATAGCGAGATAAACAAAGCAGTGTTTTGGTCTACAAAAACGTAATTTTCAGTCTTTATTTTCAAGCAATACACATTCATTTTTCTCAAGGAAATGAATGTGTAAAATGGAGGTGCACAATACATAACATATAAAACCAGAACTACTGTGATGGAGAGCAGAGTCAGGTCTTCACTTGGTTGAAGATGGTGTCCTTCCTCCAAGGACCTAGAGGAAGGCTTATGTCTGTAACCCATACAGCATACAACCCAGAGCTGAAATCCACATTTCCAGCATAATTCTGCTAACAAGAGAAAACAGCCGAAGAAAATAGTCTCAATGTTTGGGCCTTTTCTGCCAGTTTTGGGGTTAAAGGCCCACATAGTTTACTTCAGCTTGAATGCCATGTAAAGAAAAGTTTCTTGTTTTATTTTTTTTCCTATCCCTGTTTGGCAGTGTACGAAATTCTTTTGGCTGTTCAATGATTTACTATATAGAGAATACTTATTGCTCAGACTTGGTAAAGGAATCCATCTGAGGGCATCCTTGGAAAAGGAATAATATTTGTTGGCAGGTATAATATCAGTGTAAAACACCTTAATATGGTTGGCCAGGTGTGTAATTTCCCTAAAGGTGTGTACCCTAAAGGTATGTTATTTTAAGAAAGAAGGCAAACTAATGGGCCATTGGGAGAGATATTTTGTTTTGGCCAGGCTTCATTGGGGACAATTTTTCAACCTCACTTGGCTGAAGGCAAAGCTAAAAGCCACTTAATGATCCGCCTGTGTTTGTGTTGGTGTTTTATTATTACCACTTTATTCAAGCCTGAGAAACGTGACTCTGAATTGTAAGTGAATGAAGCAACTCTGTACCTTTTAAAAGTAGCAAGTTCTTTGGAGTTATTAAACCGGTGAAGAAACAGTTTGTTCCAGGGTTTAGACTCCAAGTGCACTGTGCGTACTAAATAAATCTCAGCATAAATAAGGTTTTAAATCCATGCATTCATTAGGATTGTTTATCAGTGGTGACATTTCTTCCACCTCTTGGAGTTTTTAGTTTGTTCTTTTAGGTAAGACTTTGGCACGAGGACAAAATATGGAGTCAGCAGTTTCTACTCTTTACGGCAGCCATCTTTTATACCACTGGGATTTGGTTAAGTCTCAGCAATATGTAGATCATGACAAAGGCATGGAGGATGGAGAACTTGGGAACATTTGGGGAAAGAACGATTTTACTGCACCCTGTGTTTATTTGTCCCACGACAGCATCACCACTTTGCCTATAGATAAACTTCAGCCACCTAGGTGGGAAAGAGCAGCTTTCCTGACTCAGCTCCATCCTCAGGTCTCATTATCTTACACCTCTCAAAGGTACATTTATTTTACTGAAAACTCAGTAAGTCAGTGTCAGAGCTTCTTTTCCGCTTTTACAAATGGAATCATACATCAACTTTCAATTACCTGGGATATCTGGTAGAAGAGAAGAATTCATAGATTAATCTTGAATCTTAATTTGGCAGTAATTTCAATCTTCTCTTCTTCAGCGTGACTCTCAATGAGCAGCTAGAAGTCTAAAGAGTGACTCAACTGTGTAATAATAGTATTAATATTAATAATTTGAATTTACAATTTTCAAAGTGTTTTCACATTCATCATCTCACTTGGTTTTCATATATTCTCTACAGTGCAAATAAGAAGTGTGTGCTTTTCTCCCTCTTTAAAGATGAGGAAACAGAGGATGAAGTTTAGATCACTTTCCTATGAACTTGGTTTGTCAGTGGCTCTAAGTCTCTCTACTATGAGATATTGCAGAGGCAAAGATTTAGCAATTACAATATGGCTATGTTATCTGTCCATCTATATTTGATGTGAGGGCAATGAGATAATGAAGGATTTAATTGAGGATATAGAGGACAAAAGTAGTTTATATAAGGTCTCTTAAAAATTCCCTGGGATTCCTTCTTATAATCTTGGGAACTCAGTTTTGTAGATCTCCCACTCATCACTTGAATTTCCAAAGTCCACCTTTCCCTCCCCCTACCTCTTTGTATGTAATTGTCTTGGTCTCTAGAACAGTAAGCATAAAATTTGATATTGTAAACAGGCTGAAATACAAAGCATTGCTTCCCATGTAAAAAATTCATTGCCTGAATGAAAGTTTTCTATTACTTTTGTGTATTGTTCTAGCCTGTGCTGTAAGTTTTATAATCTGGAGCCAAACATATGATCTAGGAATTGAAAAGGTCTTCAGAGAATCACATATCCTGTTTGAGACCTTTTCACTTCTTTCTACCCTGTTTAAATAAAAGAAGACATTTTTGAGGTATGAAACACTGAATCTAATACTCATTTGTCCTCTAATTATCTCCTTAGTTTTATCCTGCTCAAGATTCCAAATAAACAGCCTCTATTCCTGGAGTTGGCAGAAGATGAGAAGGAGAAAAAAAAGTGAAAAGGCAATATTGGTCAGACAGTACTTGTCTTTATTATATTATTTTTTTCCTAAAGCTAATTATGTTGGCTTAAGAAGGAAAAGAAAATCTAATCAAACACTCTGTGAATCTTTACTTGGTGTCAAGTTTTCTTAGAGCCAAAATATTAGGCAGGGCTTAAGTGAAAACTCTATTAGTTTTCTTAATTTTAGGCATAGTTCAAACCCTGTTATGGTCATTCTTGTATTAGAGTATTTCCATAGACTATATCCCCCCTTTCAAGTAAAACGTAAATATTCTGATTTAGAAACAAGTTTGATTTTAACTTTTAAAGTACAGCTAAAATTTACTTTTAAAGAACATAGAAATTGATATTGTTAAAAATGTGAGCAGTCTCACTTTCCAATTTATACCACCATCATTTATACAAGTGGCCAATAAATACATGAAAAAATGCTTAACTTATTAGTGATTAAGTAAATGCAAATCAAAACCACAAAGAGGTACTACTGCATACCCACTAGGCTGGGTACAGTCAAAAAGTCAGAGAGTAACAGGTATTGTTCAGGGTGTGGACAAACTAGAACGTACACACTGCTGATGGGAATGTAAAATGGTGCCCCCAATTTGGAAAACAATCTGGCAGTTCCTTAAAAGGTTAAACATGATTTGCCCTTGACTTGGCAATCTACAATTAGGTATATTAAGAGAAATGAAAACATATGTCCATGCAAACACTTGTACATCAACTTTCATAGGATAATTATTCCTAATAACCAAAAGGTAGACGCAATCTAGAAGTCCTTCAATTGATGACTGGATGAGCAAATGTGATATATCTAAATAATGGATTATTATTTGGCCATTAAAAAAGGAGTGAAGGGGAGCTCGCACTGTGGCTCAGCAGTGATGAACTTGACTAGTAACCATGAGGACTTGGTCAATAGTCAATTGGACCCCTGGCCTGAGAACTTCCATATGCCATGGGTACAG